>CM053770.1:209561854-209740123 GCA_028658325.1 Potorous gilbertii
CAAATGGGGAGAAAATTTTGGAACCCAAAATCTTGTGAAAATGAATGTAAAAAGTTAAATAAATTTATTTAAAGAAAAATAAAATATATATATATATACATAAAATATATAAAAAGAAAAAAAACTACATTGTTTTTATAGCTGTATGCCATGTACTATTTTTGTACAATGACCTAATGATTAAAAAAAAACCTAGTAAATAGCACCAGGAAATAGTAATATTCAGTGAGTGAATAAAAAGTTGACCTTGGAATCTGGATTGTTTGGATTTAATCCGTACCTCTAATACACATATTGGGCATGGGATAGACCTGGGCAAAGACCATAAGAGTGACTGTTCTGCATTATCAACTCTTCAGTGGTAGGAACTTCCTATAGAATTTAAGTCACATGTCTAGGAGACAGAGAGAAAGAGAGAGAGAGAGACAAGAGACAGAGAGAGAGACAGAGACAGAGAGAGAGACAGAGAAAAGGAAGACAAAGAGGGAGCAGCTTTAAGATTAACATAAAAATGTATTTCTTCTTACTAGACTATGGCCTCTTTATACTTTAATTAGTGGTATTATGAGGTACTGTGCTTAATTCCATTTTCTCACGCAATTTGAAAGGTATCATCACATTAAAGTTTTCCAGGAGGATTATGATTATTAAAAAAAAAATCTGCATAGTGGGTCATTATTTATGTTAGTAGCTAGCAACCTAAGTTCTTGTAAATGTTTGTTTTCATTTAGGTAGTCATACTCATTTTTGTTCATTTTTATTTGGATTTTGCAAGATTAATTCAACTTTGATTTGGGGAAATGTCCTTAGATAAATTGGAGATTAGGTAGAAAGCCAGTACTTTTCTTATAAAAATTGATTTATATTTTATTCCATTAGCCACTCTTATTTTTCTATTTTGCAAATGACTAATGGGCCTACAAGAGTTACTCTGAAGCTTCTCTCAAATGGGAACATTGGGTCGAACTGGAATAAAAAAGAGTTTTATAGCTTCCAGTCAACCCTGCCCCATTTTACAGGTAAAAAGCTTTCAACAGTCCTAGAAAAATGCAAAGCAAAGCTTTCATAAGTATTCAAAGATTGTGCATTAGAACAAGGCTGTTAAACTCAAATAGAAATGGGGCCACTATACCATACATAGGAATCCTGGTAAGTCACATAGTGATTTAGAAAACCACATATTAACATTACCTATGTTCTACTTTATTTTTATTTATTTTGTCAGGTATTTCCCAGTTACATTAAGATGGTTCCAGTGGTACTGAGTAGAGGCATTACCCATGCTTAAAGCCTCTGCTCTGGAAAATTTCACATTTAAAATTCTCTGAGAGCAATGGCAGAATCCATAGTATTAATGTATAAAAACATGTATTATAATCTAAGTATTCTAGAAGTATTAAAAGATCAAGGAAGATTTTGATACAGTTTTTCCTCTGATACTTGTTGGTTATGTGAACCACTCAATGCTCCATGCAAAAAAGACTCCAAGTTGCAGATGTGCTAGTTTTTGTTGATAGAGGGAGTTCTACTGTTGATGAAATCTCAGGCCAAGAGAAAAAAAAAGATTCATACAATAGAAATCCATACAGTGGCTGTTCATATTCTTTTGAGAAATAATCCTGACATGTGAGAAACCAATGTTTATATTTTTTTTTCATTTATCCCATGAAAAAAGAAATTTGGACCAGTGATGTTGAAAATGAATATGTAGTTTGCAACATTGCAATGAGCAATTTCATCACATCACTTATTTCTCTTGCTCTCCAATTGCATTACAGATATAGAAAAAGAAAGGCTAAGGGATGAATTTTAGTAATAGCAACTAGAATTGTTATTTTGGTCTGTATTAGAATTCTGATGAAGCAAATTGCACCTTATATGCAAAAGTAAGATATTTCTAGATAATTTTTCAACTTGTCATAACTTCTTAAGAGGAAGGGTATAGAACCAGTAGGGACATGGGAAACCATCTAGGCTAGTTTTACATATCAGAAAATATTCTAATATTTAACTCAAGTTCACATAGGTAGTGGATATATCAGAAGCAGGATTCTAACTCCTCTGCAACCAAAGCTCTTTCCATTTTACCACAATGATATTTTACAATGCTATATTCTCTTTAGACTAATAATAATGTCATTAATATTAATATAATATCAATAAATTAAGACGTTGATATTAATAATAGTATTAATCTCAAATTGCTCATTTTCATAATTTGGGTTTACGGTTGCTCTGGGATCCTATACTACTGATTTTGTGAGTATTCTATATAACTAGCCCCAACCACATCCAACATTTTGCTGTCCTTCCTCATTTCCAATCTGGTCTCCCATGTCCATTCTAAAATTTTGTGTTCCAAAATGATCAAAGTTCTGTATAACTAGTCTAAACCCAAACCCACCATTTTTTGAGGTTATCTTTATGCTTTGAAAATTGGCAAATGATCAAAATCAGGCTTGATTTGTTATTTTATTTGTGTATACTTAAGTTAATTGGTGCTGTGATCAGAGCCAGACCTAGAGTTGGGTAGACTCATTTTCCTAAGTTCAAATCTGGCCTCAGACACTTACTAGCTGTGTGAGCCTGTCCAGATCATTTAACCCTATTGGCATCAGTTTCCTCATCTGTAAAACGAGCTAGAGAAAGAAATAGCATGTCACTCCATGTCTTTGCCGAGAAAACCTCAAAAGTGGGGTCAGGAAGAGTTGGATACAATTAAAAATGACTGAACTAAAGACTCTTTTAAGAAAGTAACAGAAAAAAAGTTACTAATGCAGATAGAAATTAAAAATCTTAGATCAACATGAATTTTCCAGTGTGAAAATTCAAGTTTTGCCCTCTCTTTACCATAGAAGTTGACACCTGTTCTCTCTCTGCTCCTCCTGCTAGCTGAGTTTCCTCTAGCTTGCTGCTTAAGCAATTGTTGCTGAGTTTGGATCAGTCTAGCAGGCTGGCCCATTTGCCAGGTCTTTAACGCTTTAGCTGCTGGCACACAGAGATCATGAGGGCAGCTCCCCTGCTAGCTTGTATTAGCTCTAATTCAGAAGACTTTTTCTAGCTTTAAAGTCTAGAATAAAATTGGTTTATAAGATATTCTATAAATGGGCTTGGTGTCTCTATATGAATAGCTACCATTCTGTAGACTATTTTGTTTTAGGGAAAAAATGGAGAAACACCTTGTTGCAGTGAAAAACCTGGGATTCAATTTCCTCATCTTTAAAATGAGGAACTTGGATTAAATAACTTACAAGTCTCCTTGTAGGGCTAAATTTGTGATCTGATTTTTAGAACTTTTTTCAAATGCACTTGTTTTCTTAAAGAAAAATTTTAATTTTGCATGTATTCATTTTATAGTGCTTTTTTTTTTAAAAAAAAGCATTTAGGTTCACCTGTGCATCTTAGGTCATTTCTGGGGAAATTAGCATTGTGTGTTATTAGATCAGCTCAGTAACCTCCCAATTTGATCTCATTTTAAATGAGATTTTCATCATTTTAAAAATAAGGTTTTATTGGTACCTTTTGTTTTACATAAAGTTTCTCCTGTGTTTCTCCCCTCCCTCTTCCCAAAGTGTACATAATCATTAATTTTAGCAACATAGAAAAACAGAATTGTAGAGCTGAAAGGGATTATAGAGAACATTTACCCATTCCAACCTCCTGGTTTTACAGATAAGGATATGGAGTCCCTCTCACCCCAAAGTTAAGTGATACACCCAAGGTCATACAGACAATTATTTCCAGAGTCATCAGATTCCCAGTGGAATCCACTTTCCACTGAATGCTAGGAATTTTTAGAGCTCTGGCTCCCCCAGGGACACCATCCAACTCACTCTTCTTTCCTTTGTTAAGGGATGGGATATCAGAACTGTAGAGCATACCAGTATATAGCAGCATGGTGGCATTTAGGGAGAAGATACAACATTACCTGTATTTAATGGCAGCAGTAATAATTAGTACGTACTCTCAAGGGCTTTACATTCTGTTGGGGGAAAACAACATTTAATTTGTTTCAGTCACTGAGACATCATTTGGTAGCTCTTCTAAATGCATATCCTGGTCATTTGAAATAGCCAGCACAGAGCTGTTGAAGTGATGCCATACCCATCCTTCCTGCATGTGACCACCCAAAGAGCTGAATTTTATCAAAATTTCTAGACTCAGTAGGATTGTTTTGTATACTTCTGGAGTCATATTGTAAGCTATCCTAGAGGAAGATAATACCATGAATTCAGAACCAGAAGAATACTAAAAGGTCATCTAGTATAGACCTCTTATTTTATATATGTGGAAACATAGACCTATAGAAGTCATGACTTGTCCAAGCACGGGCAGATTATGAAGCCCATGTCCCTAGCAGTCCTTTCTGCTTTGTACTAAACTTCAGTGAAAATATTATTGCTTCAATATTATTATATATGACATCTTGATTTCAATATTACAATAGATTCAATTACTCTAACAATTAACCCCCAAAACCCTAAATTTATTTTTTAAAACCACTTGTTCCTTTTTTTAATATAACCAGAAGAAATGGTTTCCAATGCAGTCAGCTAAATCACTAGGGGACAGGTGTGACTTCAAAGTATGAAGGCAATCTTGGAGTTATATTCCATGGTAAATTTCCTTTTCATTCGTGAAATGAAAACCTAGGATTCATTGTCTGGCTATAAATTATGCTAGAACAATCCCACTGAAAGTCAAGATTTAGTCATTCTTTCTACATGAAGCCACAGTATAAACAATTTAATTCCTTCCCTCTCACCTCTGCTCCCAACTAAATTGGCTGATCTTTTGTTATTTTACTGACCAAGTTGAAATTCTTAACCTTATTTGCCTTCTTCTTTGAATGTTTGTGATGTGGTTTCCTGATTTGTTTTCAAGACCTTCATTGTTCTCCTGGCATAGTCTTATTTCTAAATCCCTGAATAACTTCATAGTGTCATAAGATATGCAGATCTTAAAGACTTTCCTAGAAAATATATTGTAACAATATGAAAGGATTTCTCTTGCTATGTAATAGCTGGAGGCGATGACTTTCTTATCTCTTGAAAAGATAGTAGTATCAGGGTTGCTTTTAAAAATTGCATTTGAGAATAGTTATCATAAAGGCTGAAGGAAAAAAACCCTTGACATTTTCCCCACTTTTAATCAAAAATTAAAACTCTTTTTCATCAAAGAGAATATTGGTATAACCAGGATTCCTTTCATATTTCTAAAATAATAAAGATAGCTGATCTTCAGACTATAATCAGACTATATAGAGGTTCTATTAATGGAACAGGCTCCTAAAATCTCAATTTTCACTGCAATTTGTTATTTTTCATAGATACATAATTTAATGTGTAAATCACTTAAGAAAGGATGCTAAAAAGAATTTTAATTAAGAGAAATTTTTGCCAATTTTCTTTTTTGTTTAGTTAAGATTAAATAAGTTAGCATGGAGAATTCAAGTGGATTCAGTTTTTCACCAATTCATAATATTATATAAGTGAATGAAGAATTTGAAAGTGGTAAATTTGAGATTGTTTCCATTCTACTAAGGCTTCCCAATTCTCAAAATTATTATTTGTTTCCAGATACCAGTACACATAACACTTTCCTTGTGCCAATGTCAGAGAAAGACCACAGGCAGTGAAGGATGCTAATAACTCATAGAATATCCAACTCTGTTTTGAATAAGATGAACCCCAATTTGTAGATCGGTTTTGATACCATGCCATAATTTCTTATACTACTACTATTGGTAGTTTTCAATATGATCAATTTTGCCCCAAGAAAGATAATACTAATAGACCAGGTCTATGAAGTTTCAAATTTCTTTGGAAATACAGAGAAAAAAAAATCCAGGTTCATTTTTTCCATCATTTAAGAAAGGTAAGGGATTTTTAAAGTGAATTTCTAGGTAGTTCATGTTACGTATTTCAGGCTGTAAGAGACTTCAGAGGACATCTAGTCCAACTCGCTCATTTTATGAATGAGGCCCAAAAAGGTGAAATGACATACCCAAAGTCACACAAAACAGTAAGTGTGAGATCTGGGTGTTAAACCCAGATTCCTTGACTCCAAGGGCTATGCTTTTCCATTCTATTTCATTATACTGTTTTTTCCAAGCCTCTGTTTCAGTCTGGGTATAAAGCAAAATTTTGGGCTCCAGGAAGTGATATGCTGGTTAAAACACTTTTAAATTTAATCTGCATTATAATTAACATTTTCTCCAATTACTTTTTTTAAAATTCTAGACGATCCACAAAACAGTTACTCAAACCCTGATTTAAAGTAGTTATCGTTTTCAAGGTGTAAGTGATCCCACTGAAAATCTAATATTTGAATGTCCAGAACCTCCCAATTCTACAAAATGTTCCTTTAGCCATGATGGTTTGTTTGACCTCTTGCATTCTGTTTGTTTTTTCTTAAGAGTGGAGAGGTTGTTATTTTGTTTTGATATGTCATTAACACTAATTTTGCTCACAATATACTGAAATATTTTGGGACTATCATACAACATACTAGCCACAATTCTTTTTAAGAGGTTCTATGAATGAACTTTACTAAAGTCCAATCAATATAATGGAAATGAGGAAGTTCTCTCTTGGACAGATGTAGAATAGCGTAGGGCAGGGATTCTTAATCTGGGATGGCTATACGAAAGTATCCTAAGGGTTGCTTTTTCAGTATCTTATGAAGCCCCTCCTGAGTTTGAGGGCATCCTAAAGTCTCTTCCCCTTATCTTGAAATGTCATAAAAATATAAAAATACCCTTATCCTAGACCATAAAATTCCTTGTCTCTCCCCATCCTGGGTCATAAAATTCCCCTGTCTCCCTTATCTTGTGTCATCCATTTTCCTCCTCTTGTCCCTAAATTTCTAACTCTCATTAAAAACCCTAAAAATTACATCATCATCTTACAGACTGTATAGCTTTCTGTCTATTTAAGTCTGGTTCTTTTCCTATATCAGTGCTTTAGTTTATATCCTTGCTAAATCTCAGATCCATGTGCTTTTGTGTCAGTGAAACTCCCACTGGCTAAAGAGAAGATCCAAGTAAATTCTTTCAAATCTGAACCAACTCTCCCAACTCTGACCTCAACAAATGAATGGATGTCTGGATGGATGGATGGGTATATAGCATTCACCAAAGCAACTAGGTGGCACAGAGCTTTGGGCCTAAAGTCAGGAAAGCCTAAGTTCAAATTTGACCTCAAACACTTACTAGCTGTGTGACCCTGGACAAGTCACTGTTTGTCTTACTTTCCTCATCTGTAAAATGAGATGAGAAAAAATGGCAAACTATTCCAATATCTTGGCCAAGAGAATTCCAAATGGGGTCATGAAGAGTGGAACATGACTGAAATGACTGAACAAAAATCTATTTATCAAGGACTTATTATGCACCTACTTTGTGAAATGAATATTAGTGCCTTCAAGGACATTACAGACTATCAGAGAAGATAACCAGTAAAATATGAAAAATAAAAATGAGTTAGTTTTAGGGGAAATAAGGAAAGGTGTCGCATAAATTATGTCTAACCACCAAAATATAATCTTAGGATATAGAAGACTGATTCAATTAGATTCAGATCAACAAGGCTTAAGTCAACACTTTTTGTGTGCAAGGTGTCATGGTAGGCAGTAGGGATGCAGGGACAAATGAAAAACAGCCCTGCCCTTCAAGAAATTATATTTGCCTGCTTTCCTCTCCAGACTCCACTTACCTTATTTTCAATACTTTTATTGGCTCTGCTCTTTAACAGTAAATGGTCAACACTTGGCAGGTGATGCACAAATTTGCTTGATCCTTTGAAACATTTTTCAATTTTAGTCCTTCTACTGTAAGAATAAGGACTGGTCAGTGATGTCATTGGTATTGAGATCTCCCAGATGGGGAAAGCTCTTTACCATTGCAGATCTGTAGAGTTGCCTAGAATCCTGAGAGTTAGTGACTTTCCCATGGTCATACAAACAGTATTTGTCAGAAATAGGATTTGAACCCCCAGTATAGCAGATTTATCCACTGACACATTTGTGCTAGATTCTCCTACTTTATTGTTTTATGTTTGAGCAGTTGTGTACTAGGTGTTCTTGGTTAGTGTTTCACTATAGCCCAAATGACTGGGAGCTTTCTCTGGAAGTGAGTCCCCCAAAACAGAGCACAATCTTGGTGCAGCAGAGTTTACGTTCAATATAATGAGATTGTGGTATCCATAGCAACAGCCGCTCACTATATTTCACTACAACTAAAGCTTTCTTGATGAGGCATAATAGAAGTTTTAACTACTTGGCATTAAAAATGTAGTAAAGCACTTTGTATCTTTAGCATTTTTGCTAAATTTCTGTTGAGTTACTTCCTCCTGCAACCCCTCTCATTTCTAGTTACCCTAAGAAATTTGTCATATTTCCCTCTGTGTCACTTTTGGTACCATTTAAAAGAGGACTGCTCCAGATAAATAGGGTGCATCTTATGAACTGATGTTTGCTTTTATGAACAAAAAAATTAAAGGAAGAGCCTGCCAGAAAGGCAGACTTGTATGTGATGAATTGCCAGAAAAATGGAACAATTTATTTTAATGAAGAGGGCACATGTTGGCTCTTGATACTTATTCTGTGCTGATGCTAGAAAACTCAAAAAAGAAATCAAGAATCTTTTTTTAACAGAGACCCTTTATCTGGCCATATATGAATTTGCATATGTCTTGATACATATTGACTCAAATGACTAAATTTCAGTTAGAGGTTAATGAAAATAAAGATGAAATATTTTTTCCTATCCAAGTTCATTGACCTTTAGGAATCTATCTATGGGCATCCCAATGATCTATGGAGTCCAGATTAATAACCCCTGTACTACAGGATTCACAGTCTTCTTGTCAATGGGTAGAAAGTAACATAGAATCAATTACATGTTTCAGAGAATTTAAACATAGATTACAAAATGGCATGTTGTGGGTGATGAGTGAGGGCTTAATGTTAACCAAATTCCATCATTACAAAAGCAGATCTTACTTGTAACCTAATCTAAGTGTAAGACTTCAGGATGGATTCCTAGTATTCCAAATGCTTTTCCCCAGAAGGTTTAGTTTCAATAAATTTCTTTTGTAGTACAACAATTAAAGAATTTCCAAATAGGAATGGACACTGAGCGTAAACTCATCCATCCCATGTAACAATAGTGACAGCAACAACGAGAACAGTTAATTCCAATTCCAGATTAACAAGACCCTCTCCAGTCCTGGAGTTGATAAAGTGGTGTAATGGCTTCCAAATATTCCATGACCACATGACTCAAAATTTAAATTGTAGAACTCAGCAACTGTGATTCCCCCCAACTTTCTCCTTTTATTTTTGAACCTCTCCCCTGCTTTACAAAGATTAAAAGACAATCTATCAGGTTAAAGAGATGATCTACATCTGTGAGAACAAGGCATTTGAAGTGAAAACTCAAAGTGGAACTATAACACGTGTGCCATATTATCACATACAGCAAAAAGGGACCTTCAAGGCCATTGTCCAACCTTTATCCAAAAATGAAACCCCTCTACTCAGTCCCAATAGGTAGTGATCCAGTTTTTACTTGGAGGCCCCTCTTGAGGGGTAACCCACTCTCTACTGAGGCAGCCATCCCATTAGATACTTGCATAACTTTAGTGGTTAGGAAATTTTTCCTTATATCAAAATTGCTTCTTTGCAGCTCTTAACAATTGCTTCTGGTTCTATCTTGTGTACTAAGCAGAAAAAGCCTAATTTGTCTTTTATATGATGGTTCTTCAAGTACCTGAAGACAGACAGCTATTATGTCCCACCAATCAATCACTTTTTCATTTTTTAAACTTAAAATTGAAATAAGAAAAACAGGTTTCTTTGAAAAATACGTTAAGCTTGTGCCATCTTACTAAACGATTATATTTGAGGATCTTGGTAAAAAATGAGAGCTTTTGGTTCATTCTTCTAGAAGAGAAGAGATAGGGTTTTTTATTTTTGTTGTTGTTTTTAAGAGTCACTACTGAAGCTCTCTGGGGCCATACAAAATAGCTATTAGGACAAGAGATTGAGACTCAATGTGGTTAAATTAGATTTGTTATTTCTTGAGTCTGAAGTCCCTTTGGTAGTTGGATGGAGTTCCTACCACAGATTTTAAAAAAAGCATGAAGCACACACCAATTTTTCATACTTATTGCAGGTGACATCTAAGCCAGTCAGATGCAGACAAAGGAAGGGCATCTAAATTAGACAAATAAAAGAGTTTCTTTAGGGCTACTCAAAAGTGACAACTAAAATACATAAAGAGAGGTATGAATGCGAATAAGGTAGCTTTAGAATAAACAATTATATTTTGTCCTCTCAAAAATCTTTTTCTGACAAAAAAATTCTGACAAAATGATGGATATTCTAAAGAAGTCAACTTAAAGATATAAACTACTTAAGCTTTAGAAAATATATGTTAAAAATATTTTATATACTAGGTATCTATATATATTTTATCATAGATGTGAATAGTATTTTTCTTTCTACACAAAATCTTATGATAATGTTAACTAATATTTATATAGCACTTTGAGATTAGCAGAGCATTTTAAAAATATTGTTTCATTTTATCATCACAGAAAACCTCTATGAGGTATGTGCTATTTTTAATCCCTCATTTTAAAGAAGAGGATGTTAAAAGTGAGAGAAGTAAAGTAATTTGCTCAAGACATCACAGTATCAGAGCCAGGAAGTTAACTGCAGTCTTCAGATTCCAAATCCAACACTCTTTGTGCACCCTACACCATCCTCTTCTTAACCCAGAAAAACAAGAGATCAGAAGAGGAAGTCAACAGAGTCAACTAAAATGCCTGATATTAAGAGGTTCTTAGAATGAAAGCCTGTGCTTACACCAATTTTAAGATGTCCTTGGAATGAAAGCCTACACTTATGTTTCTACCTTTAGTGCTTGGTGAAGTGAAACTTCTAGGAGCTTAATCTTGACCCCAGTCAAGAGAAGTTCAAAGTAGAGACTGGTATCTTTGGAGGTCTCTCGATATTTTGCAAGTAGCGCACTCCCTTACCTCTTTATATGTCAATATTTAGACATAAAACCCAGGAAAAAAACTCAATCCTTGTATTTCTAGATTGCTTCCTGGAGAAGAGTCACTGTTGGCATCTTCCAAAGGCCTTTATCTCCATTCTGGAACTTTATATTTGGATCAGGTCTATGGAAACAACCAATAAGAAAAGTATCTACCAATGGAGATCAGTCCCTGTCTAAGGCTATGAAACATTAAGTAATTTGCCCAAAATTATGGAACTATTATGAGTCAGAGGTGACCTTATATATCAGCTATACTCCACTGCCATTCTAGGATAAATAACTAGTGTATGGTTACAAATGAGACAGCTAAGTAGCTCCATGGGTAGCGTGCTTAGTCTGCAACCAGGAAAACCTGAGTTCAGATTTGACTTCGGCAGACACTTAGTAGCTCTGTGACCTTGGACAAACTCTTAACCTTGGCTTGCCTCCTCAGAGGAGGATCCTCTATAAAACTGGATCAATAATAGCATCTCCTTTGCAGGGTTATTATGGGAATCCAATAAGATATTTGTTTGTTTTACATTTAATTTATATTTTATTGTTTTCAATTACATTTTAATACTCATTTTTCAAATGTTGACTTCCCAGTTCTCTCCCTTCTTCCCTCCCCCTTCCTTGAGAAGGCAAGCAATTTGCTATAGGTTATAAGTGTGCAGTCATGCAAAATATTTCCATATTAGCTATATTGCAAGAGAAAATGCAGAGAAAAAAAGACAAGAATAATAAAGTTTTTTAAAACTTTATCTGCATTCAGTTACAATCTGCATTCAGACTCCATCAATTCTTTCTCTGGAGGTGGGTAGCATTTTTCATCATGAGTCCTTTGGAACATTCCTAGATCACTGCATTGCTGAGAACAGCTAAGTCATTCACAGTTGGTCATCATACAGAATTGCTTTAAATTGTGTTCAGTGTACTTTTAGTTCTGCCAAATGAGACATTTCTTTTAAAAAAAAAAAAAGCACACTGGTACAAAGTAAGCATGAAATAATGCTTGCCGTTGTTTTTTTTTGTCATTGTTATTACATTTATATAACCCTTTCCAGTTTACAAAACACTTCCCTGATAACTGCTTTGTGATTTAGATATGGCAAGTATTGGTCCCAACTTTAGAGACAAGAAATCTGAGGGACACAGCTTACGTGATGACATTGCCAAGGTCACTGCTAATACATGGCAAGCAAAGATGTGCGTTCTGTAAAAGCAAAATTTGGGACTGCCAAGTTGAGGGATTCCCTTTTATTGAACTGTGCTGCCCTAGAAACCTGGGACAAAAGATGAGCTGATCCTACTCCCAGGAACACGTAGGCTTATCAAAAGATGTCCCCGTACTGCATGCATCACTGTTATGAGATCCCTCCACTCAAAACCACCAAAAGGTGGGGAACTAGAGGTAAGAGGCAAGGATGAGTTAATAGTTGCAAACTGAGGTGAGTAAGAGGATAATGGCATCCTCAAAAGGACTGGAGGAGAAACATGGGTTTGAAGAAAAATATAAATTGTATTTTGAGGTATGAGTTAGTGTGTATATCCAGGTAGAATTGCCTAGTAAGTAGTTAGCAATACAACACTGGAATTCAGGAGAAATATCTGAGCTGCAAAGAAAAGATAATTGAATCCATGGGAGTTCTTTGGGGGTCACCAAATGAGAAGTATAATGATAAACTAGAAGAGTGCCCAGGACAGAGCCTTGGGTCGGGGGGGTGCTTAGTGGGCAGGCACATGGTGATGACCAAGCAAAGGAGATTGAGAGGGAATGATGAGACAGGTCAAATAATCAAGAGAATGGCTTTATAGACATCTAGGGAGGAGGAAGTCAAAAGCCTGGAGAGAGAGAGCACAATAAGAGATGCTTGTTTTAGTCATGCACTTGTTAACAAACATAAATGTTGGCCAGCAAGGCTCCAGTCATGTGATCTTATCTTGCTGCATCTAGGAGTTTTCATGAAGCATTTTGTTACGGCAAGTTTGTTTCCATATTAGGAGACAGCAGCTGAAGCTCTCTTCCACAGCGACATTCCTTGTTTGCTTTCATGTAGATACATTCTTAATCTCATATGTGGATTATATTTCCGTAATGCCCACAGACAGGACTTAAAACAGGACAGTTTCTAATACTGCAAATGCCAGCATTGCTTTTATTAACTCCGAATTACCACCAATACAAGAGCAGTCGAGGAGAATGAAAAATGAAGATTTGGCTTGACAATATTGGAAAATAAAATTAGAAAAGAAAGGAAATATTGTTGAATGCAATGATTTTCCATTGCTTTAAAGGGGGGAAAGGTAGACTAGAGTGTACAGATCATTTGTCATGTTGTACAGAATTTTCCTGTTCTATTTTTTCATTTAAGTCTAGAAATCAGGCAATTTTTCTGTTATGCCTCGTAAACACGGTAAACGATCTTCAATTATGGTAAATTCATAGTAGCAGTAAAATGCTTGTGTAGCCTAACATTTTCCCTGTGGTTATCTTTGAATTTATCTGAAAATCATGAAATTCATAGTTCTGGAAAAGATCTCAGCCTCTCATCTATTTTATACATCTTACTTATGGGCAAAACTGACCTCAGAAAGCACCCAAAAGGCAATTGCCCCCCTTTCCTTTAAAATCAACAGAGAAGTTTCACAATCCTTCCTGCTGTCCATGATCTCCTACCATGTTTTTTTTCCCTAATATCTATTACTTTCATTATATTTTTAGCTGGTCCTGGACCCAGTTCTCATTCTTGACACATGTAAACTACATATAGAGGTAAAATATTGAATTGTGATCTTGTTCTAACAGTTACTATTTAAACCTGAGAAAATATTTTCTAAACCTTAGTTCTCCTATCTGCATCTAACAAATAATTACTTTTTTTAGTACCACTCAAATACTTGTCTTTTAGTTGCTTACATTCTAATGTGGGGGTGGGATTTACAATATATAAATACATCTAAATCACTACAACCTGCCTACATGCTCCAGTCAAGCAAATTCATTTCCTCTTCTTGATTTATATCTCTCTGTTCTGTCAGATTATTCACTTCATTATTGTTGGAAATAAATTGACTAAACAGGGGTGGGAAACCTGCAGTCTAGAGCCCACCTGTGGCCTTTCAGGTCCTTGGATGTGTAAATTCATTTAGTACCACTGATCTCCCTTTAGTAGCACTATTACCAAATGCTTTAAGATTGACACTCCGCACTATCAATACACAGAATACTTTTTATGCCCACAGAAACTATAGACGAGGTATGGTCCTACTCCTCTCTCCTCACTATAACAGAAAATTAGGAGTTAATAAAATCCTTTACCTGAAAATCATATTTGTAGCCACTCTGGGAGATCCCTCCTGTCCTGGAGTTAGCTTTATTCCAAATTGTTGATTATCTTTTATTGCCTAAAATTTCATCAATCCTTCAAGATGACCTCACTTTTCCCTTCTGGGTCATTATCAGAGGTCACTAGCTTTGTTATTGGCCAACCCAAAAGTATCATTGAGTTCCCACTATGTGCCAGACGGTATATTAAAGTGCAAGCTTGATCATATCATATATACACACATATTTATTTAGCTCCCCTGGCTCCCTATTACCTCCAGAATCAAATATTAAATTCTATTTGACTTTTAACACCTCCAGAGCCTAGCCTCCTCCTACTTTTCCTGTCTTTTTACAACTGCCCCCCCACTCCAAAATCTATTACTCAGTGAAACCAACTTCCTTACTATGTCCATTTCCCAACCTCAAGCATTTGCCTTTGCTATCACCATCTTCTTCATCTCAAACTCCTAGTATCCCTATCTTCCATCAAGTCTCACCTTCTGTAAGAAATCTTTCCCCATCCTCCTTAATATTAATGTCTTCCTTCTGGCATGTTGTCTGCCCCATTAGACTGAGTGCCTTATTAATAGGGACTGTTTTCTGAGGTTTGAATGGGAAGAAGGGATTTCAGCAACTGGCACATAGTGGGCCATTAATAAATTCTAGATGACTGCTTTCCCTTAGTGGCATGATATTATGTAGAGCATTGTGTAACTGTAAGGTGTTATGCTAAACAAACATTTATTAAGTGTCATTTATGGTACAGGGGACTTTGCAAGGTGCCAAAGATACAAAAGATACTCTGTTACACACATAAATAAGTACATAAAGTAGAAGCAGAGTATGTGAGATCTCAGAAGGAAAAGGTCACTTGATGATTAAGGGAGTCAGGGAGAGCTTTTTGGAGAAGATGGCATTTGAACTGCTCTTCAAAGAATGAAGGGGAATTTGATTGGTTGGTTGTTGTCCTTTGTCTTTGAAGAAGACCAAAGTGGGAATTTAAGCAATAAGGGAAAAGAATATTTAATACAGAGAACATTGTGGAAAATAGGTGTAGAAGATCCCTAAAAAAGGCACAGAAGGGTCAGTGTAATGTAGTTTAATTGGATTGTAAAGTATGTTGAAGGGAATTGTATGTGACAAGGCAGGAAGACACCTTTATCTGAATGACCTTGGATGACAGGCAAAGGAACTTGACCTTTATTTTGGTACATAATAGAAAGCCACTAAAAGATTTTAAGCTGAAGAATGACATGGTCACATCGTCATTTAAAAAGTATGATTAATCTGCTTGCGTTATAAAGGATGAATCTGAGAGGAAATACCTGCCATGTTATAAATTCTATACATAATTCTCACATTACTATTCATGCTGTGATATTTTAACTTCAGACATTAGATGGAGCCTGACAGTCCAGCAAGGGAGGATGTCTGCAGGGGTGAGGAACCTGCAGCCTCAAGGCCATATGTGGCCCTCTAGATCCTCAAGTGTGGCTCTTTGAACCCAAACTTCACAAAGCAAATCCCCTAATAAAAGGATTCGTTCTGTAAAACTTGGACTCAGTCAAAAGGCTACATCCAAGGACCTGAAAGGCCACAGGTGGGCTCTAGACTGCAGGTTCCTCACCCCTGTTTAGTCAATTTATTTCCAATAATAATGAAGTGAATAATCTGACAGAACAGAGAGATATAAATCAAGAAGAGGAAATGAATTTGCTTGACTGGAGCATGTAGGCAGGTTGTAGTAATTTAGATGTATTTATATATTGTAAACCCCACCCCCACATTAGAATGTAAGCGACTAAAAGACAGATATTTTAATTTTTTTTTTTAATTCTCAGCCCTTAGCTGAATGCTAAGTGCTTAGGCAGTTGCCTGACCCATCTTAGACAATTAATAAATATTTGTTGATTGATTAATATCATTCTTCCATACTTTGATTTGAACTCATTAATTTGAACCTTGCCATTGTCTAACTTAAATTTTAATTATCTATTAACAATTTTGTGATCTTTCTTAATGCAAAGATTATTAACCTTAGCTGAGATAATGGATTCCACAGAAGTGTTGAGTTATCCTTCCTTCTCTCAATTACCTATTGTGCATCATTCCCCTTTAATATTTCTCTTGCCCCCAGGAGCCATTTAAACTTCATTTCATTGTAAACTTTAAGTCTCCTGACACCATTTTAATAGGATTATGATATCACTTTGCCATTTTTTCATACCCTCTTTATATGTCAAAAGAAAAACCCAGAGCTTGCCCAATGAGTTGCCTATGCATCTGTATAACTGTCTTCTGAGAGCCATTTGCCCCTTTTCTCCTCCATATGCCACACACTGTGCTGACTTGTGGATATATAAAGACAAAAATGAAATCTGTTCCTCTCCTCTGGGAACTTACATTTTACTCATATAAGGACATGATGTTTCACCTCATTAGAATATAAGCCCCATGCAGTCAGGGACCTTTTCGCTTTTATCTTTGTATCCCAAGTGCTTAACATGGGGCCTTGTGCATTCTAAGTGCTTACTGACTATAATGAACGTGTATAGGGAAATACAGAACACCTCCAAGATAATCTTGGATGGGAGTCATAGCAGATGAGTGAACCAGGAAAGGCCTTATGTAGAAGATGAATTGAAGTCAACCTTAAAGGAAACTAGAGATGCTAAAAGATAGAGGTGAAGTGGAATGCATCCCAGGAATGGGGGAACCCTTTGTGGAATCAGTATTTCATTCTTCAAAGCATCCCATCCTATTTGAACCAACTTCTATTATAGAGTTTTAGGATACCAGAGACCAAAATTCTAGCCGAACCCTCAAGGCTAGGCTTCTACTGGCTAAATATTCCAGTTCTGCCACTGTGGCTTAGTTTCAAGTCTCTTCACCATCCTTGACACTGTTCTGTTTTATTTACAATCCGTCCTTGAGGTACACTGCTGTCAATATCCTTTCTAAAATTCATGGCAAAATTTTCTAGGCATAGTCTGATAAGGGCAGAATACAGGGATGATCATTTCCTTTATTCTGGCCACAACACGGTAGGATGGAATTAGTTTCAGACAAGGGAGAGGACAGGGAACATGATCTCAGCTGAAAAAGAAGTCATGATTAAGAAAGAGTTTGAACTAAACGTTGGGAAATATATTTAGGATTGGGAAAGGACATTCTAATTGGGGAGGAACAGCATGAAATAAATGGAAAGAAACATGACTAGGCTAGAGGACGGTAAAATTAATGACAAATTACTTCTATTGGGAGCTTTAGGAAACAAAAGTTGAATCAATAATATAGGGCCAGATTGCAGAGGTCTTTAAATGCCAGGCTGGGGACTTGAATGTGATCAGATAAACAGCAGGGAGCCATCATAGGTTCTAGAGCAGAGAAGTCACATGTTAGATAATACGTTTTAAGAAGATTAATGTGATGTAATGGTGGCTGAGATAGACCTTAGGGAGGTATTAGAGGTCTTGGCAATTAAACCTTTCCTATAGAATTATTTACTCAATACGTTCCCTCTCCTATCATCATTTTCTACAATAAAAATGGAAAATTTTTTTAACATCTTGAAATGACTTAATATGTATTTCAAAGAAAATACTCTCTTTTTTCTCTCCTGCTTCTGTATATTTATTTTATTCTAATGCAATAAGTCTCCTTGCAAGTCCACAGTGTGCTGTGGTAAATTCACCCACTGCTGTTCTGCACATCCCTCAGCCAATTTATTTCAATTTTAGTCAGAGCAGCCAGCTCCGTAGTGGATGACTGCTGACTGCAGTTCCACATCATCTCCCTTCAGGAGTAAACTTGTATCAAGCACCAAGCTTCCACGTGTGGGCATGGATGTGATCAATTGACTGTCAGCTGCAGAAGTGCTTGGTTTGGGAAATGTCAGCTCCTGACACATGGAAGTGCAAGGTGGCAGTGAGCACTCATCTGTCATATAGTTCCCTGCTTCTAGAGGAGTAACCCGACATGTCCGGCATCCTGAAAACATCTTGAAATGAGTTCTTAGAGCCTCAGCCTAACATGTTTAGTTATTGGCTTAGCCTCTCTGCCCCTCAGTTTTCTCATTGCTTAATGGAGATAGTCAAAGCACTTACTGACAAAAGGTGTTTGAATCAAATGAGATAATGGGTGCAAAGCTCTCTGCATATCCTGAAGTGCTATGTAAATGTCAGCTCGTAGCAGCCATGGTAGTAGTGGAGATACTACTTGTAGTCATTACAGCTATCGTTGTCACCACTGTAGCAGCTGGGCAGCTGGGTGGCCCAGTGGATAGAGCATGGGGCTTGGAATCAGGAAGACTCATCTTCACAAGGACATACCCAGCCTCAGACACTTGTTTACTGTGTCTAAGCAAGTCTGAGCAACTTACCCTGGGCAAGTCACTTCACCCTGTTTGCCTCCGTTTCCTCATATGTAAAGTGAGTTAGAAAAGGAAAGGGCAAACTACTTCACTGTTTTTACCAAGAAAACCCTGAAGGGGGTCACAGAAAGACAAAACTGAAAAACAACAAAACAACAAAAAAATAGTGATGGTGGTAGTGGCGTTAGTGGCATTAGTAGTGGCAGCAGGAATGATAATGCCGTTATTAATAACGTAGTAATAAATTATAGTTACTTAGTAGTAGTAGTAATAAATAGTAATTAATGATGAAGTAATAAAGTAGTAGTAACAGTAGTAGTAAGATTGCTAGTGGTAGTAGTAGCAATGGAAGTATTGATAATGGCGGGGGTAGCATTAGTAATAGTGTGTATGTGCGTATGTGCGTGTGTGTGTGCGTATGTGTGCGTGTGTGCTCGTCCTTCATTGCTGAAGAAGACTATGTCATCAGAGAAATAATGACATGACTTATACTTGACTTTGTTTTGAGTGAAGGAGGGCTGTGCAGGTCACCAGCCTCACTTCTCCTCCAGAGCCATCTGGATCCAGTGACCAGATATTCATCAGGATGACCTAGGATGACACAATTGGGGTTAAGTGACTTGCCCAAGTCACACAGCTATTGAGTGCCAAGTGTCTGAGGTGAGATTTGAACTTAGGTCCTCCTGACTCCTGCACTGGTGCTTTATCCACGGCATCACCTAGCTGCCCCAGAAGAGAATAGTAGTGGTGTTGGTAATGGTGGTAGTAGTGGTGGTGGTAGTAGTGTTGGTAGTAGTAGATGATGATGAAATTGTACAATTGTCAAGTTAACAGCTTAGAGCTCAGAACTTTCAGAGGAACAGTGTTTGACAACCCAAGGGCCCCTATTTATCTCAAATGGTCACCCTTTATGTGAAATTATTGTTTCAGATAAATGTATTAAGTCATTGCAAATTGAACAGAAAATCTGGAGTGGAAAGGACTAGCATAGACTGACCCTATTCTTAGATGGCATGCTCCTATAAATATGCTGATTTTATCCAATTATTTAATTTTAATAGAAATGACTTATTAGATACTTGACAAGACCCTTTATTCCGGAACTGCATTCCTGGTTACCCCATTACCCTGCATTTCTGAACACTGCATTAGATTGCATGGTTTTCACAACTCCCACTTAACATGCATACTTATGAATTATTGGTTAGACATGATGAAGTACCAGCTAAAACTGTCATTATAACCCAGAAACAGCCGCTTATGAAAATGCATATCCAGCTCACTATTTGGGATAGGTTTTTCAAAATGTACTTTGCATATGAATACAAGGTTAAACACCTTTCAAGTGAACTATTAAGCAGAGCCCTACTTCATGGAATGAGAAGAGACAGGCAGCGACATTCCTTTGATATGTAATTTTCACGTGTCAAGATGTGTAAAAAACTCAAAGTATGGGCTTCTAGTTTCCACCTTTTTAAATAACTCTAATGAAGTTTAGTAAGGCCACAGTAGATAGTGGGTTAGAGAGCTAGGTCTTCTAATCAAGGTGTAGGATTGGGTTTTATCTCTGACACGTACAAATAGGAATGTGCTGGAAAACATTTAACCACCAGCTGTTTGGAGATAAAAATACAACAGGGTACATTTTTAAGTTTAATCTATATTACAAATATTTTTTCATCACTTTCTTAAGTCTAAACAATCAGCACAATAATAAATCAATTCCTGATTTTATCAATTTCTGAGCTGTAAATACACTAAAAATTTAATAATTGACTCAAAGAGCTTAAGTATATCTGCCTTTTGTCATTCAACTGTAGGATAATAGATTTAGCTTTAGAAGGGACTTCAAAAGGGCATTGCTCATTTTGCCAAAAAGGAAGTTAAGGACCAGAATGCTTAAGTGACTTGCCCAATATAACACAACAAGTAGCAGAACTGAGATTTGAACCTGGGTCTCCAGACTCTAAGTACAGTGATCTTTCCCTAACAATACGCTATTCTTCTGTTGTTTGTTATTGCTCAGTATTTTCAGTTGTGTCTGACTTTTCATTGGCCACATTTGGATTTTCTTGGCAAAGATGGTGAAGTGGTTTGCCATTTCCTTCTCCAGCTCCTTTTATAGATGAGGCAAACTGAGGCAAACAGGGTTAAGTGACTTGTCCAGGGTGACACAGCTGCTATCTGAATCCAGATTTGATCTCAGGAAGATGAGTTGTCCTGACTACAGGTTTGTCACTCCTTCCACCGTGTCACCCAGCTGCCCATTGTTCTTCTGACTATACTTTTATTTTCTACTGAATCCACAGCTATTCTGAATTCCCCCTCCCTGTTTTCTAAATTGTGAGCTGATGTCTAAAGGTTTAGTATTACCCAATTACTTCAGGGATTATTGAGCACAAAGCTCTGTCTCCTCCTGAACTTGAAACTTCTGTGACTGTGCTGAATGAAAAAACAGCAACTGCTACAGATTGTTTCGTGACATTCGTTTATTTCCTGAATTGGCTGATTAAGTGAAAAAAGCCGAATGACTAAAATATCTTTATTCTTCCCTTGAGTCAGGAAGGAAGCTAATTAGGCATCCTCTAAGGCACAGATAAGAGGAAAATCTCCCTCCATCCCATTCCCTTGCTCTCCAGGGCAGCCAAGCTTGGCAAATGCAGCTGCCACTTTCAGGCATGCTCTGGTTACATAGAGTCCAAGAAGATGAGCCAGCTATAATGTACAAAGTTCTACCTAGGTTCATGTCACTCTTAAAGGATTTCTGATAGCTAGATAAGACAGATATTATATATGTATCAATAGATACATAGAGATATGATATTGATAAAAAGATAAATATATAAATTATATAGATATCTAGACAGATTATATATCTTATAGATATTATATAGATATAGATACATAGATATGTTATATGTATATGTAGATATATATTTATAATGAGAGATTATATAGATATCATATATAGATATAAATTGTTAGATGTTATATTGATAGCTACATAGATACATGTTATCCAAAGTTTTCATATGATACAAAATCCAACTCCCCTAAGACCATAGAACTACTTGTCTTTCATGAGTCCTCCATAGATCCAGGTCAGTTACTAGCTTTTTCCTTTGGAAGATCAGCTCACTGGCAATCAATCCCTTTCCCTTTTCTTGGAATTGAATCTGGAAATCTAGGAGGAGTTCATAAATCTTTCATGTAATTTCCCTCCATTACTTTCTAATATTTGGGATGTAAGGGCTTTCCAGCCCTTTAAAATCTGGCAGCTTCTTATGGTTATTAAATGAAGATATGATTTTCGGTGTGTCTAGTTTTTGTCTGACTTTTTGAAGACTCTTGAATGAAAAGTACTTTGTAAGCATACTGTTGGTGCCAAATATAATCTAAAAGGAGAAAATGCTTCCTCTTTTATATTGCTGTTTTAGTGATTTTAAATGGATTTTCTTGTCCTATTATGTTCTAAGAAATGATATGCCCTCTTCTTTCTTTCTTCTTTCCTTCCTTCCATTCCCCCTTGAAAAGAGTAAGATTTATTAGCTTACCAAGAGATAACCTCTTTATTCACAGGAGCATAAATATAGAACTGGAAAACACCACAAAGAACACCTAGTCTAGTCCCTTGGTTTTACAGATTAGGAAACAAACTGAAGAAGGTTAAGTGACTTGTCAAAAATCATGTATGTATCAGGAGGGAGATTTGAACTGGAGTCCCCTAGCTCACGAATCAATGCCCTTTCCTTTGAACCATTCAGGTAGTGGAGACTCAAACCTTCTTCCACAGATGAGCAGAGCATATTTGTTTGGGATTTTTCCACTAGAGTCTTTACCCAGTTTGATTACTGCTGATCCATAGAGCATCCCCCCATATACATACATCAAAAATCATCTTTAAGTATTGAATAGTCAGAGTATAAAGTAAGAATTTAATTCATTTCATCTGAAACTAAAAGAGGAAAAAGACTAATAGTCACTTGGTATACATTTGAATATGTCAGTTCCTTGAGGTAAGTCACTGTTTAATTTTTTTCTTATATTCATATTTCAGCACTTAACAATATATGCTAAAATTGGCATTTAATAAGTGTTTGTGGATTCATTAATTAAAAATAAGAGATTAGAGCCAACATAGAGAACCACATGAACATTCACCATTTATCTTCTGCATCTTCTATGCATTGTTTCTTTCTTTCCTAGTCACAGGATCACAGATTGCAAGCTAGACAGGACTTTAGAGGTCATTGAGTCCAGCACCATGGTCTTACAGAAGAGATGTAGACAGTTTAGGTGACTTGCCCAGGGTACTCAGCTAGTAACATCTGAGTCAGGATTTGAAACCATGTCTTCTTGACTCCAACTAACACTCTGTCCCCTCTACCACATTGCCTGAGTTGAGCAGCATTGGCTTAGATTTTCTTGTGCCTACAGGAAGAGCAGAAATCTGCCTCTCCGTTGCTATGAGTTGAAGGACACAGAAAGAAAGTCAAGGCTTTCCTCCTATCCCTGAGAGATAAATCATAATACTCCTAAGAATGATGAATAAGGATTCTTCAAATGTTTAGGTAGAAGATAAAGTTTTAGAGCTCGGTTTTTCTCTTTCCATCTGATCTCTCTCATCCTACCTCCTCCTACCCCCAACTTCTTAGCAAACATTTTAAAGAAAAGTCTTAGGAAAATCTGTTTGTTTATGAAGACAGTGAACTACAAAACTTAAAAGTACAAAGTACCGCTCATTCTTGCAACAATTTTGACAGCCACCGGAGGTTCACAGCATAAAGGCTAATAAGAGATCCCCATGCACTGCCTATTAATGAAACTTTGTGTTTTCAAAGCTCTCTGCCTCTATGATTAGGCTTCACACACCGGTAGAAATTATTTACAGCACATTGTAAATGAATCGCTTGTATGTAATTGCTTGTTTTTGTTATGTAACACATATAATCAGGTGTTTGGAAACTGTGAAAACAATCTTTAATAATATGATGTCGTTGTCACTTGACAGAAGTAGTTATCGAGTGTTATCCTCCACGTGGGATAATTCATTACTACGGTGACAAACAAGAGACATCTCTGAAGATAAAAGGAATTTTCAGTTCTGGACAATAGCGTACTTCTAGATCTGCTCCATGAGCAACTTTAGTTTGGATCAGGATTATTAGTAAGTCATGCATCTGGTGCCTTTCATTTTTGCCAAAATTGATTCAACTATTCATGTGAATTGTCAAACTTGTTTTAGAATTCTGTTAATAGATACCACCCATAGGTTCATTGTCTTGGACTTTGGGCTAGAAGGAACTTTAAAGGCTGTCTATCTATTCCAGCCCTTCTGATTTTATAGATGCATGACTGAGGATCAGAGAGGTAGAAGGACTTGCCTATATCCACACAAGTTATTGGAATAATCATGACTTAAATATCTTTCTTCTGTCTCCATATTCATGTGTTCTCTAGTCTGGCATGGAGGAAGTCAGAGGGAGAGGTACCTACAGAAGCCAACCTGACTACCTCCTGACTGGTAATTGAGGTCAGGGCCTCATTCCGTACTCATATGTCAAGGTCTGGTCAATCTTGCAATAGCTGTGCTGAAAAAGAGTCAAATATCAGTTATTCACAGAAAACCTTGCTTATGAGTTTGAGAATTAACACATTGTGCGTAATCAGTTTATATCTCAACCACTTCTCATTAATTCATAGGTACTAAAATTCGAGCACTGAACCATATCTCTTTTCCAAGTATGAAAATGGGTCAAATTTGCCCTCTAAGAAGGTAAGGCTACTTCCCTACTTCAAGTCTAGAAACTTTGGGCTAGACAGTGGAAAATGGAAAGTTTCTCAGCTTGTTCTGAGTTAGAGCTTCACATTATACCTTCATCATTTTAACTTGAGACTGATTTCTAGGACACCAGATAGTTTTAAATTTAAATATAAGTTCAAAAACAAATGTTGAAGTCAAATGAAAAGGGATTTGGTTATCAATACATCTGGTGCCTTTCATTATTGCCAAACTCAGCTGCAGTATTCATTTGAATCACCAAACTTGTTTTAGAATTCTCTTAATGTATACCAAGCAAAGATTTATCATCCAATCAACAAACATTGATTCTGTACTTTAACTCTAACTGTAACTTTAACAGTAGAGGAAAAAAAAGACAGAAAAACAGTCTTACAGTGTTTCCTGAAACATTAAAAGATTAAGTGACTTGCCTAGAGATAATCAACCAACCCATATCACAGGTATGGTGAGAATTTCAGGTTTGGCTTGGCAATTGGTTTTCTATTAACATTGTCAGATCGATCTAACAACCTAAGTTTGAGATAAAATAATACTTTTCTTCACTTGATGGCGTAATAAGTATTTATTAAACACCTACTCTTTGCATACATATGATGTAGGATAGTGGTGTCAATTTCAAATGGAAAGGAATCCCTGCTGGCTGCATATTGACTTAGAAAATCACAAATTAGCATGTCTCTGTTGTACCACATTGTGTTTTTCATTTTTATTTTTAATTTATGGACTAAAACAAACATTTCTATCATTATAGTATAATAAAAATATGATTGCATATGAAATTACAAATCTACTGTGTATGATTTGTTTTTCCTTTAAAATATATAATGAAGTTATCATAGAATTATTTTTTCCTTTCCTTCTCTCCTCCACCAAGAGATAGCTACCGTTCGACACAAATATGTGTGTAAAATTTAATCTGATTCAGGCTGCATGTGAGAGTTTTGTGTGCTTTGAGTTTGATACCTTTGCTATGGGGCATAAAAAGTGAAATAAGACAAGGGATCTGCCCACAAATAGGGCATCTCTTCTGGAAGACCAAAATATATTTTGAATGAGGGAAAATGTCAGATCAATGGTATAAGTAGTCAGAGTTCAGAAGAAGGAAAGATCACTGTCAGTTGAAATGTTCAGGAAAATATACAGGAGGCAAAATTTGTACTTAGTTAATATTTGGTTTCTGAAAAGATGGAAACAGACATGAATAAGGATGCAACAATGAACAAGGCATGTTAGGGTCTAGGTGGTTGGGGCATTGAGTTGACCACCTTGAGTAAAATGGAAAACTTAGGTTGAAACTGACTGGGAAATAATAGAAACTAAGGTAAAACAATGGATTGGGTTGAAGTCGTGAAGGGTCTTGGATACTAGGACCTTAGACTTTATTATAATGGTAATTGCTCGCTTTTATGTAGGCTTTGACTAAATGCTTCCTCACAACTCTTTGTGGTGAGTACTATAAATACATTAAGAATCATTGATTTTCCCCTAGTTTATTCTTGATATAGAAATGCCCTTCACAGCTGCGTGAAGCAGAGTTCATTTATGACTTAGTATTTAAGCCTTTGTGGGCAGCTAGGTGGCTCAGTGGATAGAGAGCTCAGCCTGGAGTCAGGAAGACCTGAGTTCAAATCCAGCCTAAAACATTTAGTTGTATGACCCTGGGCAAGTCACTTAGCCTGTTTGTCTTAATCCACTGGAGAAGAAAATGGCAAACTACTCCAGTATCATTGCCAAGAAAACTCTATGGACAGTGTGATTCATGAGGTGACAGGGTCAGAACTGAACGCTAAGTCCTAGGAATCACCTGAAGTACATAAAGATTAAGTGATTCAGTCAAGATCCCAAGCTAACAGTAAGGATTGGAAACTAGATCTTAACTCCAAACTAAGCATTTTACCAATTATTCTACTCCGTATGAACTAATATATCATTGTCTACTTATGACCAGTAAGGAAATCAAGCCTTGAACAAGTTAAATAATAACCCAATGGTCCCAAAACTAGTAAGCTTTAGGATCAGTATTTGAATTCAAATCTATTGACATTAATTCTAGTACTGTTTTCATTGTCTCATACTTTTATTTCTTTGTTACTCATTTGTGTACTTGTTTTTGGAGCAAGGGAGATCTATTGGGAAAGCATTTTAATAAAATTAATTTTGAGTGGAAGACCTAATCTAGCTTCATCCTTCATTTTATCGATGAGGAAATTAACCATAAAGTAATAAAAATTACTTGACCTTGCACACAGTAAGTAATTGAAGCATGGGCAGCAGTCTCAAGGATGACATGTTGACAGGGAAACCACTGAGAAACCTGTTATGAGTTCATATGGTAATTTTATACACACACATACATACATATATATATATATATATATATATATGGGTGCATCATATACATACACCCATAAAAAACAAAATAAGGTGTGTATATATATATGTGTGTGTGTGTATGTGTATGTATGTATATGTATTATGTGTGTTTGTGTTATTTTGTGTACGAGTTCAAATGTGAGGCACTGGTCTAAGAGGGTAGCAATGGGAAACAAAAAAAAGAAATCAATGAGTAAGACTTCCCCATGGAAAAAAATCAACCTGCTTTAGTGACTAATTGGAGTCTAAATGAATCTAAAACTCTATGCCTAGGTGAAAGGAAAAATAGTTGATAGAATTGAACAACATAAGGAAGATAAGTTTGGGGCAGCAGATTTGTGAAAAATGTGCCTCATTTTTAGCTCTGTAAAATTTGAACTGACAGGAGGATCACCAAATGAAAATGTCCACTAGGCAGACTGGAGCTTGAAAGAGAGGTCATGGCTAGAAAGCTAGCTTTTGTCATCCTTTACATCTGCAGATTGCAAGATTCAGAGAGCACAGATTACCTGTTATTCTCAAATACAGGTTGGGCTGCCTATTTTCTCAAACTTTTTGTCCCCAGAGTAGGAGACAATTTCAGTATGACAGTAGAGTAAATTGCTCCAAGTGCTATACATGTGTTTCTTTCTTGCATAGTATTAAACCCATTTACCTCCATACTCAGGCTTTAGTGTTTTAAAAATGCAGTGTTGTATGCGTGCAAAGTCAACAGTTATATCTACCTTTGCTTGGAACAAAAAAAAAAAAAATAAAAATCACAGCAGTGCAATTCATTCAGGGGGACAGAGGCACACTTGAATATGAATTCTTTAAAAAAAAAAAGACAAAGCAAGAAAACTAGATAGTTGTTTCTTTGTGGGATGAAGCATCACCAAAATTACAAGGTAAACCTTTTGGAATTTAAAATGAGATGGTGAAGGCAAATTTTCTGAATTGGGGGAAAATTAACTAGATGTTCAGCAGAAGCTAAATGAAAATGTCAGGGTAGTGATAAAGATTTGCTCTTTAACATATCCTGATGATTGGTACATAGCAAGATTTGATCATGACTACAAAAGAGGTAATCAAGGCTTCAGACACATTGATTGTTCTCCTAGCCTGGTATGTTTTCTTTACATCAGAAATACCTGAATAATGTGAATTATTTTTAAATACTGTAACCTTTGAATAGTTGGGGGGTTTTGTTGTTTTGTTGTCGCTGTTGTTTTTTAACATGTAAGTCACATCTGTTTTCTTTGTTGTATCACTTGGGAGACTTCAGAAGTCCCAAAGCATTAATTAAGCTAGGCACTGTGCTAGCTGCAAAGGGTAGAAAGACCGAATGAAAAACATTCCTTACCTCTAGTAAGTTTACATTGATTTTTAGGGGAGAAGGGAAGGAAATGAACTGAACACATAAGCAAATAAGGCCACACACTTTATGGAGAGGGGGAGCACTGACCCTGGTAGAGTTAGGGCTTATTATCAGACTAGATTGCACTCGAGTTGAGCTTTGAATGAAGCTAGAGACAAAGATGTGAAAGGGGAGTACATTATAGATGTGGTAGGACGCTAGGTTTCAGTAATCCTTACCTTTTTTACATATGTTAGCAAAGTAGGAACATAATAAACAGATGATAAAAGATACCAAAAGGCAAGAATTTCAAGAATAAAGGTCATTATTGGACTTGATGAAGATGAATAAGTGAGGGCAGAAACAGTTGTTAGACTGGGAGAAAATGCAGGAATTAAACGACAAAAGTTTCCAAGGAGAGCAAAGAATAACTTTGAAAAAGATAGTGAAGGAAAAACAGTGAAAAGAAAGGAAGGATATTTCAGACTCTGGGATCTTAGATTTGAAAGAGTTAGAAGTGATCATGAAGTCTAAGATGTAGTCCTGGCAGCTAAAGAAAAGTGGAGACAGAAATCATAGCTGGTAAGGTCAAGCAATGATGAAGTCCGGGTTTTTAAAAAGTCGTGAATGTGGCTATTGAAATGAATGTGCCATCAATGATGACAAGGCAAACTGGACAAAAAAGATCTTAAACCAAGTGCCAGCATCATAGACTAAAGTGGAAGAAATCCAGGTTAGTAAGAGATGTCAGTGACAGTCTTCAGGAGAGGATGGCATAGTTCAATGCAATGATCTACAAAGGACACTTGGTTGAGTAGCACTGGTAAATAGTTCAAATAGTGTTATGCAGTATTGAGAAGTGGGGAAAACCATAGTATCTTAGTGGAAAAAAAACTTTGTCCTTCACAATTGCAAGTAGAAAAAGTCAAAAAGTTCCAGAGATTAATAAATACATTTATCAGGAAATGTGGGAGAAACAGAGAGAGATGGAGACAGAGAGAAAGAGGGAGAGAAAAAGGAAAAAGAGGAGAGGAAGTGAGAAACAGAGAGGAGGAGAAAGAGGAAGGAGGGAGGGAGGAGAAAAAGAGAGGAAAGGAGAGAGGGGAGAGAGAGAGAGAGACAGAGAGAAAGAGACAGAGAGAGAGAGAGAAAGAGACAGAGAGAGAGACAGAGACAGAGAGAGAGGAAAAAATAGAGGGAGGGGAAAGAGGAAAGGAAGGAAAGAAACAAAGACAGAAAAGAGAGACAGGCAAGAAAAGAGACAGAAAGATGGGGGAGAAAGGACAGTGGGAATGTGGGAGAGAAAGGGGGGAAAGAATTTATTCAAAGTTATATAATCATGATTGCTTCATTAGTAAGCATGCAAATCAAGCCAAGGCTACAGATAGTCTGGATAAGGAGCTGTGTGGTTGAAAACTTTGAGACTCTATTACTTTTGATAAATGCCCAAGTGTAATGACAAATAATTCAACTTTCTGGGCCCTGTGAGTATTTATTTTATAACCAGTTAAATTGCATGGGCTACAATGAAGGCTAAAATTCTTTGGCAGGCAATAACAAAGCCAGAGACACATTTTTAAATCCTTCTGAAGGAGCATATCGCCTTTTCCATTGCTTGACTCCATTGTATGACTGGAACCACACCCTCCCGGGAAACACTACGTCAAGGAACTTAAGCACTTATCAGAGATGAGAGAAGTAACTTGAAGGGAAAATTCTTCTATCAGAAAGGTGAGGAATTGGGCATGCTTGGGTTAGATGGACATGTTCCTAACTTGTGTAATTATGGTTAGTGGCTAATTAAAGCTTTTGATGCTTGAAGTGGGTGAAGCAGATCAAACTGGCAATCTTTCAAATGGAGTTGAATAGCATTTCTGAAATTCTTGCCAGGAAGAATGTAGACTAAAATCTTTCTGATTCCAGGAAGGGAATTTAAGGAAAACTGTAGACCCAGAGGTTGATCCAGCAATAGAATAAGCAGTCATTGGAAATAAGTGAAAGGAGTAGCTCTCTTAGTACTTTTAAAAATTGTGCTGTACATTTTGTCTCTCTGAATTTATGCAACAATGATACTGAGTTATTAATGGTTTTTACTATTTTGTACTCACATGCATATATATGAAAAAATAGTATTTACTATATATTTGTCTTAATTGTAGAGGAAACTACTAATAGTGCTTGTGCTTATTTATTCTACACTTCTATAAGTCAAGGCTTATCAACTTACCTGGTTACTTTTGGAATTCCCAGTGAAATTCCTACAAAGAAATGACCGTCTCTTTGGGGGTGATTTTGCAAAATCAGAACTGCAAATGTTATGCTGTGCAAAGGTATTGCTATCAACTGTTAAAAAGTAATCATGTTATTAAACATAACTATAATTCTACTTTCTATAGCATTCAGCAAAAGTCTCACATTACAGTGTCAATAGTGGTACACTTCAGTGTTCAAAATGGTTTCTTTAATTTTATATATGTTTGTGTGTGTAATGAAATGAAAATGATTTAAAATTTAAGCTCATTTTGCTTTTTGGTATCTATTAAAATTGAATATAAAATAAAATTATAATGGAATAAATATATAATATAACAGAATAAAATTCTAATCAAATAAGTATATAATATAAAAATTATAATTTAAACTTAATTTTAGCAAATATCAAAAAAGCAAAATGATCAGTAAAAATTTAAATTTCAAACTATTTACATTTTATTGTATGTACACATTTAGCAAAATAATTATTATTTTAGTTGTATAAGAAATATTTTTTTCTTACAAGCTCTTTTTCGTCTCTTCGCCTATGTAAAGTTATTTTTTTCCCCTACTGGATCTTAAAAAAATAATCGTTTTATATATATTATATATATATATTGTGCTAATTCTATTTTTCCTTCTACTACATTTCATATATTTTTCTATTTCTTGGTAGTTTTCATATTCACTGTTTCATAGAGTGTATAATCATATTTCATATAAACTAATATACCACAGTTTTTTTCAATGACATGCATTTGATGTTCCTTTTGAGGGAGGCAGGGTTGAGAACGGAGGCAGGGGGAAATACTCTATTTGGTCCCATGGAACTTCCTTTTTATTCAGTATCCCACAATTTTACTGACCATGGCTTAGAATTATTGATCAAATGACCAAGGTTGTGGTTGTGTTCATCCTTCATGAGATAGAAGAAGCACTAAACTTGGGGTTAGAAGATGGGGATGCAAGGACCAGTTCTGCTTTTTATCAGTGAAACCTTGAATAAGTCAATGCTTCTGAACCTTAGCTTTCTCATCCATAAAATAGCACTAAAAAAAAACTTACATTATCTACAGAGTTGTAATAAAGATTATACAAGATAATAGATTGGACAGCTATATGTGTATTATGTATATCTATATTATGTATCTAGAAATACAAGGTATTATCTAAATTTTTGTAGTCAAAATAATCTAAAACAAATTTTTCTTATTTAAAATAATTATTTTGATCAGGACCTTACTAAGCTTGCAAAATTTATTAATTAAACTCATTATATTAAAATATAAATGTAAAATACTTCCAAATTAGAAATTCACACATTTTTCATTATTTTAATAATAATGGATCTCTTTTTAAATTTCTAGTCTTTCTGCACAACAAAATCAACTTTTCTTTCTCTTCAGTTATGACTTTTACTGTCCTGGATTTTTATTATTTTAATATACTTTAAAGGAAAATTAATGAGTGAAAAAAGTATTTATTGAATGTGCCAAGTATTGTGTTAAATATTGGAGATACAAAAGAAAGTGAAGCCAGTTCCTACCCTCTAATATCTTGCATTTGAATAGAAGAAGATAATACAGATAAATTAGTGGTAACTATGGGGGGGTATTTTGGCTGGGAAAGTGTCAGGGATAATGAACAGAGCTATAACAGAGTTAACATGACCTTTTCAAAAAAATGATACAATCAATATCATTATTGCTCTCGAACTGAAAAATGAGAAAATGGTTAGGAGGGTAGGAAGGACAGGGCATATGTTCATGGAAACATGACAGCTAATAAAGTGATGCTAGAATGAAGTGAATCATGGTTGGAGCCCCTTCCTAGACTTACTGAATGAATTCATGGCACTTTAGCTCCATGAGTCAAACAACTTTTTGTTAATATAGTTTGCTATCCCTTAGGCTCCCATAAATATTAGCATGTGTATTTATATGTCTTTAAAATATTAAAGAACTATTATAAGTCCAAAAATGAGATCTCTATCATTCCCCAAAAATATTTGGGACCATATTTATAATCAATCTTGAGCAGATTCATTGTGAGGGGCCCCTGATTTATTTCTCTGCCTACTCAATGATATATTAACCCTTAGTTAGTAATCAGTCTCTTCAAAGCAGTGACCCTGCTTTCATGGTAACTGAGGGTGTTTATTTCTTCTCCATTCCCATACAAAAATGTACTTGCTGTCATGTCAGTGACAGATATTTATTTCATGCCTGCAAGCAGTAGTGCATAGAAATGTGATCACAGAAAGACATGTTTTTTTTCTCTAGCCCCATCACACACTGATTTGACCATAATGTCATTTATATATTTATTTAACTAAAATAAGAATGGCATAAAATATTGATGCTCATTCCTTTGGTTTTGCCTCTAAGCCATAACCATTTCACTAACCCCAATTGATAGATAAATATTTTATCTCTAAAGAACTGACATTTGAATATTTGATTTCCATGTCATTACTCACTAAACATTTCTGAGAGTGCATTGTGTTGCAATTCAGTATGACTCAGGAAACCATTAGCTCTTGATACTTTGAGAGGGGAAACCCATGAATCTCCACTGAGATTTGAAAAGGCACCACAAGAAACTTAGATCATGAGCAATAAATATCCAGTTTATTATCTCATTCAAAAAGGCATAAGGTTTATTGCTCCTTGAAGAAAACTTTTGAACATAATTTCTTAACTGCACTTCACAGATATAGCAGTAGCTATTGTAATCATTTCATACAAGCGTACAAGGTGGGGTCATCAGGGCTTTGCCCCAGGGAAGTAAGTGTTGAAGGCCCCAGAAATGCTATTGTAGGACTCATTCATATCTGTAACTAATTCTACTTACAACAGCAATTGTGGATTTATCACAAATCATGTTTCATCTCCTTCATACGCATACCTAATGTTAGGGTTACATCATTCTGTTTTGTCCTAAACACAAATATATTGTAAGCCATAGCTCTCTATATGTCTTTCAATATCTTTATCTGTATTTGTACATGCAATCTGTTGTTGAGGCAGCTAGATGATCCAATGGATAGAATGCTGAATCTGGAGTTAGAAAGACCTGAATTTAAATGTGGCCTGAGACACTAGTTGTATGACCCTGGGTGAATCACCTAACCTCTTTTTGCTTTAATCCACTGGAGAAGGAAATGGCAAACCATTCCAGTATCTTTACCAAGAAAACTTCATGGACAGTATGGTCCCCAGGATCATGAAGAGTTGGACACAACTGAAAAATGGCTAAACAACAACAACAATCTTTTGTTGAGAATTCTTTACAAAAGTTGTGCAACCATATACAGACACATTTCATAGATTCTCTCCACCATCTCCCTAGAAGTCATTCTTCCTAGGCATTCATGGTTCTCAGTCCCTGAGACTCTCCACATCCCATCGTATGGCTATTCTTTTGAATGTCAGTTTCCTATATATCAGGCCATCCAAGACATTGAGACGAAGATTTTGAGATTTTAAGGCTTAGGCAAGGAGCTAGATTTTCCCATGATGTCATGACTCCACGAGCTTCTTAGCATTTTCTATAGGACATATCTAAACACAAATTGTATATTAATTTAGGAAGAATTTTGTTTTCTGCATATATGTGATAAGCGTATGCATGTTTGTATGAGTATATGTGTATATATGCATACACACATGTATACATATGCAAATACACTTGAGATCCATTCTCTTCCCATGGTTAAAGAGAGCCTTCGTTGTCCCTTGATTACACAGAATGGAGTTAGACTTTGTCATCTCCTATGCTTAGGAGATGTACCATTTCCAGTCAGCACAGTGCCCCTTACTTTTGCTATATTTGGTTATTGAAGAATCTTTCATTTTCTGTATTCCTTCTCACCAGGCTTTATAAAGGGCATGAAAAATATGCCTATGATTTCACTAATGAGCAAAAATCAAGGTATTTCATCATTGTCATTATGATCTCAAATTATAAAAAGATAGCATGATTTTCTCTCTTTCTTGCCCACATGGGACATATATTGGTATGGAAATTGGATCTGTGATTTTATTGGTTCAAGGATCTCCCTGATGAGGAAATTCCCTCTACCATGTCAAACTAGCACATTACCTGCAATTGATCATCTTCAAGAGTCACCTAGAGGACTGAGGAGTTAAGTGACTTGCCCAGAATCATACAGTGTGTACATTTACTAAAGAAATGAATTGTACAGTAAGTCTTTAACCAAATTCTTCCAGGCTTTAAGGCAAACTTTCTATTCAATACACCATAATTTCAATAAAATATTTTAAAAGAAGAAAGAGTAGGAAGGAGTAACTACCATTTATATAGTACTTGAGGACTGCAGAGTGTTTTAATTGCATTATGTCTTTTGGTTCTTATAACAACCCCATAAAAGATAGATGACCTTATCATTGTTATTTTAGAGAGGAGAAGACTGAGTCAGAGGTTAGATGACTTGCTTAATATTATACAACTACTAAATCTTCAGGCAGAATTTAAACAGGAGTCTTCTTGGTACCAGATCCATTCAGTGTCCTATCCACTATGTCAAGTTGCTTTTCTAGTAGCATTTCATTGGAACAGAACAACTTTTTCCCATTCTTTATTTCTACATGATGAATCCCTCATATTTACTGTAAAAAGATTCCCAATATGCTTTATAGCCATCATCTCTTCTCATTTGAGCTTCACCACAATTTTATGAGATGGACACTACAATATTAGGGTTACATTTTCCAGAAGAGTAAATTCATGCTTAGAGGGGGTTACATACCTTACTCATGGTCTTCCAAGCTGTGTACTCCAAACAATTCTGCATAGTTTTCCTGAACATGCCAAAGTGATCTTGTACACAGAATCATGAAAATGTCAAGAGACATGGAAAATTCTTCTGTTTGTCTTCACATTTTCTTCAACATGTTAGTGGATCTATGATTTCATCAATGGGGGGAGTTACCCAAAATGGTAAAAAATCATCATACAGCTTTGCTTTTTCTTCTTGGGTAACTCTTGTCCTAGCCCTCCCATAAGTCCTTCATGGAAGACCCACTCGATGCATTGGATACCTTACTCTAATTTTTTCAAGGTAGGATAGGTTATAATTATCATGTAGACTATTTTCAAAAATTCACCAGCAATGATTAAGCAAAATACATAGTAGTGCTAGGAATAACAACTGATGACACAGTCCATTCCCTCAAGAAACTTATATTCTACTGCAAGAATTAATAGGTAAGTGAATATATATGTATATACATGCATATACATATGTATGTTGTATACAAAATTAGAATTTTTTTCTAAATTTTGTGTGGTCTTTTCACAATGACTGCTTTGATAAATGTACAAAATCATATTCTATCTTGAAATATCAGTCATCTATTTTCTTCTATTCACTCAATAAGTGCTTATTTATTGCCTCTTCATCCTTGCCATCCCTCACCCCACTCTACTGACAAGATTAAAATAATGCATACCAAGTCTTTATTCTATTACTTCCTTAAGTAGAACATTTTTTCTTTCATCTTATAATATTTTTTCATAGCACTTATGACTTCTTGATTCATTATTTGAGTTTTAAGTTTCTGTTGGGAATATCACTTATTGTACATACTGTACCTTTGCAATTTGTCTTAGGGCATTGTTAAGCACTGAGAGCGTGATATCGTACATGAATTTTGTTACTATGGAAATATGATAGAGTGGATGGTTTAAGCTAGGGTAAGCTATTTATTTTGCTCATTCCGTTAATGTTCTGATGCCTACACTGGCCTACTTATATAACACATCAATATGTGTTTGGAAAATAGGAACAATAGATGCTCAGTAGATTAATTCACACTGACTGGTGACCTAAAACAGATCAAAGGAATCTTGCATGGAGTATCTATAGAAAGAAATGATAAGGGTTTCTTATGTAACTGTTAAAAATCTAGCAAATATATTAGTTGGTAATGGTTGTTTTAATAGTAGGGGCCAGCTCAGCTGCAATTTATTTCTTTAGTAAAAACCCAGACAGCTATAGAAGTATTTTGTCTGCCAATGTTAAATTGGGTCTACTATGTATAATATTTATTGCCTTTGTTACCAGAGTAACTTTTAATAGCTTATTGATCCCATATTTTCTAAGGAACTTTATGATAACCTGAAAAAAACAACATTGCATTAGGATGTATAATTCATTAGGTTAAACAGTCTATGTCATTGCCTTAACTTTCTTTCTTCAAGGTACTCTGATGTGCATCAGGACCCAGTTTAGCTAGAAGCAGTTTGAGATACAAAATTAGCATATTGTTTCTCGGGGAATGCCCTTGAATGTGCTTGAGTAGCTGTCTTGTGTGAGACGTGAGCAGAATTGCTGAAAGCCGGGGAGGAAATGTATTTCAGGCACCATGCAGTAATCCTGTATGGCTGTGCCTACTTTTGTGTCTCAGGAAAGCTCCTCAGGAAATGTCAGGACCATTGTTCAGTGATTAAGGAACAGTCAGTATTGGACTAGTGTCGCACCTGGGGAATCAGTGCTAGTTCACTTTACAGCACACTTGTGCAGAATTCCAAAGAGGGTCTATTTGGTGCCAGGTAAGAATCTAATCTTCACTTCTAATGCTCTGAAGAGACAACTGAGAAATTAGAGATAAGTTAAGACCCTTCTTTTTACCATGACTTGGGAAAATGACCTCACTGTGTACTGTAGTAAAGACAGTTTGTAAAATATGGCTATTATCTAGGAGATATTTAAGATGTAAATAAACTTGCATCTGATGAGTCTAAGTAAACTAAAAATGTCAACAAGACAATCAACCTTCGCATGTCAACCAGGAGATACCAGGAACATGACTCTTTATGGATGTCACATGTCAGAAAGCATTGTGTCACTAAGATAGATGTAATGGAATGTGTCCATTTGGCAAAAATGGGAGAAAATGCAATCAGTCAAATGCTGGGACTTTGGTGAAATAAGGGAAAAGAGGAACTTGTGAGCATCTCATGATTTCATAGGAGAATTCATTTGTCTTTGAAAAAGCAAGATAAAATCTCTTGTGTTTCTTATAGGCACTTGAGCACCAGAAATCCTTTCAGACTTCTTGCATCACTTAAAATTGAAAATACTTAATGCATAGATTTAAGATTTAGTACTTGAAAATTAGGCTCGTTTATTAGTGGCAACGATTCACAGAATACTTGGAGGAATATGGAGAAATAAAATTCATTCTTAATGGGAAGATATGGCAAGAAATGTCAGCATGTATCAGGTACATTTTAAAGACAGGACTTAAGTTGTCTTTGGACATGTGAAAAATAGGAATATGTATTAAAAATATAACACTAAATGGTCATCATGTTACTCTGTTTATATGTGTCTATGTGATTTTTGAGAAATGCCCACTTTCTCAAAAGGGATAGGACATTACATATGCAGAGATATGTACATTTCTCTCTGATGATACACTCAAAATGGAATCTTAAGAGCAGGTCCTGTTAGAATCATTTCATGTTGCCAGGAGCAATGGTTACTGTAGGAACATTGCTACTAGTAAGCATCCCTTACATGCACATAATTCTGAAAATTATTTAATTAAAAGGTCTTTAAAAATTACATTCTATTATCCTGCATAGCATTTGTTTTCTGCTATATATTAAGCCCCACTTTCAGACAACTGAATGTGAAATTAACCCATCAATAGCTTTAGCTAGTCGTATTGTTTACCCATCTTGTTTCACTTAACTTTTACTTCTGAATGTAAGGGGGAAAGGAATTTTAATATTTAGAGTTTTACTGTCATTTATATTAAGAATATTGAGTCATCATGGTTATAAGTGCTTTTGTGAAAGCTGTGGTGGGGTTGGCATAATCAGATGGCTTTAAAAAATTTCAGAAGAGCTGTTGATCCCTTAGCACCTTTGAGTCATGTTACACCTACAACCTTGCCCTTTTTACTTCAAATTTTATTTTGTAGGCCTCATATCAGAAAAAAAAATCATTTTCAACTTCCTGTTTTCAATTTTAAAAATAAACACTTAAATTCCAAAGATCATGATGATAGTGACAAATATAATAAACTAACATTTACATAGTATTTTAAGGTTTGCAAAGTGATGCATATGCATTAGTTTCTTTGAGCTTCTGCAGACAGTATTGATCTTAACATTCCTATTTTACAGATGGGAAAATCTGAGTTCACTGAAGTATTTTTGTGGCTTTATGTGAATACCTTAAGTTTGGAGTACCTCAGTTTCCTCATCTGTAAAATGAGGGGTTTGAAATAGATGACTTGAAACTTCTGTCCTGCCATAATCTATAATTCAGTAAAAAATCTGCCTATGGGGACAAACCTACTAATTGTTAGAAGCAGAATTTGCACTTAAGCCGCCCTGATTCTCAACCCATTACTCTATGGTTATTATAATTTGAAGCTGGAGAGAACTTCAAAGATCACCTGTCCATGTGGGAATCTCATGTCATGTTTCTGATAGAGAAATTAAATGTCAAAGAGATTAAGTTAGCTGACTAAGTTCACAAAGACTATATGGGACATTGGCAAATTGGGAGGAAATTGGAACCTGTGAGTATCTCACTTAACACTTGAATTCAAGACATCTGATCCTAGATCCCAAGCTCTTTTCTACTACATTATGACCACTTATCAAGAGCAAAGGTAGTTTTGACCAAGACACTTGAATAGGGAATGTATCATCCTTTTTCCCTCAAAAGAAGAGCAAATGTGAATATATTCTGCAGACTTTCACTTATTGCCCCCTTCATATGCTAAAATTGTAGATCCTGGGCAAAACCTTAATGGGAATAGATGAAAAATGTATCGATGCATTTGGGGACAGAATGAAAGTTTTAACATATTGTCAGGGCACATGAACAAGAATGAATGGACTTGATTGTCCCCCCCGTCGAGTGGTATTAAAATTTTATACTAAATGCTTAACTGGTAACCTATAGGGAAATACAAACTTCCTCTAACACTTTATCATGCTTTAGCTAGTCTATATAAAAACCTACTGGAAAATATGAAGTGTGGCCTTTAACCTCAGCAATCTTTAGTAATATAACTCCTACCATCATCATCCTCTTGGTTATTCCCTTCCTATTGAGAGTAGTTAGCTTGTTTTCCTACATAATGAATATCATTGTGATAAAGCACTGAAATCCTCTGAAAATGCTATGAATATCCATCCATTTATCTAAACATTCTTGTAGGGAAGTGATATCCCACCATACTACTATTGATGAAAAGAGTATGTGCTTCGATGTTCTTTAGCAGACATTTGTTTCTGAGATAGGAAAGATGTAGAATTAGAGGACAGGCATTCTTTCTATTCTTTTCCATGGTTCAGTGAGTAGAGTGCTGGGCCTTGAGTCTGGAAGACCTGGGATCAGATCTGGTCTTAGGTGTTTACTAGCTGTGTAACCCTGGACAAACCACTTAATGTCTGTTTGCTTAAATCCACTGGAGAAGATAATGGCAAAACACTGATATCTTTGCTAAGAAAATCACATGGATAATATAATACATGAGGTCATAAAGAGTCAGATACAATTGAATGATTGAATAACAACATTTCTTTCCCTACCCATCTTTCAAGAATATATCCATTCTTCCTTCAAGACGAAGTGAGCTGTAACTTTATGTTTATCTTGGGTCCATCAGGGAAGTCTAGTTCATTTCTAATTAAAATCTACCAATACCCTGGGTGTCATACATAGCCATGACATTGAATGGTGGAGTGGGAGTAAATTTGTGTGATAAATGGTAAGCTACTGATCCGTAAGCTATGTAGGTCTTAGAGTGTGAACCTCCTTTCAGATGTACCAACCTTGCTCATAAAAAGCATCTACTTGAGCTAATGCCACTTCTCTCTCAGAGCACAAATAATAAGACCACTGTTCTTCTTCCCCCACTAATAACACCAATGCCTTGTGCATCCAAGCTAATGTTAGCAAAAAGAGGCTTTGCTCACCAAGGATTTTTTTTTATTGAAGTAGCAGTTTACTGTTAATAAACTGCATTTATTCATTCATCTTTTATTGTGTCTACTGTGTGCAAGGTTCAGTGCTAAAAAATGTCAAAACAAAGCAGTCCCTGACCTTGAGGAGCTTATATTCTTCTTGGCAGAGGATATGAAAATCATATCTAGCAGATAAGAAAATAAAAAAAATAAGTACAAAGCAATTTGGATGGCAACTAGCCTCTGGGTAAGGTCAGACTAGATAAAGATGGAGTTTCTTTTGAACCTTAAAAGAAACACAAAGGCATAAGATTCAGAAATGAGGAAGGAATACAGTCCATGCATGTGGGACAGCCAGTACAAAGGCATAGAGATGTGAGGTGGAATTTCATTTTAGAGGAAAGCTATTTGGATGAATTATAGAGTATGTGATGAGGGAGGGGCATAGTGCAATATTCCTGGATAGGTAGACAGGAGCCAAATTGAAGAGTTTCAGATTAAAAATAAATTCATTTTTGTTTGATCTAAGAGGCAATGAGGAGCCAACCCTGGAAGTTCTTGAGTAAGTATATGGCATTGTTGGGCAGCTGGGCAGCACACCGGGGAGAATGCCGGACCTGGAATCAGGAAGACTCCTCTTCAAAAATCCAGCCTCAGGCACCATTAGGCAAGTCACTTACCTCTGTTTGCCTTAGTTTCCTTATCTGTAACATCAACTGGAGAAGAAAAATGGCAAACCACTCCAGTATCTTTGCCAGGAAAACCCCAAATAGGGTCATGAAAAGTCAGACATGACTGAAAATGACTCAACAAAAAAACCAAATGGGTTCTAAAACTCATGTTTGAGAAATATCGTTCTGAAAGGGACCTGGAAGATCTATTGGAGAGAGAGGATACTTGGGGCCAAGAGACCGATAAAGAGGCTATTGTGAGAGATATGAGAACATGAACTAACTGATGACTGTGTGAGTAAAGAGAAGGAGATTGATTTTAGTGGTATCTATTCTCCCCTTGCACTCTTCAAGTTACGGAGGAAATAAGCCTTCTGTGTGCCAACCAATGAATCCATTGCCTGATGTCCTATTACAGGCTATAGAGTCACTAAGATGGGAGCCTCAAACATTTACGATTTCAATATGTAGAGCATCTTTATTTCTCCTTATATAAAGTACCCAGGGCAACTCACAAATAAAGAGGTATCAGAAAGGGCAATATTCCTGGGTAATTCTTCATCCCCTATAGAAACTACATATTGGCAGTGAGTTTCTGCTTCCTTGTGTCAGTAAGTATGATTATTTTTACTTGGATTCATTTTTTAAACTTCTTTTTCTTGTGCTCCATGAATCTTTTCCTTCAAATAAAGAAATATTTCATGCTTGAAACTTGTATTCCTTCAGCTTTCATTAAAGAAAATGTTCACAAGACTGCAGAAATATTTGTAGGAAATAGCATTGTAGGTGAAAATGAGAAAATCTCTTTGTCATGATTCACGAAGTGCAATGGTGAAAAATCATAAAGTCATAGGAACCTGAAATAGAAAAATACTAACAAGTCATCAATCCTGACTGCTGGCTATGTACCCTCTAGCATTCTGTTCAGTTTCAGTTTTAAACATCCCAAGGGATGAACTTCACCTATTTTCCTTGAAAAATTACCCCATGATCAATAAATCTTATCATCTAATCTATTTTGGTTTTAAGCACAAATTTCCTGTTTTTATTTCATTCTGCTATTTTCAATTATGACCCCTACTCTTCCCAAAGATTGTCATAATTATATATACTATATAATATTTAATTCTAATTCTGCCTTCTGGGCTCTTATATAGTGCTTAACCAACCCAGTTATTTTATTTCCTATATATTTCTGGGTTTTGCCTTTTTGTTTTCTCTTGACTTCATGTTCCTGATGGAATAGTGTACATGTATATTTTATATATATATATATATATATATATATATATATATATATATATATATATATGTACACACACATTGTATATATGGCCCATATTAGAGTCTTGTTAGAGAATACTGTCTTTTGATAGGTTGGTTCAATGCAGTATTTAACTTTGTCCTTTCACATGAGAGCACCTTTCCCTGTTTGCTTCTTTAGACTTGGAAAAATGTATACAAGATTTGATGTGTAATATGCCACAGTGGAAATGGAATCATACTTGGAGTTGGAAAACCTGTCTCATCTCCTTGATAGGTATATAGAGTTGGAAAAGTAACTTCATTTCTCTTTATGAACCTTATTTTTCTACATGAAAAATGAGAGTGATAAATCTTTGATAGGGTTATTGAATTAAAAATTATGATAAAGGAACAAAATATGTAAAACAAATATGCATATACCTACATAGATATAGCAACAGATGCCATGCAAACCCAACAAAGGAGACAATGAAGAAATGTCAGAAGCTTAGGAGGAAATCCATAGCAGGATAGTATCACTGAAGCCAGAGGAGCAGAGGTGAGCATCTTGATGGTGAGGTGGTCATCTGGGTCAAATACTTTAGAATACAAGTGGATGAAGACATAGTACAGACTATCAGATATAGTTACTGAGACTATTAGTAATCTTTAAGAGAGCACTTTTATTCAGATTGCTAGGAGCTTCGAAGTGAGGTTTTGGTAAGGAAGTAGCACTAATAAAGGTAAATACTTAGTATTTTCTAGGCAGAATAAAAGGAGATGAAGAACAATAGCTTAAGAGGTGGGGGTGGCAGGGACAAAGGAAAGAGTGAGTTTTGGGGGTTTTTTGGAGGGGAAGATATTGTTTTGTTGGGGAGGGTTAAGTATAGAGTAGACATAAGTATATTTATAGGTAACCAGAAGAAGCAAATAAGCTAAGAAAATGATTAAATGTGAAAAGAGTGGTAGCAAATGATCAACAGAGCGAGCACCCAGGAAAACTAGGAGGGTTCTGAACTGATGGCACATCTAGAGAAATAGACCTTGGCAAGGCACCTTTCACTCAGAGCTTGGAGTAAAAGAGATATGTGGTGAAAATGTGGAGGGATTTGAAATCCAAAAATAGGAAAAACAAGGAAACTCATCTATAATGGTCTGGATTTTCTCATTAGAGTAAGATGAGATCATTTGCTAAGAAAGTAGAGTGTGGAATTTAGACAGAAGAGAGGAGAATCACACTCTGGAAATGTGATTGGGAATCAATCAGAGAAGAAAATGAAGATTGCCATGTAGTAGTGAATCCCCAGTTAAGATTAGATAACATGAATTTAGAGTGAATTCTCTGATTATGATAGATTTAACAACACTGTCTGTGACTAGATATAAATGGTGAAGAGGAGGGGAGAATCAGGTATGATGTAAGGCAATAAATGTGAGTGACCCAGAAAATGGTGATACACTTAATAAAAATGTAGATGAGAACCAAGGCCATAAAACTAAAGGACATTCATGCTGAGTAGGTCAGAGATTGGTAGTGATCCATTAAAGAAGACTGAGAAGGAGCTTTCAGTTAAGAAGAAGAATAACCAGGAGAATACAGTCTAGGGGAAGAGAGGGCGTAAATAACCAAAATCATTTTGGTCATAGTAAATTAAACAAAAATATCATATATTAGACCCTAAAGCTAACCCAAAAAATTTGCTGAAGTGGAAAGAGCATAATGAAGGCTAGGACCATATCTTTATTTTTTAATGGAGGAGTTAAAATTTTAGTAGTAGTACTAGTAGTACTAGTAGTATTAGTAGTAGTAGTACTAGTAGTGGTAGTAATTTTAAAAGCTCCTTAAATTATTTAGGATTGATATATGATCCATTAATGTGTCCTCTAGTTGAAGTAGGCTTCCCATTCAGACTTAAGTAGAAAAGTTACATGGAGGGAGGAAGGAAGGGAAAGGAAAGGAGAGAAAAATTTGGAAGTCAAAATCTTATAAAAGTAAATGTTGAAAACTATCTTTACATATAATTGGGAAAATACCATTAAGTGGAAAAACAAATAAAATTAAATTAAAAGTAAAATTTTTAAAAGGTAAGGTTGTAAGAATACCAACTGCCTAGAGTCTTATAGATTGGCTAATCAAAACATTTAATTGTCCCTATTGCCTTCCAAGTTAGTATCACCTCATTTTATGTCCCCTTCTTCTATCAGGCTATATTTTCCCATATTGTGTTCTCCTTTTGTCTCTTTGTAGCTTCCTCTATTGTCTTCACCCTTACCTTCCACAAGTGTTTTTTTCATGTTTTATTCATAAGTTAAACATGTCATTTTCCAGATTTTCATTAGGGTTTTAACCCAGACTTGAGATCTGTTATCCCCTGAAGCTAAAACTTCAGTTATATGATATATAACTTAAATAGTTTATACACTGGTAAAATGTGCCATTTTAGGCAAATTAGTAATTGTTGAAAATACTCTGAAGTCAATCTTTTAATTATACCTTGAATAATTATGAGTTAGCAAAATATGCAAATAACCTTACATTCATCTGCGTATGAGAATCCATAAATATGATTTCTCAAAATACTACTACTAGGGATATCCGTTGATAAGAAAATTTAAGTCATTTTTCACCTTTGGAAACTTGATTCTGGGAAAGCTAGGTAGATGAGTGGGCAGGTAAATGGATGGATTGTCAGATAGGTGATCTGATACAACATATAATATGATATGCAGGTATAATTATATTTGTAGATATTGATAGGCCCTACTAAGAAGATAGAAAGCTAGGAGAAGTGAGGCTGGTGACCTGCACAGCCCTCCCTCACTCAAAACAGCATCAAGTGCAAGTCATGTCATTACTTCTCTGATGGCATGGTCTTCTTTGGTAACGAAGGACAAACAGCTGTTAAGTAGACATTTTTTTGCCCTCAATTTGGAAGGGAATATTAGCCTGTTGCCATTGCTGGTGAGAAGTGAATGATGATAGTTATGCAAAGGACAGTCTAATCATCAGTATAATCCTGTTTGGACACAGAGTGCTCCCAAAAGTCTGGCCCTTACATCAGCAGGACCAGGAGAGAAGTGGGAGGAGGGAATGGAAGAGAGATAGGCCAGAGATGGGGCAAAGAATTTGATACCTTGGCAGTTTAAGAGGACACCAGCCTATACCCCACAGCTCAAGCCACTTGAGCACAAGTTACCCCATGAAATGCCTTGACAAGCCAGCTTCAGGGCAGTAACTAAAGGACAAAACCTAAGTTACTCTGCCCTAGTTATGGTTCTCCAATCTCATTTAAATGTTTATTCAGCAAAATCATTGCTGTCCTCTTAATGAAGGCCTCATCACCAGAACTGCTGCTACTAAGATAGGTTGAGTTATTCGTTCATGATTTATCAAGCAAGTAGAAATGAAATTAGTGCAACCAATTCCTACTGCCTTCCTAGGAAGACTGTTGATACAATAATGCTGAAATGACCAGTCTCTGATCAGAAGTCAGTCAATTTAGCAAAATAAAAGTTCATCTACTTGGTGTTATAGAGATGAAATCCAATCAAGTTAATATTTATTAAGCACTTATTATCTTTAAGATATTGAAATACCTATACTAGATACTAGAGATACAAAGACAAAATAATAAACAATATCTGCCTTCATGGTGCTTTCATGCTACTGGGAAAAACAACTTAGTGGAAGATTTTAACTGCCCAGGGTTTTTCTTTGCTTTCCAGGGGAATTTTGGTAGAGATATAGGAAATATATGTCTTTAATTATTACATAACAGTACAGTGAAAAGAGCTCTGGATGTAATCTGGATTCAGTTTTTGACTCTTGTGTCACATCATCTCTGCACTCAGTGTCTTCATCTGTAAAATTAGGAGTGGGAGAAGTGAGATGATCTCTCAAATCACTTAGCTCTAAATTTATGTTCCTATGATCTGAAAAGTATCATGAATTTAGTCATGACAGTCTTGGTGACATTTTTATTTTCATATGCACTCCATACTAAAAACTACTGTAACTTTTTCTAACACGTTTTTCATGCACAGGTTATTTATTGATTATGGTTTCACTGACTTTGGAATGTTTAGAACTTCCTTTTTCATCATTTGCTTCATCAACTTGCTAATCATTGATTTCTGACTTTCCAGAGCAATAATTTCCATTCTGTTTAAGAAATTGACAACTAGTCTGCTCTTTTCCAGTCTTCTCCAAAGTGCTTTAGACATTTTGATAACAAATTCTCTTAATATTCTGGAATGGGTGCGATGAGGAGCTAATGACACATCATTTATCAGATTTGCCGACACTTCATCTTCTTGTCCCAATTTCTAAGAGAGTATTTTTATATTTTCATTTATGTAAAGTTAAAACATCTTCTTAGCAGGGACAATATCAATTTAGATATGCATATATATATATATATAGTGAATCTATGCATATATTCCATATATGAACACTATCAGTTTTATATTTATGTGCATGTCTGTATGTGTGCATATACGTTTTATATAACTTTTATCACTTCATAAACTATCATTCAAATTAGCCAAACATTGATTAAAAGCCTGATATGCGCAAGGTATTATGATAGATGCTGGAGAAATAAAAGCACAAATAAATGTCCCTGACACCAAGCAGCTTACATCCATGAATTTAGAAAATCTTTCCTGGTTATGATAGTCACTGTGCAAATGATTGCAAAAATAGAAAATTTTATTTAATGTAGTACAAACCCTTATTGTGATTATTTTCTGAGTCTTGTAATGTTTCTCAGAGTAGAATGTGTTGTCTTCTTGCTCCTCTACTCAAAAACCTTTGGTGGCACATCAATCAATGTAAATCTTTCCAGCATTAAGAAGTTCTATGAAGGAAGGAAAAGCCTTGCTTCCAATTAGGATTGAAAATAGCCAATAGAAAATGGGGGACCTGGGTCATGCTTTTGAGTTTTTCTTAGTTATTTTTTGTAAATTGGATCACAATAAACACACTACAGTTTTGTATTGCTGGAGAAAAAAGTATCAAAATTGAAAATAATATTTGGGTGCTTAAGTCAAATTAATAAAGCTTAGATACTCGAAGTGGCTTGGACATTGACTGTGATTCTCCAATATGTTTAATATTTAACTTGGATGGCTGGGTGACTGTGACTCATAAAATGGTAATCAGTTCTTAAGCAATAGTTCTACCAATTCACTTCAGGGAAGAAAGCTTACAGGAGTTTGCCAAGAATTCATCAACAAGATTAAGAATAAAGTCAGTTTTCCAAGGTGATAAGGCGCAGAAAATGTTGGTATTGGGATTTGAGGATTTTTTTTTTAGAATGTGAAAGTCCGAATAATTCCAACTTGAAATCTTTCAAGACAGTGTACGGGAATCCTTATTTAGTGAAGGAGGAATAAATACCAACACTAGCATGTAATTGGTTGGAAATAGAACTTTTGATGCTACATCTGGAGAAGAGAATAAAATAAACCACTACAGGTAGTAATTACTGGAGGTAATTGTAATGCAGTTTGAGTGGTAAACATTAATGAGAAAGATTCTCAAGCAAATAAAATCACGAGCATCAAAAAGACAAAAACTTTGTGATAAATGGTTCATTTAGGCATGTGGTGCTGTGTGGGCAAAATTGGATTGCAATCATAGCCATTTCAAAAAAAAATGAAAACATTAGGAGAAAAGGAAATTGGACAGAAATGGCATGGAAATTACAGCCTTTGATCCATTTTTGAAGAACCCTTTTTAAGACATCATCATGAGTGGGCAACAAATTCCTTACAATCTCCTGCTAAAACTCTTGTGATAGCTTGGAGACCATGAGTTAGAAATAATTATGTTGGAACAAACAACAGATTATTTCTCAGTGATGATTTCTCTTTTGCCATGGAATAATTCAAGCTTACTCTTTAAAGTGACTTCTGATTTTTGAAGTTTGTAATTTTTGTAAAATATACTTGCCATTGTTTGATCTGTCCACTAACAGGACAATTGAAAAAACTGCAGAACTGGAGGAGGAAGTGGGAGGGCAGCACTAGGATAGGGGGTGAATTCTTAAAGATGGTTGACCAATATTTGGACTAGTCTTAGAATTTCATTGACAAAGGGAACATCCTGATCAGGAAACTCCCTCAACCAATAAAAAATGCCCCCTTCTCTACAACTGAGTCTTAGGTAGTTCCTAGAGGATTGAGAGTTTGCATGACTTATCCAGGGACTTTCAGTCAGTATATATCAGAGGTAGGAGGAATTGAACCTGTCTTAATTCAACCTAGATCTCTATTTATTGTGTCTTGTGGATTCTGCTGTCCTAATGATCTGTTGGTAATCATACATTATATTGCTATATGGTTAAAGGGTTGTTGTGAAGACCCAAATGAGAAAGTGTATAGAAACCACTTTGAAAATTTTAGGTGCTTTATAAATGTCTATTTTTTATTGCTGCCAGCGAAGTAGCACATTCATACACACATACATACACACACACACAAATACTTACAGTATTTTAATCTTTCTTATTTTGTACAGTTGAGACTATCATGGATCATGGGATGTGAGTATCCCTATGTGAATAATAGCACATTTTGAATTAAAATTTAAAATGGATATTATGAGTTGGAAATAGGTTATTAGTTATTATAAATTATACTGGTCATTTGCCCGAATATTTGCAGGAATTAGATTAAGTCCTAGGGCTATAAAACAATCACCATCTCCTGTTCATTCCTTTGCTATTAAAACATCTGTAACTTGGTTTCATTACATTAATATTTTAAAATCTCCTTTGGTATTCTTTATTAAGTAGCACTAATTAGTGACTTCTATTTAGCTTTGTTGACCTATTTTGTTCAATCCAATTTTTAAAATTAGCTTACAGGTAATCACTTAAATTGGTTCCTGTACGTAAAAAGATTTTGGGTTATTGTCTTTGGAAGAAATATTACATCCTGATATCAAGAATGAAAATTGCTGGCATACAGGACCATAAGCACATTATTTTACATGTCAGTAAATAACAGTTGGATCTTTGGAGAGGGCTGCTTAAATCAGGTTTGGAATGCCTGAAGCAAAATCTATGTTTATTTTCTTATTTTATTTGACTTGACTGGGCTCTGTTTTCATTAACATTTTCTCTTTGACCTTTCAAATCATAGACCCTTTCTAACCTAAAAAGATGTTGTTATAAAAGAAGAATGTGCTTATTTCTTAGAAGTCTTTGAAAGATTGTGCCTTTTTGAAGTATTATTCTTTTTTTAAAAGAAAGTAGCCTGGAATTTCAGGTAAAATACATGACTAACTTCTGAAAAAAATTTTATGTTTTTATTGGACTATAGGTGAAATACTACCAGTAAAAGAAGTTTTATTACATCCATATATACATATATATGTATGTATACATGAATACAATTTGACAGATGCAACTGCTGATTAGTAGAATTGCTTAGAAGCTTTAATGGTACACTTCTTTAATTTGAAAAATCTGGCTCATAAAGATAAGTTTCATAATAGAATTTCCCAACTAGTGATTGCGCCTTCACATATTTTGGGGGCTCCATCTCACCTCTTCACTCTGAGAGAGTGAATTCTAGTCAGATATCATAGTATAAATTCGGAAGTCTAAATAAGGAGCAAAAACATAAAGTACAAAGTGGTTTTTTAGAGTCTTAAGTTCAGTGAATGTTTTTAAGTGATTATAAGCCTGGGTTATTTTTGTTTTTGTTTTTGCAGAGACAGATGGACTTTAGGTATTCATTTGTTATTTGAAATATTCAAATACTTAAAAAAGAACTATGATCTCATAGATATACAGAGACAGTGGAGTAGAGTGGGAAGAGGTCAGGGGAACTGGGTTTCAAATATCATCTCTGAAAGTATCAGCGTTACCTTTGGTCAAGTCATTCAATTTTTCTTTGCCTCAATTTCTTCTTTTTTTAAAATGAGGGGGTGAGTGGGATTAAATTTTTTTTCCCACTAACATATTACTCTTGATAATCCCATATGTGTTCCCTCCAAAAATGATAGTGATATAGTGCCTTAAAATTTCTAAAGCGTTATACATGTTATTAGATACAAAGGACAACCTTCTGAGCTCGGAGCCATTGTTGCCCCCATTTAAAATATGAGAAAACTGAGGCTGAGAGAGGTTAAGTGACTTGTCCAGAGTTTCCAAGGAAATAAGTGTCTGAGATGGAATCGAAGCTCGGATATTTCTGATACCATCTTTGATGACATCCATCCAATTCTTCATAGTTTCTGGTTTGTTTTGTGTCATGGTCTCTTAAGACGCATCCTATTCTTTGCCCTTGCCTTCTAAAACATTTTTTAAAAAATTTAGATAATTTTGTACAAACCTCTTAATTTTTACATAAGGGGACAACTATTTCATGATCTAACACTAGGACCCAAAATCTCTGCATTGTAGCCTAGTGCTCTTTATGTTTCACCACATTAACATATGATAAAAAACTGTACCTAAGAAGCAAGAGGTACTTTGTGAGTCTATTGATTTATGGTGCATCTGAGAGCCACGTTTCTAATTCAATTTTTGCAGTTTCTTTATCTCTTGTGCATTTCTTTTACCTTGGATACAAGTATTCAGTTGTGAGTCACCTAAATGGTAGTGAAAAAATCATAACCTGTTCTTGAGACTGTCTATAGAGCTCAATGAATGAATTTCTTTGGAATTCTTCATTCCACCAAATACCAAGTCTTTAGTAAAAACCACAATAATGGATGACTTTGCTGCTGAAAGGATGAGTCATTGGCTATTGCCTGTGTGATTCAGTTGGTAACAGACAAATCTCTTACCAGATACCTGGTAGTATACCACAATTTCATTCTTTTTGAGGTTGGCATGACACAGACATCCAAATTGGAATCCTGCTACCTAATTTTACCTATGGTTCTGATAGGACACTTGATTCTTGAGTTTGCTTGGGGATACCATCCCTCTAACTCTAGATTCCTATTGTCCTTTTTCATTATAACATTATGTGCTGCTATCTTAATAAAGAGTGAAGTTTCAGACTGTTGAAATGCAAAGGGAGGTCTTTACAAGATATTTACAAGTTTGCAACCACTCAGATTCAGAGGAGAATAAATAGGAATTGAGATATAGCAATGTGGATACTTCAAATGAGAGGGATTGAATCAGTTTCCAGAAGTAAGTAGCCAGATTGGTGGAGGTAAGTAAGATGTTTTTAAATGATATTATAGAATTACTGGAAACCAAGAAAATGTATAATTACTAGGTAGATATACATTTTCATTATTGTTTTAAGGGTGTTTCCAGTGTGGTATAGTGCAAAGGAGATCACAAGGCAGAAGACTTTGGTTCAAATCCTATGTCTATCATTACCTGTTTAACTTGGGACAACATGTCATATCACTTCTGTGGGGCTCTTTTTTCTCATCTAAGAAATGAAGGAATATTTTTAGAAAATCTCCATGGCTCCTTCCAGCTGTAACATTTTAGTGAAAGATATCATAGAACAAGAAAATCATGATGTTCCTTCATGCCCCTTTATTTCTGAGAAATTGTGTTGATGTTTATTTTCTGTGTCTATTGTCCTTATTTATAAAACCATATGATAAAGTTAAAAGGTTTCAGTGTTTTAAGTCTCTTGGCTATGTGAAGAAAGAACTTACAGACAGGAGTTATGTCTTTCTCAATACTCCCTCCCATTCTCAAAGGACACTTTTAATGGAGGCAAATAGGTGGTATCACCCTTTCCAACTTTAGATAACTAAGCCATCTGGTCTGAAGAACTTTCTAAAACATCTCTTCCCCCAAATCTCATTTATTTTCTCTCTGGCAAATTGTGCGTGCCTGGTCTTCTATATTTCATATATTTCAGCTCAGAAAGAACATCTTCCTTTCTCTTTCTCCCACCAATAGGGTGGGAAAAGCTAAGTCACAGAGAAATAAGATTTCATTGATATGGATCCAAGTGATATAAAGAAATTAGCCTTTGCTAAGACCACAAGGGATCAAAACCTCCAGGAACTCTCCTCAGAAGATATCTCTGTCATCTGAAAATCACTGAATATAACAGTTTAAAGAAACATAGAAATGTAGTTCAATCCCTTCGTTTTATAGTTGAAAGATTAATTGAGTGATTCACATTGGAACTGAGATCATAACCAAGGATTTCTAACTACTAGTCTAGTTCTTTTTCCATTATTCTCAAGTGTGTCCTAAATAAATTATAGGACTTGTTTCTGGGATTTTGAAACATCCAATCTAACCAAGGGAGGTAGAACTGTTTCATTTAACAGCCTGTTTAAAGCCTAGAATTGCCTAGGGGATGTGAGGAAATTGGAAAGGCCTGAATTTCCTCAAGGAATTGGGAATACCTGAGGGAAAAGCTTGAGCAAAAGGACTGGCTTGGAGCTATCCTTGGTGCTGACTATGATTCTTCTTTATCTAACATTCAGTCCCTATCTTAGGTTTTTCAAAAAAATGTCTCACTGCCTTTATCCCTATTTGTTACCATAGTGCATTCTTGTATCTCAAACAGTCCCATAATGAACCAGCATCTGGATTCAAATTCACGCAGCCTAATAAATGAAACTATGGCAAACACATCCTACCTACCTATAAACTCATTTGGTCCTGATCCTACTTGTTTGACCACTTAGCTCATTTAATCCCTACTAGTTTTCTGTCCCATTACCAGCCCCTGCTGCTCTCAGGGTAAGAGAGGGTAATGATTTTTCCATACATATTTTAAACACACTCTTTCAACTTTTCCTCAGTTACTTCAAGAAAACCTTTACCTTCTTTCCCTCTCCTCTTCATTCTGTTGGCAAGCCATGAGTGCACCATGGTAGCATGGTAGGTCAATACCTATGTGAAACAAAAGGAAAAACAAGTATTTTGAGATAGAATGAAACACATTTTTAAGTAACCAGAAATTTTCTTTTGAATACCTACAAAAGACTTTTATCTACCTCCTCCTGTAATTACATCTGCTTCGCTTCAAGCACCTTATTCAAGAGAGATAAACAAAAACTATTTCTTATTCTATTTAATTGCTTTCCGCTTTTGTTTAATTAGTAGTGATATAGCAACATTGTTTTATATTATTAAATAAGTCCAAGTCCCATCTGCCTTCAGTACACATAGAAAATTGGGAGTAAGATCAGCCAATGTACATGTTAGACTCTCTGACACCTGCTCTCATTACTGGTATTTATTTACCTAATTCTAGTACAAGATGATGCCCATGAGCTATGAAACAACATGGACTGAAGGCAAAATCGGGGCACTTATGGAGTCTGGAGATTTACACATCTGCCCCTTGGCCATCATATATGCTTGAATGGGTTCAATGAGTACCTCTATGGAGATGTCTCTTAATTCTGTCTTTCCTAACCCCAACATCTCCCCATAGTTTCTCTACTATGTTTTAACTGCCACCTAAATGTCCTTCTAGTATCCTGACCTCATTTTTTCCCTCTAAAACTGACCTCTTCTCCCTACTTCCTTCTTTCCAATGATGGTACTATGATGTTCTTGGTTGCCCAAGATTCAAAATTCAGATTTGTGTCCTACTCTCTTCATTCCCATATTTCTCCATTTCCAGTCAGTTTTCATGTGATTTTAATGCTCAATCACTAACTCCAAGAGGATAAAATAGAAAACTATTATCCTAGAATTCAAGGGCACCTATGATGTGGATCTCACCTATCTTTTCAGCAATGTTTTACTGCAGTCTCCTTCACTAGTCTTCCTACATCTAGTGTCTTTCTCCAAACTACTTTCCCTATAACTACCAAGGTGATCTTCCCAAAGCAAAGGTTTAACCTTGTGACTCCCTTTCTCAAAAAACTTGAGTTACCTTACCTGTAGTTTCTAATGTCAGTCCCTGTTTGGCAATAACTGATCTGTCTTTGTAACCTTATTATATATTGCTCTACCCAAACTGACTTCCTTTCTTTGTCTTGCCTGTAACATACAGTGTGGTGTAGTGAATAGATCCCTGGACTTAGAATGGAAAAAACTTGGGTTCAAAACTTATCTCAGGCATTTCCTAGCTATGTGACTTTGGAAAAATCATGTAAATGTTCTGTGTCTCAATTTCTTCATCTGTAAAATAAGAGGATTGAACTCAATTGCATATAAGTCCCTCTTAGCTATAATTCTGTTATCTTGGTCTCATTTTTGTGCTTTTTCCCCAACTTGTTCTGCAAGCCTAGAATTCATGCCCTTCTCACCTCAGCCTCTTGAAATCCTTAGATTCCTTTAGTATTTAGCTCCATTGCCTCCAATATGAGGTAATCTCTTTATTCCACACAGTGCTGGTGCTACCATTTGGAAACACTTTTTATTTATTTATATACATTTATGTGTTGTTTTTCTCTATTTAAGCTTTTTGATGTCAAGAATATTTCATGTTTATCTTTGTAGCTTCTGTGCCTATCACAGTACCAGTACAGAAAAGGTGCTTAATTTAATGCATATTAATTAAGAGTAGAATATAAATACATGCTTTATATGCAGTGTGGTTTCAGAACCTTTGAAAGTTCCACATGTCAATATTACCCTTCTCCCCCTCCCTTACTGGCTTTCCTAGAACTGGTCATGGACCAAATAAGGAAGTATAGATTAATAGTAAACCAAGAAAATAATGCTTGCAGTACCAACCTTACAAGGCTTGTTGTCAGGGAAGCACCTTGCAAACTTTAGGGTGCTATAAAAACTGGAGTTGTTGCTGCTGTTGTCATCATATGCATAATTCCCCAAATCATTCTCTCTTTTTCATGTAGTCTTAGCATGGCAGGGATTTTCTAGTTTAATCTCTATGGTCAAAACATAAATCTGATCTACAGCATCTCAGATGGTCCTCTAGCTGTTTCTTGATGTTTGATAACAGGGAACTTAGTATTCTTTAGACACCATTTTAGATAGCTGTAATTGTTAGGATGATGTTTTTTCCTGTTATCTAGAAGGATAATACATTTGTTGGGTAACATGGAGTTTCATGGGCATGATTTATCTGACTAACCAATTACTACCTCCAAGTAGACAGGAGGGGTCCAAAGAGGAAAGATTTTCAAAGGAATATAAGGTTCTTAAGGGCAGATTTTTTGTTTTTATCTTTCACCCTTAGTATATAGCACAGTGTATTGCACATAGTAGGCACTTAATCTATATTGAATAGAGTGAACTAAAAGAAGATACGTTTTGACAACTCAATTAGTTCCTGCAGTCTCCCAACAGCAAAACAAATTCTATTTATTCAGTTTTAATTAAGACTACGAAGCCCTTGAGCAGACTACTAATTAATTCAGCCACTCAGAAAAGCATGTTCTTAAATATAGGGATTCCTCCCGTCAGAAGAGTAGAAGGTAGTATTTGTTCATTTTAATAATGTTGTAGTATAATTCTAGTTCTGTGGGCAGGTGCATCTTGTGTACTTATTTTCTTATAGCAGAAACAAAAAACAAAAATAAAAACCCAAAGTGTTGCTCCATTTTAACCAGATAATGAACAGTAAACAAACATAGTTTCCTAAGTTCTGAATCATGACCCGAATGGAGTTATGTTGTGAAAAGCAAGTTAAAATCCATCCATGCTGGGCTCCTAGCCTCAGTAAAAACAGCATAGGCATCATTTCTGGAATTTCCCATGTGAAAGATCCAAAAATTAATTCAACATAAGGTTAGAACTTTTCCATCTATTAAAAAAAGAAACTTATAAAAAGGATGATTATATAGTATGCAGACATTAAAATTGGATCAGACCTCAAGTAAATTTAATGTTTGACATTTGAGAATTGATGCACTATCCAGAATCAATTTCTGAGTGCCGTGAAAATTGATTGCACTGACAAAAGCACTGTTCTGGTTATCTCAAGGGACCTGTATTCTAGTCCTCCCTATACCATTAACCAATTGTATCATCCTGGGCATAGTATTGCCCATTCTCTGAAAAGCAGTTCATATTAGTACTTATGTAATCTTGGATGGAAATTGTATTCACTTCTTCAGTTTCCACAGGTATACCATTGAAGGGTTTAAGTAGAACACCTCTAAGTTCCCTTCCAAATCGAAGTCTTATAATACATTGAAAGAAAAGAGCTTCAACTAAGATACCTCTCTTGAGGTATGAATAAATAGAATGAAATTCTATTATATAACCCTAACACAAGTTTTTAGATAGGTGCAAAACTGAGTGTTGGGTTTCTTTTATTTTTTCAAATTTATGTTTGAATTTCTACATAGTCAATGACCCATATCAGCCCCTTTATACAGTCTATCTCCACTTTCCTTTTCTCTCAACAACTGCAAGGAAGGGAGGAAAAATATAAGAGAGGATAATAAAGGAAAATATGTAATTAGCAGTTATAACCCTGAATGTGAACAGTAAAAACTCAATCATAAAAAGGAAGTGGTTAGCCTAATGCCTTAAAAAGCAGTATTCAATGTGTCATTGATAAGAACCACACTTAAAAGTTAAATACTATTCATACTTAAAATCAGAAACAGGAGCAGAAATTATTTTTATGCTTCAGTAAAATTTTTAAATTATTGTGTTTATCAATGATCACATTGCTTGGGTGTTATCAGTTTAAGGTTTCTTTCCAAAAGCAGAACCTTTCTATTTTCATTTTGCCTGAAGGCTTTAATACATTTGGGAAATTTTCTCTTCTGAATTGATGGAGTATGTCTTTGATGGAGTATGTCTAAGCTTTTTATTTGATTATTCTCTCCTTCCCAAGGAATCCAATGATTCTTAAATTCTCTCTTTTTGACCTGTTTTCAAAGAAAGATATTATTGTGGGTTTTTTGCAGTGGTAACAGTAGTAGTAACAGTAGCAACAGCAGCAGCAGGAACAGTAGTGATAGTAGTAGTAGTAGTAGTAGTAGTAGTAGTAGTAGTGTAAATATCTTCCATTTTCTTTTTTTTTTTAAATCTTTTGACTTTGTTCTAATATTTCTTGACATGCCATGGCATATTTGAGTTTTGTTTTTGTCATTCTGTTTTTAGGGATCCCCTACTTAGGTAAGATTTCCATTTTCTCTTCTAAGTTATTTATTTCCCCAGTTGTTTTTCCTCAGGGGCACTAATATAATAATAATTTCATTTTTATATATGTAAAAAGATGGTTGCATATGGAAGACCCAGTGTGTGGCAAGGGCTGTCACTATATGACTTGAAGATATATCTAGCTATCCTTTTCTCCCCCTGACCCTTCTCCAAGGGAAACTTTTATTTCTTCTAGGAGAGAAACAGTAGGTTATGGTCAGAGGCTACCCTGCTTTCTTCAGAGAGAGGAAACTATGTTACCATGCTAGAATTATATCTTTCTGGTCCATTAAGTATTGTTAATCTAGGGAATATGCTCAAATTTCTTTTAACTTCTGATTGCTTTGTTATTTGAGTAGAGGACCCCAAGCTCTATATTGAAAGATTGACCTCTTACCCACCTAATACCAGTTCTACAATGAACACACATCAGGACTAGCAAAGAAATCTATTTATCCAAACCACAACAATATGAGAACACATACCAGACAATACTGAATAAAAGAGCTCTTCCATTGGAAGATAACTGAGAGACAGAGACAAAGACAAAGAGAGACCTAAATCTCACCCAAGAAGACACTCCTTGCAGTGTCTAATGTATTAAGCTGGGAATAAAGATACAATGGAGATGTCAGATCTTCTCATGTCTTCCTAAAGTCTATTTCTTTGACAACATGAAGTGGGGTTGGCCTCTTCCATTCTTTCTTGAATCTGGAAGCCAGAAATGCCCAAGCAACTCAACTCCAAGTTTGATAAGTCTGAAATGGCCTTGAAGAGTCTGGAAAAGGACCAAAGAATTGGGGCTCTCTTGATCTCTCAACAACTCCTTCCCACCCCTCACAAAAGACAGGACATTCATCTCCACCAATGATGAGAGAGTTCCATACATTGGGATTTGAGACAGGAGTTACCTTTCTAAAACATTTTGACAACCTCCAAGTTTTATACTAACCTTAGGTCTATTATTTTGGCCAGCCTACTGTTTTCAAGGCTTTGCGTTTTCTTGTTGAAGAAGTTGCTCTCTTCCTGTGGGAATGCCTTAAACCATAATAATCCTTCATTATGTTCCTTCTCTTCACTCGTATTTCCTGCCTCTGCTCCTTGATTGTGACTATGTTACAACCATCCTCCACTCTTAATACCATACCTTATTTAGCCTGATTCCACTGTCACTGCAGTTCTCAATCTGATTAGTCTCTCTGCCAGAATCCCTGGGTTGGGATCTTTTTCAGGGTATCCCAACACAACTTTTGTCCATGGTCCTTCTCCATCTCCCTCTACTTATACAAACTCCATTAAGGACAGGTCCCAAAAGAATGTTACAGCCTGTGGTTGTCTGAAGCCTTGGGCTGCCCCATTATACTGTAGCTCCTAATACAAGCTTCAGCACTCTTTTGGGGCTCCTGATGTGGGAGCTGTCTGATGGGCTTTATTTTCTTCTGATACTCCAAAGAAAGCTGCCTGGGGGTTTCAAGAGTCCTACTTCTGCTATAGCAACACTAAGTACTACCTTCAAGCCTCTTGGGAAAAGAGCCAGGGGTGCATGTCTCCCTGAAAAGTGAGCTATAGAAGTTCCTTCTGTCTTCTGCTGTTCTACCAAATCTCTGTCTTTAAGCCATAGTCCTGGGATCAGGCTTCATCCTCATCATCATGGCCTTGTCTGACTTTGAATTCCTTCAGGCTTTTGGCCATCCTCTCATGCAGACTTGCATGGAAGGCAGCAATTTGTTGCTGTTTCTCTTTGGTTTTCTTCATAACACTTCCTCCTTGTTCATCTTTTTTTACTTTGCTGGGCTGTTTGTTGGAGGGCTGGTCTCTTTTTGAACCTTCTGTGCCTCCATCTCAAACAGAACTCATTGGCTCACTATTATCGTAACTGTTGTTTTAAGATCTAGAAACCTGACCCTGCAGAACAATAACTATTCCCTGTTAATTGAAACTCTGCATATTGAACACTGATTTAAATTCCTACGCCATCATGGCTAAATTATGTTGTCAAAATGCTAACAAATTTCTAACTATTTCACTGATTTGTTTAAAAGTTAGTTTTAATTGATTGTGCTTTATAGAATATCCAAATGCAAATTATCTTTTTATAAAATTATTTTGATTTAAAATAAAAATAGGGTCATATAAATTAATACTCAGACAAATAAACTGTCAACTATTCAAATGAATCTGTGATCATTTCAATATATAGCAATTCCTTCTCACAGTCCAGATTTTAATCCTTACATGCTATCCTAAACAACTCATCCAGATCCTTTCATAAGTTTTCCTTTGTGAATCCATCCAAGGTTTTGGAAGTCTTCATCATGTCTCCTGACATGATGAGGGTAACAGTAGAGCACTCTAGCTATTTACCTGTCATCCCTCATTTTTAACACATGGCTTGCCCACATTCTCTTCCTTGCAATTCTTTTGATACCTTTTATTCCTATTCTTTAGAATTTCTAACATTAACTCTATGTTGCAGCCTGCTCATACTCATACTGAACTTGTACCTCTCTATTGCCTTCTGTGATTAATACTAATTTCTGATTCTTCAGATGTAGTCCTATTCCATGTCTTACTGTCATACAGGAAAACATGAACTTTTACTTTAATGGAAAATATGGGGTTAATAAAGGGAATTTGTAGTTTCTCAAAAGTAATTCAGCCCTTTTCTCCTCTTCTGGTCCAATTCTATACCCAACTTATCGTCCATCTATACTCTCTCATATAGACATATGATTCCTTTTCCCACCAAATATCAGTTCAACAATGATGATACATCAAGAAAACAAAGTAATTTTTCCAAATCATAGCAAAACAGAAATCAGAGAAGGTATACATGAAAGAATATTGTCAGACCTAACCCATAGTCCAAGTAGATCCATTTTTTTTAAATAAAGTCTTCATAACCAATATCTGTTAATGAAGAAATGATTGGGCTGTCCCTAAATGTGTGAAGGATCTTGCTAAAATACATGCTGATCAGTGGATTTAGATTGGAAAAAGTGTTAGAGTTCATCTGGTCCAATCCCTTCAGAGTTCAAAAGAAAACAGGTTTGCCCAAAGCCCAGTAAGTGAAGCAGAATTGAAATCTAGGTGCTCAAACACCAAGTTCAGTGTCTTTCCCACCACACTATGATATTCTCATTTCTTTCAACTTCAGTGTCAGTGCAAAGAAGAGTTAATGGGTTAAAAATTAAAGAAAATTATATTAAATAGGACACAAATAAGAGTGTCTTGACTACCCAGGTAGCTTAAAGAAATGTGGAAGAATTGTATGTGTTACTTCAATCCTAAAAGCAAGATGAGACCACACAGTTCTCCATAGTGTTGTTTTCACTCATTTTCAGTCGATCCCAACTCTTTGTGACTCCATTTGGGGTTTTCTTGGAAAAGATACTGGAGTCATTTGCCATTTCCTTCTCCAGCTCATTTTGAAGATGCGGAAACTGAACCACACAGGGCTAAGTGACTTACCCAGGGTCACACAACTAGTGAAAATCTAAGGGCAAATTTGAACTTTCTGATTTCAAGCTCAGTGCTCAAACCAACACACCACCTGGTTGCCCATTCTCCATACTGGAATATATTAAACATTCACCTGTCTCAAAGTAGCTGAATAGAGTAGATTTCTTGAAGCACCTTCTCTTGGGATTTCTTATAGAATTGTGGTGGTCATCTTCGAGGCTTAGATTATCTAAGTATATTTTATGAACATTGTTATTTTCTTCTTTCGAAAAGGGAGGAATTGGAAAATGTTCTTTCCACCTAGATATGAAACCATTTTTCCGTGTTTTGTTTAAAACCTGTGAATAATTCAGTCATGTCCTAAATTCACAAAGTAATGTCTCTAAATAATACAAAATACTTTTAAAATACTTTTCATTTTTTATAAATACATTATTTCAGAGGACAGCATGTTTTGTAATTTTCCTAATGTACTCTTTCTTGCAAATGGAAATGTCTGGCTTATCACTTCTAAGTTATTCTCTCTTATTTTATATAACTTTTCTGTATCAGAATTCTGACTATGTTCAGCAACTCCTGTTCAGATTACAGACCTGAAAAGAAAATGAAATTTCCAGCATTTAAGTTTTTCTATATAATGAGGGCTAATTACATGAGTGGTGATCATTAAGTACTTGCTAACTAATTTGTATCACCTAGTTAGCAAGGTTGTTATTTTTATTCTACTTTAATGCACATGATTTAGTTGTCTAAAGAATTATCGCTATGGGTCTTAAATACACGACCAAGTTGTTTGATCATTGGGCATGAAACACCTTCGATGAATCTGTGTATTGGGTCCTGTTAAGCTTTCAGGGCTTTATCATTATCACCATCATCATCCTCACCTAATGTTTCAGGGATACTTTGCACATATAGTGTTATAAATGTACAAGGTACTTCTGGACAGGTTATTTTTGTTAATATATCCAAGGTTGTAAATTGCATTGTTATGGGAAGTACCTTCATAGGCTCATAAACTTAGATCTGGTAGAGATCTTAGTGGTCAAGGAACTAACTCCCTCACTTTATATAAAAAATAAAACTGAGTCCTAGAAATGTGGTGACTTTTCTAGAGTCACAGAGTTAGAATCTGAAAAAGAATTAAAACCCAGATTTTCTAGACTTTAAGTCAAGCGTTTATCCATGCTGTCTTTTGGCAACACTGTATTTTAATTGCATGGGACCCTAGATATTAAATGATTTACCAAGAACACACTAGTAAACTAGTAAGTATGAGAGGTGGGATTATTAGAACCCAATTCTTCCTGACCCTGAGTCCACCATCTACTATAGCACTCTGCCTCTCACATAAAAGTTATTCAAAAAAGGCTCAGAATTTGGAAACTGAGAGAATTCCCATCAACTGGCTGAACAAGTTGTGGTATATGAATGTAATGGTATATGAGTATGCAGTTATAAATGATGAACAGGTAGATTTCAGAAAAACCCAAAGAGACTTAGATGAATTAATCTTGAGTGAAGTGAGCAGAACCAGGAGAATATTACAACAGTAACACTGTGAATGACTTAGCTCTTCTCAGCGACATAATGACAATTCCAAAAGACTCATAATAGAAAATGCTATCCTCATCCAGAGAAAGTATGGAAACTATGGAGTTTGAATGCAGATCGAGGCAGATTACTTTCACTTTTTTTGTTTGTTGTGGCTTTTCCCTTTTGTTTCTTCTTTCACAGCATGACTAATGTGGAAATATGTTTCCGTGATTGTACATATATAACCTGTATCAGAATGCTTGCTGTCTTGGGAGGAGGAGAAGGGAGGGAGGGAGAAACATTTGTAATTCAAAATCTTATAAAAATGAAGGTTGAAAACCATCCCTCCACTAAACTGGAAAAAAGAAAATACTATTTACAAAAAAAAATTTCAGATTCTCTGCTAACATGGAATTTTCATGGAATGATAGAACATAAGATCATAAAATTATAGCAGGGAGGAACCACAAAGACCATCTCATCCAGATGTGGAAGTGAAACTCAGAAAGGAGGGTGACATGCCCAACGTCAAACAAATAGAAAGTAGCAGAAAAGAAATTAAAACCCAAGTCTTCTGTTTCCAAATACAGAATTCTTTCCTCTGCACATATATGAGGCTAAAACAATTGTATATAAATTGGAAAATCTGTCTTAACAGTTGCATTGTCTATTAAACATGAGGCTTGGTTGCTTTCTTTTCACCTAAGTGAAAATTATATGGATTGAACATTTTTTTCATATAATGGAGAGAATCAAAGGATGGAATATGGCACATACCTAGGTGAAACAAAATGAAATGAATTTAGAGTAACTTTATATCCAGGTGACTCAGGACCCATGGAGCAGACATGAGTCAAGTCTGGGGGTTAATCTTTGACCTACCTATTTGGCATGAGTCAACACTAACTGGAACCAGATGATGAGTCTCTCGTGGCTACTAAACTTACAAGAGAACTCTTACAAGAAATCTACTACTCAGTGCTGACTGGCATAGGGGGAAAGTACCACTTTGTGCCAAAAGTTACTCAGTTATTCAGTCTCAGGTTAGAGAAAGTAGGAAGGGGTTGAGGTGAAAAGGCAAGGGAAGTAGTCATCAAAGAGAGAATAAAATGGTAAAAGAGTAAGATGAACACTGATGATGACTTCTAGGCAAATGACTAAGAAACAAGTACACGCAGGCATCAAGAATGGGCAGGGATGTGAGAGCAGTCTTGGACATTGATTTCCTTTTCTTGCTACTGCATTCTCTGCACCCTGCTGTGCTCAATCTTCTGTCCTTGCTATTCTTAAGAAAGCTTATTCTTATCTTGCTAAGATACAAAGTAAATTTCATGCAGTTTATTGCAAGGTAACGTTTCAGATGTGACCTTTCAAAGCACAGTAATCTTTAGGCATGACTACCAAAGCACCTTTGCCCTTGGTTGGTCGGAGCTGATGCCAAGTTGAGATCTTTAAGCAGTTAGGAACTTCAAAAAGCTGAATGACAGAAGTAGAGAAACTGAGACAGCTAACTTCAGGCTGATTTTCAATTTTGCCATTGACTTACTAACTAGACTAAAAAAGAAGACAGATCCCCATTCTAAATAAAAATACAACTCTCTTGTCTCCCTCTTCATGCAGCATCCTGAAAAATAATCTTGCCCATTTACTTTTACTTGTAGAGAATCATATGTGGTTAGTGTACAGTTTTTGACTGGTTGATTTATAATAAATAAGAAAAGTACCTACACTGATATGTTCAAAAATACTGTGAAATGTAGAACTTTTTAGATGTTGATATGTGTTAAAGTATAGAAATATATATGTGTGTATTAATTTGTAGAAATATATGTGTGATAGTATAAAAATATATCTGTGTTAAAATATAAAGCTATATACACTGGTCTATACTTTAATGCATAGATAATATGTCTATATATACATTTGTGTTTGTGTTAAATATAGAATTATATATGTGTGTTAAAGTATAGAACTAAATACATAAGTCTATACTTTAACATAAAGACATAATGTGTGTGTAAATACATTTGCATATGTGTTAAATATAGAATTTTATATATAATATTTTAAAGTACAGAATTATGTATATAGGTCTGTATTTTAACACATAGATATAATATGTTTATAAATACATTTATATGTGTGTGTTAAGTATAGAATTATATATATATATATTATGTTAAAACATGGAACCATGTATTTAGGTCTTTAATATACAGACACATGCCCATGTGTGTGTGTATGTGTGTGTATGTACATTTGCATGCTTATGTTAAATATAGAATTATATATGTATTGTGCTTGAGTATAGTATAGCATATAGAAATAACATGTATGAATATGTACATCTATGTATGTATCTTTATAGAAATGACTTTCAATGTGTTATAAGGCAATGTGATATAGTGGATAGAAGGTTGGCCTTAGAGAAAGGAAGCCTTGGATTCAAATCTTCCTTTGATGTATATCAGTATATGACTAGGCAAGTCACGTGACCTCTTAGTGTCCCAGACCACTTAGTAAAACTATGTTACAGATGAGTTACTGATATGCCTGATCAGGAGAAAGAATTTCCATGCCAGGGGATCCCTAAACTGATGAAATCACAGGTCTATACAGCTCACACTTTCCAAAAAAATCACAATCTTCTATTATACAGGATAGCCTTAATATCTATTAAAGAGATGGGGGGAGGGACATTCTCACCACCAAAGAACTGAATTAAATTTCATCATGTTAATTTCAGGTTACTTTTCTAGCCTCTTGAGATTTTTGTGAAAGATATTTGCTATCCTTATCAGCTACTTGTCATCCAGAAATATGGTAAACATGCTTTCTGAATCACTGATAAAAATTGTTATGCAGTTACTTGTGTTGGGTGGGTTGAACACCATGGCAGAAGGTTATTCTAGGATGGCTAAAGGTCTACTGATGAATTGTGTAAGTACTGATTAATTGTGTGAATAAATAGCAAAATTATATTCTAAACATATCGTGATTTCTCATTATAAACCAAATTTTCATCTGGGTGGGCAATGGCCTAATTCAGATTGATAAAATTGCTAGAACTATAAACTCCTGTAAGGCAATGTGTAATGTGACCTTGGAAAAATTACAAGCTCCCTGGTCCTCAAAGCCTTCAACTATAAGACGCAATTTTTGAGTTGCTTGGATGGCCACTAAGGACACTTTTGCGTCTGGATCTGTCATCCTATCTTTCTCATGTTTTAATCCATCCGTTACCTAACGAAGTATCTTGTACATAGAAGACAATGAATAAATATTTGTTGAAAATCTTAAAAGATTTAGGCACTAAGCATAATATCAAAGTGATGGATATTCCCTTCATGTAATTTATTTCAGAGAGTAACAATAGCTTACATTTATATGAAAGGGAGTATGGTATAGTGGATAGAAAACTAATCAATGCCAGGAAGACCTGGATCCAGGTCCCACTTTTGGTCTATACTGACTGTCTCACCCTGTAAAGCTCTAGTCAAATTTATAAATTCCCAAGGAGACACTAATCTGCATAGACAGGAGTTTTTCCATCCAGAAACTCCTTCTATCAATAAAATCATAGGTCCTGTAATTCTGAAGCTACATATATATATATATATATATATATATAATATGTATGTATATATATAAATTTTATGATTATGAAGTATACATGCTCTGTTTGTTTATTTTCACTTTGAGGCAGACAATAAAATTAGCATTATCTCCATTTTATAGATTAGGAAACTGAAGTTCAGAAAATTTAAACCACTTCCCTCTGGCCATACTCCTACTAAGAGTAAGAGAGAGGCTTATAACTCAGGGCTCTGCTGACTCAGGGCCCAGTGTTTTTATTTAATATACTATACTGACAGACCAAATGAACCACAAAAATGCAAAGACTATTCTATTAAAATGTTTCACTGAAAAGTCATCCTTCAAGCAGATGCTCAGAGATTCGTCTTGATTGCAAGGGAAGATGGTAATTTTGGACAATTATTTATTCTTGTAATAGCTCAAGAGCTTTAATCGTCAAGCACTTGCTATTTGTAGACATCTTCCATCTCTAAACAAGTTAATATTAATCAACTTGTTTTTAATCCTTGTAACATGACTTAATCTTTTGCTGGTCTGTTCCATGAGTTAATGAGTAAATATTGTATGGCAGACAGAGTTATCAATTATGTCCATTCTTCTTAAGAGAAATAAAAATATGTAACCAAAAGCAAACTGGTTTTAAAAAAAATAATAATTCTGCTAATCTTAAAAACATTGACCCATTTCTTAGGCACCAGCCAGTAACTAAAAGTTAAAGCTTCATTGTAGTTTTTTTGTAATTTTTACTATAGATTTTTGTAGTTCACATATGATCTGTCTATAATCTTTTTTTGTCTAATCTATTTCTATCAACAGGAAGCCACATCTTTGCTTCTTTATACACAGGAGAGGTAGGCATTAGATGGAATATGTTAAGATGGCCACTTTATTCAAGATGAACTCTTCTGTCAATTTCATTGATATAATTATTTAGAGATCATATATCTAGATCAGTGGTATGCAACTCAAATAGAAATGAATCCCTTTGAGGGTCATATTGACTTGGAAAATCACAAATTAACATTATCTATTTTATTGATATTTTTTATTTTGCTAAAAATTTCCCGGTTACATTTTAAGCTGGTTCCTGCCACACTAGAGTTTTAGGGGAAGTGAGTTTGACATCTCTTATCTAGATCAGAAATTCACCCTTAGAAACCATGAGAATTATCAGGAAAACATCATCACAGTTTATTTTTTAAAATACAACAATCTAGGAGTTTAAAATTCTCAAGACTAGAAAATGGCACTTCTGTAAAATTAAAGATTTTCTTACCTTATCAGTCCTTCGCAAAGCAATAGCAATATGGAATTTTAATAAGTGGCAAATAAAAAAGCTTAATGTTTTGTGGGAGGTAAGCACTCAGTAACTTGTTTGGGAGCGTGATCGTTTTACAGTCTGTGTGAGAAAGTTCTTTGTCTTATTGCCAAGTTCATATGCAATACATGATTATCTCCATTCATTATTCATCCAAGAAGCATTTATTATGCTTCTCCTATATGCCAGGCAGCATTCTTGGGGTTGGGAAAAAAAGAAAACCAAACAGTCCCTATTCTCAGGGAGCCTGTAATCCACTGAGAGAAAATACGTACACAGATAAATAAATAGAGTCAATACAAGGTGATTTGGTGAGGGAAGGTCCCTAGTGCATTGGGAGGGAGGAGACCTTAGAGAAGACTTTGTATAGGATATGGCATTTTCGAGGCTTTATCTAAAGAAGTGTATTTGAGATGGCTGAGAGTTTTCAGTATTTAATGAGCTACTTTAGCATAGTGGATAAGATACCTCACTTAAGAGTCCAGAATACTTCAGTTTAAAACTTGGCTCAGATACTTCCTAGCTGCTCAACATTAGATTGTGAGTCCCCCAGAACAAGAATTGGTTTTGCCTTTCTCTGTAACCTCTGTAACAAAGTATAGTGCCTGGCATGATCGTTGATAATCCTGGACAAATTAATCTTTCTCAGCCTCAAATCTGGAGAATGAGAATGGTATTAGTAGCACCAATCTTACAAGATTGTTTGAAGATCATATAAGATTATATAAACAAAGTGTTTTGCAAACCTTAAAACATTATAAAAATGCTAGCTGTGACTAAATATTTAGACACCAAAGGAATTTCATTTCATTTCTTTGAGATGGTATTCAAAAAACAATAATCACAAGCCATTTGTATTCTGTCATCATTTTTCTGCCCTGTTTTTATCATTTCAGTGTCTCCTTAATGCATAGTAATTTAGAACTTAGAAATATAGTTCCATAAGTTCTATATAAATACTTTTTCAAAGAATTAAAACCATTTTATTGGTTATTTACAAATATTTTATTGACTGAACTGAATCCATTGCAACATCCATTTTTATTGCTAAGAATAAACAATAATTGACTATAAAGGATGACACTAGTTATTTGGTGTGAGAGATGAGGAAAAGAATGACTATAATCTATGCTGCCCTTGAATATACTAGATCATTGGGGTGATACTCCCCAGCAATCCTAGGATCTATGATTTGATTGAAGTCCAAAGGACCTACGGGTCCAGAGTACCCCATCTCCAAAATTGAGCAGACAAACTTCCTCTGTTTCTCTTGGTGAGGGGTGGAGAGGGAAAGAAAAAACACCCAAAGATGTAATACCAAAATCAAAACCAAGAATGCTATAATACAAACGAGTATATAAAATGACAAATAATATAGATTTCTATTTCTAAAGCTTTTTATTGTGATACAACCCTTCTCTTTAAATGCAACTTCCACGTAGCCCTCACAGTAAAATATTTTTTTACTTAAAAAAAACAACTACTGCTAATAGTATCAAATAACATGACTGGGATTTTTTTAATCTTGTTTTTTCAAGTCAACGTTAGTCTTATTCTAACAATATTATGAATAACTAAATGATTCAGAGGGTCCTTTCTAGGCTTAAATCCTATTATGCTGGGATGATCTCTCTCTTTTTATGCCTAGGGATTTAAATTTTAAATTATCTTCTATTAGAATTTAAATGATTAAATTATGTAGACCAAGTAGGATAAAGGGAAATGTTCAGGAGAGTTATGAAACAATCACACAAGTTCCTAATGGTCTTTTCATAGAAGGAAATGTACATGTTAAAAATCTAGCCAAGTCTGCCTAAATATTTGGGCTTAGGTTTAGTTATTACATGTTTTAAGTTTGAGGATGTGATTTCAGGGTCCTGACCTTCTGTTGTTCATTGAATACTTAAAATAAGGTAAGTGTCTTGTTCCCTGTGACTTGTCTTTAATTAGAAGATAACATTTTCTAACTTAACTGGTTCTCTGAGATTATAATGGCAATCATGTTTTAAAATAGTTTCCTTGCATCTTTTTTGGACTGGCAGTCAGTTTTCTCATCTCAACCCAAGTTTTAGTTATTCTTTGAAAGGCATGTAGAAAAGTTGAGCAACAACTCCTTTGGTCAGCAACAGTAACCAATTTGGCTGCCTTTGTGAATATGAAATTAAATGTGTTTGCTACACCACAGATGCTTCTAATTTAGAGCCCTAGTGTAATAGGGGATGAATCAAGGGGTAGTGAGCAGCCTCTGCTTTTCAGTATTTTGCAGGTGTCTTCTGAGATGTTTTGAAATACTTTTCAGCATTTTATAGATGTCTTTTGGAGAAAGCTAACTTTCAAAAGCTATTCACAGGTAATAATCCCCATCTTTTCAAGTATTTATTGTCTTATACATGTCTTAATTCCCCTAGTAGATTTCACAAGACAAGTTAGTGAATATGAATTTGCTGAATTGTGTAGACAGTGTTTTACTAAATATTATGGGGGGAAGAGGGTACACAAGAATAAAAATACAGTCTAGCCCTATTCAAGTGCTAAATACAATGACATAGTTTATAGATGAAAAATGTGTACCGGGCAGATAAACAGCTGAAATTTAATGTTGCTATGTATTTATCTATATAATTGCCAGCACAGAGTGTAAAAGACTCTAGTAATACTAGGAAAGGATGAACTAGGATAGGATAGAATATGTATATAAAGTATACTACTTTACATTAAGGGGTTACTACACAACATTATACTAATCACACTATATTAGTAGGTTGCGTTAGTTCCTATACTTTTCTAGACCACACTCATCACACTATATTAATGAGTAGCATTCGCTTCCTTCTTGAAGGAAGTGAATGAAGTAGGTTTGAGGGGGAAGGACTTGTGTGGTTTTACAGGTGGGAGATATCAGAGATAATCACAATACTAATACCTAGAAATTGTATAGAACTTTAAAGCTTGTAAGACACATTACATATATCAACTCATTTGGTTGCCACAACTTGGTAAAATACGTAGTCTAGGTATTATTGCCTGGAGGAGAAAAACAAAGCTTGGAAACATTAATTGTGACTTGTCCAGAATGATACTGCTATAGAGGCAGGATTCAAACTTTCCTCTTTCTTCCTAATTCCAAATTCAGTACTTTTTCTACCATGCTCTTCTTTTTTCATCTTTCTTCTAGTAAGGAGATGTAGTTTGTGTATACATATGTGTGTATATGTATGTGTGTAAATGTATTGTATGTATGCGTATATGTACATGTATGTGTACACATGCATATGTGTGTGTTTGTTGCATTACATCTACACATATATGGATGTGTACAAACATGTGTATATGTATTATAGCAAACTGAATGTATTCATTACATATGCCATCATGTATATATATATATATATACACCAATTTATATCTATACATATACATACAATAGCATTATACATATCAACATATATATGGTATTATATAACTATATCTATCTTCTATGTTTACTTATCTACTTCTCTATCTACCTGCATAAATATTTACCTGTCCCTCTCCTTATCCATCTCTCAGTTTAAATATCTCAGTGCTCAGAAGCAGAAGTCAGCCATTTGCAGAAAATAAAACGCAAACTAACCTGATTGATAGCATCAACGAAGCTATGAATTTTGACGAGACAGTTTGTGTAGGTTTTGTAGCACCTTATGTAGGTTTCTAAGCAGGAGTGTGATAGAATCAAAATGATATTTAAGAAGGTAAACACAAAGAGTCATTATAGAATATACAACTTTAGCATCTCTCAAAGTAAACTATAAACCACTGCTAAGTCTTCACTAAATAGGCTGGAAATCAGAATCCTTTGACAATACACTGCTTATATTTTTCAAAAGTCGAGGATCATTCATCTAAAACAGTCTTAGCCCACATCTTTCTCCTATCTATTCCAGAAATAAACCTTCATTTGGAAATGCTTTTCTTATTTTACAAGTTTGCAGAATTTCTCATGAAATGAGTGAGTGAATGAAAAATGAATGGATCTGGAAGATTTAGGTAACCGGTTGACACTACTGAAATGGGCCAATCCAAATGAGTCCTTCTCAAGCAGATTTGAGCGATTAAGAAAATCAAAGTCCCTCAATACTTTTATTGGTGTTAGACAACCCGTTCTTAGAATTTGGACTAGAATCACAGCATGTTAACACTAGAAGAGAGGGTGGGTGAAGATTGTCTAATCCAAAATCCTCACTGGATACATGAGAAACCTAGACCAAAAGTGGGGAAGGACTTCGCACAAGGTCATGTGATTAATTGGTCAGGGCAGATGCTGTGGCACCTGGTGCTTATAAATGTTGCTTGATTGATTTCTCCTACGTTATGCTTTAAGGACCCTGTTAGAGTGTTGAATGAGACTCAGTCCATAGCAGCAATTCCTCTTCACAGGCCTAATTATTTCACTTATTTGTAAGTTCTTTCCCTTCTAAAAAAGGGTTCAAACCTTTGCTCTGCACTGATGTTGGATAGATCACTGAACCTCTCAGTTCTGGTTTCTTAGTGGTAACCACAGCAGCAGCAGCATTTATATCATGCTTTAAGGTTTGTAAAGAGCTTTACATGTTATTTTGCTTGTTCCTCATAATAGTTCAGGGAGGTAAGTGCCATCATTATTCCCATCTTACAAATGGGAACATTGAAGCCTAAAAGAAGTGATTTAACGAAGGTCACAGAGTGTTTGAAGCAAGATTTGAACACTCATCTTCCTGACTCCAAGTCCACTGTTCCAACCACTGTACCACCAAAGCGGCCAGGTACAATAAAAATGACAAAATTGGACCAGATTATTTCTTTTCTTTGAGTGTGGAGGAGAGGCAATCAGGGTTAAGTGACTTGCCCAAAGTCACAGTTGGTGTCTGAGGTCAAATTTAAACTCAGGTCCCCCTGACTCCAGGGTCACTGCTCTATTCACTGTGCCACATAGCTGCCCCAAAGATGACTTCTAAGGCCCCTTCACGTTCCATACTTTTAGATCAGATGCCTTATCTTCTTATTTCTTTTATAAATTACTTGTCATTTTTGTCTCTTAAATTTTAAATAATTGGAATAATATCATTTTGACTGAATTCAATTGTGGGATAATTTTGGACCTGGTATTTCTTCAGTTAACAATTATATCTCAAATCATATGATGTTGCTTTGGAAATGTAATTGTGGATATATAGAGATATATCTATATATACACACATGCATACACTATATATAATATTTGTGTGCACATATATGAAATAAACATATATATTATGACTCAAGAGTAACCAGAATGTTTATATACATATCTCTAAAAATATTTTCATATCCAACATGCATAATGAATCATAGTGTGTTAGTTTCAACAAACTTCTGAAACATACACACAGGGTTAGATTACCACAGAATCATTTGTCTAAGTTTAGAGGTGGTTCCTATCATTGCTTGGGGGTTCATTTCAGCTGCCCCATTCTAGGGCTTTCTCTAGTAGCATAGGAACCATTAATAATATTTCTATCATAGCCTTTCCTTCTATTTTCCTTCTTCCTTGGCAGTCCATTCTCCTTACCTACCCCATGGTTCTTTACACTTTTTGTGTCTTGGACCACTTTACAGGTCTAATGAGGGCCATTGAAGTCTCCTCAGATGAATGTTGTTTTGTCTATGTTTATACTGAAAAGAAATGTTAAATTTCAGCTGGATTTTAGTGAAAATAAAGATGGAAATTTTTTCACATCTGAAATCAGACCCTCTAAAATCTATCCCTACATCCCAAGTTAAAAAATTCCATAAATGTGTTCATAGTTACTTACCTTCCTTTTTTTCCCAGGTGATCATGCACAGTCTTTACTCATGTTTTTTTTTCTGCCCTTAGGTCACTTAATCCATGAAAAAAGGGGGTTTTTTGTTGTTGTTTTTAAGAAGATCCCCAAAGTACTTCTGTACCTGCTGAGCCTAATTGCTAGGCACAAAGAGTTAGTTGTGAAACTCTGATAACAAGGCAAGTTATCACAACCCACAAATTATGGTTCCTTCCTTGAGTGTTTGTGCCCTTAGTGACTCACAGCGAGGGCCAAAATTATAATCACTTTCTGCAGCCACTTTTCTGGCTGCTTTCCTGAAGTGTCAGGTCCAACAAAACTCCCAGGGTGAGAATCTGGGTTTGTGGCTTTACACATGAATTGCCGTTTGCCTGTGTAGTTGTGAGACTACAAGGCAAACATCCTACATTTGATTCTTTAGGGCAAAATGGGGAGGTATTAGTGACTTCATTTTTTTAAATGATGCCTGTTGTTTTCACCTCCCTTCACTTCTGAATAAAGCCCCCCCCACTTCTACTTAGGAGCCTTTCGTTACAGCAAACATTTTGAAAGAAAAAAGGGAAAATATATTAGGCCAAAATCATCACCCAACCAGTTTATGTGACTGATAATATAGACAATATGGCATTCCCATATTTCCACATCTTTTTAATGAAGGGAAGGAAGTGCATGTTCTCAACTCTTCTCTGGGATCAGTCTTAGTCATTATATAATACAGTTCCATTTGACTTCATTATGCTTTCCATTTACATTGACAGTCATTTTCATGAAAGAAGGAAATGTACACTGAAGTTGATTTTCAGTTCAAAATTAAAATGTTTTCCCTCTAAAGGCTGGTTAAAGTTTTACTGACTATAAAGTGAAATGATCCCACTTGTTCAATTGCATTACTGACTGTGGATTCAGTTTTTTATGAGCAAGACTGTCGACAAAACTGTCAACTATAAGATTTCTTGTGTGGTTACCCACAAGTCTAGATCAGGTTCATGGCATGTTCATTGGAAATCTTTGCTTTAACTTATTATAAATAAAATAGCTGTGTTCTTATTGGGGGACAGGCAAGTTTATACCTAACAAGTGGGGTAGGAGTTTGGGAGAAGGAACATTTTTCATTATTACTTTTTATAAAGTGCATATTTTTTATGTTAGGAAAATTTGCTCTCTATAGCATTCAGGTCTCCAAGGCTGGCCTATTACTTTAATGCATAGAATTTCAGGGTAGCAAACATTTTGCCCTCATACAAGATAGAGACCATTACTCATGCAAGCTGATTTATATAACCAAAGGATGGGGGTAGTGGTGAAGAGAATTGTGCGTCTGGATTTGGATAAATGTGATTGTACTGTGGCTTAATTATCTATTCTCACAGAATGCAGTGGAGTGTTCCTTGGTAAGGGAGGTAGTTACTCAATAATTGCTATTGACTAAGTACTTGGGCACAGATGAGACAGCATTCACATAATCAGACGTTTATTGCCTGGATTCATTCCCTGGATGAAACCAGACCTGTCAGCTGGCTGGCAGTACCAAACTGTAATCATGTCCTTTTTAGAGGTTGTCTGGCTTGAGCTGTCTTCTGTCTGCTGGGCAAATACCTGGTAGCTACTGATGCTATTGGGAATGCCAAGAAACTCAGACTTGTTGGTGCTGCTGTTGTTTATAAGAAAAGTTATGAAGAAATAAACAAAAGTTTTTCAGGAAACATTTTTTTTTGTCACCACTTGTCTGGAATGGAAGGTCTCTCTCTATTGAATCATTCAGGCTGTGAGTGTGTGTTAAGGAATGTAATATTAGAAATCATCGAGATAAATTGCTTCTTACAACATCCCTAGGGATAGTGGGAAAAGCATTGAAGCTGTATTCAAAAATCCTGGATTCTAATCCCTTTGTTGTGTGGTGTTTGTCCTTCGTTGCCAAAGAAGACCATGCTATCAGAGAAGTAATGACATGACTTGCACTTGACTTTATTTTGAGTGAGGGAGGGCTGTGCAGGTCACCAGCCTTACTTCTCCTCCAGAGCTATCTGAATCCAGAGACCTGATATTCCTCAGGATGACTAGAGATGACCCAGGATGAAGCAATTGGGGTTAAGTGACTTGCCCAAGGTTACACCTAGTGAGTGTCAAGTGTCAAGGGGAGATTTGAACTCAGGTCGTCCTGACTCCTGCACTGGTGCTCTATCCACTGCACCACACTCCCCCAATCTCTTTGCTGTACTTTCTCCATAGATATCTCCTCAAAATTTTGACATTATGGTTGTCTTTTATGAATGCATGGAGAATGATACATTGAATCTATGATTATGGTTAACACATAACTAAAGGACTATGCACTGTTCCTCTCAATAGTGTTCCTTTTATAGCCTTAATGCACAGAGAAAAGATAGATGGATATATATACATATATATATATATATATGCATGTGTGTATCGTATAAATTTGTATATATATATGCATAGTACAACTATACATATGTGTATATAAACATATACTCACCTAGCTAGAACCATGGTAGTCTGGAAAATGCCCTAATCTGATGTTTCAGAACCAATAACCTAACCCATGATAATATTAACAACTAATCCTCACATTTAGTCATTTTTTTCGGGCTTATGTGGAAACTTAAGCACAACCATCTTCTAAATAAATTGGGCACTCAAACTCAAATTACTCTGATAATATTTATGAGAAATATTTGAGCATAAGTATTATAATAATAAGCATTTAATACATATTAAATTTTCTAGGTGATATTTGGAATAAAATAAATGAATTCATTTTGTTAGATACGCCCCCTTGATAAATATAAATTAAATGTAAATAGATATTATTTATTAATTATATTAATAGGGCAGTGTAATATAAGTATATATTGGTATATAATGAATAAATAAGGATATCTCATGTATATGTAGTACTGTATGCTTTTCAAAAATTGCTTGTAATCACAGTAACCCTGAAAGAGAAGAGTACCAATAGTTAGATGCATATTTGAAAGATCCTTATGTTTGAAATGAGACTCAGAGAGGTTAAGTAATTTGTGCAATCACAAAGCTAATAAATGACAATATTAGAAAAATTAGAATCATTGAAAACCATTGCTATCATTTTTCATTGGTGACCCTGACAGGTTTTTTTTTCTGTAGCCAGCCAATATGAATTGAGAGGAAAGAGATTCTGCATCTCCTGGGAAAATATGAGTACCTTCTAGAGAATGTATCACAGAGTTATAGACGTAGACCTGGTAATGATGTCAAAGGGTATCTAGTCTAGTCTTTTTCTTTTACAGATGAGAAAACTTAAAGCCATTTTAACCATTGTTTTTAGTGCTGGCCTTTGGGGTCAAATGAACAAGTATAATTTCTTTCATATACAACAATCACATTCTTCCCACCAATATCCTAGCCTTTTCTTCTCTTAGCTAAATGTGCCCAAGTCCTCCAAGTAGGCTGACATGGCCTCAACTCAAGGTCTTTCTCAGTTGTGGCTTCTCTCCTCTGGACATGTTCTAGTTAACCTTCAAGAAAGGTTTGATTTTTGGCTAAACGGTATTAAATATGGACATACAGGATTGATTCTTTTTCCAAATAGATTAGATTTCTCCATTTCATCTAAAGAGAAGACTGTATATTCCTCACTTTAATGAGCTACCTCATTACACCAATTTGGATCTTCATATTTCATGGAAACTGGGTCAGTCAAGAGTTATTAGATCACAAGTCCATTGTCCTGATGCCTGGTTCTCAGTTCTAATATTAATTATATCTAAATACATGGGTTACTATATCGATAAATTAAAGCAACTTCTTAGATAAATAATGTGGATACAAACAGATCTATAGATAAATGATAGATAGATAGATAGGTAGGTAGATAGATAGATGGATGATAGATAGAATGAGCCACATAGCAAAAGGAATAGAAAAAACTGGCCCTAGAGATCCTGAGCTTCAAGTCCCATTATGATGTGCTGTTGTGTGACCCTTGGCAAATCTCATCCCAGTTCTCCTGGAAACTTTTCAAGACTGTAAGTTGCCAAGAGTGTATCTGTGCAGGTGGAGTAAGTTGTTCATAAAGAGCCTCATTGTGACATGATGGTGACACTTAGTTTTCAAAGGTCACATATACATGTCAGCAGAGGACAAACTTTGGCAGGTTACCTAGCTGAAAAGACTTTGAATAAGATCTGACAGTTGATTATACATCTATTGCCCAAGGATTAAGTCAATTAAATCCACATTTTAGTACTACAGGTTTGGAGCTGAAAGAGACCTGAGAGGTCATCCAGTCCAGTTCCCCTCATTTTACAGAAGAGGAAACTGCAGCCCACAGAGGTTAAATGACTGGCCCAAATTCACACAAATAGAGGACCAGAGAAAAGGATTCAAACCCAGTTACTCTGACTCCAAATCCACTTTTTTCCCCATTGTACCACAATGCCTCATCACTAGGTTGATGAAGAATGACTAACTTTTCATCCAAAGAAATGGATGAAGATTATCTACTAAGAAAAGAGAATTTCTTTCTGTTTTATTTAACTGAATATAGTTTGAATTTTCTTAGCTACGTATAGGTTTTATGAAATAGAATATAAGTCCCTGAGGTATGGACCCTGGGTTTTTTTGGTGGAATTTTGTTTCTTTTTGTTGTGTCATATCTCTGCATCATAGATATATGGATACTTCATAGGCTTTTAATTTTAAAAAGTTTAATTTATTGAATTGAATTGAATTGCGACCTGCCTCAGTAGAGGCAGCTCTCACACTGATCAAATCACAGATTTTCCAAGTATGGCCACGTACCAATTAATATGAATAATAAATTCCCTGAAGTGGTCACTTTATTTGAATTTGCACTGCACATTTCCATTGGGTTGGAAGCAATTCCCATATTTTATATACTTATAACTTTCATGTAAATTCTGGTACAGGTGACCATTTCCAGAGATTCATCATTTACACTAATAGGGACCTAGCTGTATTACTGCTTCAAAGTAGTGATATGGTATACTATGAAGTGGCGCCATTTGCAAAACCAGTGCTGTAACTGAAAGACAAGTTAACCCTAACAAACAGGTAGTGGGAGAATTATATTCTAGCAATAAGGTCATTCTCTGTTTTTATTGCATTTTCAATGAGCCTGGCTCACCTTTGTGTTCCATATGAATTAAAGGGAAAAGGACCCTACCTAGCTAAGCAAATAGACCTGCCCAACCAAAGACTAGAAACAAATAAGAATGTTGCTATGGACATTTACTTTGTATTAAATTGTTTTGGGAGGAGAACCAACCTCTATGAATGCTAACTTTCCATTTATGAAAATGAGGCGAGAATGGACACATATGGAAGATTGCGTTGCTCTATATGTTTACACTACCCCTGCTCTTTCTATATTTCTTGAATACTAAAACCATCCCAGATCCAAATGATTATTTTTTTAAATGTTCCAACAGAACCCTCTCTGGCCCTTCTAGAGACAGTCTGGTATAACTTGGTACAGTGGCAAGGAGCAATGGGCCAGCATTCATAGAATCCAGCTTTAAATCCTGCCTGTATGATATTGGGTAAATATTTCCACATCTGTAAAATGGGCAAATATTTCCCCAGATGTAAAATGAGGGATTTGGGAAAGATGGTCTCTGAGGTCCCTTCTAGCTCTAGACCCTATGATCCTATGATCTCTTCCTTAAAGAAATTTGTAATCTAATTGGGGAAATAAGATATGAAAGTGAATAAATATAAGACAGATGGAATAGCTAATGATAATAAAGCATAAAAATATGCTACATATTAAATATAAATATGAATTATATAGTAGATAAATATAAAGTAAATGAACATAAACAACAATAATAAACATAAATATATTATAAATATAAACTAATATATAATAAATATGTGAACAATATATAAATATAAACAATACATGCAAATATAAACAATAATAAATATAAGCATTAAACACCATTAATAAATTGTTAATAATAAGAAAAGCTGATATCTATATCCTATTCATTTTAAGTATTTTATATTATCTCATTTGCTCATCATAACAATTTTGTAAAAGAAGTACTTATTACTATTTACATTTAACAGATGATTTGAGCTCAGTGATCTTAAATGATTTGTCTGGTTCACAAGTCTGCTAGGTGGAATTCAAACCCTGGTCTTCCTTAATGGCAAGCATAGTACTCTATATTAGTATTAATAACAATAAGAAAGAGAAGGAGGAAAGGGAAGAGGAAAGAAGAAGAGAAGAAAGAGAAAGAGAAGAATTTAGTTTAAGATTTGCACAGCACTTTATATGTACAAATTCATTGCATCTCATACAACCCTGGAAGGTAGGTGCTGTTATCATCTGAACTGTGTTATTGCTCATTCATGTCTAATTCTTTGTGACCCCATTTAGAGTTTTCTTGGCAAAGATATAAGAGTAGTTTCCCATTTCCCTCTCCAGCTCATTTTACAGATGAGTAAACTGAGGCAAACAGGGTTAAGTGACTTGCCTGGGATCACATAGCTAGTCAATGTCTTAGGCTAGATTCGAACTCAGGAAGAAGAGTCTTCCTGACTCCAGATGCAGCATTCTATCCACTATAACAGCTTGTTGCCCAATATCTGAATTTTGCAGGGGAGGAAATTGAGGTAGGCCGAGCTTAAGTGACTTGCCCGGTGACACAGCTAATTAAAGTCTGAGTCAGGATTCCAACTCAACACTCACTACCCAATGGTAGTAAACCAAGAAACAAATTGGAGTTAACTTAGCTTGCAGGGAACTTTTTCACACCACTGAACAAAACCTTTGTCCCTTCGAGAGGCAGCATAGTACATTGGAAAGGGCAAAAGAATTTGAAGTCAGGTCCAAATTTAGGTTCAAATCGCAACTCTGCCATTTGGCTGTCTGACCTCAAACAAATCAACATGTCTGCTTTAACCCCTAACAGTTTCCCTTATTTCCAAATGAGCAACTTGGACCCAGTGACTTGAAGTTCCCTTCCATCTGTAAAACTTTGACCTATGAGATGCCTCCTAAAACAGCCAAGTGCCCTTTTCTAAGCAGTGGACAATTAGCTTACAGCATTCATTTTCTTATGCAAATGGATCATTTGTGAATGTCAGTTTCATGCCAGTCCATGAAAGAGGACACAGTGAAATATTCAAAAGTCCCCTTAGTTCTAGTAATGTGCCAATTCATCCAGCTATTGTGTGCAGATTTTTTTTTATTTTTTCTTTACAATATCATCTTAGCCTGGCTCCATCAAAGTTCATTTAACATTTCTGTTCCCTGGATGTGTTTCAGTGTGGTTAAGCTAACTAGATACATGCAAAACATCCCCTAATCTAAAGTACTTTTTAAATTTACTCCTCTTTTATTTGTTTTTTATTTGTTTCCTACCCTCCCCTTCCCCCATCACTTCTCAGGGCACAAGGTAAGCAGCTTCTGTCCCAAACAGCTGCCATCTGGCCTCTTTTACATAACTATCCAAGCCCAGTCAAGTAGCAATATACCAGTGAAGAGTAAAAAGTGTTGGATGATTTCCAGAAATCTGGGCCTAAAATAGCTTTTAAAAAGTCATTGAGCATAACAGTGCAAATAATAGACAGGTCATAAGCAGCAGCTGCCCAGTGTATTCAGGTATAATTCCCTCATCATCAAACTAGAGAGGTTCAGGCCAGATTAGAAATGCTCCCAGGGCCTCCACTTTCTCTGAGTTTTCCAGAACGGCTGTCACTCTCATTTGCACACCTGACAAGCACCTGGAATTGGATTCCTGGTGGATTTGATCAATTACCATTCATCTGGGTAATTTCACCTTCCTCTCCTCTCCTTTCCCCCCACCCCATCCCACAGTCAGCAAAGTGGTAATAGTGCTTCACTCCATATTCATGCATCACCCCATGTGATGTTTCTGTCTCTGATGGAGAGAATAGGCAAGCCTTGGTGAAAAGAAATCCTGCAAATAGCTTTTCCCCTTGTCTAGGTTCCCTCCCTTTTTTTCTCCTCTGAAAGGACAGGCAAGAACTCCTTTCAGAGATATAATCCTTGTTCTAAAATGAAAGGGAAGCTGCTGGGGACCACTGAAGCTATCTCCAGATAGGTGAGCATATCTTGTCCGTATTCCCTACAAGACAGCTTGCCACAATGGTACAGTTCAGCTGTTCTATCAAACCAGCTCATCTGTACAATTTGTTTCTTTTTCTTTTCTTCTCATTTCTCCTCCTTTATATTATAGAAATGGCTTGTCATGTTTCATTATTGCACCAATTTTTTTTAGTAAGATGCCAAGCCCTAACAGTGAATGTGGGATACTCTAAAAACCATCAGCCATGTTTACACAGTCAAATTTATTCCTTTTCAAATCCATAGGAACTGGTCCTTTCCTTTAGGGTGGACATACTTTTTTACCACTGCTCTCCTCTCTCAATTTTTTTCTAAATGAGCTGTCTAATTTCACATATTCATCCTGAGGTGTTTTCAGGTTGTACAGTATGTAATTTGGTAGAAAGCCCCATTTACCAGATAATATTTTTAGAATGGAGACATTTTCTGAAAGACAGAAGTTTTCCATTTTAGAACTTATGAAAAATGTATTTGGAACTTATAAAAAATGTATTAGGAACATTTGAATACATGATTTCTGATTGGATTTTGAGAATTAAGACCTATGATTTTTAAAGCAATTTTTTCCTTTCCATATGTAGTTAAACAGAATTATCTTTGAAGGAGAGAGAAAGGTAGAAATTCTTTCCTGCCAAAAGAATTCAGCTTTCTTTTATATTATATAGAGTGGGATAGTGACTCAAGTCACTCAAGTGACTCAAATCAAGAAGACCTGAGTTCATATCCCTTCTAAGATATTAATTAATTTGGCCCTGAGCAAATCAGTTAACTAATCTCTTTGAGCCTCCATTTCTCCATCTGTAAAATGAAATATCAGACTTGGTGACCTCTAAGGTTTTTTGCAGTACTAAATGGATATTTCTGTTATTTTAAAATTACCTAGTTATGAAGTTTGGAGGGGAAGATATTGTGTTTTCTATATTCTTGGGCCTAATAGCAAATAGCAAATGCATAATTCGCATCAGGATTCAAGGACCTGTCTCTGACACATACTAACTATGTGACCATGGGCAAATCATTTAATCTCTCAGTGCCATAGGCAGCTTCACTGCTACACCTGTCATATACCTCTTTCTTTCCCAAAAGTCAGCAAGTAGCCCAGTGGATAAAGCATTGAGCCTGGAGTCAGGAAACCCTGAGGTCAAATATGGCCTTAGACACTTACCTCCTCCCCACCCCGGCTCTGTTAAATAATTAGTTTGGAAAAAATGAAAAATTTAAAAAGGCAATGGCTCCTTATTGCCATTCCAATGAAATAAAAACTCCTTAAGCTCAACATTTAAAACACTTCCCAAGCTGACTCTCCCCTCATGTGTTAGAGTATTTTCCAAGTATTGGAACAATTGGACAAATAGGCAATGAAGTAGATACAGAGTTTCATCCAGATTCAGGAAGATCTGAGTCCAAAAGTAGCCTTGGATTCCTTCTGGCTGTGAGATTGTGGACATGTACCTCCACCTCTATGCATCCTCATCTATAAAATGGAATAATAGTAGCACTGTCTTCAGGTTTGGTTTGGTTTTCTAGTCTTTGCCTTAAGGCAAGTGCTGACTTCCCAGGGTTGGGCTGATGATAAAATGAGACAAAATTTGCAGATCTTAGGTGGCAGTAAAGTAAACTCTTCCTACCATCATCACCGTCATCATTTCATGACCTCTAACTTCCAGCCACCCTGCACTTACCGATTATTCCCTGACCTTGTCGTGCCATGCCCCACTTCTGTAAATCCCCAGCTCAACCATTTATTAGCTATGTGACCTGGGACAAGTCACTTGATCTTTTTGGATACGTGTCCTCATCTCTAAAACAAGGGGCTTAGACTTAATGATCTCTAAGGTCCCATTTGGCTTTAACGTTCCATGATTCTGTAATTGAGTTTCTTTTCTTTCTCACAAAATCTTTACAATGGTAAAGTTAAGACAGACATACTTAGCAAATAACTAGAACTGTTGAAATAAATCTACATTTTGAATGTTTGTATCTACTTGTGTTATACAGATGATTCGCATGTTTTTAAGCATAGGAGGAGAGGGACTGATTACTCTTGAAATGCTCCAGTGTACAGAATTCAATCCTGCCTCAATTTTATTAGCATGTTATTTGGCAAAATCTCAGTGCACTCTGGGAAGAGAAAGAGAATAATCATTTTGATAGTGCCTACTATGTACTCAGCACTGTGCTAAATGCTTTTTATACAGATTTCATTCATACATCAACTCTAGGAGGTAGGTGCTATAAGTAACCCCATTTTATAACTGAGGATAATGAGGCAAATAGGTCGTGACTTGGCCAGGATCACGCAGCTAGTCAGCATCGGAGACTGAATTTGAACTCAATTCCTCTTGACTCAGAGACCAATGTTCTTTCCATCAGTTCTGCCTCACTTAAAACCAGTTCACGAGCAAGTCAAGATATCACCCTCCTGATGTCATTGGTCTAACAACAAGAACAAGTTGCCTCTAAATGAGAGTATATATATATATATATATATATATATATATATATATATATATATACACATATATAAGAATATGTATATATATGAGTATATATATGTGTGTGTGTATATATATGTGTGTGTGTATATATGAGTATATATGTGTATATATACATATGAGTATATATATGAGAGTATATATATATATAAATGTCCATTATCTTCCTGTATTTTAAAATTGCAAATAGATGTTCAAATGATATCTTCTGACCTCCTCTTTCTGATTTGCCCCTTCAACCATATACAGAAACATAGAATTTTCCTTGGAGCATATCCGAGAGGCTGTTGTACCCAAACCATTACATATGAAGGATCAAGTTCCAAGGGGGACAGATGTATAGAATGAAATTCCCCTTGAGCTAGTTGTCATGAGCTTGTCTCTGTCTTGTGCTTGTGAGAACACCAAAGACACAGTAATATCCAAATACAAATAAAAATTTTGGTTTCACATGTTCAAATAAATCACTTCAAACAGAAGGGTTCCAGGTTCTGAATTTTCCTTCTTTCCTTTCCATAAATGGTAGAAAATGATAATCTTTGAAACTGGTCTGTTTTTCAGGATCTCTCTTAGTTGGTTTGACAGCAATGGGAATAGATATTAATGTTCCCTTTTTTCTATGAAAGTTTAATGCTTTCATTTTTTTCAGAAAAACAACTTTCAGTCTTTCAGAACTGGTGCCCCTCATTTCACATGCAAATTATGTTCCCTCCCACAGAGTCTTAATTTTCTAAGATCACCATGGATTGGTAGTGTTTCAAAGCTAATGTTTTCATTAATTTTGTTTTGCAAGCCACAGTTTAAAAAAAAAGCATATAGTCATGACTTTCAACTGAACTCTTTCAAGGCTGTATCTCACAATCAGACTCTGGTCCAGACATGATGATTTCATAGAAATTCCCAGTAAGGAAGCTCCATCCACTGATAAAGATTGGCATCTTGCCTGGAATTTGTGATCAGTACTGGGGATACCGAGTGCTTCAATGACTTTCTCCAAGTTTGTCAGAACCATTATATGTCAGAGTCAGCCAGTCAGTCAGTAAACATTTACTAAATCTCTACTATGTGCCAGGCAAGTGTCCCCCTTGCTAAGGTTGCAAAGAAAGATAAAAGAGTTCCTCTTCTTAAGGATGTGACAGTCTAATGGGGAAGCAATGTGAAGACTACATACAAAAATTTTAAAAAACTGTAAACAGTATAAATTGGAATTAAGTGGGATTGGAAAAGATCTCCTATAGAAGGTGGAATTTAGGTAGGGCTTGAACTCAGGTCTTCCCAATCCCATAACATTCTGTCATTATGTCAGAGTGCTTCTCATACGACTTTAATTCTTCCTTTTTTAATACTGTTTACTTTCTGGGACCTTTAGAGTAGTGAACAGATTACTGGACTTTAAGTCAAGAAGAGTTGGGTTCGTATCTAATCCTAGACACATTATTGGGAGGACCTGAAACAAGACACTTAACCTCTTTGTGCCTCAATTTCCTCAGCTAAAAAGTGAGATTAGACTTCATTGCCCCAAGGCAATCTTGTGACCCTATAATCCTGTGATTCCTACTACCCACAATGGATAGTTATGAACATAAATGCTAATATCACCAGTACTAGAATCTTCACTTTCATTTTGGGGTAGGAGAATTAAGGTATGTGTTGTATGTGTCTTGTATCAGAAATAGCCAGTGATACAGATGCCCTTGTTACATGGATATGTGTGTAACTCATAAGCTACCAACATGGAGAATTTCAAAAGGCTGGTAGTTTATACTGAACATGTCCAAATCCTTTACTTTGTTTCTCATCCATTCTATTATTGGTTGACTAATGGAGCTGCTATTTGGTTAAATAAAAAAATAGTCATACACTTAGTAATCTTTAACCATAGTTCCTTCACCACAAAAATCATAGACAATAGTAAGGAATGTTGGAAAAAAGAAAAAAGGACTACATTGCTAATCTGGAAACTGACATACATGCCAAGTTTATGTCTTGTCAGATTTTATTAACCAAGATTTCACAAAAAATAGCTAGTAATTTTGCCGATCAAAGACAAAGATATAGATTTCTTTTCTCGTGAAGTGGTAGAGTATAGGAGTCTTTGGTGGTTAAAAAGATGCAGTTCTTGGTCTTCAGGATTCCAGAGTAGAATGGGACGCTCTCGAAACCAAGATGACATCCAATTTTCAATTCATTTACTGTTTCACTTCATCTTACAGCTCTATACAGGCTGAGCTTGTTCTATCCTGTGCCTAGCCTAGCAGATCACCTACATTCTATATCATTGCCTTCAGTGAAACCAGAGTAGTTCAAAAAAACTAACCTGCTTTCCAAGTTTGCTACCAAGGAATTAGAGTCTTAGAAAATGAGTCCACTTCTTTGTAAAGAATAGCCAGTATGGTAGGTGGCTTTAAAATATGTTTTCCTAAAGTTTCAGTATGTCATACATTTCGTACTCACTCATCCATTGCCTCCTCTTGTGTGAACATATCACATTCTTTTGCCTTTTAAAATCAATAATGCCAGAATTTGTATTTCTGAAAGTATATTTTTTTTTACTCTGATATGCCTTACCTACTGCCCGGAGATGCCTTAAGTAGATGCTCTCTCATTTGATGAAAAACAGCTTGAAAGCACAAAGATTGATGATAAAAGGCAATTATTTTTCATTCAACGTGGCTGTTTTGTTGGGTTGGTATGAAGGAACATGAAGAAGCAAAGACTGAAATATAGTGTTCTTCATGCATAATGGTATGCATGAAACAATCAGTGATTAACTACCTAATCCAGTGGCTTTTTAGATTCTTTCAGAAAATCTCTGCAGCTGGGTTTTTTGGTTTGATTTTCTAGACTGGTAGGGAGGAATGGTTCTTGAGTAATTCAGATCAATTCTCTTGTTCTGGCACAAAGACAGAGAATGGATCCATGATTTCAGTAATAATATGGAATCCTAGGGGAAGAAAGTGGTATTTGTGCTACAGTGGATAGACAGCTGCTCTCCAAGTCAGGAAGAGCAGGGTTCAAATTCTGCCTCTGGTTGTTGTCTCTTTGTTAGAGATCTCTTGAACATGGTGGAGAAGGTGCCAACATGATAACAGAACTTTTGTTAGAATCTGTTTTGTTGTTCAATTGGATCTGATACTTTGTGATGCCATTTGGGGTTTTCTTGGCAAAAATACTGCAATGGTTTGCCATTTCCTTCTCCAACTCATTTTATAGATGAGGAAACTGAGGCAAACAGGGTTAAGTGACTTGCCCAAGGTGATAGAGCTAGTAGGTGTCTGAAGCCAAATTTGAATTCAGGTTTTTCTAACTCCAGACCAAGCACTCTATCCACTATGCCAGGTAAGAGTAGAAGTTTTCTACTCCAGAAGTAAATTATAAAAGGAGTTTCTACTAAACCAATGAAATCTTAAGAGTAGTTCTTTTCTCTATACAGATGAGGAAACTCTAGAAGTGTGCTGGTAAATGTTTAACTACAGAAAAACTGTAGAGATAACACACTTTTTAGTATAATTTGTATTTTTAACCTTTTCTCCATCACTTCCTTAAGTCTAGACAATCAAGAAAACATTAAGCCCTGATGAGTAGCTTTTGCCATTTTCTGAGGTATAAATCTTCACACCTGGGAAACTCCCCCTCTCAATTCAGATCAGTACATTTTTCAGAGATAGAAATTGAACCCAGGTCTTCTCAGCATCAGCAAGCTTTCTATTCACTTGCCCATAGTGACCTCTCAAAGTTTTCTGATGCATAGATATTTAAGTGCTCAAATTATGTAAAAGACTTAAGTAAAGGTAAAAATTCAGCTGTGATGCAAATCACAGAACTTTTTTGTTATCATAGTAATTGTGGAATTTAATTGAATATAATTTAACTCTCTGCCAAATGACCCTGAGCAAACCTTACCTCCGTTTGCCTCAGTTTCCTCATCTGTAAATTGGAATAAGATCATTTAAAGTACTGATAACAGTGCCTGGCACATAATAGGTGCTATATAAAATTGTGTTGTAGTAGTACTAATCATGACAGATGGGAAAAAAGCAAACCATGCTAAAAGCCAATTTTTAACTATATTTTATTTTAATTGTTAAAAAGTCACATTTTCATTTGGTTCCATTGTCGCACCTTACTACTACATCATAGACCAGCCAACGAAGAGAACAGACATCATTTCCATTCTAAAAAGTTAGTTCCTTGGATCTTCCCACTGAGTTTCTGACTGTTGTTGTCCAGAGATATTGTAGTCCTACACCTAAGTTGAGAAAGTCGTATGTTGATTGTCATTCTTGTATTTCTTTTCACATGATATTACTCAAAAGTCTAAAGCAGCAGTCCAGTGCAATACAACTGATATAACACTGGCCCTGGAATCAGAAGATTTGGATTCAAATCCCACCTTTGTCATGTACTATCTATATCAACTTGAGATAGTCACCATCTCTATGGATCTCAGTTTCCTCAACTCTAAAAAGAAGAGGCTGACCTAGATAGCCTCATCTACAGAAATGTAGATCTCTGATCATATGATCTTAAAGAACTTTCAGCAATGACTCTTAACCTTTTTTATATATCATGAACCCCTTAGGCCATCTGGTAAAACCAATGGAGCCCTTTGGGGACAGGTACGTGGCTAGGTGGTACAGTGTATAGAGCTCTTGCCCTAGAGTCAGTAGGACTTGAGTTCAAATCCATTCTCAGACACTAATTAGAAGTCACTTAACTCAGTTTGTCTCAGTTTCCCCATCTGTAAAATGAAATAGAGAAGAAAATGGCAAGCCACTCCAGTGTCTTTGCCAAAGAGAACCCCAAATGGGATCATGAAGAGTCAGACACAATTGAAACAACTCAACACATGGACCCCTTCTCAGAATAATTTTTTAAATAATTTTTTAATTTAAAAATTAATTTTAATTTAATTTAAATAATTTTCTAAAACATTTTTACAATTGAAGAAAATGCCAAATCTCCCTTAGAAAATAACAGAAAAAAAGATGTAATTTTTTCCTGCTTTTCCTAATTTTTTCAGAGTTCACCCTAAAATCTATCCATAAACTCTCTGGAGGATCTCAGGTTAAGATTCTTTGATCTATGAGATGACTGAATTCTTGTTAACAGATGGGACATGAAAAAGGCAGCTTTTGAAATAAGCAATACATCTGCAAGTTTGTTTGGTTGGACTTTTTTTTTTAAGACACCTGTTCATTTATATTCAGTTTACTGTGTATGTAGTACTGGTGAACACCCCTTTCTTAGTAATCCTTTGAGCTGATGTTCTTGCTGCCCCTGTAATGCTCCATTGATGTGAAAAGAAGACAGAATCAATCCTCAGCTGCTGTGTAAGATTTAAATGATGAGGTCAGGTTGCCAATGGACTCCAGTCTGGGTGGATTTACTGCTGTTATGATAGAGGTAAAATTGGCATTTCAATAAGCTACTTTGCTTAACTTTAATCAGGCAAACTCAGTTAACCTTGAGGCCCTGATTAAAACAAAGAGGTGAAGCAATCCATGTCATTAAATAGGTACATTTTGCATATTTATTGGAATCTTTATTTTTTTTTGCCCCATTGCAAGGGCACAATCTTTGAAATAGAATGTTATTCTCAACAGGCCCATTCTTTATTTTGACTTCAAATCCTTGCCTTTACTTGGTGCTACTTGTCTAATCTGATTTGATCAGCAAGTGTACAACTGTTGGTGGAAATGAAAACCCTCAGTGGGCATCTGTCATTGGGACATCTATCATTCTTTTATCATTTTTTCTGTCCTTGTCTGTAATTCTGTTATTTTCAGATTCCAAGAAATTTGAAAAGGAAAATGAAAAAATGGAAAATGAAAAAAAATTCAGTCTTACTAGATTCATTTTTTTGAAAATGAAAATATAAATAAAGTAAATTCACCATCTCTAACATTTATATAGCATTTTCATTAGTTAAAGCCTTTTCTTCACTCTACTTTTAGGAGGTACAGGTAACATACAGTGTTTTTAGGAGTTTTGTACCATCTGGGATTTGATTGGTTTAGAGAATTCCCAACGAGGAAAATCCCTCCTCTGATACAGAGTGGCTCCTGGTCTATGACTTAGAGTATATAGAAAGTTGACTGGTGAACTGAGAAGTCAAGTCACTTCCTAGGATCACGCAAGCAATGTTTGCTAAAGGTGAGACTTTAGCACAAGTATTTGAGATTCCAAGGCCTGCCAGGCTCTGTGTCCAGTATACATTGTAAGTTTATTATCTCCAATCTATAGATCTTCTAAGAGTTCAAGAAATTTTCCCAGTCACATAACTAACGTTTAGTCCCACAACTTCTGAATTCTAGCATAGATCTTTTCCCCATTATAAATTGTTGCCTCTTATGTAGATTTATAGGTGTTGTGGAGTGGGAGTTATACATGTTTTATATTTACACATACACATACATATAGATACACATCAAACACCTGTATGTGTGTGTGTGTGTGTTATATAGAGTTACAGGTATTTTAAATTTTAGCACAGACAGAGCACAGTGACATCTTAACTATTCAAACCTCCTGTTTCCCCGACTAAAGAGACTGAGGCCAGAGAATTTAAATGATTGGCTCAAGATCACTCATATGCCAAGTAGTCAAGAAAGAATACAAATCCAAGTCCTCTGATATCAAACCTAGTGTACTTTGTTCATTCATTCAAAAAGAAAATTTATTAAGTACTTATTATGAGCAAAATGATGAGGCACATGCTAGGAAAGATAAATGAACAATGTGTCATTGGATGGATTTAAATTAGACATATTCCTGGCATCATGGAATGTATAGTCTATTGGGTCATAAGATATAAACACATGACTGTCATGCACAGCATTATTTAATTTAATTCAACAAGTGATTATTAAGTGCCTACTATGTGCAAAATAGATGCTATGTATATTTGGTGTTCATGATGCAAAGAAAAAAAATGAAAATTCTTGACCTCCAGGAGTTTACATCCTACTGAAGAGAAACAGCCTGTACAGATTTTTTTAAAATACAGGGAAATTGAGAGGAGAGGACATTCAGATAGACCTTGTGTAGAAGGTAGCACATGAGGTTGGTCTTACAGGGAGATAATATTTCAAGAGATAGAAGTGAGGAGAGAGAACATTTCACACTGTGTACGAAGACAGAGATGAGAGATAGAATGTCACATTGAGAGACCTTCAAATAGGACAGTTTAATGGAGTGTGTGTTTAGTAAATGAAGGGGAGTGGTGTATAATGAGCCTGGAGAGGTAGGTTGGAATAAGATTTAAACATCTTTAAATGGTTAATAGAGAAGTTTATTTTGTCCTACAGGCAGTAGGGAATGTCTGCATCTTCTTACACAGAGGAGTGACTTGGTGAAATCAGAAAACTGAGATCCAAGGGCAAGGGACTTATTCAGAGTTTTGTTGTCCATCTATAAAATGAGGGAATTGAGCTGGGTGGTCTTAGAGATCTTTTCCAGTTCTAAATCTCATGATTCTGCTATCTTCAGGCCATGGGGAAAAAGATGTGTAACCAACCAGACCACCACCAATTCTTCTTTACCCTCTTTCTCCTTCTCAACCTTAAAGACTTAACGTTTTTAATTGTGTAATACGTAATATGAGAAGAGGAACCCTATGAAGTAAGACTGAGAAGGTAAGTTATAACCTGCCTTATAACCGGTCTCTGGAGGGCAGTAGAGAGCCATTGCAGACTTTTCCAGAGTACAGTGACATTGTCATCTGGTATCAGAGAAATTAGTCTGACAACTCTGTAAATGATGAATGGGAGAGGGGGACGGGCAAGAGGAAGGGATTCCAGGCAGGAGAGAATTTTTCAATAGTCTTTGTGAGGAGTGAGAATGATCAGAACCAGTATGGTGACAAAGTGAGTAGAGAGAAGGGGTTACCGCAAGATAGGGAATGAAGCAGAGGTGATCCAACTGGTCAATTTGGCGATGGAGGGGCAGAAGGATGGATTAAGGGGAAACTTTGAAGCCCAGATTCTTGTTGATTATATAATCATTTGCTGAGCTTGGCCTCATTGGCAGTTGTAACCAACTGGAATGGTGATCAAGGTGTCATGAACCAAATTTTCTCCTTGTTACCAGCTTTAGGAGAGAGTTTTCAACCAAACGCTGCTATCTTTAACTACACTCTGGGGATTTCTTTCATCAAATCATACTAGTTTTAATGTATACAGGACTTTAGATTCTGTTATGGCTGTTACCTTTTATGACCTTCATAGCCACCAGACAACATAGAGATGGCAGCTATCCTTATCCCCATTTTCAGATAAAAAAACTGAGGTTCAAAGTGCTTGATTTGCTGTAAATCATTCAGTGAGTATATATGCATTTGTGTTATTTGAGTCCTGCTACACTCGTGAAGTAAGTAGCATCAGCATTCTAATCCCTAATTAGAGGTAACTATGCCTGGGGAAAGTTGGATGAATTATCCAAGGTAAACAACTAGCTATATGATAAAGAGCTCCCAAGTTGTTTCTATTATACCACACTATCTTTCTGTCTAAGTGATGTTCTATTTGCATAGATAACATAGAGTTGACTAGATGTTTTCATAATAGAAGAATATAAAGCCTGCTGTCAAGTCATTCTGCCTCCAGGAAAATTTTTTTTGTAGAATTTTCTTTAATTTGGGAAGCATCTGAAACAAATCTCCAAAGAATGAATTTCTTTGCATGGCAAAGATTTCAGAGTAGGATATCCTTGCCCTTAAAATGAAAAGAGTTTGCAACAACTTTTTGTAAGAGCAAAGTATTGGAAACAAAGGGAGTGCCTATCCAAATTGTGGTATAAGAATGAAATGAATTATTATTTCACCATGAGAAAATATTTTTATGAGGAATTGAGGTAGACTTGAGAAGACTTATTTGAACTGATAAAGGTCCAAAGGAAATAGAAATCGAGGAATATTAGAACTGTGTAGCTGTAGAGATATAGAAATGGGGGGAGAGATAAAGAGAGATAAAGACAGAGATAGAGAAAGGGATGGGGAGAGTGTGTGTGTGTGTGTGTATGCATATGTGTATATATATGTGTGTGTGTGTGCATTATATATATATATATATATATGCACACACACACACATACATACATACATAGTGACCACAATTATTGTGCAAAAGAAAACAACATAATGAAATCAGATCAATTTAATGACCGATTTTGACAACAAAGAAGTGAAAGTCCTCTCTTTTCAGGACTCCAGGTGTACACTGAGGTACATGCTCCTGACTCTATCCCTTTGTTGGGTTTTGTTTAGTACATTTTTGTTGCAGGGGAGGATTGAAATAGGAGAAAGGGAACACAATGCAATGCAGTACCGGATAATAGATACTGACAACAATGAAGTCTTGGTATCCCTACAGAGTTTATCACATAGTAAGTGCTTAGAAAGTTTTTTAATGAGTGAATGAGTCAAAGAATTAAGGGTGGATTCTCCTGTGGAGGTCTTCAAATAGAGACTGGACGACAACTTAATTCTAGTAAGAATTTATTTCTTAAATAATATTTTATTTTCTCCCAATTATATGTAAAGATAATTTTAACATTCACTCTTTTAAATTTTGAGTTCTCCCTCCCTCACATATCTTCCCTCTCCCTAAGACAGTAAGCCATTTGATATAAGTGATAAATGTGCAATCATGTAAACACATTTCCATTAAGAATTTATTTTGAATATGGTTTGAAGTTAGATGGCTACTAAGGTCCCTTAGGGCTCTGAAATTATGTGATTCTTTTATGAAAACTTTTTTTTACCATTTTAAATAAGGATATTTTCATCAGAAAAAAGTGACAGATCAAAACTAATTGTTACTTGATTGATTGATATTCTTCTCTTCCATCATGCATAGAATACTACATCCAGCCTAGATGACATGCATCGTACCCACAACAGGAGGTAGGAAAATCAATCAATTAAGAAGCAATTAACTCTCATTTCCATTATTTATTTTAGCTTGTAGAAAGAAATTGCCTTCAAATGTTATGAAAATCATAAAGAGCTGTGATTAAACTTAAGGAAATAATTTTAAAGTCAACATTTTAAAGGCTGATGCTTCGTGGATGCGCTTCTTTTTCTGGAGAGGTGACATTAATGCAATAACAATTAGTATTTGGCAGCAATTAATAAATAGGCTGTCACAACCAGTCAAGTTGCGCTCATGGTTTTAGAAGGCTGCTGATTTCAGTTTTGACGTGATGGAGCTGCAGTGTTCCTGCAAACCTCAACATTGCTCATTAATTTAGAATGTGAAGTTCTGTTACTCCCCACTCTAAAACAAAGATACAGTCCACACATCAGAAATTCTCTGGGGCTTCAACCATTCTGTGCAACATGTTCACTTCCTTGAAGACCCAACAGGTCATTTCAGAGTGGTTAAGAACAAGCCCTCACATCACATGGTTGGAGACCTAGGATGAAACTTTAATCATCTCCCCCCATCCCCTAATTTTATCAAGGAAACCAAAGCTGAGATATAAGAGCTGTACAATTATGGACAAATGACCACCACTCAGTTTTGATATGTAGTATATCTGTGCACATATCCTAATGACTAAATCCAAATGTAAATTTGGATTTCTTTAATAACAAACAAGAACAAAGAAAAAACCGCAAAAATAAAAACAAAACAACCAATTTATTCATCTGCACTTCAAACACTAAACTAATTATGTAATCCTGCTTCAGTCATTTAACCGCTCTGTGCCTCAGTTTCCTCATCTGTAAAATAGTTAAAATAATAATAGCACCTACTTCACTGGGCTGTTGTGAGAATCAAATGAGATGGTTTAAGGTTTATAAACCTTAAAAGGATACTTGTCATTGCTACACTAACAAGCACTTTCTACTCTGACGAGACATAAAAAGCATGATCCTTCAACTGAAATTGGAATTGGTCATTGGTCATTGAGCATAGTTTTTGAGTCTTGGACCATGTGTTTCTTTACATTGGTGTAGTACTTATTGCTTAAACTGCTCACTTCACTTTGTATCAGTTCATATAAGACTTCCCAGGTTTCTCTAAATCTGTCCTTTTCATTAATATTCTACTATGTGAGGTATACCATAATTCATTCAGTCATTTCAAATTGAGGGGTGTCCACTTTGTTTCCAATACTTTGCTACATATAATATAATAAAAATCATGCTACAAATAGCCGTGGACATATGGATCCTTTCCCTCTTTCTTTGATCTCTTTCGTGCATAAGCCTCATTATGACATCATTGAGACAGAGATACCTTCTGACTCTATACACTTCACTCCTATCTTTTAGAATATAGCTAAAACATGCTTTCCAGAATGGTTGGAATACTCCATGGTTCCACAAACAGAATATTAGTGTGCCTATCCTCCTAATTCTCTCCAACAGTTCTAAGAAGTAAGTATATTCTTAGAAGAGAGTAAGCTCACTATGAACTCAGAAGACTTGGGTTCAAATCCTACCCCTCATACTTACTACTTGCATGATCTTAGACAGATGATTTAATCTCCCTACGTCTCAGTTTCTTAATCTGTAAAACAAATGGGTTGGACTACATGGATTCAAAGCTCCCTTCCACATGTAGTTCTATATTATGTTTCACTATCTTTAAGAAGGAATTATTTCTGTTGAATAAATATCTTTGTGATTGATACTTCATTGGTACCACCACATTATAAATAGCAAATGTAAACAACAAGGAATGTAAATGTTTCATTAAGATTATAGCTTTATAGCTATAGATGACTTAGAGATGATCTAGTCCAAGCCTCATTTTACAGATGAGGAAACTGAAAGCATGTCAGTGGTAAGAGTCAATCAGTTAGCTACCTTTTATTAAGATGCCAGGCAGTATAAATGCAAGAGATAGAAAGAAAGGCAAAAGGCAGTCCCTGACTTCAAGGAGCTTATGTTGTAATATTGTGTCAGATCTGGCATTTGAACCCTGGTCCATGCATCAATGTTTGGCCTCACAGTCCTCCAGAACATTAACTGTAGTCCTGATTACCATAGTTCAGTTAAATCTGAAATTCATTTCCAGTTATTCAATTTCTATCTCAGACAAACCAGGGAAAATTCTACAAGTAGACATAACATAACCTAGCCAGAAAATTCTTGGCAAGAGTTATTTTTAAAGTTCCATTTTGAGAGTTAATTTGAAGAATTAACTTCATGTAAAATAAATTGTGATTCTCAGTTCTTTTGATTCGATCTGACCTTTTGCATTCTAATTAATTTTTATTAATCAGTTTAGTTCATGAATAAGCACTTAAGAACCAATGCAAAAAAGAGAAAGTTTAAATTGAAAAGTGACCCATAGCAGCCAAAGTGAAAACGTCAGTAGTTTTTTTCCTCTCGTTGATTTGTTTTATTGTACTTCATAAAGCATAATGTTTCATAGTTAATCTCCATGGTATCTTTGTCTCCAGGCTCTCAGAAAGGCATTGACTTTGCAGTAGCCAAATATGTGAATATAAATTGATTTTATGCAGTACACACAAAACAAGGAATTTATTGATATAAATGTTTTCTTTAGTTGTCGAATTACACTAAAATTATTTTGGAAACAGCAAGAGCTCTCTCTGAAATATATTAGAATTTCATGCCTAAATCTAGTTGAACATTAATTTTTATATGAGTTGTTTGTGTTTGTGAGTCGGTGTGTATATGGTGTGTGTGTGTGTGTGTGTGCATTGTCTACTAATCTAATAGTCCTTTCGTCAGAAATAAATATCAAGGGAATATAAATGCAAGAAATAAAGTTTTGGGAAATAAGATTGTTAGTGTGTTTGACAACAGTGAACAAGAGGAAAAAAGGTATCATAGTTTCTTTATCTTTTTAATTCCTATCCATAAAACTGATTATTATAAGAAAGAAACTCAATAAGTTTACTGTGTTATTGGTAGAGAGGCAATGTAGTATGATAGAAGTGGGTTCGAAGGACGCTTTTGAAGATAATTGATTTCCTCGACCTCTGGTAGGTCATTTCACACCTGGAAACCCTACTTCCTCAGTAAAGAAGGAAGTAAAGCAAGAAGGTTGAATTAGATGGTTTTGGGGGGGAGTCTCTCCCAGGTCTAATTCTATAATTATAATTTATATCCCAAATGACCTTAGTGACTCTTTCCCCCCAGAAAAAAAAGAGGCAAGGAAAATGGGGACAAAACTCTTGACATAAGGCGTATTAGAAGGAAGAAAGGGAGGAAGGGGGAGAGGGGGAGGGAGAGGGACTGGAGGGGAGAGAAAGAGAGAGAGAGAGAGAGAGAGAGAGAGAGAGAGAGAGAGAGAGAGAAGGAAAGAGAAAGAAAAAGAATGAATGAATGAAATTAAGAGGTTCTACTCTTCTCTGCAGTGTTCAAATTACATCTGTAATGGGGCAATCATTTTGGAAATTGGCAAACTGAAGCTTATGCAAAGGAGATAGTATGAGATGGTCAGCATCCAAAATAATCATTTCATGCAAAGAGAAGTTGAAGGCACATGAATGATTAGCCTAGAAAAATTATGAGGATCCAAGACAGCTATCTTCAAGTGTTTGAAGACCTATCATTTAGAGAAGGGTTAGGCTTATTTTTCTGTGCAGATCTGGAGGGCAAAATTAGAACCTGTGGGTGGAAGTGAGGTAAAGTTGAGTTCAATCTAAGGAATAATTTTCTAACAATTATAACTTCCAAAGTGGGATGAGCTAATGTTGCAAAGTCGGGCATTTCCAGTAACTGTTTCCAAATGGAAGCTAGATGCATGGTTCTTAGTATTCCTGTCTTGAGGATTTCTACATTGGTTAGGAGGCTGTCTATAAGACTCCATATTGTGCATTGGGAAGAAGGCAGGATTTGGAATCAGAGAACTGGGTTTTGAATCCTCTTCTCCATTACCTGTGCAAGCTTGGGGAACTCCCCATATCTCTGGGATTCAGTTTTTCTTTTCTGCAAGATAAGTTTGATTCACTGACCTCTCCAGTCCCTTCCAACTTTAAATGTATGTTACTATGACCTCTAATATTCATTCCAACTCTGAGTTTCTGTATTTCTTTTTTTGTAACTCCAGCAGAACAAGAAAACCAAATCTGAATAGGAAATTGAAATTAAAAGCTTGTATTTTTTAATTTCTAAAAAACTTCTTTATCTCATTTCATTCCAATTTGCAACTTGATTCAGACATAATGAGGGATTAGAATACAGAAAAATAATAAAACATTTATTGTATTTTTAAAAATGAATTCAGAAGGAAAGACAAGCTCAGATGTTTGCTTCAACTAATCTCAAATAAGACATTGCTCCCCTCTTGAAATGTCTTTACCATGACAGTTGGGAGTCATACAGACATACTTTAAAAAGATAAATCTTCAGTTTTACCTCTACTTATCACTAGCATATGCTTTTTAATGTATAAAAGTATTGCCTGACTTATTCCCATAGGATGTCTTACACTTATTAAAGTAGAACCTCTCAATTTCTGTTTTTTTTCTTTCTTTCTGTCTTTCCCTTTCTTCCTAACAAGCATTTGTAAAATTGGTTTAATAGGATATTTTTTTGTATATTTCAAGAAAGGGTAAACAAAAGAATCAAGGAGCTCAAAGAAAAGGAAGGCCTGGAAGAAGCTCCAAAGTTTTAAGAGATTTAAATAGATATAACAGCAGTAAATAGAATATCTTTCCCAAGCTCCAAATCACAGAAGTCTCCTGTGATGACTTGACTCTGTACTGTCTATTTTTCTGTCCTCTGTTGGATAGAAACTGATAACACTATAACAAGACATCTTGCCTTCCATTTATAAATTTCTTTTATATTTCAACCACATGATGGCCAACGGACATGTGTGGGTTGTAGTCTACATGACTAGATGGAAGACTGACCTTGATGATCTTGAGAGACAGCTAGCTGGGGGAGGAAATGGTAATAAGACTTAGAGTCAGGGAGACTGGCTACAAACCTTTTACTAGCAGTGCAATTCTGGGCAAGTCATTTAACCATAGTCTGCCTCAATTTCCTCATCTGTAAAATAAGAATAGTGATAGTTACTACTTTCCAGGTTTGTTATGGGTTAATAATATAATATGATTAGAATATAAGATAAAATGAGATAATATTTATAAAGGACTTTATAAACTTAAAAGCATTGTATACACATGTATATGTTTATTACTGTTATATAAAAGATCAAAAACTATTGGCATATTTAGTATTCCAAAGTGAATTATTTTATCCAAAAGTAGTTTCAAAAAATCTATTTCTTTGTTAGTTATTATTTTTATTGTTAAAAAGATCCAAACCCATTGACGCATTTGATCAGTCTAAACTAAATGTTAACTTTATCAAAAAGGAGTTAAAAGTGAAAGCTACTGCATTACCCTCGGAAGCACAATTAGTTTGAATGGAGTTGGACAAAATCAAATCTGCCTTTATGTTTCTAGTTGTAAAGTTGCAGTTTGTTGTTATGGTTGGTTTTTTTTAGTTGTTTGTGACTCTTCGTAACCCCTTTTGGGGTTTTCTTGGCAAAGATAATGAAGTGGTTTGACATTTTCTTCTCTAGCTCACTTTACAGATGAGGAAACTGAGGCAAACAGGGTTAAGTGACTTGCTCAAGGTCTCACAACTAGTGTGTGAGGAGGGGTTTGAACTCAGAGGCCGTTTAGCAAAGTGATTAATATAGAGTCTAAAAGTATGTTGATAAATCTATGTGGGCTTAATGGCAGTTTAGAATTAGAAACAAAATGGAGGGGAATAAAAGGGTGGATGGGATATGACATGTAAAAAGGTATTAAGCAGAGGAAGTTAGGACTGGAACCCAAGGCCTTGAGCTTTTTCTGCAGTAATAAATCACTTCTAGGTCCATTTTTTGTAAGGAACTTTCCCATTATTTGTAGATTTTTCTCACTTCTCTACAAGAACAAAATCTTTCCAAAGCCAAGTGGCCGTAATACTGAGGTTATATGAATCTGAAAGACTGACCAATTACTCAAATCTGCAAACTCTTTTGATGACTGGTGACATTTTATTGGGGGTCAGTTAGTGTTTTAGGCTTATAGAAGCATTAGACAGGGCCTTTGTCAGTATTCACGGAGAATGATGAATGGTTTCCATCACTTCAACAACCTTCAGAATAAAAAGAAACAGAATTAAATTTCATGGCTTTTACAAATATGCTTTTGAACTCAATATGTTCTAAAGGACTACAAGAGTTTGACCCAACCTGTCCATTTTTCCTCTCTGCTGATAAATGACAAATGTATTTCATTACAAAAATGGGTAGAACCTCAGATAAATGGATAGAATGTATTAGTTACAGACCCTGACATTTTCTCACTTTCATATTCTCTAACATACAGTTTTCTTTTGATTGATTGAAATCAACACTCATATTTATTCATCTTATCAATCTTTCTCTTAATGAAAGGGCTGGTGTCTGATTTTTGAAATTGACTTTGTGTTAGCATGCCCTAACACAAATTTCTTCTAAGCCAATCAGATTTAATGAACTTAGATTTAGTCAGTGCTGCTATCCCGATTAAAGGAAAGTGTTTCATATTTAACAAATCAGTGAGGGTGCTGAAAGAAATAAAAATAATTCACTTAAATTTAAACAGATTTTTTAAGATAGGGAAACAGCACAGTCCAGTGAGTTCATAACCCAGTAAGTTAAAGGCTTCTGGTGTTCCCTGTCCTGCCCCAGAATAAGCTATGCAATCGAACCATTTGCTTTCTCTGTGACTTTTCTACAAATTGGTGATCTTACATAGCTTAGACAGATGAAGGGGGTTGGATAGATTTTGCGTATGGAAAATCATTTGAATTAATGTTATTTTATGTGTTAGTAGAAAATAGGGGCTTAATAAATGTTTGTTGGGTGATGGTCAGATGGACGGATGAATAGATGGATGAGTGTCAATCTGGATAAATAAGAGACAAGGTGGCATAATGACTCAAAGTCAGGGAGACCTGGGTTCGATTTTCATTTCTGGCATGTCCTGGTAAAGTGACTCAAAGTGAGTCCCTTAACTTCTCAGTGCCCTGGTTAACTCTGTAAGTTAGCTTCTAACTCTTCAAAACAAAGGACAAAAAACAACGTTAAAACCTACAGAAGGCGTGCTGATTGCTTGAGGCAGATTCCTCATCCAACAGTCTGCTATTTCTATAAAATCACAGATCCAGCCAACATCCCTATCCCTGCTTCAGATGAATGAAAAAATAGCTATAATGTTTACAAAGAAAAAGTATGGCCAGTTCAAGACCAGTCACTTGGCCAAGCTTAGTATTTTATTTGGAGGGTTTTCAATCTCAAATTATTGAACCAAGGTTTGTAAAAATGGATTATTTGAAGTAATAAAAAAATCTTGTCTGTCAGCTTTTTTTAAAATACTAATGAATTAAGCAATAGAATTCCAAATGCAGCTCTTATCATTGACCCCAGTATGTTCCTTCGTGATTAACAAAAAAAGAGGTCGAACTTCAAAAAGCAAAATATTAAAGGGAACTTCTACTTCAAAGTGGCAAGTTAAAAATGACTTTAAAATTGCTGTCTTGTTACAGGCAATGGTGAAATCACTTCAAGTCCAGTCAGGGGTCATGAGGGGAATGGAAAATGTAGTCCATGAATATGACCCTGTTTAAAATTTACTTAAACAATTCAAAGTATATCAAAGAATTTCTGAGTGCCAGGCACAGTGCTGGACTCTGGATATGCAAAGCAAAAATGAAAAAGCCCCAAAGGAATTTACATTGGTCTAGGACAATGGTTCTAAAAAAACTTTTTTTTTGTTTTGGGACCCTTTTCCATTCTTAAAAACTGTTGAGTATCCAAAAGAATTTTTGTTTTATGCCTATAAATATTTACCATATTCAAAATAAAAAAAATGTATTCATATTATTGTAAAAAAAAGTTGGTTTTTTTGACCTGAAGGCTCCCCAGGGCACCTAGACCACCCTTTGAGAACCATCGTATTTGGGGTACAACATGGACAAAAACTACTAAGTAGAGGATCATTTTAGATGGGAGAAGGCACTAAGGGGAATGATTGTTGTAAGATCCCTAAAGGCAGACACTGTCTTTTTGTGTCCCTCCTGAATAACACAGTGCCTGGAACATAATAAGAGATTATTAAATGTTTACTGATTGGTTGATTGATTGAAGATGAAGAAGAAAAAGCTGGCACTGAGGTTGAGCCTTGAAGACAGCTAGGAATTCTAAGATGCAAAAGCAGAGAAGGCAAGGATTCTAGTCTGTACAAAGGCACTTATGTATGAAGGGACATAGTATGTTGTTTGGTTATCTTTTTAATGTTAGCATTAAAATGTCATATAGTGTTACAATGAAATGTCCTGGAAAAGACGTCCTTAACTATAGATTCTAGAGATATGTCTGAATAGTATTTGTCAGAGTGTAAGGTAAACTAAGGAGAATTTTGTTTTGCAATTTTATTTTTTAATGTATTTTTATTCTGAACACCAAATAAAATGAGGGTTGTATACATATATATACACATATACATATATATGCACATGCATATACATACACACACACACACACACACACACACACACACACACATAGTAGAACAGGATAAGAAGAACTTCAGATCTATGTTAGGTACAGCTTAGCTTTTCTAAATTCAGTCAGTAGCTTTCAAAGTTCTGATGCTTTTCCAACATGTCATTCTGGTCTTCCTTATGTTGTTCTTTTCTAAATTATTTTTAAAGATACTTCAATGACCTTTTTTCTTTTATTTTTTTTTTTTGAAAAGACTTTTCTTACCAAGCAGTATCCTTATTCCATCTGGATGTAGTATTTCATCAGCGTAGAGAACTTCAGGTCTGTATGAATCACCAGTGTATAATCTTGGAGAGTTGACGAAGACACAGAGTTCCTTGATTTGTTGCTAAGCATACAGTCAGAGGCGAGAATTCACCCCAAATGTTCCTGACTCTATCCATTAAGAGCTATGAATGTTAGTGAGCAAGAATATTGATCTTTTGATATAATTCCTTTTGTTGAGCATTGGGATGAAAGTATTGAGAAAAGGTGCATCAATTGAATGCTGTGAGTTTGGAGACAAACCTCCCCAGAAATTTGACCTTTAAGGTCAAAGAACTGGAGCCTAAATAATGGTGCTGATTCTGTTTCAAAAGCGGGGTCTCTACTCTGGTCCCACCTGGATATTCTAATGAGATTAACTGAACCTAAGTAACCTATCAGGATGGTCTAACTAGATTAACTGAAGGAAGCGCCCCTATCAAAACAAACCTGATCTTGGGTGACACCAGAGGTACCTCAAAATTAAAACATTCTCCTTCCCCCAAGTCTGAAATCACCCAACACATTGTCCCTAATCCAGCTCTGAAATTAGCAAAGTAAGTGAGCAGTCTAACCTGATAAGCTTCTTTTGCCCCAAAGCTGTGAAACCCTATACACTTGTGCATGTCCCTGTTCTCCAGTTGCTAGTGATCTGACAACTGGTGATGCTAAACAAAAGCAAAACAGAAACAAAGAAAAACTCAAAGTTCTAGTTTTGCCTCCTGAATTCTTGACCTCCATTCAAATGGACCTAGGTGGAAGGAATGACTCTCCAAGAGGATGTTAGAATGAGTAGACTGAGGAATTCCCCAACAGGAGACCGAAGGAGACGATGCTACCCAAGATGATGCCTATATGTCAAGTGTTCCTATTTCTTTTTCTTTGGTATTATTTTTGAAGTCCTTCCTGCTAGAGACATAGCGTAGATGACCTCACTGACTCATGCTGGCTCATCCTCACAGTTGGATTAATGATGGTGCATTAGAAGGTGGAGCATTCAATTTGAATAAAATGTACAAAATTGGAAGGCTTACCTGTACCTTTCAAGTCCTTGGAAATTAGATGAAGGCAATCACCAGAGTAATTTTCTTGTATTTCTAAAGCACTTCTAAATCAGTTCAATTCATATTTATCAGACACCATGGGGTACAGGGTATTGAACTAGACTGTAATTTACAAGATTGTAAAAGATGCAGCCCCTGATGAGAAGCAGTATACCTTTTACAGAAAATGTACTCTCAAACCCAAGGAGAATTGGGAAGAGCATGGAAACAGCACCCAAAAAAATGGTATGAGGAAAGACCAAGGAAGCACATTTAACAATAAAAGCAATAATAGCAATTCACATTTAAAATTTGTAAAGCACTTTATATGCATTTTATTACCTGAATCTCATATTCTACTTAGTCCATAAAAAAGTCAGATGTGAGTTGTGATCTTTCATTTCAGCCAGTTTTTTCTCTCTTGCAAATTGAATCATAAACTCTTGCTCAACATTATTCAAAAGTCTGTAGGTCTTGCTAAATCACATTGTCATATTCCAAGATGAAATCATCGGCATGCAAAGAAAGGTAGAAATGGGAAAAGGAATAAATCATTCAAAATCCTTTACACTTCGTGTCTGATATATTTCGGATCTAAATTCCCTCTCTAGGTCATCCTGTGTTCTCATATTAAAAATTCCCAATAGCTTTGGCCATGGAAGCATGTTATTTATTAGCATTTCTGTTTATATTTCTATGTCCACCATCCCATTGACCACAATCCAAAGTGTCTGCACATAGCTTTGTTTATGACTGTTTGACAGTGGGTACAATGGCAATTTGAACACAGTTTGATGAAAGAGGTCTTGGAGTCGCAAGCTTACATTTTCTCTTGAATGCCTGCTGCTCCAAAACAGCAAGATCTCAGAACTGAGTGATGGCAAAGCCCTGGAAAAAAAGGAGTTTTCAAATTATTTATCCTCAGCTATTACAGGCAGGAAAAAAGTTTGAGTCAATTGACTTGATCTAGCTCAGCTGTATCTCTTGGAAAGGTGCCAAAGAAATCTATTCTCTTCTAGCTGTACAAAGACAGGTAACTTCAATTAATATTACATATACAGTCTATTCCCTGCATACTGACTGGAATTGATCCTAGGGAGATTTCAATTCCGTCTCAATGTTTCATGTCTATTTTTTCTACCAACAAAAGGTTTGACCCTGACCGGCCTCTTTTCAAATGCTATCAGATACATCTGAAAACTTCATAATGTTGTTGAAAAGGCTATTTAGATACCACATCTTTATTCTGACCCTGTCATTCTGAAATCTTAAAAGTCTCTCTTTGCAAAAGGCCTATAAAAGCTTTCTTTAATATGCCTGCCTCCTAAAATAAATGCCAGTATCTAACGACTGTAGCCAATTTTGTTAACGGGATCAAAAAAATGATTTTTAAGAAAATACATTAAACTTAGGTGATCATTCTATGTAAGATTAGACACTGCCCAAATATATATATTTAGTAATCTTTTCTTTCCTAATGTATTCTAAAAGCCCTCTCAATTCCCAATAAATAGCACTATAATTCTTTTGTATGGAATTTAGAAGTCTGAGTGTACAGGGTGTTTTTGTTTTATTTCACATTCATATCCCCAGAGGAAAGAGGACTACTGGAAAAATCTCAATTCAGCTGATAGGTTTTTTAGGGAGGCAATGTGCAGCAGTCAAGAACCATTTATTAAGCATCTATTATATGTGAAACACTGTGCTTAGTACCCTGACCTAGGAGAGTTCATTTTCCAACGGGGCAGACAACATGCACAGAACTATGTCCATGCAAGATGCATACAGAGAAAATGGGAAGTCATTTCATCTGGAATCAGGACCTGAGTTTGATTCCAGGCTCTGGAAATTACCAATTTTGTGATCTTGTATGAATTGGTTCTCCTTTCTGGGCCTCAGTTCCTTCATCTGTAAAATGAATTGATTGGATTTGATGACCTCTAAATTCCCTTCTATCTCTGTGCCCAACTTTATGAGTACAATGCTGTCCTTGTTAAATAGCTGCTATGTGTTAGGGAGTGTACAAACCACTGGGGATACAGATTTTTTTTTTAAAGAGGAGAGAGGGCAACTCTTAGTTGCTTTTAAAGGGGTTCCCTGGGGTGAACACCATATGTACACAGATTAAGTAAATAGTAGATAGCTTGGGGAGAAAGCCAATACTAACTGCAAGGAGGGATAGGACAAGCTTTCTGCAGGCAGTGACCCCTGAGCCTTGAAGGAAGTTAGGGTTTTGTAAAATGGAGATGAGGAGCAAGTTAATTCCAGGCATGGAGTGAGGAAATGGAATGACAGAGCTGTAAAGATAATTTTAACTTGGCATATGTTCAATTTTATTCATTAAAATTATTTTGTAATAAATTTATATTATAGTAATTTCATAATATGATAATTTATTGTACATAATAATATTATAATTTATTAGTCTATATTATAAAATTATAATAAAATTAAAATTAATTTTAAAAAATTAATATTGTCATTATTTAATATAATTTTATATAAATATTATGTTATATAAGTGTTTATAAATTAAATATTATTACATTAAAAATATGAATTGTAAATTAAATTTATATTAATATTAAACTTTTATTGAAATTTATATCAAGTTCATTGATGAATATAATTATTCTTTTTTAGCTATTTGGAATAATATATGGAGTTTGTATTAACTACATTTCATTTGAAATTTTAAAAAAGTTTGACCCTTAGTGCCTTCCTTATTTATAATTTTTTTTATGTATTCTATGTAATCTCATTTTGTGTATTCTTAGGAGTATATCTGTTAAAATGAAAATGTGTTTGCCTTCCAAAATAATTTGTAATAATCTCTTAGCTTTCAGTCATTCCACATAGGATTGTGTTGTAATGAAATAAGCCACTTTACAGTGAGATCTCACCACAATTTGGGTGTGTCCTTAAGACATTTTCAGAAAAGGAAGAAAGTCTCATATTCACTTCCTCACTGTTGAACCATCATAAAATGACAGTCAACAATCAACCAACACATAATTAAACCCTTAATATGTTCCAACACTGGGCCAATGCTGAGAATACCAAAACCAACCAAACAAACAAACAAAAACAATCCCTGCCTTAAAAAAAATTACATTCTAAATATCCTGGAAAATAGGGAAAGTTATGTCAGACCTAAGGGATCGAGGTACAGACCTGGTCAAACAAACCACTTCAATATTCATTCATTCATCCATTTATCAAATACAGCTCATCTTTGGGCAACCAAAATTAAATACAGACAGATTTACAAGGTGCTGTTCCAACCTTGAGAGATGACTGAAAAGGTGGTAACAGTCCAAACTATACTAAATGCCGAGGATACAAAGAAAGGTAAAAACAGTTGCAATCTGGATTCAGATCTTTATAGCATCTTGTCACAAGTTGCAAAGATAATTGGAATTATTAAGTTAACTGCCCAGGTGCAACCCTGTTAAGAAATATTCTCCTAGCTCATCTCTATCTGTCGAATAACCTAGGTGTGGGTGGGTAGATGAGTAAGTACAATTCACAGGGGTCTCTATGCCAGGGGAAGAATTCCAGATGCATAAAGTTGGGGCCCTTTGGGGAGAACGGCATGCCTGGGAAGCACCCAGGTGTTCCACATGTGCCAATTTTTGGAAATTAGGCTTTTTTTTTTATTCTTAATCATCTGAATAAACCTAGATTGGGAACCTTGCCAGAAGCTAGCTCCTTCACAGTGACAAGAAGCTACATAATCCTTTAACTCTTCCTTAACTCTTTCAAAGAAATTATGCCTCAAACAGGAGCAGCTATAACTACAACTGTACATTTGAAGACCTGCTGGGGATTTTAGAGGTACTAAATGCTTATTGCTGCCTTGGGGAGCTCAGATTTCCTATGTGTTGTTTTAAATATAACTTTGAATGCCAGGTCATTTTCGTTTAAGGGATTTTTCATTATTTGTTATGGATAAGTTTAAGGGAGCAGAGTGAGACACTCTAAGGCCTTCCTCACATGTGCTAACACTCTTTAGACAAAGCCGGGGAATTTTTATAGTGTTATTTATATATTTATTTGGTAGTATTTCTGTTCTTTTTCCATGAGTATTTTCTTATTAAGAGCTTTCAATATCATTTCTAACAGCCTCCATCTGTTGGTTGGATTCATTCTTTGCTCTTTAAATACAAATGTTAGCAGGACAAAATAGCCTTTTAAAGTGTAGAAATCACTCTGTTGATTATATTTTTGTAGGAAACAGTTTCATCACATAATCTGACACTATTTCCCATCATGTTGTCTTTGGAAATCCTTATCAATTGGTAGATCTATACATAGGATATATAATTTTGAAACTGCCGTGAAGCATAATGGGGGAAGGATACAGAGGTTTCCATAGCAACTAAAATTCTGAATTTCCTGATTCTGGGGGACAAAAAGCCCTCTGATGCTTTCACTTTTATCTCCCCCTTCTGTCTCTATCGCTTTCTCTCTCTCTCTCTCTCTCTCTCTCTCTCTCTCTCTCTCTCTGTGTGTGTGTGTGTATGTGTGTGTGTGTGTGTCTCTCTCTGTCTCTCTCACACACATATGCACATGCACATACACACATACACATTCACACACATGTTCTTTGTATGGGAACCTATGGTCATTTTTTTTCATTAAACCGGTTAAACGCTTAGCTGAATTGTACCTATTTTTCACCACTTTTTGTTTCCTTTTTTGGACTGGACTTGTGATTCCACTGATATAAAGAATTCTTGGTGTGAGAATTCTCTCTGCACATGCAGATTAACACTCTCCCTGACTGTTCATGACCTTTTGGGGGGTTTTATTAGCAAAAGATACTGGAAGGGTTTGTCATTTCCTTCTCCACCTCATTTTACAGTTCAGAAAACTGAGGTAAACAGACTTAAGTGACTTGCTCAGGGTCACACAGCTAGTGTCTGAGGCCAGATTTGAACCCAGGAAAATGAGTTTTCTTTGATGTCAGGGATTAAGATAAAAAAATATTAGGACATCAATTACCCTCCCTTTGTTATCAGTGTTATTCACTGTTGATTATATTTTCAAGTGGTATTGAATGTGTGTATGTATATGCATATATATAATAAAATGTATATGCATATTTTTTCATGTCTTACCATACCAAGTGTGACTATAATTTTAGCTTAGATTCTTACGTTTATATAACTTTTTATGACTTGCACAGAACGATTCTGCTCATGAGGTAAATAGTACCAGTAACCTAACTTTCCTTTTACAGATTAGGAAACTGAGACTCAAAAGTTGTTGACTTGCTGAGGATCATCCAGTTAGAAAACTAGGCTCAAACCCTGGTCTTCAGGCTTTTCAAACCAGTACCTCTTCCCCAGTGCCATCTTTGTCTGCAGAATTATTGTATCTGTCCTGGATACTGTTATAATATCTGTTAGGGCAACCTTTATAGAAGTCTTTGACATTTATAAAAAGACTTCTTTTTTATTTACATTACAATAAAATGTTTCACCATGTAAGCCCACAATATTCTCCTCATATAGGAGAAAATGTCACAATTTTATCTTTGTCAAGCAAGGGTTAAAAGTTCATGGCAAGGGTCAGAATTTGATTAACTGGAGTGACAGCCAAATAATCCTTTTATCTGTAGAAGTATATTTTTATATTAAAGAAATATTTATTTTCCCACTCAAAAAACTGCTTGAATATCCTTTAAGAATATCTACTTTTCAAGCATATTTTCCAAATATAATCCCCCCAAATCGATTTGTTTTCTGTCACGTTTTAGGAGACTCAGATTTGCTCATAGAAATTATTTATGTTGCATCACAACTAACAATACTCAACTCCCAGGACAGGAACACCAACTATAGTCAGGTACTATAGCTTTAATGTAATGTCAGTGATGTATTTTACTCTTGATTTGAATGTGATTTCCCTTTAAAATCCCATAACACATTGTTACTTCCACAAAATATATAATTAATGCAACTAGATACCGTGCATCATATATGAGCAAGCACCAGAGCAAATGAATAGATTCCCCTTCAGTTTTCAGCTACGTCTCCTGGTATTTCCTATGTTTTGAAGAAGAGGAAAACACCTAATTAAAAAAAAAACAAAAAACAGGAGATTAGTATTAAATGTCCCTTGTGGTCTATGGATAAAAATGCATTTCTGCTGACTTGAAAGTGATGTGATTTTAATCCACAGCATTAAGTGATTCTGAAACATAACATTATTTCTATTCAATGCAGAGAAAACCCTGGAACTTTGATTTAAGTCAATCCAGGATTGGGCACATAGAGGTGAGATCCCTAAACAAGGGCACAGAATTGGGGAAAGTCCTATCATAAAAGGAATCCACAGTGGGCCAAAAATGTCTTTTCAGAGCTTCAGGGTAAGAGGGGAAACAGAGAAGTCATAATGGATGGGGAGATATTTCAAAACTATTTACTTGGGGCACTCAATTTTTTACCTATGTATTATATATTCAAAGCTGGGTGAACACTTGTCCTGGATATTGAAGGTAGGGTTTATAATTAGGTTAGGAGTCAGATAGATAACCTCCTAGGATCTCCAACTTTGCAACTGTTTGCTTTCATGTTCTACTTTGCATGTGAGATATTGCCTTGAGAAATATTATTAGAGTTGATTGATCGTTGTCCTTTATTGCCAAAAAGGACCAAAATGACATTGCTATGTTAGAGTCAAGTTGCAATATATCCAGCTATGATGGGTCACACCAGGATGAGTTCATGCTCTACCACAGGTTAGACACAAATTGTCCATGTAAACATTTCGAGTGGATTCTCTAAGTTTGCACATCTCATGTTTCTCTTGAACTACTTCAATTCTGCTTCGCTCATGAGCACAGCACCCTCTCTGATGAGGGTATGCTATGCTGAACAGTCCCGTGCCAGTGTCTTCCATGTCACATAGTCAATTCCTAAATTCTTAAGAGAGACTTTGAGTGTCCTTGTGTCACTTCTGACCACCGTGTGAGCGCTTGCCCTGTGTGAATTCTCCATAAAATAGTCTTTTAGGCAAGTAAGCATATTATTAGCTGTAATAACTGGTAAAATACCAAATATATGTTTATCAAATAGAGACTTTATGTAATAGGATCCCAAAGAAAGAATTGTAGTACTTTGGATTGAGTGTGAATTCTCTCAGATTTTTCTAGATCCTCTCCTCTTAATTCCTAAAGCACTTAGTCTTTAGTGCTTAATTATTTTCCATCTCGTATCATTTGCTAACAATAAATATTTTGTGTGCCCCAGTCATATCTTTCCAAGTAAGGCGTAAAGTCATTAAGACCAATGTTTACACTCTTTGTCTGTATAGCATCTAGCATGATGCTGAGCCCCTAGTAGGTCTTTGTAAGTACTTGTGTTTTGACTAGGGATGGGGACACTAAAGCAGATATCAAGGTAAGAGATGTTTGGTGTTTGATCAAGCAGAAAAAATAGAAGATTGATTGAAAAAAATTATCTGAAAATTGTATTTTTACATGTAGTCTCACAAAAAAAATGACAACTGAAGGGTGCATTCTGTTGGCAATGAGACTTTGGCAGGAATCTGCTAAATATGAAGGGAAAGTAATTGAGTAAATTGAAACAAAAGCAGGAATTCTCCTTCTTGAAGTTTGGAAACCAAAGGGAACCTTGTAATGACATCTGCAGAATGTGCTGCTTGAATTTCCTCCAGTGACAAGGAACAGCTAAACAGTCACAAAGCACAGGCTACAATCCCTCCTGGAGGAGAAAGTAAAAGAGATGAAGAGATTGCTCTTTACTCAGCAGATCAATGGGAAAGATGAAGAGTTCAAAAAATGAATGGAATGAGGGTTTCCAAGGGATGACAAAAAAAGAAGAGTCAAAATGAAATTGTAATGAGAGAGAGATGGGGGAAGGAAGAAAGAAGAGAAGAGTAAAGGGAAGGGAAAAGAGAGGAAGAGAGGTAGGATGAAGGAGCGAGTGAGGAGGGAGGAAAGGAGAAGGGAGGAAAGAGAGGGTGAGAAGAGAGAAAGACTGGCAGAGAGAGAAGAAAGAAATAGGGGGAAAGACATATATGTCACAAAAGTAGCCTCTCTCCATCTCTACTTGAAGAGAAATTGGGAGCCCCTCTGTCCTCCACTGTTCCATTCCTCAAAAACAGAGAGAGCAAAGTTTGAAGAAAAAGTAGAGAATAGTTCCAAAGACTATTATCAAACTCTTGGGTTGAAAGGAAAGGAGGAAGAACAACAAGTTCAAGGTAAAAGAACTGTTTGAATCCCTGCCTACTAATTCTGCCAAGATTGGATTGCATGCTCCTGGTTATGTGCCTTCTTATTCCTCAATCCAAACTCTTCTAGTGAAGGTTAATTTTGAATCGAAGGATTCCTTCCTTCCCCTGATGAACTGAATGTTATGTCCACAATCCAGTATCTACGAAGCAATAAAAACCACAGCTTTAAATTTGTGAGGTCTTGCCCCAATCAAGGAAGTCGAAAACCACCTCTACCCAATGCACAACTTATTAGGGGCCATTTCAGTTTTGCCTGCGGCCAAGTGAAAGAGGTAGCCCCAGTTTCTATCCTGTCAAAGATGGCAGAATACTACTTCATGACATAGACCTAAGGCTATCTTCTTGACCTAGAAGTTAAAAATGAATATCAACAAATATATTCATGGTTTATAAATTAAATTGGTGTAAGCTGTGTGGAATTTTAAGATCTTTTTTGATTTCTTTATTCACTCTAATATTTGCCAGAGATATGATACTTTTTTTCCCAAAGAGCCTTGACAAGTAGAGGAAAGAAATAAACAGAATAAAATTCAGTGGTGATAAATATAATGCTAAAAGCTTAAGAAAAAAATTACACACAATATAGCAAACAACAAGTAATGTGAAAATATAGTCATCTCTTTCTCCAAAAAACCCTAGCTGTGACATTTCACTATAGATTTCACTGGTTTTGCAATTCTCTTATCTCTTAATTCTGCTAGAAGACTTTTATGTTTGAAATTGTTTTAGCTGATGGAAATATGAAATTTCAAAACTGAGGTTATTTCTACTTCTGTAAAATTCCCTTTTTCTTCCTTTGGTTTATATTTCTTGATAAGACAGAGTTAATTTATATGCTAGATGCATTTACTACAAGAACTGTGGAGATAGTACTGCCCAGGCTTGCCAGCACTAATGTTTTTTCCTGCTTGAAAGCATGTTCACTATTATAGTCCCACAGCTTGACTCATCTGTAGTCACACAGTAAGACAATAACCCATATAAGAGTAGTCTCCATGTCTCTTAATTGCCTGTTCAAACCCTGGACCATGTCTTTCTCTTACACATGAGGATCAGTTCTCATTTCCTGTCACTAACCATGGAATACTCTTTCAGAATTTCCAGGGTGCATTTTTCTAAACTATTAATGGCATGTCTCCATTTCTACATCTTTGGGAAAAATAATCTCAGTGATATAAGTGAAGTTCATTTTGCAAGAATGCCATCGGGATTAATAAATATTCCCCAACGTCTTGGAAGCAAACAAAAATCAAAACTATATTTAATTATGTTTAAAGTTATTTATAACTATATTTATAAAATATTTATAGTTATTTGTAACTATATTTATAAAATATTTATAGTTATAACTATATTTAACAGATCTGGTTATTAATATTGTAGGTACTTTAATGTATAGTCAGCTTGCTACAGATATGGTGGTTTCACAAATGCATGGATAAGACACATTAATGATTTAGCAGAGTTTTGTCTGCAGCAAATGTCAGAAGATGTGACTAAAAGGAAAACTCCCATCAATAAATGAGTCAAGACCTAGTTTCTGAATAATGTAAAAGTATGCTTAGAGAACTCTTGCCTTAATACTATTACCCTGTTATGGTTTCAATAGATGTATGAGATTTTCAAATTTACGACATAGTTTATCATCATTTGTAATATAAACACCGTGGTGTCCTCTGAGCATAAGCAGTATTTAAACACAACTGTTTATTTTCTTCCCCCAATCACAGCTGTGTGTGTGTGTGTGTGTGTGTGTGTGTGTGTGTATGTTGTGGAGATGAATTAAAAGATAAGCCTATAGAAGAGATTCATGATAATTCTTAAAGAGGAGGCTTGACCATTCACACTCAGTATTGTTGAGGGGAAATAATAAGTAATAATTACATTTAATATTACCTTTTGGAAAAGGCTTTCCTCTGTAGCTTAATAAATATTTCATGAACCAACATGAAGTAATATGCTAATGATGCAATATTTATCCCGTAAGCAGGTGCACCTACTGATGTTTTACTTCTTTGGTTTACCTTTGATATGAAATCATTTTAAATCTTTCTGAATTTATTTTTCTTTCTTTGCTCTTTTCCCTGCCCCCACAGCTTTACCTGGAGTCAAAATGGTGAGCGAGAGTGAGAGTCACCATGAGGCCCTGGCAGCCCTCCCCGTGACAACTGCTGCCCCTGTGCCCCCACATAATGTTACCGAACCGGCCACCCCAGGAGAAGGGAAGGAAGATGCTTTTTCTAAGATTAAAGAGAAATTTATGAATGAGTTGAATAAAATTCCATGTGAGTATTATATTTTTTAATATAATAAAAGTAAATGGTCAAGATTCATGCCAATCTACTGCAAATAATGTGGTTCTCTCTTTTGAATCTACCAGGAGCTTCTTGTGTATTCTATCAAATTACTTAGGCAGAGACAAGAACCCCATTTATGATAATGTTTCCAGTTCATATGTAATCTATCAGCATCTTATTCCATCCAAAATACTAATTTAAGCTTTTCATAGACTATACTTTTAAAATCATTCACAACTATATATCTTGATCTCAGATTCAGAAATATGTCTCTAAAGTTTTAGCTTTTTGGTTGATGATCTGATAATCAAAAATTGAGTAGCTGTTGTCTCTAGGGCAGTTGTTTCTTATCAACAATGACTAAAATTTATTTTCTTAATAGTGGGTTAGTTTTACTTTTTATTTCTGTTAAAATTCTACTCTGTCTTCTAAGCAATAACCCTTGTTCTTTCTTGCTTAATCTGTTTCCAAATGTAATGTTTTTTTAAACTACCTTTTTATGTTGTCTTTGATGAAAAAGCTCTTCCTTAGCTTATTTTTATACCTATAGCAATAATTCTAGTGAATGTGATTTAAATTAAATATTTGACTTTTGTGCTACATAGAAAATTATATCATATGCTTGAGTTTATAGTTTTTCTTCTAGAATTGCCTTAGAAGTGGAGACAGGGTCTATGATTTTATTGATATAGGAAAGTTCTGTGTAGGGAATCTTCCTCTACCAATTTTCTGCAACTTACAGTTTTTGAGTTCCAGCAGTACTGAGAAGGTAAGTAATTTACCCAGAATCACACAACCAATATATGTTAGAGGCAGGAGTGAATCCAGGCTTTGCTGACTTTAGGTCCAGCTCTCGATTCATCTTAGATTTGCCATATAACTTAAAGATTTGAAATATTCAAAAGAAAGGTTGCAAGTATATTTCTTCCCTTGAACCCCTAATGGTAGAATGTTAAGGCTGAAAATCAAAGCCCTTTAGGCTGAGGAAAGTTACTGGGTTCTAATATATAATGTGTAATTTATGAATGATACTTAAGTATCAGCTATAGACACGACTCTATGCTAGGTGATGGAAATACAAAGACAAAACTGAGATGGTCCTTGCTCTCAAAGTTGATAAGTAGAAAAATAAGTGAACATACGGCAATTTGACAAGGAAAAGGTCACTAACAATCGAGAGGTTCAAGGGAAGCTTGTGTAGAAAGCATCTGAGCTGAACCTCGAAGGAAGATTAAGCTTCTGAGAAGTGGTGATGAGAAAGAACTGCCTTCTAGGCATGGAAAATGAGTCATGCCCATGCATATGTGGGAGATGATGAATAGCCAAGCTTGAGAACAGCTAGTAGTCTACTTTGGCTACAAAGGAGAGTGTGAAGAAAAAAAAATGCACAATAAAGAGGAAAAGGCAAGTTGGAATTAATTTTTTTCTCGAATGGGAAGCAGAGAACTGATATTTTATGCTACAATAGGGAGCCATTGAAAGTTTTTGATCACTAGTGAACCAACTGAAAACCTAGAGCTTTAGGGGAAATATTTCTGAAGCTGAGACATCAAGTTAAAAATATTGGAATCTAGGTCATTTTTTCTGCCAGTATTAGTTAGGAAATTGTTGATGTATCTATCCTTTTAAGAAAAAAAATTCAAGTTGGTCTGAGAGAACCCATCACTACTCTGGGCACTAATTAGAATTCTCTGCAGGAAGATGAATAATTAAATGGAAACATAGGGGTAGCTTGGTCTAGTGGACAGAGCACTGAACTGAGACTCATGAAACCTCTGTGTCATCTTTGGCCCTGCTGCTTTGCTGACTGGCAGCTTAACCTTGAGGAAATGTTTTTGGCATTCCTCTGTCTGATGCCACGTTTACATAACAAGAAAGAAAACATTTTGGAGATGATTGTATCATTGCATACCAATTGGATACAAGTTGTACCCTATAAAAGTTTCACCAGTATAAATGCATTGAAGCTATTTGTTGTATGGGAGATAAGGAGACAACGGGCAACTAGGTGGGACAGCAGATAGAATACCAGACCTGGAGTCAGTTCTTATTTGACTTCAGACACTTACCCTGGGCAAATCACTTCATCCTGTTTGTCTCAGTTACCTCATCTGGAAAATGAGCTCAAGAAACAATGGCAAGCCATTCAAGTATCTTTGCCAAGAAAACCCCAACTGGAATCACAAAGAGTCAGACAGGAGTGAAACCACTGATGAATGAGGTGGCACTGGAGGCAATCCCCTCGGTAGAATGAAAGTTCCCTGAAGATAGGGACAGTTTAATTTTTTGTCTTTGAATCCCCAGCAATCTGGCATAGTGTTCAGAGTAGTCCTTTAGTAAATGCTCAGTGAACTGAATTGGATTAAATGGTCGACCCAAGTCCAATGAACATCCCACCTTCTTTGTAAGATTCTTCCAAAGGCTAACATGAAAGCAGAAAAGTATTTAGGGCCATGCTCCAGTTAATGGTGAGCACCATTTATCAACTGTGGTAAGGTTTGGATTTCTAGTGATTAATTCAATTGATAGAAGCCATGTGTGTACTGAATGTACACACTCATGTGTACTTAAATTCTCCTTCTCTCCTTTCCCCTCCCTTTACTCCCACTGGGAGGGCAAGGGCTCCACCAATGCTCCAAGTCACTCTCAGGGATTTGGCAATAACCCTGGTATGGGCAAACTATACGACCATTTTACTACTAATAACACAGCTCCTTAGCACCTTACTTATCATTTAATAAATCAGGCAAGTTATAACTAACTCTTAATCAGAAACATCTCATATATACAAGGCAAAGCAAGAATCACCAAAACATAATATTCCACCCTTAAACTTGGGATGTTCTCCCTCCAATTCACTGGAAGTTCATGGAGAATAATCAACAAGCATTTATCAAGTACTTACCACATGCTGGTCACAGGGGAAACAAATTTGCAAACCATAGCATGAAGACATATCAGAGTGGAGTCTATGTACCTAAGGCAACTCAAAATTCTGGGCTGCAGGCTTTGCCGGTCACTTGTCCCTTCAGGAACAATGTGCATTACAGTTCATTAAAAGTTCTGTAAGCTTTTATCATGTGCCTCCAGGCATTGTGCTAAGCAATGAAAATATAAATAATAAAAAACGACACTGAAAAGATAGTCCCTGACCTTAAGGAGCTTACAATCAAATGGGGGTGGGTGGGTAGAACGCTCAAAAGAAGTCTAGAAAAGATAGTATGAAGGGGGGAGGGGGTGGTGACACCAAGGGGCATCCTGGTCTGTGGAATAGGAACCTGGCCAAAGGGGTATGAGTTTAAAGTCCAGTTTTATAAAGGAAAGCTTCTAGTCTTCCAATCAGAAGGGAGAAGAGGCTGAGTGGGGTGGAATCCTGGCTTGAGGTAGCAATGCAGGGATGAGATTAGAAGTGATGGATTAATCCTGGGAGGGGCATCTTCTTACTTGAAACTGAAACCGAGATCAACAGCAGGTGCAATGTGGAGTTCACTGACAAACATGGTGGTTCTTCTCTGTCTCTCTGCTCTCTTGCTACCTGGCTGGGAACTCAAAACCTAGCATGGTGAGAGAGGAAACATATTTACCATTAATAGCTCTTCCCTAGAAGCTTCAAAGAGTATGAGCATAATACCAACAGTCCCATTCCCCAAATATATTCTCTGTGTGTGTGTGTATCTGTGTGCTCTGAGTTCCCATGCCTAGAGGTATACTCCAAAATGTAAACTGGAGTATGCACCAGTGAGGCATGCTATAACTATTCACAAAATCTAGTGGCTGCCTTCTTCTCACCTAGGCATTGTGGTGAGATAAATGTAAAGCCCAAGAGATAGAGTTTCTGGTTTTAATAACCAATTTATTAGGCTAGCTGATAATTAATACATTGATGGTCAGTGGTTTTTCTCCATACCTGAAGACAAAACCATGATGATCTCTGAATTTTTAAATACCTTTAGAAAAGAAAATGCTTCTGACAGGTGAAATTAGTGAACAGTCAATGACAGCATGGACATATTAAAGAGGAGGTAGTTGAGAAGACATCAACTCTTCCTACTGAGAGTGTGACTTGATCTTGAGATTTAGCCACCTCCAGCAATTGGGACAAAAGAATTCATTTTCCACCCAGATCATTCTGGTTGATTTTCTCCTTCATAAGCTGAGTTCCTCTAGACCACAGTGGAAGGGTGCAAGGGCATGGACTCAATGTTTTAGGACTAGAATGTATCTAGAGTAGATTCTGTAGATCACTCTAAAAAGAAGTTTGGTCTTATAGTTGTATGGGACCCTGTGTAAGACAACAGAACATGTACCCAGAGGATTTAATCAGTCATATCTATCAGCTTTGTCCTTCAGAGACTAGTTAAATAACCTACAGAGAACTGGTCTCTGTATGAGGAAAAAGAAAGAAAAAGTCTCAATCCTAATTTAATAATTGGTTATTCAGATAATAGAAAAATAATCACAACTCTTAGCAGCATTTACCATGTTGTAGGATGACTTCCTTACTTCATACTACCCTTGTTCAGAAGGATCCAATTCCTAGGAATAAATCACCTCAAACATTCTAATTCTTGACACCTCTCCCATCTGATGTGTTTCTCATTCACACATGGGAATGATATTTACACAACAAGCCACTCACAGTGACACTTTTTAAATATCAAACAACCATTTACTTGTCAGAAAGGCCAATAAATAATTGTGACATCATAGATATTCATAAATTAAAAGTAAATGCATAAATAACAAAATATATCACAATCTGTATATAAATTTTGATCCCTCTTCTGTCAGTATACTCGGTAGCCATCGTAAAAAGGGTGCACACACAGGAAACTGGAAGGAAAGCTGCTAATTTCATAGATGAAGAAGAAAGAGATTGAATGACTTTCTTAAAGTCACCCATCAATCTATTAGCAGAGTCAGAATTGGAATCCAAGTGTCCTGATTTCCATTTCAGAGTTCTTTTCACTACTGCGTTGTCATTTCTCACCTCCATGATGAAACTAAATACAGATAATCCAAAAAAAATTAGAGAAAGTTATTATTATAAATATTTATTGTAAATAAGTATAGTGAATAATGGCCACTTAATAACAATGCTAGCATTTATATGGTGCTTTTCCATTTTCAAAGTGCTTTGTATGTTTTGTCTCATTACATCCCTGTGAGTTAGAGGCCATTGTGATTCCCAATATACAGATATGGAAATTGAAGCCAAAAGAAGTTAAATGACTTGTCCAAGATTATATGACTTGTAAGTGTGTGAGGTGGCATTTGAACTCAGATATTCTTGATTCCAGGTCTGGGGAGCTGCCCTCAAGGGCCTAGACTAAGCAAATGCTTTCATTAGACCCCGAAGCAGCTTTTACTGCCTATGTAATTGGACTCTTTCACACACAAGGAATGAGACCAAAGAAAAATAAAACATATGCTCAAAATGAATGCCTTTCAAGACATAGGTTCTATAAACGTTCTCACTTTGGTCTAGATATAATTTAGTGTGATGCTAATTGCAAGTAACAAATTAGAATATTAATCAGTTTTGGTCTCTGACTAAATCTTGGCTATCTGGCAGATGTGATTTTTGCAAAATTGATGGCCAGCAGCTTTAGTCTGTCACTTGAAATTCCCCCTTGCAAGAAGAGAGATTTTGCAATGGAAATAAGCGTACATGTCATTAGTTGGATATCTGCACAGTCCAGCATGGAACATATTCAGACCAAACTGCCTGATGATATCATCCCCAGTAGCACAAAGCTTAAAATATTTTTTAAAAAAGAAATGGTAAATATTGAAGGATTTTTATCTTTCATTTTATACCTCAAATGAAGCAGACAAGGATTTTCATCATGCTTCTTTATTTTGCAAACTTTGATTTAAAAAAAAATAGGACTAGGGTCATGGATGGTTTGCAAAGCATGAACTCATGTTTTTCAAGTTGCTGTTATTAAGGCCTGGGATATTCATGAGCTCTTTCAAGTAGAATGCCATTTTCCCTTAAATACAGAAGAAGCCTAGATAGCTAGAACCACTTTTCACTCAAAGAAAAATGAACAAGTCTACCCAGGGAAGGTGCAAAATTCCCAGGCATGTGTTATGCTATTAAAATATATTGAACTATGTTATTAAAATATTAATTAATTAAAACATTATTATAATTAAGGCTATTAAAATATATCAAAATATTTCCACTTAAGATGCCACTTCAGGACAAATTGTCACTAGGTCTGAAGACGCTCCAGAGGCTTTCTATAACCCACACTAATTTTCTCTTGGTTCCTTATATGTAATATTCTACCTATCTTCATCATGCCCTCATAAGAACCAACCCCATGTTTGAAATATGCTGTCTCCTCACTTCCATCTTACAGAATCCCTCATCTTTTAAGAGTCAAATCAAGCAACACTTTGTATAATCTTTTCTGATTTCCCCTCACACAATTACCATCTCCTTTTCTATCTTTTATTTACTTATTTAGTTGCTATATATTGATTTTGCTTTCATTCAGAATATATTCATTTCACATATATTTATGTATATGTTGGCTTTCTAGAGAGAATGTAATCACTTTTGAGAACAGGGAATGTTTAATTTTTTGACATTCTCAGTAACTAACACTGCCTGGCCCCAGTAGGTGCTTAATAAATGTTTGTTGATAGATTTTAATTGATTTCTAACTTTCTGATGCAATGAAAGCCTAGAGCACTGATTTTCAACTTTTTAAATTCATAGACTACTTGGATGAGGCATAAATTCTATATGCAACTTTTTTGCCCTCCAATAGGAGCCCGTAATCAAGGGCAGTTATATATTGCTCTACAGTTTATATCACTACTGTTGCCTCAGTCAAACTGAGACTTGGGAGAGACTTTAGCTTCAAAAGATCAAGGTCTCCCACTGCATCCTAAGCCATCTCCAGTCATCCCGATTGGTATCTGAGCACTGGACCAGATGGCTCTGGAAGAGAGAGTAAGACTGGTGACTCCGCACAGCCCTCCCTCACTAATTCCAATTCACATACATGACATGGCCTCACCTTCCATAGTCGTCATTGAGAACGAAAGACAAACACATCATGGCTACTTCAGATCTTCTAGCTGTTTGTTATCTCACAACAACCCTGGAAGGTAGGTAACCCGAGAATTATTACTCATGTTTTACAGATAAGAAAGCTAAGACTCAGAAATTAAGCTGCTTGTCTATGGTTATATAACTAGCAGGCCTCAGGGATGAGATTTGAATCCAAATCTTTTGTGAATCTTGTGCTTTTGCGGCTATACAGTGCGAACCCACCACCATCCTCCCCCGGATGAATGAAGAGAGTGCTGCTGAGGCTTGGATGAGATAGTGGTACAGACTGTGAAAAGCTAACTATTAATTTGTTCCAGGAACATGAGCAGACACATTGACCTATTGCAAATAATACTTTTACACTAGGAGAGATAAGCCTCATAGAGACATTGGACTATTGCAGGGTCCATGAAGATCTGTCATTAATTAGTTGAATACATAGATAGATGGGCAGACAGACAGATAGAGAACTGTATTTGAATATAATTTGCTTTCTTTGTTAACCTACATATTTTATTTTATGTATTTAAAAACATTTTCCTGAAAAAAGATACCATTGGCTTTACCAGACTAATCTATGACATAAAGATTAAGAAATCCTAGCTTAGATTTACTCACAAGTCTATAATACCACAGTTTTGCATCTAATGAAAGAAATAGATGGGAGAAATACCTTTGATACTACTGATTAAAGAGTCATCAATCAGCAAGGAAAGAAGTTTATTTTTCTCCTCTTTATTACATATTTTTAAAATAATTTTCTCTCCCACTTCTCCTTTCCCATTGGAAAAAAGAAAAAAATCCCTCCCTGTGTTTATTACATCTAATATATCTCAAAATCAGAATAGCAGTCTGTAGAAATGTCTAGTAGAGTCGAAGAGGGCGTTACCCCCGAAAACAGCTGAGAATGCAGCCTTGGGGAAGCCATGTGAATAAACTGGCTTCACTCCAGTGGATTCAGGCTCAGGTTTCTTCATCTGTAAAATGGGGATAAAAGCAGCACCTTCCTCTCAGGGTTTCTGGGAGGAAAAAAAATAGATCATATGAGGCTTTTTAAAAGTCTTTTGTATGTCTTCCTTTAAATAATATCACAAACTCTAAACACTTCAATTCAATAAGCAATTATTAAACACCTATAATATACTGTAATAAGTGCTAGGTATACAAAGACAAAAAATAAAAACAATCCCTTCCCAAAAAGCTTACATTCTTGGGAAGGGGGAGTCAGAGATAGAGAGAAAAAAATAACACGTACAGGGTATCCCGAAAGTCTTAGACTAATTAAATACAATACATATATATATATATATGTATACATGAATACATATGTTAAGTAATTCAGGAAAAGGGGTTGAAAGATTAATAACTTATGGAATTGGGGAAGATCTCTTGGAGGAAGATGCATTTGAGCTAAGCCTTGTGGGGAACAGGGGTTTCTAAGAAGAAAAATGAGTGCAAACTTTTCAGAGATGGGTGTAGCCTGTACTTCTAGGAGGACATTAAATTTACTGAAAGCCTCTCTAGTTCTTAGCTTATGGTGCATTTTTAAGGCTCTATGGGGTGGGTGGCTGGTTTGCTTACTTGGTTTTTTTGGAGGGGAGAGGGTATGGTGACAAGGACCAGATATTCCCTCACAGCGTTAATGAATTACTGCAGAAAAGTCATGAGAGGCTATATAGGATTGTTGGATTTTATCTTCAGAGCTGGAAGTAAGCCTAGAAGTCATTTAGTTCAACTGTCGCATTTTACAGAAAAGGAAACTGAGGCCTAGGGAGGTTTTGTGGTGTGCTAAAGGTCACACAGGTAGTAATCATTAGAGGTGAGATTTAAACATAGGTCCTCTGATACAGAGTCAGTGCCCTTTCCACTGTAATGCAGTCTCCTTGATAAAATGCCTCTAAGAGATGATGGTCTTGTTACATAACAGCTAAAAGTACTAATCCAGTTTTACAGGCTGTATTAGTACAAGCATAATACCTAAAAGGAATATGGTGGTAATTCTGATGTAGTGTGTCTAAGTTGGGCACAGTACACCTAACCACCATGAACATGTGCTCAGCATGATTCACCACATTTTAGAGAGACCAGTGGCAAGCTATATTACATCCATAGGACAATTCTTTTCATATATGCATGTGTGTATATCTATATGTATGTGTATGTATGTATATACATATACATATATATATATATATATATATATATATATATATATTCCTCCTTCAATTAACCAACCAATGAGAATTTATTTAACATCTTAGGAATCTAGCTAGAAAAAGAAAAGTGAACCAATCCCTGCCTTTAAAGAGTTTACATTCTATCAGGGGAAACTGAGACTCAGAGAGGTTTAGTGACTTCATCAAATATCAGAAACTAGTTTCAACACAGGTCCTCTGATTCAAGAGCTAGGACTCTTTCCATTGTACCATGCCCTATCTAAGCCTTTTCGTTGATCGATTTTTGTATGTACAGATAGAAACCAAGACAACTGTATGCATTTTTAAAATTTTTTAATGACTAGGATTAGAGGCTCAGACACTTGTCTAAGACACTAATATATCTCCAAGTCAGAATAGTAATCTATAGAATTGGTCACTTCCTAGTACAGTCAAAGAGGGGATTACCTCTGAAAACAACTGAGAATGCAGCCTTGGGGAAACCATCTCAGCAATCTCAAAATCAGCTGATGCTTGTCATATTTTTTTCCTCTCTGCCACTGTAGGCAAGTCATTTAACCTCTTTAGGTCAGGTTCTGTAATTTCTCCACTGACCTTCTCTACCCAAATAGGAGACTATTTTTTTCATCATTTTAATAACTGTCTTGTCTCTCTAGTACTAAACAGTAACAGTTTGTTCCACTGCTTAGGATGACTTTTATGTATATAGCCTTGATTCAGCAGCTGTCTCTGTGGAGAGTCTTCGTTCTGAAATGCGTCCTCCAAAAATGACAAGTGGACTTCTTAATCTCTTCCTCCCAGTATAATGAAATATCATTACCTGTAAGAAATAGGGGCGATGATGACAAGCGTTAATAATGCAAAGCTCTTGCCCTGTGAATACATGACATCATTCTACAAAGCCTTCCCGCTGCTAAAGGAAGCTATTTGGAAGCAACGTAGTAAGTTAGTGGTACAATCTGGCACCATTTTTCATGAAAGATCATGTCCAGCCTGGATGACTCATGCTCATCTCTTGAATACAGATTTATGGAGCACCCACTGTGTTATCAGACAGCTTTCATTTTCATCATCGTCCATAATTCTAAATGCCTTACTTTTATTCTAAGGACAGTTGTTGTGTTCAGCTGTCATTAAATAACAATGCTTAATTGAAGGAGGTTTATCTGGTCTATCCAAAAAGGTCTCAGAGAAATAGAGTGTTATTGTCCTATCATTGTGGAATCTGACAGAAGGAAATATGATACAAATTGTGTGGAAGGCTGCCCTCAAAGAGTTCAGTGGGGATTTCATAAAAGATGTTTTTTTATATGCTACTGGGTTTAATTTTCCTTTTAGAAACCTGTGGTTCAGTGAAATTTGCCCAGAAGATCATGTTATTAAAATGAACCAGAACTGTGGGGTAGTTATGAACTTATAGAAAATTGAACTTTTACTGGGGTCAACAAATACAACAATTTTCCTAACAAAAATCAATCAATCAACAAGCATTTATTAAACATTTGTCCTTAATCAGATACTGTGCTAGGTGCTAGGGATTCAGAAACAAACACAAAGCAGTCCCTAACCTCAGGGAATTTATATTCTATCTGGAAAAACAACATATGCACATTGCAGTAAAAACAAAAAAAATGCCAAGGAAATAGAAAGTAAGTTAATATGAAAGAAAAGAAAAGACAGGGAATTATCACCACAGTTGAATTTCTAGAGCACCCCCATTTTTTGTTTTATTCTTATGTTATTCAAACATTTTCAGCATTCTCCCAGGATAGCTATGAATAACTAGGAAGAAAATCTTATTTCAATCTTCAGATAATTATATTAGAATCATTTTTATACGTATAGAGGATATCCTTAATGAGAATATATGGGAAAGAAGAGGATGGCTTCCACAAATGATATTGTCAGTCAACAAACATATATTAAAAACCTACTATGTACATTTAGCTAGGTGATGGGAAGCTAGGTGGTGTACTGGATAGAGTCCTGAGCTGGGAGTCAGGAATATCAAAGTTCACTGACCATATGACCCTGGGAAAGCCACTTAACCCTGACTGCCTCAGTTTCCTCAGCTATAAAAAATTAAGTAGAAAAAGAAATGCAAACCACTCTAATATCTCTGTCAAGAAAATCTCAGTTGGAGTCATGAAGAGTCCAGTGCAACTGAAACAAAAGAACTAAACAAAATTACATTAATAGTGATAATTCTATTGTTAATGCTGTCAAATTTGGGGGATTATTGAAATATCATTTGGAATAGAAAAATAATATTTGGATATTATTAATGCTGTATAGTTTTAGAATACCACTGTCTCTGAAAAATTAACATCATGAGTCACCCAAAGGGCAGTGGAGAAGCTATAATGACTAGGCTATATAATGTATTATCCCTCAGACTTACTTAGATGAGGTGGCATAAAAAATGTCATCAGAGTTATAGGAATGGAGAAAAATAAGCCAGTTATTTAGTGAAAACAAGGGAAGACCAATGGATAGCTCACATGTGATGCATTAGTGCACACAAAAGATCTACAGGAAGACTTCCAGAATGTTACATGGGCTTGCTTTGGGAGGATTTACAAGGGAACATGGACAGGAGTAACCGGATGAAGAGGTATAAATGATATCACAACTTCCTACAATTGAGTCATTGTCTGCATAGATGAAATCATAAATTCATGTAGATACTGAGGCAATAAAAAAGGTCATAAGATCATAGGTGTTGAGTTTGAAGGGACCTTAAAGGTCATTGAGTCTAATCTCCTTCATGTTACATATGAGGAAACTGAGGCCCAACATTACACATTTGACAAATGTAGGAACCTGGATTTGAATCTATATCTTCTGACTCCAAATACAGCATTCTTTTCACCACATTTCAAGGACTACTACACAAATACACATCCACACCAATACACATTTTTCTAAAAAATATAGTCTGAAAAAATCAATTACTCACCATGTTATAATGTAGATTGAATGTTAAAATGAAATTCTCATTAAATTAAACACATCTACAAAGGCAAATCTATAAAGAAAACTTTAATGTGAGAAGCAGTATGGATATTGTTTTCCATTTATTCTGACTTTTTAAAAATTGTCAACCTGTCAAAGTCATGTCAGCTTATATTAAAATGAACTAAGAATGTAAATGGAGAAAACTGGAGAGAGATTGGCATTGCCATCACATTTCTAGTGCTTAAAAATTGTTTCCCAATTTTAATTATTTGCATGAGAACAGAGGTTATAAATGAGTTTAAACTCAATAGGCCTCTCCAGTGTATCTTCAGAGTGCATCTCAATTTTTTTAAATTGATATTAAAAAAAAACACATACTTTGGCTCCTAGATGAAGCATTCAAAGTTTTCCCCACAAACCAATACCTTTCCCTGAAACTGATGCTTTGAAGTGATTTTAAAACTCCAATAAATGCTCTTTCTTAATTGTTCATCTTTAAGTTGTTTTCACATACAGACATGAGAGATAAAATGTTGTGAAAGGGTAGATAACACAATAAAAGGGGATATTTGACCAATGTGCCATTTGTTGAGACCCATGGATATATGGCCCCAAATACTTATAACAGCACAGATCTGGGGTCTCAGTGAAGCAAATAAATAATTCCTCAAAACCTAATTGCTCTTTGCCTTGAAAATGAAAGACAAATGTCAAATTTTCCATTCTGTGATACCTTAGGTCAGATCCTTTGACCTGAGTCAACTGGTACTAAGAGTTTAAAAAAAAAATCAAAGGTGCTTTAATTCTTTGGGGGTCTCATAGATACAATTTCATCAAGTCTTCAACAAATTAAAATACTTGTTATGTGACAGAATACACCCATCTCCCAATAGTGCCACATATTTGATGGGATTAGACCATTAGTATTTTGTTTTACTTGTTAAGTTATTTCAGTCATAGGCAGTTCATCATGACCCCACTTGGGTTTTTTTCTGGCAAAGATACATATAGTGGTTTGCCAGTTCCTTCTCCAGCTTATTTGACAGATGTGTAAATTGAGGCAAAAAAATGTTAAGTGACTTGCCCGGGGTCACATAGCTAGGAAGTGTCAAAGGCCTGATTTGTACCCAGGAAGGGAAGTCTTCCTGGCTTCAGGTCTGGCCTTCTACTCACTGACTCACCTGGATACCCAATAGTTTGTTATTTGAGGCAAAGGATGTCAGTTCCCTTAAGGAACACAATAGAAACTTGTTTTTATGTTCTTTCTGGGTCTCTTTAGACCAATTTACTCTGTGAAGAAGTCTAAATAATGAAAATTTGTATGAATCACTAGCAAGAAAATAAATGGGTCTCTCGGAAGGACTGTGCCTAACAACAAATTTATATTTCTCATAATAACCAAAGCCTACTTTAAAATATTGGTGGCTATAACATCGAGGAGCTACTTTTGATGAACCTGCATCCCTCTCCATAAACCATTATTTTCTATTTCTCCCTTTCTTATTATGGTCCTTTCTTCTTCCCATTTTCTCACTCTGTTTTGGTTTTTAATCTTCCTTTCTTTGTCTGTCTTTTTTTCCTTTTTTTCCTTTTCTTGTCTGGACTCAATAAGTATTTATAGATTGACTGCCTGGTCCATTAGCTCCATGAGCTACTTCTTGTTCACTCATTTGTCAGTTGTGTCCAACTCTTCATGACCCTATTTGGGGTTTTCTTGGTAAAGATACTGGAGTGGTTTGCCATTTCCTTCTTCAGCTCATTTTTACAGATGAGGAAGCTGAGGCAAACAGGGCCAAGTAACTTTCCCAGGGTCACATACCTAAGGATCAGAGGCCAGATTTGATTTACCATGGAGGACAAAACAAAGCTGAAAGTCCAGCCACTAGATTCATGGCCAGAGTACACAGTTCTCATTATGTGATGGAGTAATCACCAGAAGAGGAAAGAATGATCTAGAATCAGTACTCCCTATCAAACTGTAAGTGCTATTTAAAAAAAAACATTGATAGATTCAGAACACAAATGGTAAACTGCCCTTCTCTATCACCATCAGCCTTGGGACATATATGTGTGTGTGTGTGTGTGTGTGTGTGTGTGTTTGTGTGTGTATGTGTGTACATATATATAGATGTAGGTATATATATATATACACACATATGTATGTATATCTTTATGTGTGTGTGTGTATGATGCATGTGTGTAGCTAGACTCCAGTGCTATAGATGATGATGATGATGATGGTGGTGGTGGTGATGGTGGTGTTCTGCCCAAAGGAAGGAGAATTTTGAAGGCTGAAATCTATTAGATTTCTTTCACAAAGACCAAGTCTTAAATCTAATTCACTCAGGCTGTCGTTGATTGGACAACAATAGGTCCCTGCCCAAACACCACTTAATGGTTACTTTGGGGGACCTCCTGGCTCACAATGAATGTAAATAGTAGCTGTTTCTCTTTTGGCCAGCAACCTTGAGGGTCTTCTTCTCCCAGTCTGATTTTTTTTTTTAATAAAGAGACCATCCCTTGACTCACTTCTTAAAGAGGCCTATTCACTGAATAGAGGGCAGCTAGGTGGTGCAGTGGATAGAGCACCAGTGCAGGAGTCAGGAGGACCTGAGTTCAAACCTCACTTCAGACACTTGATAAGTCACTTAACCCCAATTGCCTCATCCTGGGTCATCTCCAGTCATCCTGATGAATATCTGGTCACTGGATTCAGATGGCTCTGGAGGAGAAGTGAGGCTGGTGACCTTCACAGCCTTCCCTCACTCAAAACAAAGTCAAATGCATGTCATAATTTCTCTGATGGCAAGGTCTTCTTTGGCAATGAAGGATGAACACACACACACACACACACACACACACACACACATGTTGCCTCATTCAAAGTGACAACTTGAAAAGACCTTAGCTTAAAAAGGCCAAAATCTCCCACTGCATCCTGGGCCATCTCAGGTCATCCTGATCAATATCTGGCCACAGGAGCCAGATGGTTCTGGAGGAGAAAGTGAGGCTGGTGACTTTGTATAACCCTTCCTCACTCAGATCAAATTCAATTGCAAGTCATGTCATCATCTACCTGATGTCCTGGTCCTCCTCGAGAATGAAGGACAAACCTCACAACCAATGCTATAAGGGAAAACAGATTAGCAATTTTAGTTAGCCCCTTTCTTCACTTCCTATCCCTAAATACTATAATCAAAATCTAAATAATATTTACAAGGCTGAGAAGATCTAAATGTGTTCAGACACAACCTCAAAAGTAAAAGAAGGAACAGAAATATTTGAGCTGAATCTTGAAGTAAGATAAGAGTTCTAAGAGGTAGAAGTGAAAAGGAAGAACATCCTAGGCCTGGGAATAGCCAATACCCATGGCAAAACGTAGGATGCACAGGAACAGATCACTTTGGCAAAACGGCACAGGATGTGAGGGTAAAATACAACGAAGTTAGTCTAGAGCTGGGCTTCCTACCCTTTTTTTGTGTAATGGACTCCTTTGACAATACAATGTAATCTATGTGCCCTTTCACAAAATATTTTTAAATTAATAAAACGATAAAGAATTGGATTACAAATGAAACCAATTGTGTTAAAATGCAGTTATCAAAATATTAAAGCATACAATTCACTTACCCCCTGAAATCTATCCATAAACCATTTACAGAACCATTGACCCCAGTTTAAAAACTTCTGCTTTAGAAAAATAGATGTAGTAAGATTGTAAAAGGTTTTAAATTTCACCTCAACTTCACCTGGTATTTTTGTTTCATGTGTTTGTTGTCTGACTTATTTTGATATATTATCTTAATATAGTGATACATTGTTTCTATTTTCATCTGAAGATCACTTTTATTTAAATATGAAGTTTAAGGTTGTTACATTCCGGGAATGTATTTATTTATTATATGTATGTATTTATCATATTGTAAGAATATATCATATGTGTATATACTATATACATAGTATATGTATCTATTATATTGTATGCATATATTATGTACATATAATATACATGGTATGCATGTGTTTGTTATATTTTAAGTATATATTGTGTGTACATACTATGTATGTATATTATATATATATATACAGTAGGTATATGTATCTATTATATTGTATGTACATATTATGTATATATACTATATACATGTTACATGTATTTCTTTATTATAACCTCTATGTATATTATGTATTTATTAAATCCTTGTGGTGGGAGTATATATTACATTTTATGATGGAAAAATTAGGAAATTGAAATTCACTATACAAAGATCCACACCACTAACCATCATGCTGAAACACATCAGATTTGTAAACTGAAGGATTCTAAAGCAAATCTCCAAGACCTGCCCTGGTGATTCCCGGTACCACAACTGGTCAGCAAGGGAATAATTATCACCCCAAAAGGTGGCAGTTGCACTTCTCCTGTTCATATTTCCTTCTTTTCTGGGAATCTAAGTGAGATAACAAGCTGTATAATCACAGGGAAAAGACCAATGCCCATACATGTTCTGTTTGTTTTGTGCAGAAAGCTTCTATGATGGTAGCCCTCCAAGGTCATGTCTAAACATATCCATCATTCCTCTTTCTTATTACAGACTTGCAGTAGTTCTGCCTATTGGTAGAGATAAGCATCCCTTCAGAGCTCTGCCACCAGCTTTAGATTTTCAGCAGCAGGTCTTCACAAAAACTCAGGATTAGAGTTCTTTTGCTATGCATCATGACATTATTCTAAGTAAATAATTGGGTTTTCTTGCAGGATCTTTTCCTGCCAGTACATCAAGACACACACCTGCCAATTCTTCTCCATGTCCCCAAAACTAAATCTCAGCTTCATTAACAACTCCAGTAAGACTTTTCTAATTTTTTGCATTTTGCTTCTCATCTGGGATCACATTCATTTGAATATCCTAGCAGATATCCTTACCAAAATTAGATAGTGCCTAATTTGGGAGCTCATTTGTGCTTACTGTCACTTATTCTTCGATAAGAAAACTCTCCACCCTCCCAAACAGGTTTAGGATCATTCTGTTTGGGCAAAGTACTTTCTTCATACTACAGTTCACACTTTTCATTTCTATTGATTGTATTTGAATGTATGTGTATACATGTGTATATAAATTATTGCAATTATATGTGTGGCTGTACATGTGTGTGAACACATGTGCATAGCACATATATGTGTGTACGTGCATGTGGATATATAGGCTGTTTGTGTACATTTGTAAATGCATGCATATATACATATGGGTGTAATTGTATATATGCATACAAATGAGTGCATCTGTCCATGAGTACATATAGATACAGACATATACACATATGCAATCATAGAAATACATGTGTGTATATGTGTTTGTGGATGTGTGTAATTTGATCCAGACTTGTGACTTCATCAGTGTAATAGGCAAATCTAATCATGGAGAGGTTTATTGCTACAGTGGAAAGAATGAAATTCAAGGACTTGAATTCGAATTCAAATTCTAGCCCTGGCAGGATTAGCAGGATTTTGCATGATTGTTATATACAGATGATTGCTGAAACAGCTCCCTTGTTACCTGTGTGTGTTAGCAGGTCATTTAATCTCTCTGGGCCTTGATTAAATGAGCTATAAGATATTTCCAGCTTCAAGTTATTATCCTACTATACAATATAGATTAATGAGTCAGATATAACTTTAGTTTTAGGAAGCTATCTTGGGCCACTTAGAGGGTAAGTGACTCAGTCATCACGCTACTAGCATATATCAAAAGCTAGACTTGAACCGTAATCATCTTGACGCCAAGCCTGGCCTTCGATCCATTATGTTTTAGTGCTTCACTTGACAACGTTTTAAAGAGCTACATCACACTGTTTCCATGCCTAGATGTGTCTTGATTCCATGGATGAAATATAAAGTTGTGACATGTGTTGTTATGCGGTCATTTCTGTCGTATCTGACTCTATGACTTGATTTGAGGATTTTTTGGCAAAGATACTGGAGTGGTTTGTCATTTCCTTCTCTAGTTCATTTTACAGAGGAGGAAACTGAAGCAAGCAGGCTTAAGTAACTTGCCCAGGGACACAGAGTTAGTGTCTGAGGCCAGATTTGAACTCGGTAATTCAGCTCCGGCACTCTATCCACTGTGTTACCTAACTGCTACCAAGTAATGTGATTTATACACATACACACACATCTGTGTGAATATTTTTGTATGTGTGTATGAATATGTATACACAGAGATACACATACATACACATTTGTATGTATATGTCCATATGATATACATGTGTGATGTGTGCATATATAATATATGTAGGTATGTATGCATATATACACATCATATATATATATATATATATATACACACATAACACAATTATCAGAGTTTCACATTATTGTTGTGACCAGATTACTGTTGAAACAGCTCCATTTGCCCATCTTGATATTTCGTTTTTGTGGAGGAATTACAATCTTGAACAACATAATTCGATTTAGTGTAGCCATCCAGTATTGCTTTGTGATGACTTTGATTGATGCTTCTGACCGTATGCAAGACTGGCTGAGTATCTGTGTACATTTTTCATTGGTTTCTAGGGGAAGTGGTTGTCAGTTTAAGGACTTCTTTTCTGTTAGTTTTCCCCTCTGTTGCTCTATGGACACCCTGAAAATCATCCTACTTTCACTTCAAGAATGACTTCTATCATTTCACCCAAGGCTAGCCACTCCATTCCTGTTATTGTCTGTGAAGCTATAACTCTCCAGCATTATTTAAAGTGGTGTGCCAGACAGTGCTCAGTCAGCTTGGAGTTTTTCTACATCACTTCATATTGCATCAGCCACTGATGCTACCTTTCCCTTCTAGTACCATCTAGTTCCATGGAGTTTTCATGCTACCTTTCAGAAATCCATTGCTAGTGAGCTTATTGGGTTATTTATGTTAAATAGACGTTTTGTTCATGCTTTAATGCTTACTATGGGTCAGACATTATGCTAAGCACAGAAAATAGAGAGAGACACCAAATCAGGACCTGTCCTTAAGGAACTTATTTACATGTTGTATGTATTTATGTAAATAACAAGGTCCGTAAAAGATATATGCAGAATAAATGGAGGGCAATCCAAAAGATGAAAGCATGATAAGCTGGAGAGACCAACAAAGTGTCCTCCTTCAGAGGCTGCCATTGTGCTGAATCTTGAAGGAAGTAAGAGAAACAAAGATGTGTAGGTGAGACGGTATGTGTTCATCCTTCATTGCCAAAGAAGACCATGCCATAAGAGAACTGATGACATGACTTGCACTTGACTTTGTTTCGAGGGAAAGAGGGCTGTGCAGGTCACCAGCCTCACTTCTCCTCCAGAGCCATCTGAATCCAGCGACCAGATATTCATCAGGATGACTGGAGATGACCCAGGATGAAGTAATTGGGGTTAACTGACTTGCCCAAGGTAACACAGCTAGTATCAAGTCTCTGAGGTGAGATTTGAAGTCAGGTCCTCCTGACTCCTGCACTGGTGCTCTATCCACTGTACCACCTAGTAAGGTATTCCATAAAATGGAATATATACTCCCACCACAAGGATATAATAATACATAATAATATACATTGAGGATATAATAAATACATGCATATAATACACACATAATATATACATACAATATAATAGTGTAATATAAATGCATAAAAGTGTATCAGAGTCAGGATAAATCAAAGCTTCCGTTCCATCATCCGTTTCTATGAGCCTTCATTTTGACTAGAAGATGCTGGTTTTGGGGATCTAACCTTTCTTGTAATGACTCTCACCTCTAGATGTGATATGTCTTTATACCCATTTTCTTGTCATTCTTGTTCCTTTTCTGGAAGACCCATAAATTTGAACTCTTCTAACCTCACAAACATCTAGCTTCCTTGTCAGTTGGTACCCTTGCCTGTGATGTCAGACGTAGAACATCAATAAGACTCTTTCTCACCATGTAAAACTCTAGACCCTCTTTCCCTTGCCCACAGAGCCCTATAACATGAAATGGAACCCAGATTTTACTGCATCAGACTAGGAAACTTGATAAGAAACTGATATAACCTAGAAACCAGGCCAGGGGGATATTGGATATTCTTTTCCTCCTTCTACCACGGGATGGATGGAACTTCTAACACCCAAAGTCGAATGTAGGCATCTTTTAGTATCCACAGCTTGTTATAGTGGCTAGAAACCTAGAAGTAAAGCCAAAAAGCCCTGGGTTTGTCCCACGTCTAACTTACTGACTTTATGTCTTTAGGACAATAGTTTAATTTCCCAGTACTGAAAGTACCTCTCTAAGACTCTCAGTTGCAGAGAAGGTGTCCACCCCTCATATAAAGGGAATTCCCTCACTTGAAAGTTCCCCATATCATTTGCAGTCACAGATTCATTACTTGTCCCTGTCCTGTCTTTGAGGACTGTGATCCAGAAATACCCTTGCTACCACACTTCATGTCACTAAGAAACCCTTCACTGAAACATGCTAATGAATTCTTAATTATTTATTGACTTGTCTATCTCTTCTGTGGGTGCCTCTGAGCCCTCCCCACCAAAAGCAGATCTTAGAAACTATGATAATCTTCAATGACTCTGTTGGCTAGCCTTCCAATGGTGGTTTTCTTAATTTGGTCGCTTTTCAAGCATTCGAAAAATATTAGTCATTTCTACTAGAGATCAGATTGGAATGATAGGAAGAACTTTGAAATGGGAGACGTGAGACCCAGGCTCTATTCTTAGTCATGCCACTGATGACCAGCTGTGTGACCTTGGGCAATTCTTTTACCCTCTCTGCAGCTACTTCATTTTTCTTACCTATAAAATATAACAGGATTAGAGCAAATCATCTCTGAGGACGCTTATAGTTGTAATGTTCTTTGACTATCAAGAAGGATAAGTCATGATCCCTTTTCTTAAAGAGATCACAATCCAGCAAGGAAAATGTATATAAATAGTGGAAACATGCAGCAGTACATGTCACATTTCACAGGAGAAGTATAACAAGTAATATGGTGGATAGGGGATAGCGACTGGACCTGTTATAAAGGAAGCTCTCTCTTTGCCAATGTAGATTGTCCCCTTTTCTACAACGTATAGTCTTGAAGGATTTTTTAGAGGACTGAAAAGCTGTGACTTTCTCAGGGTCATATAGCTAGTTAGTAAATATCAGAGGCACAACTCTAAGACCAAATGTCTCCACCCGTTTTTGCATGCTGCCTCTCTATGGGAAACTAAAGGAAGAAAAATTCAGAGAAAAATGTTCAAAAGGAAAGACAGAAGTGTGGATAAAGTATGGCCAGGAGCTACTGTCTGCCTCCATCTCTATTATAAATAATATGTATTTTTTATTAATTAAAAGTAAATGATTTGTTGATGTTTTCTAAAATATTACTGCCATTTCTTGATGATAGTCATGTAACCCTTTCCTCACCAATTCTTACACTATTTTAGAAGAATGACAAAGGAGAAAATTTAAATAAAAGACACTTACATTTCATCCTCTACCTCTCAGTAAATTAATGAATTGGCAAAAATATCTTCTGAAAGTAAAGGGGGCAAGGTGAGTTTGGGGGCTTAGGGAGAGTGGGAAAAGACTGGGGAATGGTTCTTCATAGGAGTATGATAGGGAGTCAGTAAGAAAAGGGGGAAAGGAATAGGCCAGGTAGCCTTGAGGTTAAGCATGAACATAGAGTGAACCCAAGCGCCATATTTTTGTGGCTTTCTCTGGCAAAGCTCAACAGCCTAGGAATTGGAGTGCAGAAGTAACACAGATTATCCAAGTCCGGGCTAGGGGTGTATGTGAATCTAGTTCTGCCATACTCTAACTACCCCCATCTTTCTGATGCTGGCTAACCCATTTCTATATCTTAGCTCCTAAACACTGGGGTTATTGGAGGCTGTGAAATTCCAATACCACCAGACATTTGCCCACATATACAATGTTTTTATTGGTCTTTTTTCTTCCTCTTGAAAGAAACATATCTGATAAGAACAGAGTAAGATTTAAAGTAATCTTGCAGTAGAAGGAAGCTCTCTTAAATATAAGCCTAAAATTCTGCCAAGTAACTATAAGGAAACTGAGGCTCAGAGTAATTAAATAAGTTGCCTAAAGACACATAGATACCATTAGAGGTGAGATTTGAAATTAGGTTCTCTGGTGTACCATTTATCTAAATATTGCTTTGAACTCTAACCTACTGTTGTGATCCCTTTAATATTTCAGGTTTGAGTTGACCAGGGAGGATTTCTAATTTAGGAAAGTAGCATATTACATTAGTATCTTATTAGTCTGTATGAAAATAGAGATAGGGCAGGAGAGTTAAGGTGAGGAGGGAGGGAGGAATGAACTTTCCTCCTGAGATTATAGCAAGATGTTATTTTTCCTTCTTTCATTTCAATCCTCTTTAATTTTACTATTTATAACTTGAACTTGGTTAAAATTTAGTAGCACCAATCTACTCTACTGGTTACTACTCTGTATCCCCATAGGAGGTTAGGCATAAGAAAACCTCTTGACCAGCAATATCAATTCCCTGTTAAAGGATTTACTGTCTGTTTTATGGGGTAAGACACTCAGGTGTTTGGAAGTTTCCCTTCACCAAATAGGTTGGTGTAGTAAATACAGTGACAGACTTGGAGTCAGGAAGACCTGGATTCAGATCCTGCCTCTGACACAACTTATATGACCCTGGACAAAGCTATTTCATCTCCCTAAGCATGAGTTTCCTCACTTGTAAAATAAAGGGATTGAATTAAATGGCCTCAGATTCCCTCTTGGTAATAAGCCTGTGATTGCTCTTTTAGAAATGAGGTAGTTTGTGACTGGCACTGGGTTAACCAAATGAAAGATCATACAGTCAGTTAAGTTCCATCTCTTCTATGTAACTTATTCTGCTTGCTCCCTACTCCCTTAGAGGGCCATGGGAACTCATACCAAGTCTTTAGGTTAGAGAAAAGAGTGTTGGATTTGGAATGAGGAGAGATATGGGTTCCAATCCCACTTCTGACACTAACTATAGGCAAGTAAATGAACCATGGCAGTGCCCCAATTAAACATTTGACTATAGGCAAGTAAATGAGCCATGGCAGAATTCCCATATAGACACTTGACTAGAGATAAGCAAATGAGCCATGGTGGGGTCCCCATATAGACACCTGATAAGAGGAAAGTAAATGAGCCAAAGCAGTGTCCTCATATAAACACTTGATAAGAGGAAAGTAAATGAACTATGGCACTCTCCTTATGTTAAGGTGAAGGATGAACATGACTGACAGTTGGGAAAATTATCATAGAAATCCTAAAGAAAAAGGGAGGTTGACTCAGGCTCCCAAGGAGAGCTCCCAAAAGATCTTGAGACCATGTTAGGTAGTAGAGAGTGTGCTGGATTTGGATGCAAAGAACTTGGGTTCAAATCAAGCTTATATAACCTTAGACAAGTCATTTAGCTTTAATTTTCCTCTCCTGTAACAAAAGAGAGTTGAGCCAGGAGACCTCTAAGGTCCCTTCTAGCCCTACATCTATGATCATATGATCTTTGAGGTAGTGTGGAGGTGATACCCAGGATTGTCAATGGTCAACACAAATTACTTAACAATTTTTCTTATATTCTGAGGCCCACTTTGGTGAATACTTGATAAATATTTATTAAGCACCTACTGTGTGCCGGGCACTATGATACATATTGAATCTACTCAACCTGATGCCTCTCTAGGTCCTGGAATCCATTCCTTTCTGAGTTCCCAGTTCTCCCCTTAAACACAGGGAGACTCTAAACTCTTAAACACTCTAGAACTTCTCATTGTGTGTCTCTCTCCCCATTTCATCTTTGAATCCTATGCTACCCCTATCTCTTTCCATTTTTATTTTCATGGGCTTTTTAATTATTATTTTTGGGAAGGATCATTAGAATTCTCATTTAGATCTTTTCTTCTTTTGGTTACAGTCTTTTCTCTCCAGTGAAACATTCATCTCCAAGCACTTTTCCAAATTTTCAGGGAACAAGGTTTTACTGGAGAGAGATAATGCCAGTGCCAGGTCCTCTGGAGTATGAACAGTGAAAGAGAGACTGCTGATGATAAGGCAACTTAGCTATTCATAACCTGCAGCCTAGCATATCCTTTTTAGATTATACTTTGGCAGAGGTAATCAGTTCACAGGAAATCGTTCCAGAATGTCAATTTCCAAGACCATCTTCTCTGTGAAACAATTGTTGATGAGTTTAAGATGTGTTGCTGGTGACTGGTTCCAATTCACAGGAAAGCACACCTTTGTTTAAAATGAAGGATTTGCAGAAAAGTAAGAGTTCAATATTTGGTCTGAACTCTATGCTAGGACTTGGAATTACAAAACAGCATGCCTTCAACTGGCCTGATTGATAGCAATTGTGAGCAAGCCACACGTTTTAAAATGGCTATATATTATAGCATCCTGTCATTCTTCTTCAGAAGAAATATACCTATGGGGGAAAAAAGAAAGAAAGAAAAACCACTGCTTTACTTGTTCAAAACCAATCCTTTTCCTTAACCAACTGAACACAAACAGCAAAAATGGAAGTTTGGAAAACTTTAGTCATTTGACAAGTTCTCAAGCTTCCAAAACTCATTTTAACTTAAGTTGCTGTTGTAACTTACTCTAGATAACTGACATATCTCCAGATAAAGGGAGTTTTCAAAATCATCAATAAACAAAAAAAAGTAATTTTTAAAGTCATAATATGATTTTAAGTATGAACAAAGAAGGGGAACAAAATTCCTTCTTTAGTTTCAACCCTGTTTCCAAAAACATTCTTGTCCTAAGATGCATCAGTTTCCCTGCAGTAGAAAAATTGGGGATATTGATGTTTCATACTCTTATAGGGAATTTTTTCCAATTGATTTTTAAAGAATGACTCAAAACAACTTAGAGAAAGATCTAAAACAAATAGGTGTGTTTTGATCCATCAGTGAGCATTTATTAAATATATACAAGGTGCCAGACTCTCTGCTAACTTAATACCAGTTGTTTTCATACTTGGCATACATTTTTTTCCTATTTTTTTGAGACATAGAGTACATAGAATATCATTAAAAACTGAAGGAAAATTAAAAATAATATATACAAAAAAGAAAATCAACATGTATGATATAAAATTAGACATGTTTGACTTTATGAACTGTTGAACGTAATTGAGCATTTTACAAGCCCTATGTTACTCCTAGCCAAAACCATTCAATTTGATATCTGCTTAATGCTTACTGTATACAAGTTATACCACCTGCTAATACTCTAGCAGGTACTGGGAGTACACAAAAATGAATAAGAAATAGGTTTTTTTTTTAATCAGAGGGCTTATGGGAGGATTAACATATAAATAGATCTGATTGAGAACAGAATATGAGAAATGCATAAAAATAAGAGTTCTGAGAAATAGGAGGAAAGGGACTCCTTGAAGGTAGAGAGATAAGGAAAGAGTTCATGATGGAGGGACTTTGGACCTGGGATTCGGGGATGAATAGAATTTGAACAAATAGAGGCTTTGTAGGCAGAGAAAATAGTATAACTGAATGCCTAGAATTGGAGGGGGAAAAAGCAAGATGTATTTGGGAAACAGTGAATTTGGCAGAATCATAAAATAGATGAAAAACAGTCCTGTGAGATGAGCTTATAAATATAGATTGGAACAAGATTTTAGGAGCCCTTGGATGCTTGGAATTTGGACCTTATTCAGTAGGCAATGGGGAGCCATGTGAGACTTTAGAGCAGAGGACTGACATGAAAGTAAAATTTCTAGGAATTATGAGTGGGGTAGTTTGGAAAAGGAATGAGGGAGTCTAGTTATAAGACTACTGAAATAGTTCATGAGGAATAATGAGGTCCTTAACAAAGTCTGGCTTTTACTGGCAGGGGAGAGTATTTCTCAGACATATCTAGGGAGTAATTTACTGTAAGCCAACTTCTTCCAACTGACGCAGAACTAGGCCATGACTTGTTCCAGCTCCCAATAATATACACTCACCAACAGGGAACCTACCTTTCTCGAAGGTAGAATACACCTACCTTGAATGATTGGTACTCTGACATTTAATTTCTGGACTTCTCTCTGAGGTTTGAATCACCACAAAAGGGATGAACTGAAAGGTAATGTACTGCAGAAGTTGAGTACTTTATAACACTGAGTCTTATTTCCAAGTACACACTATACGCCTTAAAATATCCATCCACCCCCCCCCCCCAAGGATACTTGGAACTTGCCATGTAGGTAGATTGGATTCTAGGTTTGGAGTCAGGAAGGCCTTACTTTAAGTTGTGTGTCCCTAGATAAGTCACTTAATCTCTCTCAGTCTCAGTCCCCTCATCTGTAAAAAAGAAAAAGTGAAAAAGGCTTAGATTTAGTGGTTTCCAGGATCTCCTCTGTTGCTAAATCTGTGATTCTCTGAGGCGAAAAAAATGATGCTGATAACCAGCAAATGTTGAGGAAAATGTGCTGGTTCTGACAATTTGTACGTCTCTCTTTTGTCCTGGATTGTGAACCTATCGGTCTGGCTCCACAGCCTTTAGTTAGCAAAGCTGCATTGAAAAGATGATAGCTTTACCTGCAATGTGTACCTGTCAAACCTCCTGGGGTTCAGCTATGCTAAATTTATGTGCAATTATCTGCTCAAAAATCTGTTGGTTAGGGGTTATGTCTGGGGATAGAAATGTAGGGGTCAACCTCATAGAGGTGATCATTGAAATTGTGTGAGTGCTTGAGACTGCCAAGGGAGAGAGTGAAAAGGAAAGAGAAATGGGGATACACACTCTGCAATGCCTATAGTTAGGAGGAAGGGTGGTCAGTGAAAGAAACGAAGGAGCAGAAGTCAAGAGAAAACCTAGAGTTCAGTGTCATGGAAACCAAAAGAAAGCAAGAGTATTAGGGCATTCCTTAATGGTGCCATTTGCTGAAGAAAGTTCAAAGATGAAGACAGAGGAAAGGGCCCTGGATTTGTCAATTAGTGAAGCCATTTGGATAAAGCTTTTTTCAGGAAACTAATAGGGAGAAAAGCTAAATAGTGAGGGGTTGAGGAGTGAATGGCTGATATAGAAACAAAAGCAGCAATTGTAAAAATATTCTATCTAGAAATCTGACAATGAAAGGGCAGAGAAAAGCTCATTTTTTAAAAAACTCATTTAATGACCACCAAGAACAAAAATCAAACAAATATACAAATTATTGGTTTGAATTTTACATAAATATTTAGCATATAACAAAACAGAACCAAAGCAATTAACAAAAAGGAAACAAGGAAAGAAATTGCTTTTTTATTGTCTCTTCCAGATATATAAAGTCCTAACACTTCCTTTTTTTCCTTTCAAAGTGGTTTTGATATATCTTGAAAAGTATTAGGGGAAAAAATTAGAAATGAGAAAAATGTAAATATACAGATGAAGAAACTGGGGATGAGGAGTTAAGTGACTTGCCCAAGGTCACACAACTAGTAAGCAAAGATTTGAACACAAAACTTAGGACTGCAGATTTCGTGTTCTTTCCATTATAAATTGCTATATATCTTAACTCCAGGAGACAAGGGATTGAGGAAAGTTCTTTCAGGTTTTAGGATGACCTAAGTCTAACAAGAGTCAAGGAGAAGGAGTCAGGAGAGAGAGAGACAGAGATTGAATATAAAAGGGAAGGTTGGGACTGTTTGCTTTAGGAAAGTTCTGGAATATATATGATATGGAATCACAGGAACTGACCTTGGAAATAGTGGCTTACTGCATCCCCTGAAAGTGAAGGGGAAGATGAAAAGATAGATGAAGAAAAAGTTTAAGATATGGAAGAAGGGATTTGGTCTTAATGGTGGAGCATAGGAAAGTTGCGGGGAAGGAGAATTCCTTACTAAACAGGAGACAGAGGTGGTCATACACGATAGAGACAGTTTTGATAATATAAAAGTATATATTTGACTATATGTATAAATAGAATTTACTATGGACTGTGTTAAGAGAAGTGGATGACACCATGTGTGGGGGGAGTCCTTTGGAAAAAGGAGAGGAGAGAAAGGAAGAGATTGGTTTTTGATGAAGTAACAAGATGTTTTCAAATTTCATCATAAAGCATGAGTTTTCCTGCCAAAGTCTGAAACATTTCTAGGGGAAAGCCATTATATTGATATCTTATCTCTTTAAAAAATCCCTTTGCAAGTTACCTAACCAGAAAAACTATATAAATAATAGGCATTCCCTTGGCTTTATGATCAGATTATGCTTAGAAGTTGTATCTAAGAAAAAATGACGAAAATGCCAAAAAAAAGCGGGGGGGAATCACACTGGAGAAGGAAATCACTTTCAGAGTCTCCTTATTTCTTACCAAATTACACAACCCTAAACAGTATAATGGGGTTTCAGCTACTTTAGCTTGGTCTTTGCAAATTTTAGTTCATCTGAGTAAATGCTACTGAGATGCTGCTGTGACAGCCCTGGGAGAAGCATCTTGGGAGAGGCAGAAGGAGGGCAGGGTGGTCTCTCTCTGTGTCCCATTGTTTTATGAAACAGTTTTATGTCTTATTGTGGAGACAAGACATATATAAATGAAACTGTTAAATGACCATGCAAGGCAATATGTAATCCAGGGCTAAAGTGAGTAGGACAGACAATAAGTGCTCTGGGATTGCAGAAAACAGAAAACTTAGTGGAGGGGTCAGAGAAGTCAGGGAAGGTTTTGTGGAGGAAATAAATGTTTATTGAGTTGAATTGAAGGGAATGGAGGAGGTGAAATTTGAGATGTTTCTGAGAAAATGAAGTTAGGCAGAATGAACCAACCTGGTTGGAGCAGATGCAATTTGGTAGAGGTAGAGAGGACTCAATTTAGAGTTCAAGGACCTGGGGTTCAAATTCCAACTCCATCATTTATTTCCTATTTAACCTTGGACAAGTCACTTTTATTTGGGTCCCATTTTCCTCATCTGCAAAATGAAAGGGTTGGACTTTAATTCTGTGATTGTAAGATTGAGATCAAATTTTGGAAACTCTTGAATAATAGACTGAGGAGTGTGAAGTTTTTTTGTAGAATTTTGAGCAGCAAAAAAAAGAATAACTTGAGTCGGAGTGGGGATTATGGAAAGAAAGGAATAGCATTGCTGTGCGTTGGCACGTAGACATCTGAGTATGTCCTAGTCTTCTGCCTAGTAATGAGCTCCTGCAAATTACTAGGTACCTACTCTATAGTTAAGTAAGGAGGAGGTGAAAGAGGGCAAAGAAACAAAATGAAGAGAAAGCAAGAGAAGCAGGAAAAGGTGTTGGCTCAGGACCCAAGGGAGAAAGATTTTCAAGGACAAAGTAGTCAACAATCAAACACTACCTAAAGGACAGTAGAGAGCTTTGGATTCAGTAGTTATAACCTCATTGTTATTTCTATATAATAGTGGCAATGAACACTAAATTAAAGAAGTCATAAGGAGTATAAAAGAAATGGGAATTTGTATATAAAGAAATGTGGTTCTGAATTTGGCTTCCAGCCTAACATAACCATATGGGTCTGTCTTCAGCACTTGGTCGTTCCTTTTTCATTCCTCTTCCCATTTTATTTCCCCTCCTACACATCCTTCCCAGATCCCCAAACCATGTTCATCACCCAATGCTCCCATGCATGAGATTTGGACAATGCCCCATGTTCCTGAACTCACTTCCCTATGAGAACCTCCTTAGCCTGCATTCCATTCCTTACCTGGTAATCTGCTTGCTAGCAAATGTGTGTTACTATCTCAGAATGGCTGTTAGCTCTTAAATCAGAGTAACCCTAGGAATGCCAAGTCAGTGCCAAGTCAGACTGGAAAGGAGATTTTTAGTTGATGGAACATTCAATGTCAATCAAATCACACTATGTGGAGCATGAAAAGTAATGAACCATTGTCTGGGACTGAAGATCTGATTATGATGGAGAAACAAGAAAGAAAATGAGAAAGAATGTGCAAGAAATGGCAATACAACCAGAGGCTAACATGATTTTCTCCCTCAGTCTGTGCCTACTCACTCTATGGATGTCTATTCCAGAAAATAACTTGCCTTCTCATTCTGAAACCATACTCCCAGGTAGGTCTGCCTTTAGTTCCCTTGTGCTGGGTGAAGGTAGCTGAAAAACACACTTGGAACTCAAACAGATTCAACACCTCCTCCTCATCCAATCATTTCTTCACCTTGGACTCACAAGTCACCGAACATATTGGGATGGAATCTGAGGGTTGTGGTGTAATACAGTCAACCTTTAGCATTTCTGAATTTAACCTTCGACACGTCAAGCATTGGTGTGATTTTATTAATAACCTCATTTTCACTTTCCCATTGGCAACTACGTTTGTGGCTGTGCAGAATTTGGGGGGGGGGGCACAGAATGAGAGGTTCCAGTATCCTCTGGTGCTGTGGGAACAGCACTGGCTGAACTACTAGCCAACCCTTGGAGAACTGTGCAGGGCCAGGACTAGCTACCCCATGCTGAAGTTCTGAGCTCACACTGGGAGTTAGGGACTCACCCTGATGTGCTTTTCATGTGCTTTATCATGAAAGGCACGATCTTTTCATCTGGGAACAGTTCAACCATGATGCCAAAAGGGAGATTAGAGAAGTCAAGTTGCCCTTTTCTATCTTGCAGTTCTGTAGCCCCTGCCATTCCCCATCCCATCCTGAGTTGCCTCTCTTCCCCTGCATTTTATAGGTTATTTTGTAGTTATTGTGTTAGGAAAAGTACATATTGTCAGAATTAATACTTTGTTCTAAAGAATTGTATGAAGATAAGGGTATTTTCAGCAACCTTTAGCAAAAGATTATGGTTTTTTGAATGTCACAAGAACCTAATCCCTATTACCCATAGGTGCAGTGTATCAACATTCATATTTTTTCTTCCTTTCGCACTGTTTTCTAGGAATGTTAGCCCCTCAAAAGTTTAGACTTGATTGTAGATAGATTGCTTGGGCAGTAGTCTGGAAGACCTGTCTGTGGGTCCTGCTTGCGGCATTTACTAGTTGTGTGGTCATGGGAAATTCACTTAAATTCTCTGAGTCTGTATTTCTTCACCTCTAAAAAGAAGATCATAACACCTCTAGTATCTGGCTTTCATGTTTGATGTAAGGTTTACATTAGATATAATTTCTGTGAACTTTAAAGCATTGTATGTATTGGTTATTATTAGGTATTGGAATAATTACACAGGCATATATGATCATAATATGAGTATATGCTCATTTTGTCTCTCTCTCTCACTCTGTCTACCCCCTTTTCTTTCCTTCCCTCTCCCCCCCTGGTTTTCCCTCTCCCTCTCTTCCTCTGTCTCACTCTATCTCTTCCCCTCCCTCCCTTCCTCCCCCCCTCTGTCTTTCTCTTTTTCCCTCCCTCCTTCCCTCCCTCCCTCTTTTCCTCCCTCCTCTCTTACTCCCCTCCCTCTCTCTTTTTCTCTTCCTTCCTCTCTTTCTCCCCACCCTCCCCTCACACAAACCCATACACACAAACACACAAACACATACACACACACAGACACTCTCAATAATTCAACAAGGTCAATAGTGGTATACAACCCCTTTCCATCACTTGACTAAGAACTATTTCATAACTAGGAATAAAGATAAGCACCAGACACCAGATCTACAATTTCCCTAGTGTAGGAAATTTCCAACAATCTCTCTCTACCAATGCAGATCATTCTCTTACAAGTTTTATAGTTTCATAGAGATGCCCAGAGAACTAAGAGTGATTTGCTTCAAAGCTGCACAGCCAGTGTGCTTGAAAGATGCAATCTCACAGTGTATGGAACATGGCAGGTATTTAACTTATGTTTCAGGATTGATTCATATGGATTGATGTTATTGGAACCCAGACCTCCCTAACTCCAAGACCAGCTCTCTAATTATCGCCATGTTGCTTTTATGCACCTTAATTAAAATTTTCATTTCCTCTAGTACCTAGTATGGTATAAAAAGTTTATGCTAAGTTGAGAGGTTGACCTTACTAATATGTGAACTCGGATGTGATTTAAGAGATCTTGCTTATAATCTGTCTACTCCCAAATATATCCTTCACTGGCATTTCATAATGTCAAATTTAACATAATGGGAAATAAATGTCCAGAGCATAGAATTGTGGGGAGTGGGGAACCCTTTGAATGCTCTTCTGCTCTGTTGATGAACAAGTCAGCCATTTTTCAACAGGGCAGCACAAGAAAAAGAATGTTCTATGATTAAAGGTGTCCTGTCACTCTTCTGTCCCCATAGAGCAAATAGATGCCGTGTATCTTCCATTTACTGCAAGCTTCCCCTTTGGCTTGTTGCCTTTTGCAGAGAGCTAAAGATATAATATGAGCCAGTAAGTACAATCTGTCACTCAAGGATGAGTAGAAGCACACTATTCCTTTACAACTACTGTCTCTTAAAGCATAGCACTGCTTCTTGGCATGGAAATCTCATTCCCACGCTGAGTATATAATGATCCAATGTGGAGGAAGGCAAGAAAAAAGTGATAATTCACAAAGTAGATGGATTGACTCCCCATCATGAAGTAAACAACTTTTGCAGGACATCATTATTAAGAGCTGTGAGGCTGTCTACAGGATACCACCGAATGTAAGTGAATCATGAGTTTCAGTCACGGCAGGATGCTATACACCCACCCACACGGTGACAGTCAATCATTTGGTGTTTATTGACTAATGTCCCTTCCAACTCTAATGAGTTATAGTTCTGTGATTCCATAAACTCACTCAAGGACTCTGTATAACATTCTACCAAGTGTTATAAGTATGTAGAGGATGTAGAAGACAAAGAATCTTAAAGACCTTAAAAATACATGAAGAATTGATTTGGAGGAGGGAGGAGGTTTCCCTAAGCTTGTAAGGATCTGCATTGGGAGGGAGGATGGAAAAAGGTTATTCTGTCTTTGAACTAAAGTAGATCTTGCTAATGAGGACAACGTCCCTGTTCCATCCCTCTCTGGGTCCATTAGCCTGACTCTATGAGCACAGGTCATAAAAACCCACCCAGGGTCCCACAAATGCATATCATCATTTATCAGGTAATAAAGTAAGGGAGCAAAATCATGGGAAATAAAAAATATTAAAAAGATCAGAGAATCACTCTTTGGATTGGGATGGTAGTTGAACAGGAGGGTAATAACTGATAACAGGGGGAAAAATACTCTAATTATGACTCTTTTGTCTGCCAAGGAAGGTTACTTTTAGAGTGGAGAGGGTTCACTCGGGAATTAAAATCAAGATAAGAAAGGAGTTGCTTTATATGTGTTCCAGTTCCTTTTTCCAAAGGGCAAAGCTACTGAAAGCAATGGGAAATGTGATTCCTTTGTCACCACCAGGAGTATCTGAATGATCCTCAAAAACAAGAGACATCACAGGTCCTTATCCCATTTTTTCGACAAAGGGAAGAAAATGTGATCTGTAAACCATAGGTCAGTGATCTTGATTTAGATTCCTGGTAAAACTGTAGAAAGTATTGTTAAAGAGAGGTTTTTAGATAGTAAGCTCCTCCTCTAGATAGTAAGTTCATATCTTTTGCTTCTTTTGTATCCGAAGTGCCTGGCACATAGCAGATGCTTAATAAATATTGATTGATTGATTGATCATTAAGAATAGGATGCAATGATCACAAAAACCAATGTTTCATCTAGAACAAGTCATACCAAATTGATCTTACTTCCTTTTTTCAAAAGATTGCTAATCCGAGAGATCTGTTATAAATGAAATAGACATAGACTTCAGCAAAGCATTTGATAGAGAATTTCATAGTATTCCTGTTGAAAAGACAGATGTGGTTTAGATTCAGAGCAGATTGGTTAGACTGAAGTTGTAAGATGATTCAAATGTCACTGTGGAAGGAGTTCTAAGGATGTGTGTTTGATCCTGTGCTAGTCAACACATTTGGACAAAGCATGCTTATATAAATTGACAGACAAGAAATCATGGGGAGGGATAGCTAACACACTAGATGACTGAGTCATAGAAATCAATATGCTAAAATACAGGAATGAATCTAATAAGACTGAATCTTCCAGGGATAAATGTTTTGACTCACACTTAAGTTTTAAAATTTGACTTTTAGAGACAAGATTGAGAACAGTTTATCTGAAAAAAATCTGGAAGTTTTGGTGGAATGCAATCTCAATATCATTCAACTGCATGATATAGAAGACAGGTAAAGCATATGCAATCTTGGAACACAGCTTCTAGTCCCCAAAAAAGAGTTCTCTACCTTGGTTAAGACTACATCTGGATTATTGTACTCAGTTTGGGGCACTGTATTTTAAAAAGGATATTGACAATCTAGATAATATCCAGAGGAGGGCAATCATGAGGAAGGGACTTGGGTACATTGTGTTTAGGTTAAAAAAAAGGAGATGGGGAGGAAGCGGGTGGGGAAGGGAATAGTAGCTGTCATCTAGCATCTGAAGGGCTACCCTATGGAAGACAGATTAGATTTGTTCAGTTTGCCCCTCAGGGAAGGAGCACGAGCATAGAAGAAGTAAGAAAGTAGCAAATTTAAGGTTACTGTTAAACTTATTGATAATCAGATTTATCCAAAAGTGGAGCAAGCTACCTTGAAAGCTAGTACCTTCCCTCTCCTTGAAGGTTTGTAATCAAAAACTAGATGACTGTTTGTTAGGTAAGTTGTGAACTAGGCAACAGTGAGATTTCTTCAAATCCTAAATTCTGTGATTCTTTGAACTTCAGCTTTATAGCAAATTCATCACTCCTCCCAGGGTGGAAAAATATTTCAGAATATATTCCCTACTGATGTGGGGAAGACGGGTTGTATGCAGTCATTAACATCACTCTCTTAGTCAAAGATAGAACATCCATAGATTATAGAAAAGGTGTAACTTGTGTGTAGTGGACAGTAAACAGATTACCTTGTTAAGATCAGGAAGAAATGAGGAATGAAATTGTTCAGATAAGCAAAAGTGGATAACCAACAATTCCACAGTTAAGTTCTATGCAAAAAAAGAAAGACAACCTAGGGGACAGGAAGAAGAGGGAATTACATGATGTCGCAGAATTATTTTTGCAACTATATAAAGATGGGAACATAATTTGAAGGCCTTGAGATCAGCTAGAAAGTTATTGTAATAACGTTATAATTTACAATGATTAAATGAGAAAAATTTTTTGTAAATCTTAAAACACAATACAAATGTTAGCTATTATTAGTTATTATTAAGCCTGAGAAGATGAGGGTTTGGTTTAGGCCTATAGTAGGGGTTTAATAAATGTTGATTGATTGGAGTGATTGTTCTAACATTGAGCAGAGGCTGTAAATCTAAGAAATATGGAGAAAGACTGTCGAACTTGTACTGGAGGTAGAATAGGAGGTGCGGAGATGAAAGTAAATTTAAAAATTATTCCAAGAATGCAAACATAAAAGGGGCCAAGATGATGGTGATGTTATCAGTAAGGAGAAAGTTAGGAACATCTCTCTTTGCAGAGAGGAATGAAGTTAAGGAGTAGTTCTGTCTTGGCTATGTTGAGTCTTCAGGTGCAGGAGACATCCAAAAGGAATTACCCTATCAGACAAGAAGTGATTTAATGTTGAGAGGTCTTTGTGATGAAGATACACATTTTCCACAGTATACAAGTGGTATTTGATTGAATTAACTAAAACAAATGAATAATTGAATGGTTGAACTGGTTGAATGCTGGTTGAACCTCAGCATTTTCAGCTGACTAGTGAATCAGGAAGCCTACCTCTGATCTACAGCAGCTGTGGGAACCTCATCCATGATCCCAAAGTTGGGCTGTTCCAAAGAAAATGGGACCCCCTCAGGTAAAACTTTAAATAGCTTTTGTTAAAATAAAGACAACAGAAGAGAATATACTTGAACTGACGCATTCTTTTGTTCAAGCCTTTTGCCCAAATTCACCATGTCATTCACCCCTCCTCTCATCACACCCCACTCGGAACTCTACTCCTCAAATTCAATCCAACAATGATTTAATAAGTGTTTTCTATGTCTTTTGTCTTTGTATCTTCGGCTTTTAGCAATATGCTAACATAAAGTAAGACATATAATAATGGGAGATTGATGCTGTTTTTATCCCCATTTGGCAGATGAGAAATTTGAGGCAAACAGGGGTTGGGTGACTTGACCAGAGTCACATAGCTAGTAAGTATTTGAGGCTGAATTTGAACTTAGATCTTCCTGACATAAGGCCTGGTGCTACATCCAATTGCACCACCGACTGCCCTCCCTGGATGCTTGTCAATTGACTGATATGCAAAGTGCTGTGCTGAATGAAGGGGAAAAGAAGATAGGGTAGGGGAGAGACAATCAGTTACTACCTTCTGCTGGTAAATGTTGGCTGAAACCTTCCTAGTTATCTTAGGGTTTACTGGTTAGATTTCTTTCTTAAAGACCAGGCCTTAAACCCAATTCACTTAGGCTCTCATTGATTGGACAGTAATGTGGCTCTGCCTAAGCACCACTTAATGGATACTATTTGGGGCCCTTCTTGCTCAGAGTGAATGTAAATAGTACCTGTTTCTTTTTTGACCAGCAACCTTGAAGGTCTTCCCCTCCCAGTTTTATTTTTGTCTTTTGGATTAAAGGTGCCATTCCCAATGGTCATTGCCTCACTCAAAATGAGACTTCAGAAAGTCCTTAGCTTAAAAAGGCCAAGGTATTCCTGTATCCTAGGCCATCTCCAGTCATCCCGATCTATATCTGGCCACTGGACCCAGATGGCTCTGGAGGAGAAAGTATGACTGGTAACTTTACACAGCCCTGCCTCACTTAAATCCATGTCATTTGCAAGTCATGTCATCACCTGCCTGATGTCATGGTCTCTTCAAGAATGAAGGACAAACCACACAATTCTGCTGGAAGAGACTGGTTATCCTAACCTATATGGAAATATTTCGCACTAAACTCTTCTTTGGAAACATTTCTAGCCTGCTGTTTGAAGACTGAGGGTGACCTTTAGCCCACTAGGGAAGTGTTCTAAAGGTTAAGGTAACTCAATATTTTAAAAAAAAATTCTTTTTTATATAAGTAAAGGCTCTGGCAGTCAGGCCAACATGCCATTTTCCATTCAGTCAATTTAATTGAACTCGACAGTCTTCTGGCAGAGCCTGTAATTTCTCTAAGAATTGGATCCTTTTCTATTCTTACCTACTTTTCCCTTCCCCCTCCAAGATAAATGAGATGATTACATAAAGCCTTACCACATTTGATGTAACCTGAAGACCTCTAAGCTTTGCCTTGCACTCCACCATTGAAATCTTAGGATCTTACCATGTACATTGCAGCTGCACATGCCTTTACTGCGTTATTTAATTCAATTAGAGTGAGCTTCTTGAGAATGGTGACTATCCCTTTTTTTAATTTGTCTCTGGCACTTAGCATAATGCTTAGGTACATAGTAAGCACTTAATAAGTACTTTTTTCATTCACATTCATCAGCTCAGATCTATAGGACCACAGCTAAATAAATTGTTTGGTTTTAGCCTAACTCTAATTTATTGATTTCATGTATTTTTTGCTTGACCTTTGGATCCCAGAGGCAACTCTATTAGTTAGAAAATAGACCTAGCTGAGTTTTAGGTATAGTGATACAAATACTGTACAATCCTCATTGGGTACCTCTTTGCATAGGAATAGATAACTATGTAAATACATATTAGTTCTTATTATCTGGAAGTAATTCAATTGCAACTTACTTAAATGGAAGTATTTTCTAAGCCACAGAAGATTTAAGGATATTAGCACGTATTAGTGCCTATTTGCAGAATGTTTTACAAATACTATCTCATCTGATCTCACAACAACCCTGGGAGGTTCCTTCGGTTATTGTCCCAACTTTACAGATGAAGAACCTGAGACAAACCGAGGCTAAGAGACTTGCCAGGGTCCTCCAGCTGGTAAGTGTCTGAGACCAGATTTGAACTTGGGTCTTGATGACTTCAGTTCTAGTGTTCTATCCACTGTGCCACTTAGCTAAATCTAGTATTTTAACTTTTAAATCAGCTCTACCAGAACAAAAATATTAGTGAACCTGTGGATACTCAGGTGCATAGATGAGCATTTTTTAAAACAATCTCTATCCAAACATTCAAAGTAGTGACTCAATGTAGAGCCATTGAATTGATCCTAGCCCTGTTGCTTAATGTGAAGAAATCCTCCCATCACCTTTCAAGAGGAAAGACCCAAGATAAAAATTTGATTTAAGCAAAAATTCTCATTGGAAAGAATTGAGAGACCAAGTTTGATCCCAGATAGTACTTATCTAAGCAAGAAAAAGTTGGTTAAATCAAATCAGTGCCCTTTATGACAGCATAAGAATTAAACAGTCACCAGTCATAAAACACTCAGTTCAACTATCAGATAGTGGTAGGAAAAATGGTTAATAATGAGCAGTGAGATTATTGTCTTTGTATGGCCAGTCTGGTCTGCAGGGGTGCGTTTTTCAGTCACTAAATGTTAGGTATCATGCATGTAGGTTCTCAGGATCTAGTACTGCATTTATCACATTCATTCCCTTGTCACCTCCCTGCCTTACCCAGGGAAGCTGGATTTAAATAGTTCAAAAGAACCCAGCTAAGGCATTATTTATTTTATTTATTTATTTGTTTGTTATTTCATAATAGACTTTTTTGTATTGATGAAAGATTTCCACCTATGTTTTGGTTTGACTAAAAGTTTTTTTCATAAAACATGAACTGTGAATGGACACATGCTAATTATTCATGTATGGGTAGTTGGGTGGTGCAGTGGATAGAATGTTGGACCTGGAGTCAGGAAGACTGTTCAAAAGTGGCCTCAGACACTTACTAGCTGTGTGACCTTAAGCAAGTTACTTAACTCTGTTTGCCTCAATTTCCTCATCTGTAAAATGAGCTGGAGAAGGAAATGGCAAACCACTCCAATATCTTTCCCCAAAAAACTGCAAATGGGGTCACAAAGTGTCAGACATGACTGAAACAGCTCTATAATAACAACATTTATTCATGAGTACCATCTCTCCAAAAAGCTTTTGTTTTCCAATTTTGAAAGCAGACATTGGAATGACATGCTTTTCTACAAGGCATTCAGGAGTGGAAACACAAGCACACAAACAAATTTCAATGATCACAACATACAAAGAAGGTCTTCTATGCTAGTGATATAAACATCCTGTCAAAAGGGAAAGAATGCTATATGATTGAAAATAGACTGAGATGAAATCTTTTCAGCAAGTCTCTTGCAGCTGATAAAGTAGAATTCTGAATAGGCATCTGGAGCCTCATTATTAGATGGGCACCTAGTAATTTAATGTACATTGAAGCACCTTAAGAGAGCCAAGGCTAGATTGGGGATTAATTATTCAGACTATAATTATCCCAACTTTATGCAGTTCCTGAGTTAAAAATGTATTCCTAGAATGCCGAATGAATAATTTTGCATTGTTCCTTCAAGGTGTGGGAAGAGAAAATGCTTACCAGAGATAATGATGGTTTCATTCTGGAGTCCCCAAATACAATAGATCCAAGATAAAAGAAACAATTTGCAGGTTTGAAAGCCTGGAATGTGGAGGAGAAAAAAGGCTAAAACCAGATTGCTGTCTTTTCTTTTCACAATGTAATCGTCTGAGGACAGGAAAACAGGAAAACAAATCCACCATTGAGATGAAGGCTTGTTACTATTATTGGTCATTCCAATTTTGTAAGAGCACAAGTATATAGGATTTGGGGATGTGAACTCTTTCAGTGTTTAAAAAAAAGACTCAAATAAGGAAGCCAGGGCTTTGTTGGCTAAAAGAATCCTACAGCTGCAGAAACTGGTTTTTAATATATCTGGGGAAATTATTAAAAATTTCTGCTATTCTGCTTCCTCTAGAATAGCTTTTGAAAATCATTGCACTGTGACCCTCTCAAGCACAAACTTTCTGCTCCTGTCATTTTTTCCGGGCTCTTCATGCTGAATTTGGGAGAGTTGTACCAAATAGTTCAATAAATCCATTAACGGGGAGACACATTTTTTCTCATGACTACTTTCCAAGGAATTTTAAAAGGGTCAGTAGCCTACACAGATGGTTTTGAACCATACAGTTCAATCTAGCCTTAACTCTCCTAAGATGCTTTAGTGATTTGAAGTGAATACCTAAAAGTATCATTCTACTTCCTATCCCTAATGTGAAAACTGAAAACGCCACACTTCTAAATCTGCAATTCACATTTAATGTGTGATCATCCTAAATGTGTCCCTCATCTTTGTGGATCTTAAACCAACATTATTAAACCTGTAAGAAAATAGCAAAAAAAACATGTTGGGTACTGAGTTTAGGGATCCTAAGAAAAAATTTTAAAAAAAAATTCATATCCTCAATGAGCTTATATTTTACTAAAAATAATAAAGGACTACATCATCCCTGAGGAATAACTGTAGGTCATTGGAACTGAGAGTGACCTTGGGGTTCATTTGGTCCAATTTCCTCATTTTATTATTATTTTTTTACTAGACTCACAGAGGGCAAAATGGAATTCTCAGTATACATCCCTAGTCTCATTATTCCAAATGTACCCAGTGATTAAATGGAAATATAACATGAGGAAGAAGTACTAATTTAAAAGGAGAAAACTGAAACTCATAAGGTGAAGTGGTTTTCCCAATGCCATATAAGCTTTAGTTTAATAGACTTGGGATTCAAATTCTCTTCATTACTGCATAATCCCACCTAAGAAATAGTTCTTTTAAAAAAAAAGATAGAAAGAAAACCTACTACTTTAAAATGCTTTCCCATTCCAAGTTAGAAACCCACATCACTAACAAAAAAAAAAAGATTAGTCTCTAACTGCTTGTCTACTATATCTCTGTAGACATCACTGTAAAAATACATGTGCATATGAAGTAAAAAAGCAAATGAATAAATCTGAAATATGACATAACAGATATTGAGATCGACCTATTAGAATTCTGTTTTATCTGAAACTTAAGGAAATGTGTTGGAGTCTTAAAAGAGAAAGCAAGTCATCATCCATTCCCCTTCACCACCACCCCTAATAAAGGACTTGCAAAGTTGTCACTTTTCAGTCAAATCCAACTCTCCCTGACGCTATTTGGGATTTTCTTGGCAAAGATTCTGAAGTGATTTGCCATTTCCCACCCAAGCTCATTTTTCAGGTGAGCAAGATTAAATGACTCACCCAAGGTCACACAGCTAGTAAGTGTCTAAGGCTGGCTGTGAACTCAGGTAAGATGAGTCTTCCTTACTCCAGGTCTGGGACTTCTATCTGATGCACTACTTAGCTTACACTTAAATGAGACTGCAAATCATCTTCCATCCCCTTCCACCACCATTCCCAATAAAGTCTTTGGAAAGAGATTTTTGCAAATTGCAGTCTTTGAGCTTTTCAAAAAGTGATCCACATGCTACTTTAAGATTATTGACTGGCTCCTCAGGTAGCCCTGAGCCTGAATTTGATGATTAGCAACCATTACTGAGGTCAAATGATGTTCTGGTCTTGCAGCTAATACAAAGCAAATCTATTTATCACCTTCCCAGGGGTTATTTCTTTGAGGTCATGTTTCTGGTGCAGAACAAACAAAAACCAGGAATCTATCATCATTATCCCTTCTGTAGCAGTACCGTTAAGTGAACCAAGAAAGAAAAGTATCTTAACTATTAACCTCAAATACCTTCTGGAAATGGAGTTTTGTATCTGTATCCCCCTGATGCACTGGGTTATAGCTTGAGAGGTGAAAATCCCTTGCTTTGCACAGTAGATCAGAGGAGTGGGAAAGAAGCCAAGTTCAATGTTTTAAGATAAATCACAAAGACATCTGAATCTTTCCTTTTGATACTTGACATTTCATTTCCCCAAGGGGAGTGTTATATAACAGGAGGAAGCCCCAACTTCTTTAAAAAAAAAACAAAAAGAAACCAGAATTAAGCAGTTAATGTAATAGCAACCTTAGCCCTGAAAAAAATGGAAAGAATTCCCACTCCCAGATGCATGCCAACTCCAAGTGTCTTTGTTTCTAGTTGTGTGCCTATAATATGCAGTGTCAAGAAATATTTGAAAAAGAACAATGAAACTGATCACTTGCTTCTTACAGGCTGATAGTCACAGAATTAAATGGTAAATAAGTTTTATTTGGCATTTCCACCTAATCTACTTAAACAAAAATGCCTTGGTTGGGGAAAGAGGTAAAGGATTCTGTGACTTCATCTGTGCCAAATGACCAGTCTTTTAACTGAGGCAAACTGTTGGTGATGAATTTTAAAATGGCACACAAAGCTTGAAATCCATTTATCTGAAATGTTTCTTGGTAAGGCAGTATTACTTGATTATGCTATGATTTTGAAGTTGGAGGGAAGCTATTTTTATAACTGTACATCAAAGATTGTGCTGTGAGGTATGCTTGGGGTCTCTTAAGAATTAATGGGCTATCCCAACAGAGATGTGATAGATTCAGGATGCATAATGGGACTGGTTTGGGAAGTGGCCAATTGCTTGACTCTGCATATTTGTTATGTAGGATTCAATATTTTTTTTTCATTGGGGAAGGGGTAGTAAGAGAGAGAGAGGGAGAAAATAAATGCTTGTTCATCAAAAAAAAATCTTTTTTTGCAATTTGACCTCCTCCATACCCATCCCTCCTCCCCTCCCTAACAATAATAAAAACTTTAAAAGGAAATGACTAGAGAGACAAAAGGTACTAACTTAATCCAAAGAAAGCCTGGGTTCTCTGGATATAAAATCAGCAAAATAGGAAGCATGTATTTTTTACCCTAACGTTATGATCCATGCTTTTCATTTTCTTGTATTCTCTTATCATCACCAAACTGTTTCTTTTTTTAATCCTTTAAAGCTTTCTTTTCTTTTATATTTTTTTCTTGGTTTCTCAGGTTACAATACATGTTCCACCTGTTTCTGTAAGGAAATACAATTCAAAACTCTGGGTTTCAGACCACAAAATATTTTCCTTATTTTGGATTTTACAAAAATGATGACTATTCTGTTCAAATTATTAATTGATATTGATCAACCACTAAATTAAGGAGACATAAATATCTGGTATGTTCATAACTTAAACTAGACAGATGCATTTCAGCTCCCTTCAACAAACAATTATAAGAGAATTTGAAGAGGGAGAAAATATTAGCAGCTAGTGAGGATTCACAAAGAGTTAAGGGGAATCTCAGAAAACATCCTGTAGAGGGAAAGCTATAGATTCTAAGAGAGAGAAGGGAGGAGGCAGGACATTCCAGGTGAGTGGAGTAATTTGTCCAATGGTAGGGAAAGATAAAATGGCAAGTTCCAGAATAACAAATAGATTAGTTAAGTTGAAACACAAAATGAATAAAGGAAAATATTGGGAAATGTCTATAAAGGTAAGCTGTCATAAGTACCAAGCTGAAGATTAGAGGCTAGATCTCTAATTTCATTCCTATAGAGAACTCCCATGTAAAAAACTCTATCCACCAATGCAGTGGCATCTTCTCCCCTTTTTATAGTCTTAGAGAGTTGCCTAAAGCATTGAAAAGTTAAGTAACTTATCCAGGGTCACCCAGCCAATATGTGACAGAGGCAGAATTTGAACCCAGAACTTCTTATTTGTGTACAACTGAAAACTCCTTCAAGTCAGGATTGTTTTGATATCTTTGGGCCATTCCTTCACACATAGTAGGCAGTCTTATAAATATTGTTCTTGTTGGTCAGTCATGTTCAATTCTTCATAACCTCATATATTATATTATCCATGGGATTTTCTTGGCAAAGATAGGGGAGTGCTTTACCATTTCCTTCTCCAGTGGATTAAGGCAAACAGACATTAAGTGACTTGCCCAGAGTCACATAACTAATAAGTGTCTGAAGATGGATTTTAACTCAGATCTTCCTAGCTCCAGACCCAGCACGCTATCCACTGAGCCATCTAACTGTGCTCCTAGGCAAACAGAGGTTAATGGCTAGTAAGTATCTGAGGTCAGATTTGGACTCAGGTCTTTCTCTCTGCATCCACTGTGATATCTAGCTGCCTATCATATAGTATAAGGTTATATATAGTATAAGGTTATATAATATGATAAATGTTAATTTATATCAATTAGTCTTCTGTAAAAAAAAAACAGAGCAAAACAATGCTCAATTTAAATTTCAAAAACCTTTTTTCTTTTCTTTTTGGAAAGTTTTCCTTCTTTATCTCCAATTTTAACTTAGGTACATTCAAGTGTAATAGTATCATAACAGAATATAGTATGGAGCCTATCATCTGCCCTCTAGAACTCATCGGATTTTGATAAATTTCATTCGGGTCTATTTGAAATTGAAAGCAGACTTTTTAGATAATGATATTCCTTGATTTGGTGAAGTTAAAACACATCCTTAAGGTTTTGAAGTTAGAGGTTGTTTGCACCTTTATTCAATTCAATGAATTTTAAGTCTTTGCTCTTGCTTTTTTGGACTTAATAGAGTAAACAAAAGCATTGTCATATTTATTCTGCATCAGAGAAGATATTAGCTTTGCCGTCAACTTCAAGCCTACACAAAAATGCCAAAGCAGTCAAGGACATGGAGCTTATCACAAATATACTTCCTTTATTATCAAGTTTTCAGTAAAAGCCATAGGAAAAACAAAATCCAGCCAAGCACCATATTGAGGAAAAGTCATCTTTACAGAAACGTCAAGTGTATGAAATGGAGGCTGACTTTGAAATTTGAATATTCAAATCTACCAGAATATTCCAAAGGTTGTAGCAATTCTCAGTTTCCTTGCCCATCCAAATGTACCTTAAAGTAAGGCCTTAAGTAAGTGCCTTAAAGTAAGGCAATTGTGTGGATATAGGATGGATTTTCTTTTAAAAACTTTCAATTTCAGAGAAGTATTAGAAGATTTAAATGAACTGACACAGGGTGAAGTCAACAGAACTGTGAATATAGACCATAATTATAGAAGCAAAAATGTGAAAAACAAAATCAATCTCAATGTATAATTATAATGTCTAAACTTGGCCCCAGATGAGAGTTGAGAAAATTTATCTCCACCCTCCCTTTGTAGAAATTTTGACTCCGAGACTAAAAGCAGCCTGCTGAAAAGATTCCACCAATTCTCTTTGTCCTTTAATAATTTGGATAGGGTGATAGAGACTGTACTTGAGATTTCACTGGTATAGGGAACTGCTAGGTGAGAAAAATTCATCTACCAATTCCAGTCAGCAATTTATCTGCAATATGTAATAGTAAAGATTTGTCTGAAGCTTTGAGAGGTTAAATGATTTACCCAATGTCACACATCCAGAATGTGTCATAAACAAGATGTGAACTCAAGTTTTCCTGGATTCAAGGCTGGTTCTCTATCCTTGATGTGACAGGGAGGAATATATTTGAATATAAATATGAAAAAATAAAACACATAAAAAATCCAAAAGAAGATGGTTCTTCAAACTCCTCAATTTATGGAAGGAGAATTGATAGGATTTAGCAGCTAATTTGATGTGGAAAGTAGAGAGAAAGAAGGAAGAATCAGCTAGGAATGCTGATGTTAAGCCTAAATGACTTGGAAGAAAGTGATGCCCCCAAAATAAATTGGTACATTTGAAGGAGGGGTAGACTGGGAGAGGATGATGATGAAGCTAGTTTTTGATATATTGAGTTTTTTAATTTTGTAAATGAAATCCAGGTCCAGCAGGCAATTGGGGATGTGGAATTGGAGGTCAGAGGAGAGGTTGGGAATGATAGCATAAGATTTGGGACTTTGCTTCATAAAGGGACATGATAATAAGTCCACAGAAAATGGATACAGAAGAGAGATAAAAAAGAGAACACACACCAAATGAATGGAAAGGAGGAGGTTGTATCTAGAAAAGAAGAGCTTTGGAAAGAAGGATTAGATTAGTGAGAGGAAAACCAAAAGGAAGTCGTGTCCCTGAAGTCACATGAGAATATCTAGGGGAGGCAAGTGATTGATTATCTTCTGTCAAATGTTACAGAAAATTCAGGAAGAAGAGGATGAAAGAAGACTCATTTGTTTGCAGAATTTAATTGAATTCAATTCCTAGAAATATCTATTTTCATTTGTTAAAATTAGATAATTAATCAACTGATTCATATACCAAACCCCACCATAATTTAAGTAAACAATCCCCTGTGTGTTTAAAACTTAAACTACTTGTGTATCCTTCAGATGTTAATGAAATTATTGATTTCTGGTGTTTTCATCATTACAGGAATGAAGATTTTTCTTCAAGGAATATTAATGATTCTGGTTGGCTATAAGAGTCCTTGGTTCTCTTTATTTTTTTTGCACTCATAACCTATTTTGTCTTGTCTTGTCTTCTTTTGTTTTGTTTTGTTTTCTATAGTTGAGTTTTTGCCTAGAGAACTGCAAAATCTCTTTAACTGGCCAGAATCTATCCAAAAAAGCTTCTCCAGTCTAACAAATTCCAACTTCTTGACTTTTTTTGCTCATATTTGCTAACTGTAGGCATAAGCATCTGCTAATACATGATATATTTGGGGTTGGTTGGTATTTGTGTGTTTGTGTGTATACCTTCCAAAAAGAATGGACTGAAATCCATGAAGTTGCGAGGCTAGTAGGTTAAAAATTATATAAATAAATAGAATACACCAGTATGGAAGCAATGGGGAGGGAAGTGTTGAATGAAAGAGCAATAAAGAGAGAGGAAATGTTGGATTTATGAGATTTGGGGCAGAAAGGGATCCTAGAAATCTTTTATTCTAGCACATTCTTTTTTATAGATGGAAAAAACTAGGGTCCCAAGATCATTTGACTTGTCCAATATTGGGATTAATTAGAGGAGCAGAACTGAAGGCAGTAAAAAACAATTCTTACCCTAATATATCTGGTTATTTCACTAGCTCAGAGGATATTGACAATGAGGTCAAAGGAGTGTGTTGAACTAACTGTATTAAAGAAAGTCTTCCTTCTGACCTCCTGCAAATAGACTACGTGGAATAATCATAGCCCATCTGCCTTGCTAGTAAAAAATGCTAGTCTTAAGAAAGCCTGGCCAAAGAACTGCCCTTGCTCCTAGTTAAATCCATCATCCCAATTTTGAAAACACTGTACATGAAGATAGGTGAGTCAGTCATCTTTCTATACAAAGGACAACACTAACTAGTTACTTCTGATAAAACAAAAAGAACAGTTTCTGGAATAAGGAAATGTGCCCTTCTGAATTACCAGTGCTCTTTCCTTACCAAATCTAATATCCTCTTACCTTCCCACAATCTCCTTGACCTCTCTCCAAGGACAACTTTCAAGCTCTCTCCAACTTTAAAATTAGGAACAACCCATTCCACCTGTATACTCTCTCACCTCTGTGTTTTTGTCACAGTGTTCCTTCCTAATTTTTTTTCCAACCTATCCGAATGCTCCTCCTCAGTGTCTGTTGCTTAACTGTTAAGCCTTCAACTGTAGATGTACCCCTTTCCTCTCACTTGATGATCTCATTAATTCCCATGGGTTTACTTAGCATCTCTATGCAGATGAATCTCAGATCTATGTATCCAGCCCTAGCCTCTTACTTAATTAAGCTCCCATCCCATATCACCCTCTTTCTATTAAATATTTCAAATTGAATGTCCCAGAGGCATCTGAAGATACTCAAAACAGAACTGATTTTCCTAACACATTCCCTTATTCCCTTTCCAAACTTTCATATTACTCTTGAGGACACCACTATCCTCCAGGATTGCCCTGTGAGCAACATCCTCAGCTTCTCAGCTCATATAGCCAGTCAGATGCCAAATATTGGCATTTCTGCCCTTGAAACATACCTTCATTCATTCCTTTCTGCTCACATAGCCACCACCCTAATTCAGTCTCTCACCACCTCTCCCATTTGCCAGTTTGATCAAATAGAAAACTCAAGTTTTTCACAGCCTGGTCTCTTTCTGCCTTTCCAATTCCTTTTTTTTAATTTATGAAATAAAACAAACAGTACAATTTTAAAAAGATGCTTATTAAACTTTATGAAAAAAGACACTATCTGCATCCAGAGAAAGAGCTGATAGATATATCTAGAATAATTTAACATATATATGATATATATACTTAATATATATATATATATATATATATATATATATATATAATTAGACACTGCTTGCTTTTATTTTTAAGGCAGGAGCTCTAGCAGCACATGTGACAGAGTGGATCGAGTGCTAGGCTTGAATGAAGTCAGTAAGACCTGAGTTCAAATTCAGCCTCAGACATTTACTACCTATGTGGCCCTGTTTGCCTCAGTTTCCTCATCTGTGAAACGGGCTAGAGAAGGAAATGAAAAACCATTCAGTATATTTGCCAAGAAAATCCCAGAGGAGTCACAAAAAGTTGGACACAACTGAAAACAACTGAACAACCAAAACAACACAAGAAAATAGTGTTAAAGGCAGGAAGTATTCCCTGGCAGAGGGGATGTACACTCTATAAGACTGTGAAGTGAATTTTCTGGCTTACTTATCTTTTTTTCTTTTTAGTTCCTATCTCCTTCCTCATCTCAATCTTTAATTAAAAAAAACCAAAAAGGCAAGTTCTTGTTTTTCTGTTGATGAGCACAGATTGACTCCTGACACAGAAGGATTAATGAACACCAGTCCATGGGTCTCTGTTTGATCTTCTTTCATTTCAAAAGCATTATGGAGATAAGCCTCAGTTATGAAATTTGAAGTAGCTCAGAAATATTTGCTAAAATATGATAATTATCTATTATAATGTTCAATGAATTTTAATCAGCAACAAGAGTCAGAACAAAAATACCTGTCATACTCCCTTCCAGAGAATGTCTGGACTTAATGACCCTAAAGGACTCTAAACACTACAATATTTTCATACCAATCATTTCCCAAAGGAAAAAACCATACAGAATAAATGAAACCTTTTCAGTTGAATTCCCTTTGTATTTGTCAAGAAAGTACTTTAGTTATTATGCTGTCTTAGAACAATCACATGAAATTTTCAATTTATTTTCTATTTGTGCTGTGATTCAAGTGACTAAAACCACTACCAAAAAATATGTCTCTTTCTAAACTTTTATTTTGGAGATTAATGAACAAATATAAAAGAAAATAAAAAGATTTTGCCCATTAGGATATGTTGGTCAGTTTGAGTTTATTTAAAAATTAAGAAAAAATTGTGATGACTATTATTTATGCTAAAGTAGAAAGTAGAAGGGAAATGAATATATATGCAGGTATACATGCATGTATCCATACAAACATATGTGTGTAGATTTATGTATATATGAATGATATACATGGGCAGCTAGGTAGTGCAGGGATAGAGCTTCAGGTCTAGAGTCAGTAAAACCTGAGCTCAAATCTGGTCTCAGACACTTAATTCCCAGGGGGAAACTCTTTTTCCCCCAGGGGGAAACATCTCCCATTTCTGCTAGAGGGCAGATAAATGGTACAATGAATAGAGTGCTGGGCTTGGAATCAGGAAGACTCATCTTCATGAGTTCAAATCTAGCCTCAGATACTTACTATTGGACCCTAGGCAAGTCACTTAATGCTATTTGCCTCAGTTCCTCATCTGTAAAATGAGCTGGAGAAGGAAATGGCAAACCACTCTGGTATTATTGCTATAAAACCCCAAGTGGTCTCTCAAAGAAAGAGTCTGAAACAACTGAACAACATATGGTATACATAGATATAGCTATATCTACATACATACTGGTCTGTTTATTTTTATTTGACCAAGACCTGTGATTTCCTTGGTATGGAGCAGTTGTTTCCAATTCAAATAGAAATTTTTCAGTTATTTCAGTTGCGTGTAATTCTTCATGACCCCATTTGGGATTTTCTTTGCAAATATATTTCACACGGAAATAGGGGCCACCAAATCATACTTAAGTATCTGTCCAGGCAGCATATTGACTTAGAAAACTATGTATTAACATTATCTGTATTTTATGTATTTTGTTAAATATTTCCCAATATTTTAAATTTGTTCATCTGTACTTGAGAGTGTTGTGTCACATGGGATGATACTTCTGGTAAAAGAACTCCCAATAAGGAAACTTCCTTATCAATGAAGATCGGAATCTATATCCTATAGGTCTAAAAAAGTTGTTTAGGGCCCTCAGAGGTTAAGTGACTTGCTTAGGGTCACACAACCTGAATGTCTTTACTGAAACCCATCAGTGCAATTCTTGGCATACCTTATTTCATCTGATCCCCCCAACCCCCACTCTGTGATGTGGGTAGAACAAGCAAGCATCTTTGTCCTTACTTTTTTTATGAGGCAGTCAAGACCTGGAGGAGAAGTCAAAGTGACGAAGGTGACCCAACTGGTTAAGCCATAGGGCTAGTACCAGGAACTAGGCTTTCATACAAATCTACTGTTCTTTCCTTTGCATCAAGATGTGTGCTATAGTAGTTTAATGAGTAAAGTGCTAGACAAAAAGTCAGGCTACCCCAAGTTATCCAGTCTTCACCATTAATTCCAGGTGATTTTGAATGGGCATTTAGCCACACTGTGCTTGTTTCCCCCTTTGTGCAATAAAGAACACTACTAGTATTGATCCTGAGTCCAACAAGTCAAAAAGTAATTTGAATTCTCTGGAAGAAATGAAACCTAAAAACATACTTTGAGGTTATTACTAATGTAATCAATGACAAAAAATGTAATTGATGGTAAAAAAAATTCAAAGATGCAGCATCATTTAAATTGATATTTAAATAACAAATTACTATTCCAGATAGTTTCCCAGTCACATGACTAATTGTTTTTCAAATTTTTCATGCAACCAGGGGGAAAAATGGTTATATCCTTTTAATTCATGACGTTTCTCTTCTAGAATGAGTATTTATAAGAAAAACACATCCCTAGGCCAGTAGAGAAATAGTCAAAAATCTCCACATGCCTTTATCTTTATGACTGCTCAACAATACTCAGCTTGGATTATTAGGGGTAGGTTGACATCTTAATTACCAAAAATAAAAGCAGGTCATTTTGTTTTGTTCATTTCCATCATTATCCCAATTTTAACTTTCTAATGCTGACTGCATTGTTTGCCTAACATAAAGGTAAACAGTTGTGGGCTAGTCTCACTTCAAAGGGCTCTTACTTAATGGAAAAAATAAAAAGAATTTGATGGCTTAAATTCTTATTATGTATTCAAGAATAGCTTGAGTACAACTAAAACACATTTCCTTTTGATTTCCAGACAGATTTCTTTATTTTCGAAGGTTAAGCTGACATTTTGAAATGTTTTTAAGGAAAGTGCTTTGGAAGGAGGGAAAGAAGTTTTACATATAAAATACCTAGGTTATTTTTTTATCAAAGATTTTTAAGAGACTTTTTCAGACATTTTTCACCATTTCAAGGTTAGAAAGTTTAATGGGGGAGTTGGTAATAAATGAATGGTACTTTAGAAAGCAACTTACTTGTAGGAAAAGAATAGAAGCTTTATTTTTTTAAAGTTAGACAAACCTAGGTTGGCATGTTTCCACAACTAGATTTCCCACAAGAGTAATGGTATTTTTGTCCATTTGTTCCCCAAATCAGAGATTTTGAGCTAGAAAAGAACCCGAGAGGTCATCTAATCTCACCCCTACATTTTACAATTGAGAAATGGGAGATCCAGAGCTTTAGCGCTTTATTCATGATCCCATGGGTAGTAAGTGCCAGGGATTAGATTGGAACCCACATCTCGCCTGACTCTTGCACTTTCTACCACACACTATATTTATGGCCTTTCTCTCTTGAACATCATAAATAAGGGGTTCTTAACTTGGCATTCATGGACCCACAGGGAATGTGAAGAGATTTCAAGAGGTCTCTGAACCGGGAAGGAGAAAATAATTACATCTTTATTTTCATCAACATTTCATTAAAATTTAACATTTCCATCAGTTATGAATTTTTTTAAAAATTCTCATAAGGAGTCTACTTCCCCAGGTGGCCAAATAACTCAAATCATAAAGCCTTACAACAAATGCTTCTAAAAGCCTTATTGAGTGAATGAGAATATCACTGAATAAAACTGATTCAGCAAACAGGTGGATAAACAGTTGCCATATTCAATACTTTATACATTTTTGACATTTTAGTCAATGTCATAAAGGGGTTTGAAGAAGCTATCTACCTAAATCAAAATGCAAGAATGTAATTTCACAGTAATTGGATCAAGCACTTTACTTGAAAGCACTTTTCTAATTTTGAGATCTTCAAATATAAAACCAAGACTTGACTAAAGGTAAATTTTGCTTCTTATTTTTAAAAATGCAACAACAAAGAAATATCTTTTCGCACTGTGGTAAGAAATCAAATCGAGAGAGAGACCCACTACCAATTCCATAGGATAAATGGATTTCCCTTTAACCTTGAAATTGCATTGTCCACAACATGATTGAAAATGCCTTCGAACTTTCAATATGTCTTGGAAGTGATCAGTTCCTTGAATGTCCATCACCTCTGAAAACTCACCTGGCATTGCTTTATGCTGACAAATGCCCTTTTCCTGTAAGCCTGCAAACATCCAAGCTTCTCAGCTAACTCCATAGCCTTATCTAAATCCACGGAAAGTTGTCTTGCAGCTTATCTTTGACTAAAGCCCAAACATCATTTTTCTTGTCAAATTTCAGGCATTTCAGCTTCATGAAGATTTGAATGCTTTAGCCTTATCATTTGAAACAGACTTTTAGGGTGGCTATATTTAGAACAATTATATTATTTCATTAGTTATATATGCAGATAAGATGGTTTTTCAGTTAGGGAAGTTTTCTTAGCCAAGAATGATCCTTTAATTCTCCCCAAAACATCAATAATCTTCCTCACAGGCTCTTCTGCAGGGGACTGTGAATTTTAATAGCTCAGTGAGAGCCCAAGCCATGTGAATAGATTAAGAAATTTGAACATGTACTCAGGAAAGCATGAATATCACTTTGTGTCTTTTTGATGAGTCACAGTTATATAATGAACATACAGATGTTTATTTGCCAGTTAGGCAAAATATTCAGGAATTAGACCAGTTTAATAAAACTCTTTTGAAATAAACTTTTGTAAGATACAAGAAAATGTAAAATTCTGAGGGCAGGTGCATAATTAATACTGTTAAATCAGACTGAATGGAATTTTCCCCTATTTTCAGGAAGGAGCTGTCCACTGAGGAAATTCTGCATTGAATTAAACTGAATTGAATTATTACCAGTAACTATATGGGACATGGTGGGGAGATAAAAAGAAATTAGAGTTTGTTTTTAAATAAATAGATTTTAAATAAATACGTATGTTAAACTTTGGAGGAGCTAGGTGGCACAGGGCATAGAGTGCTAGTCTTGGAGCCAAGATGACCTGAATTCAGATTTGACCTCAGACACTTAATAGCTGTATGACTCTAGGTAAAGCATTTAACCATGTTTGCCTCAGTTTCCTCATCTCTCAAATGAGCTGAAGAAGGAAATGGCAAACCACTCCAGTATCATTGCCAAGAAAACCCCAAATGGGGTCTACTACCTTCCAATTGTGATTCACTTTGTCAGTATTCTTTACAAAATAGAATCCTTAGAACTGAACATAAGTCTAATCATGCTTCTCCCATTGTGGTTGTATTTCTTTAAAAAAAAATAGTATTTTATTTTGATTTTATGTTGCAAACATTTATAAACTACTCTCATTTCCTGAGGGGACAGCTAAGTGGCATCATAGTGAGCAGAGGGCCAGGCTTAAAGTCAGGAAGATTTATCTTTGTGAATTCAAATCTGGCCTTTGACCTTTACTAACTGTGTGACCCTGGGCAAGTCATTCAACCCTGTTTGCTTCAGTTTCCTTATCTGGAAGATGAGTTAGAGAAGGAAATGGCAAATCACTCTAGTATATTAGCCAAGAAAACCCCAAACAGAGTCCTGAAGACTCAGATACAATTGAAAATGACTAAAAATAGCAAACTCACCTCCTGTGGCATTTCTCATAGCAAAATTTTGAAATTAAATAAAATTAGTACTACAGTGATATCTGAAAATATAAACAACATTTCACACCAGTATTACTCCCCCCACCTGTCCATTTTAAAAAAAGTTAACAGAAGTCTATTTTCTCTCCTTCCTACTCCATATTCTGTTTTAAAAAAAAAGGAAAGAAAAAAATTTCTTGCAACAAATAATAGTAAAGCAAAATAAATTCCCTTGATTTATGAAAATATATGTCTCAGTCTACATTCTAATTCCATCACCTCTCTGTAATGTAAGGCATGCTTCATCGTCCATCCTCTGAAAGCATGAATGGTCATTGCATTAATCATAGTTCTTACAACTTTCAAAGTTGTGATTTTTTTCTCAAATTGGTCTCCTGGTTCTACCCTTTTATTCATCAGTTTCTAAAAGTTTTCAAAATGCATTATTTTTATGACATTGATCTCATAGTATAAATTGTTCTCCTGTACTCATATCAGTCTGCATCGGTTTATAATTAATTTTTCCATGGCTTTCTTTGAAATCATTTGTTTTCTCATTTCTTATTGTGCAATAGTTATGGCATAAGAATGTAATAGTTAATTTTTTTAAATTCAATTAATGGTTTCGTTAAGTTTCATCTTATGATATTTGGTTCCTCATTCTAACCTACTGAAATCCTGTTGGGTCCTGACCCTGTCAATCCAACATATTAGCTATCTGCACCAGCTTTATGTCATCTTTGGTTTCACAAATTTATCAACTCTGCCTTCATCTAGGTCACAGTTATAATTTCTGAGTAGCACAAGGTCAGGGACAGATCCCAAGGACACTCCAGTAGAGACTTGGTTCCACATTAATAATCACCTCTTAATTAATGATTTCTCTTAGGTATCAAACCAAATATCAAATCCTTTTAACGACCAGCATTGTCTAGCCCATATTTCTCTATGTTACACAAGAATAGGATTTTGTCCAATGATTTGCATTGGACAGTGGAACTGAGATCCAGTTATATAACATGTCTCCGGCATACTACAACTCTGAAAGGGAAAGTCACTTCACTTTTATGAAACACCTCTGTAAAATGGGAGCAATACACACTACTAACTTTCAAGGTTTTTTCTTAAGAATATGCTAAAAGTTCTACATGAAATTGAGGTATGGTTTTCTTAAATATATGAAGAGCTCTATCCTAAGCATTTCAAATGATACAGAAAGTATGAAACATGGTTCTCTTGCCTACAAGAAGCTCTAAATCTATTTTAAGCATTAAACATCAGGCACAGACAAAAACAGAAAACCAGGCACATAAAGACAAAATAAAATGCCAATAATTAATATAGATAATAAAGTCTACAGGGGTATTCATGGGAGTCTTCATAGATCTTGAAGGATAAACAGGAATCCCATAGGTAGAGAAAGTAGGAGAGAGTCTTTCAGGCATGGAAAACAGTATGCACAAAGTCAAAGAGAAAGTAAATACAGGAGACAAATAGAAAGCAGACAGATCTATTTACTGTAGTGAGCAATAAGGGACCCAGCATGGTATATCTGAAAGGGTACTAGATTTCAAATCTGAAATCCTAGGTTTTAAACGCATGTTCTTGCAGTTATTGGGCAGGTGACTATCTGTCCCTCAGTTTTCTCATCATTAAAAGGAGACTGGACAAAGTGATCTCTAAGGTTCCTTCTAGCTTTAAATCCTATGACCTTGAGTAAAATAAATTAGGAGCAGATCAAGGTTTGAATGAATTAGTTGTAAAAAAAATAATTAGGGGGAATAAGGATATTAAATGTTAGGCTGAGGAATTTTAATTTTGTTGGTAGCCATTAAGAAGATTTTGGGTGGAAGAATGGTGTTTTAGGAAAATTCATTTAGTGCATGTTAAAGAATATGGTATCCTCCCAAATAGAGAGTCAGTTTCCTGAGGGAAAGGGATAGTTCTGTCTGTATGCTTTTATCCTCAACTTCTTATAACTCAATGTTTTGTACATAGTAAACACTCTGTACATTGAATTGAATTAAAAAAAAAAACTGGGGAATATTCCAAAAGTCCCTTTAACAATTGAAGAATGAAATGAAAACTATTTTAACTAGAAGAATTGCATTGGAAATGAGGAGGGAATGGTTGCATGGAAGGCATATTATGAAGGAAGAGTAGAAGGAAGGCTTGCTTTCCCTTCTACTCTGAATACCTAAAATTGTTACAGCCTCTATCACATAATTATCATTTAGCTTGTATACTTCAAATTAGAGAAGCATAGAATGCTAGAGTTGGAGGGGACCTTAGGACATTGACATGAACTTAGAACATAGAAAATGCCTGACCTGGGAGGGACTCTAGAACATAAAATGGTAGAACAGAGAATGCTCAAACATAAAATGTTAGACTTAGACAGCACCTTAGAATGTAGAAAGTGAGAATTCAAAAGGACTTTAGCACACAGAATGACAAAACTAGAGAAGCTCATTTGAGTCTTAATACCCTTCTTTAGCAAATAGATAAACTGGGAGAGAGGGAATGATGTGCCTGGGGTCTCCAGGTACTGCTTTTTCCATGTTTATTCATTAATTTTTCTTGTACTAAACATCATCCTAGAGAAATTATAAGTTTCTTGAGGGCACAGTTCACAGATGAACAAATTATTTTGCATTACTATACTAATATGTGTAAAGACGTTTTGCAAATATTTAAAGAACTCTATAAAAACTAGCTATTAGCACTCCGAATGTTGAGAATATGACCAACAAATATCTGTTGAATGAATGAGTAAATAAATACATGAACTAGTGAATAAATGAATGAGAATCCCCCCCAGGGAGCAATGGAATATATATTCAGTGTTATACCAGGGATGGAAAACTCCAAAGCACCTAAAGGCCAAGAATCATAAGTAGATTTTTAGGACTTTTTACGCTGTTTAGGGAAATTTTCATTTGACCTGTTAACCAGTTGTTAGTCTTTTAGTCTGTTCTTATTTTGCATTTAATTCAGATCCTGGATTTAATATGATTTTGCCAGAGATGGCTAATGAATATGTTAGCCCACATACTTCCAGATTCATTCCCATTTGCATCTTGTCATTTGGTTATGGCTTTTAAAATGCAAGGTCTGATTTGGGGGAAGTCCATTTTCATAGAACTACTGTCACAAATGTGTATTTTAGGCAAATATCCCTAATCATCCCCGCAGTCATTGCTGCTGAACACAAAATGTACCAAAATTCTCCTGATAGTTAATGTCAAAATAGTTCTTTACATATTGATAAGCTACTCCTCCCCCCTGCTCATCCTCTGCACCTTCCATCTGTGTTCCATATTCTGGAAATGGGCGCTTGTTATTTGTATAACAAGCAGATGTCAATGAGCTTCACTATCTACAAGGGAGAAGAAAAAATATTGATATTTCATTAAATGGATGAGATTCATCTTGTTCCAGTGCTGAGACACTAACTAATATGTCAAAATATAGGCATGTTAGAGGTAAGAAATATCCTGTTGATGCTAGATTTCTATTCTGATTATATTGAACCTGTCACTTTGCCTCCCTTTGAGATTTCCTCATGAAAAATTCTGTGTAAACACAGAGAGTTACAAACCTTTCTTTCCAGGTCCAGATAATATAACTCCTTTTGGGAAGGTCTTTTGACTTTAAAGTCATTTGAAAGGGAAGGTATTTGATAGCTAATTCAGAACTATCCTTGTAAAAGACAATGAAGGAAGAAATAAAAGTTAATCAAGTTTATCCTGGATGAGAACCATAACTTCACTTAGAGTAGGAACACTCACTGTGGGACCAACCCAGAAACCAGGATATTGAAGCATCTGGATTGGTTTAGCAGCTAAATTGGGAAAGGACAGAGAAGTGAGAGCTTCTTTCATTAAGAATTTACATGTCTATAGAGAGCCATTTCTGAAATCAAGAGGACTTGAGTTCAAATTCTACCTCATACATTTACTAGCTGTGTAACCTTGGGCAAGTCACAACCCAGATTGCCTTCAAAACACAAAACTAAACTTAAAAAAAAAAGTATTTACATAGTTACTCTATAAGAATTTACCTTCCTCTTGTTCCTTCCCTCTGTGGGTTTATCCTTTGCAGTTCCAATAAAGAACCTTTGTGACTCATTATACTGGTCATGTGACCTCACTGGTAACTCAGGTTTCTACTCTGTTCAAGAGCCTTCACTGGCTCCCTACTGCTTCCACGTAAAAATGCAGATTCCTTGATTTAGCACTGAAAACCCTCTAGCATCTAGGTCCTACTTACTTTTTAAGCATCATTTACATTATTTCCCTTCACGCTCTCCGTAAGTCTATCCCCCAAGTCAGGAAAGCACTTCCTCCTCATTTCTCCATTTTTAAAATTCTTAATTTTTACCAAGATTCAGCTCCAGTATGTAGCCTTCTCAGATTCCTCCAATTAAAGAGGTTCTTTTACTCTTCAAATATCCCTAACATTTAATATTTATTTGTGCATATATTATTTGGCCCTTTGGCCAAATTTAGTCTCCTAGAAAGCAGGTACTATCACCCAGTTTGTCTTTTCTCCTACAGTGACTACCATCGTTTTCACACATCAGCTGATGTCCAGAATGAATAGCACTCTAGACTTAAAATCAGTCAGTCAACAAGCTTTCATTAAATATTAGGTATCAGGCACTGTGCCAAGTACTGAAAATACAAAGAAAGGCAAAAGACAGTCCCTGGCCTCAAAGACCTTCCAGTCTAAGGGAGGAAACAACCATGTAGAAATAAGTTATGTATGCATGGCAGAAACTGGGGATAATCTTAGAGGGAAGGCATTAATATTTAGAAAGACTCAGAAAGGGGTTCTTACAGAAAGTCAGACATTAGCTGAGAATTAAAGGAAGTCAAAGAAACTGTGGGATTGACATGAGGAGAAAGAATTCCAAACATGGGAAACAACCAATGAAAAATGTGTTGAATTGGGAGATGGAATATCTTGTGTGAGGAGCACCCAGGGGACCAGTGTTATTAAGTTACAGAGAATGTTGGGTGTAAGGTATAAGGAGACTAAACCAGTTGAAAGGGGTTATGGGCCTTCATTTAGCTTCTTGATAAATCTCACTACAGAGAAGGTCTAAGTGAATTCATTCACATTTTTGAACCAGCTCTCCCATCTCTCTCTCTCTTCAACATTATGGTGCTGAAACCCAGAAGTCCAAATATTAATTGGACTCTGATGATCTTCTCCTAGCCACTGGGATAAAAGGCTCTGGGTACAGCAGTTGGAGGCCATGGACCTTCTATGGACCTTAGTACACCTTCCAAAGCCCTATCTGGAAGGCAACTTTTAGGAAAACAACCCCTGCCCTTGATGACCCCAAGTGGTTTGCCTCTCTCCATCTTGGACTCAGTGGGCAATGTATTCAGCACCCCACGCTGATCACCCTCCCTCAACCTATTTTGGGCCCTGAAGTGGACTCTTTGCCCCTGTTCAACAGGAAGCAGCTACTGAAGACAGTGACCTTTGCCTCTTTTCCCTAAAATAATTCTCCTACCTGGTGGTTGAGTCAGGAAATGATGTGGATAGAAACAGTGCCCTAAGAATTAAAAATAATATTAAGGATTGACTTTGTGAAGCCCCTGGTTTATTTTCTAACCTGAAGGTGCCCTAAAGTCTCCCCTTAGCACAAAACCTCCCCTTTTCCTGGACCATAAAAGTCCTTGTTCCTCCCCCTCATTTCCCTTATCTTGTATCTCATCCTGTATCTTTATCTTGCAAGACTTACCCTCGATCTTCAACCCCTTTAAGGAAACCCTAAAATCATCCTATATAAGCCTGATCTTTTCCTATGTCATTGCCTTTGTTTACCTCCTTGCCAAATCTCAGGCCTGCTGCTTTGGCATCAATAAAGCTCCCAGTGGTTACAGAGAAGGTCTAAGTGAATTCACTCACCTTTTGAACCATCTCTCCCATCTCTCTCTCTTCAACAATACCTTTCACTGTTTTCTCTTGTTTTATTATATGGGTATTTCCATAGTAGAAGGACATATCTTTCTTGAGATATGTTCCCCCACAACAGAGGTTTGAAAACCTAGACTGGCTAATATTCAGATATGTTTGCACAAAATTGTTTCAAGTGCCTTCTAACTTTAAAATCCTATGTGTTTCTGATTATCTATTCTGAAATGTTGATAAAATTATTTCTCTTGATCAAAGTTAACCCTGTTTAATCTGGAGCTATTGTAGCATTACTATAGAATGAGGGAGTTACAGCAAATTACTTCCGTGGTTCCTCCTAGTAGTGAAAGGTGGCCTTACTCTCTGAAAGCTGTTATAGTCTTGTCTAACAACACTAGTAGGTTAAAGGTATTGTATTGTATGTATTATTTATATATATATGCACATATGTATACATCTATATATGCATGTACATACACACATACATATATATATATATATATATATATATATATATATATATTGCAAAGTATATGTATGTGTGCATATAGGCACATAAGTTTTCTTTGTTATTCAGTTTATGAGGATCTATAGACTCTGGGAACTTTCTTGAACTTTCCTTGAATCTTCCCACTTAATCTGGCTTTTCACACCCAAAACTGTTTCCCTTAACCTAATCTGGTCCATCCTTGATTATTTCCCACCCAACTCCTCCATTGTCTGATACCTCCTAATTGCCTCCAGCTGTTTTCCACCCTTAATTATATCCCTAGTTACCCCAGTCTCATCAAGATCCTGCTTAAACCCTCCTCCCAGACTACTAGGCCACCCTGCTACACTCTATTCTATATAGATTCTTTATATAAATTCCATCTCCCCTCCATTAAGTCACACAGATTCAACCCATCTCTGATTCTGTCTACATGAGATTCCATGTGGTCTGCTTGTCACAAATGGTTAAGCTTCTTAAGAGTCAACCCAATATGAAGAATCTTTAATACATTTTGTTTTACTTTGACTAAAAAAAAAGGGAGGGGGGTGGTTATGAAGGATTTTGAAAGCCCAACAGGATGTTCTTTTATATCCTGGAGGTGATGGGGAGTCACTAGAGTTTATTGAAAGGAGGGGCAAGATGGTATGCATTAAGAGGATCAGTTTGATAATTAAGGGGAGGATGGATTGGATTGGGGAGAACCTTGAGGCAAGGAGGGCAGCCAGTAGGCTATTGCAGTGGGCCAGGTGTGTGGTGATAAGGATCCATAATAGGCTGGTGGCACTTTCAAAGCAGATATAATAAGAGATGTTATGAAAGTGGAAAAACCAGTATTTGACAATTGGATACTGGGAGTGAGGGAATAAGATGTTGAGCATTATACCCTAGGTTGGGACCCTGGGAAGACGGGCAAATCCTCAATAATAATAGAAAAGTCAGGAAGAAGAAAGGACATGGGGATAAAGAGTGAAATTTTAGACGAGTTTAAAAGGGTTATGGGACATCTAGTTCAAAACATGTAATTGGCAGTCAGAGAATTAGGAAGACTTGCATTTCAGTTCTGCTTTAGATATTTACTAGCTATGCAGCCCTGGCCAAGTCTTTTCAGCAGCACCATGGAAGAGTGGATAATGCTCTGGATCTGCAATCAGGAAGACCTGAGTTCTAATGTGAACTCAGACTTGCTAGCTATGTGACCCTGGGAAAGTCACTTGACCTGTTTGCCTCATTTTCCTCAACTATCAAATGGAGAAAATAAAAGCAACTACTTCCCAGGGTGGTTGTGAGGTCCAAATAAGATAACATTTGTAAAGCACAGTGCCTGGCACATAGTAGGTGCTATATAATGTTTGTTGTGCTCCCAGACTTGGTTTCCTCATCAATCTAGAACAGAGGAAAGATTGTTGGAATCAGTGATAAATGCCAGGGTAAGTAGAGTAGAACAGAAAGTCTTAAAGGAATTTGAAAGTAGTGGTTTTGAAAGGTTCTTCTTCTGGCACTGAGTGGTGCCAGATTTAGGGCCAAATCTAGAAGCCAGGAAAACAAACTCTATGTCTGTTGAAGTGAGGCAGGCATGAAGTGATCAAAGCTCAACCTGGAATGGGCTGGGTTGTCCAGAGAATACAAATCTGGTGTCAATGTTTGGTATTAAAGATACAAGTGAAGCAATGAATGAATAAGAAAACTTTCAAGGTCCCTTCCAACCCTAAATCTATGAGCCAAGGACTCAACATGTAAAGGAAAGGAAAAAGCTTGTGAAAGGCATTTCCAAAGAAGAAACAATAGGATGCAATGATAGTTTGGATATAAGAGCTATACAGAAGAGAGGGGAAGGGAGATACACACACACACACACAGAGCACCTTGGATGTGTCAGGCATTTTGTTAAGTACTTTATAAATGCTATTTCATTTAATCCTCACAACAATGTGAGAAAGGTGCTATTATTAGCCAGATGAGGAAAACTAAGGCAGATAAAGGTTAAGGGACTTGCCCAAGGTCACACAGCTAGGAAGGGTCTGAAGACTGTTTCACCTAGGGGAAAGCTTACTATAAAATTTCCAGTCCAATAAACTGAAAATACTAAAGCACCATAAACAGCAATTCAATACATCTGAAACCAAGCTAAGAATGATTTTCCCCAAAACCTTCTATACATGCCTCTTAGCCTCTTGATTACTGTCTGAGGAATATGCTGTCCTCCTGTTCGTTCAAACTTGAAGCCTTGGATTTGGCTTTGATTCTCCTTTCTCATGTAATTGCCAAGTCCTGTTCATTTTACCTCCACAATACAATTTCAATCAATTCCCTCTGTGCCTTAAGTTTGAGCCCTCAACCCTTCACACTGGGACTCTTGTAATTACATCCTCACTAGTCTACATGCCTCTAGTCTTTCCTCCCTCCAGTATCTCCTCCTGATTGCCAAAATGATTTTCCTAATGTAATTTTCCGAATAACCTTAGCATTCCCCTGTTCAAACACCTTCAAAGGCTCTCTACTCCCCTCCCCTGTCTGCCTTCCACATTACTTCCTGTCTTGTCCTCTCTATTCTGTCAGAATGGATTATTTGCTGGTGTTCCAGGATCTTGTCCTGTCTGTTCACATATTCAGACCTAATTCTAAAATACTCTTCCTCCCTTTGTACCTGTTTAAAATCATCCTCCTCCTTCAAAATCTAGCTCAAAGGAAAATGACTTCTTTCCTCAAATACTCCAAGAATATTTTTCCTATCATATTCTACCATATAATATACCAAATTGTATACTCACAATTTCTACCCATTTGATTGTAGGGAAGGGACCAAATTGTTTTCCATCCCTATATCCCCCAGTGTCTCACAAAGAATTTGTTGTTCAGTAATTACAGACATGTCCTACTCTTCATGACCCCATTTGGGGTTTTCTTGGCAAAGATACTGGATGTGGTTTGCCATTTCCTTTTCTTGTTCATTTTACAGATGAGGAAACTGAGGTAAACAGAGCTTGCCCAGGATCACATAGCCAGAAAGTGTCCGAGGCTAGATTTGAATTCATGAAGATGAGTCCTTCTAATGCCAAGTCCAACTTTATCTACTTTGCCACCCAGCTGCCCCTACAAAGAGTAGCTAAGAAATATTTTTTTAATTCATCACACCATCAATAAGTATTACTAGCTGCCAAGCACAATGCTGGCTTTGTAGAGAAGCAGAAATAATTTCTTGGTATATTAAGCTGGAGGAGTAGAGATGCCTGTATTCATCTGAGAATCCAAGGCAAGAGTGTAGATGAAAGTACAAGGCTGCAGATTTCAGTTTTGGAATCGCTCACATAGAGATGCTAGTTTAGACCACAGCGAAAAAGTGAATATAGATGAAGGTAAGCAGAGCGTAATGGGCGGATCCTTGAGGGCCACAGCACAGGTACGGGAGAAGTTCAGAAAGGAGACCAACAAAGGAGACATGCCATGAATGCTGAGAGGAAATTGGAAGAGAACTAGGAGCGTCCAGCAACACGAAGAAAGAAAGGAGACAGTTCCAAGGAGCAACTGTCGAGTATTATACAACGCTACAGAGAGGTCAAGAAAGAGCGGGAATGAGCAATAACTTAAATTCTGTCGAGTATTATACAACGCTACAGAGAGGTCAAGAAAGAGCGGGAATGAGCAATAACTTAAAT
>CM053770.1:209740623-209771395 GCA_028658325.1 Potorous gilbertii
GTATTATACAACGCTACAGAGAGGTCAAGAAAGAGCGGGAATGAGCAATAACTTAAATTTATCAAGGAGCAACTGTCGAGTATTATACAACGCTACAGAGAGGTCAAGAAAGAGCGGGAATGAGCAATAACTTATTTATCAAGGATGCCAATGATCATTATTGAGAAAGAGATCTGAATAAAACATTAGAGACATAATTCAGATTGTGGATCAAAGCGTTTAGAAGGAAAATAGAGTTTTAAAAAATCGGGACATAATATAGTTATGCGGCAAACCATGTACAGGAAAGATTAGCATGTCTCATGAAGTCTCCCAATACAAGAAGAGACTTCAAAGGCCAATCAAGGGCATTTGTCCATAAATTTAATGAAATGCCTTGCCCTAAATCCATAGCCCAAATATGGATTGTAGTATGAACACACATTGCAAATTGTCACATTAGTGACATTGATCCCCTGATTTTGCAGTCTCGGTCTTTCAGAATTCAATCATATAATACTTTGGGTGTGAGATTTAATTCATTAATTAAAGTCCAGGTAACATTTGTAATCCAAAGTTTTAGAAACAACTAAAGTCTATTACTTTGGGTTGAAAAGCTTTTATTTGTACATGCTATATCACCTAAATTTATTTTTATATTACTTTGCATTTAGTGGACGGTTGGTCGATAGCAATCACGTTAAGTTATCACTTTCTGCTAGTGGCAATATTGTGTTAAGACTCCTTCTGTCAGATGCAATGTTCTTATATAAAAAAAATACACTTTCAGAAGCCTCTGGGGTTGTTTATATGGCTGACATTGTATGTGTTTCAAATATGTGTGTATATGTATACATATATACACATTATCTATTCCAAAATGTTCTACTAAAGTATTTTCTAGGTTCTTTGTCTTTACATTTTTTTTACTTAATCTAAAAAGCATGCTAAAATTGCTCTAAAATCTAATTTATATCATGGGAGTTTTGCACATTAACGTCAACAGCCCATTGCATTGAACATTATAAAGAAAATTCTATTTCTGGATGTTTGGTTTTGAGGGGGAAAACCAGTCACAGTCCTTAAACGCTTTGAAGTATTTAGTTCAATACAGTTCAAAAAGCACTTGTTAAATCAATTCCTATGTGCCACTCACTGTGTTAGGTGCTGGAGATTCGAGGATAAAAACTAATATAGCCCTTGACCCCAAGGAATTCACATTCCATTAGGATGGAAGTAAGAGAAGGAGGGGCAAGATAAAGACTGGTAAATATCAAGTAATTTGAGGAATGTGGAGGAGAACTGGGAGAATGGAAAGGGATTTGATCAAGGAAAGCTTCATGAAGGAGTTAGTGTTTGAGATGGTTTTTGAATGGAGATAAGGATTCAAAAGGTAGATGTGAGAAATGAGAGTATTTTAGGCATGGGGTACTGCTTATACAAAGGCGTGGAAGTGAGAGATGCTACATACATGGAATTGCAAGTAGTCCATTTTGTCCAACATCAAGCAGCATATCATCTGCCCACTAACATTTCTTTTTAATTCATAGTCAATTCTAACTGTTCCTTTTCTACAAATGGGTTTTATAAACTTTTTTTGAAAGAATTTACCAGTCACTAAAATCATAATCAAACTAAGAAAATAAAAATTCCATTGATGCTTTTTGTTTATATCAGTCATTTCTAGATTTCCCTTTTCTCCCAGAATTGTAAAAAATGAAAAATGGGCAAAAAAATCCCAATATGATGAACATTTCTAGCAATGTATGCTACAACCCACCTTTTGTGCCTCACCACACATACTTAAACTCTCTCAGAATGTTTCATTATTAGCTCTCTGGAACTGTTATTAGGTTTTCCTTTCCTCAGAATTTAATTTCCATTTGGTGATCTTTTCATTAGTGGGGGAAGGAAAAGGTACGAACATATTAAGCACCTACCATGTGCCAAACACTTTACAAATACTATCTCATTTGATCTTCATAATAATCCTAAGAAACTGTGGCAGTCAGAGGTTAAGTAATGCCTAGAGTCACACAGCTAGTAAGTATCTGAAGCTGGATTTGAACTTGGGCCTTTCGGACAGCAGTCCAGCACTCTATCCAGAGCGCCATTGAGAGGCCTCATTATCATTGAAGTCATAGTATATGTTCATCTCAGTAGGAGTATTTCACAATGTGTTAGTTGTCATAGATTTTTCTACGCTTCTCTAAATGTCTAACATTTACAATAACACAACAGCTTTCTCAGCCATTTGTTAATTTTCGGCGAATGCTTTCTTGGTCCTGATCTCCCCAGTAGCTTTTGCCTGCTCTCCCCAACTACCTTGTATTTAATTTGCAGCCATTGGGTACATCTGTGTACACCCATTGCCCTTTGAATACTGCTCTGAACAAGGTAGGCTCCAGCAGACACTGTTCTCAAATTCGCCAGTTTAACTTCACTGTCTAGGGCTATTTTAGGAAGCCTCTGGGAGAAAGAAACTGGAAGATAATCCATCTTGTTCACACCATACAGAAGGAAGTACATAGGCAAGGTTGAGCACCCCTGTTCCTTTTCTCCATGACCCTGCAAGCTCTTATTCCAGAAAATGAATGTTGAGTGCTACTGCCCTTCCCCTACAGCGACTGATGGGATATGACAGTGAGGTTGTAAAGCAGCTAGGCAAAGTTTTGTTTTCTCCAATGGACTGTTAAAGAAGGAGTTAGTTCAAAGGTTATATCTCAATTAAGCAATTGAATGATTTTTTCTTGGTTCTTTCATGGTACGGGAAAGGATAACTCTTAGGGCAAGAAGCTGATTCAGTATCCCAAGGCAGGCAGCTGTTTTCTCACTAATTTTCTGTATGCTATTGTGATAACTTATAAATCTATCCTCACCGTTACAAGAAAAAAGAAAATCCAATGGCTGCTCAGTCCTCATTTGGTGCAGGTTGAGTGAAGGGTATAGTAGACATATAGATGCAGTTAAATATTAGAGGGCCTTAAATGAACCAAAATTCTCTGTTTCCTAACCTGGAGCCAGGCTCTCCTGATTGTGAGAGTTCCCCATGTCTAGACAATCTCAGATTCTTCCATGATGAATTCTGGTTGCCATCCTGGCATACATACCACCACATACCACCAACTCCATTATGCCTTTGACCTGGGAACAGAAATCAGGTCAGCACTACCATTCCTAGGGAAAGGTGTATCACTGTCACCCTGCAACTCCACACACCATCCCTGTGATTTACCAAACCAAAGCATCACATTTTTAGTTGTTGTTCCTCTGTCTGTGTTGTTTTCCATCACTTAGAATACTACATGATACATAGTTGGTCCTTAATAAATGTTTGACTTGCTTGTTGATTTTTCTCCATTTATAATGTAGGCTACTTGATGTCAGAATCTTCTTAATTTTTGTATTTTTGTCCCCAAGATTTAGCACAATGCCAGGCACCTAGTAAGTACTTAATAAATGCTTTTTAATTCATGTAAATGGCACACTGAGTTGGAAAATTTGTTTAAAGTCATTGAGAGGCATTGAAGGGTTGAGGGCAGGAGAATGAAATAATCTGAGCTGTGCTTTGGGAAATTTCCATCATCATCTATGTCTAACATGGACTGGAGAAATGAGAGGGTAGAAGTGTGGTAACTGATTGGGAGGATAATCCAGGAGAGATGTGATGAAGCTTTGAATTAAAGACAGGGCAAATAAAAACTATAATATCTATATTCACAACTGATTACTCCCCAGAAGAGCAGCAGTCTGGATATTTTTCTCCTTTTTGAGATATCATGACCCAGTTTCAAAAACAGTTAATTATGAAGGAAGTTTTCCTTAAATTGGAAGTATTCTTTAAAGAAATCCAATAAAACTTGAAATTTGAAAACAAATTTAGGATTCAACATTATTTTTTTTACTCAAACTTAGGAGGTGGAGCCAAGATGGTAAAGTAGAAGGATGGCCCTGTAGAAGTTTTCCTCCATAGCCCATAAAATACCTGTAAAAATTACTCTAAACAAATTCTAGAGCAGCAAGTCACAAAATGACTAAATGAAATAGATTTCTAGCCCAAGACAGCCTAGAAAGCTGACAGGAAAGGTCTACCACACCAGATGTAGAGTGGAGCACAGCCTGGCCTTGACTGTGGCATGACAGGGAAAGGACCAGAACACAGGCTTCAGGGCGTGGAATCTCCAGCAGCAGCTGCAGTTCATAGAGTGCTCAACCCACAAATGCCAAAGACAGCTTCAAAGGTCAATAAGAAAGTGCTTTCACCTGCTTGAGAAGGGAACTGGGTCTGGCTCCACTGGCAGGGGCAACTGCTGCAGCAGCATTCATTTTTGGAGCCCTCAGACTGAAGTCCCTGGGGGAATTGAACAGCTGATCTGGATCTCAACCCTGACCGACTCTTCTAGGTTGAGGAAGACTACTGGCATGGTGGAGCTGGAGGTGGTTGTGGAGAGGGAATTTTACTCACATATCCTGGGCAGAACAGAGTACTTGTGGTTGCTCACAGACAAGAGTGCAGGCCAGGAGAGAAGTAAACTCCTCCCTCTTGATTGCACCACCTTGGAGGAACTGAGAATTTACAGATCCCCAGAGTATACCCTCCTCTTGACAAAGGGCTCATAAGTCAAGTAATTGGCTGGGAAGATGCCCAAAAAAGAAGAAAAAATAAGACTATAGAAGGTTACTTTTTGGTGAACAGATATTTTCTTCCATCCTTTCAAATGAGGAAGAACAGTGCATACCATCAGAGGAAGACATGGAAGGCAAGGCTTCTCCATCCAAAACCTCCAAAATAAATATGCAATGATCTCAGGCCATGGAAGAACTCAAAAAAAGAATTTTGAAAATCAAGTAAGAGAGGTGGAGGAAAAATTGGGAAGAGAAATGAGAGCAATGCAAGAAAAGCATGAAAAGTGAATCAATAGTTTGCTAAAGGAGACCCAAAAAAATGCTGGAGAAAATAACCCCTTTAAAAATAGGCTAACTCAATGGGCAAAAGAGGTCCAAAAAAACCAATGAGGAGAAGAATGCTTTAAAAAGAAGAATTAGATGGAAAAGGAGGTTCAAAACTCACTGAAGAAAATAGTTCTTTAAAAATTAGAATGGAGCAGATGGAAGATAATGAATTTATGAGAAACCAAAAAATTACAAAAGAAAAAACCAAAAGAATGAAAAAATAGAACACAATGTGAAATATCTCATTGGAAAAACAACTGATCTGGAAAACAGATCCAGGAGAGACAATTTAAAAATTGTGGGACCTACCTAAAAGCCATGATCAAAAAAAGAGCCTAGACATCATCTTTCATGAAATTATTAAGGAAAACTGCCCTAATATTCTAGAACCATAGGGTAAAATAAATATTGAAAGAATCCACCCATCACCTCCTGAAAGAGATCCAAAAAGAGAAACTCCAAGGAATATTGTAGGCAAATCCCAGAGTTCCCAGGTCAAGGAGAAAATATTGCAAGCAGCTAGAAAGAAACAATTTGAGTATTGTGGAAATACAATCAGGATAACACAAGATCTAGCAGCTTCTATATTAAGGGAAAGAAGGGTGTGGATTATGATATTCCAGAAGACAAAGAAACTAGGATTAAAACCAAGAATCACCTACCCAGCAAAACTGAGTATAATACTTTATGGAAAAAAGTGTTTATTCAGTGAAATAGAGGTCTTTCAGGTATTCTTGATGAAAAGACCAGAGCTGAATAGAAAATTTGACTTTCAAACACAAGAATCAAGAGAAGCATGAAAAGGTAAATAGGAAAGAGCAGTCATAAAGGACTTACTAAAGTTGTACTGTTTACATACCTACATGGAAACATAATATTTTTAACTCTTGAAACTTTTCTCAGTATTTGGGTGATTGGAGAGATTATACACACACATACACACACACACGTGTGTGTGTATATGTATGTATGTGTGTGTGTATGTGTATATATATATATATAGAGAGAGAGAGAGAGAGACAGAGACAGAGAGCACAGAGTGAGTTGAATAGGAAGGGATGATACCTAAAAATATAAAATCAAGGGATGAGAGAGGAATATATTGGGAGGAGAAAGGGAATGGGGCAGGTTATCTCTCATGAAAGAGGCAAAATAAAGCTTTTCCAATGCAGGGGAAAAGGGGGGAGGTGAGAGGGAAAAAGTGAAGCTTACTCTCATCACATTTGACTTAAGGAGACAATAACATGCACATCCAATTTGGTTTGAAAATCTATCTTACACTACAGGAGAGTAGGGGAGAAGAGTATAATTGGAATGGGAGATGATAGAAGGGAGGGCAAATAGGAGGAGGGAGTAATTAGAAGTCAATATTTTTGGGGAGAGACAAGGTCAAAAGAGAGAACAGAATAAATGGAGGGCAAGATAGGATGAAGGGAAATATAGTTGGTCTTATACACCATGACTATTATGGAAATCTTTAACAAAACTACACATATGTAGCCTATATTGAATTGCTTGCCTACTCAGTGGAAATGGATGGGGAGAGAGGAAGGGAGAGAAATTGGAACTCAAAGTTTTAGGAATGAAGGTTGAGAAATGTTTTGAATGCAGCCTAGAAATAAGAAATACAGGCAATGAGGTATAGAAATCTATCTCACCCTACAGGAAAAGAGAGAAGATACGGATATGGGAAGGGAAGGGTGTAATAGAAGGGAGGACAGATTGAGAAAGGGGTAATCAGAATGCATGGCATTTCTCGAGGAGGAGGAGGGAAGAGATGGGGAGAAAATTTGGAACTCACAATTTTGTGGCAAAGCATGTTGAAAACTAAAAATAAATAAACATAAAAAATTTGGAGAAAAAATGAAACTTACTAAAGTAAGAAAATTACTTACAATATTATTTCAAGCCCTTTAATTTCCTTTCAACAGGGAATGGCTGGATTAACTTCCTGGAGTGGTATGATCCTATCTCTCCAGGCCTTTTTAAATGATAATTTTCCTGTGCTTCTACTGTCCATTTTCTTTTATGAACTTGTTAAATTGATTCAATTTTGTCTTGTATAATTTAAAAGTCTTTTATCTTGTTCTTTAGAAAATTCTTACACAGGTTTGATAAAGAGAATAAATAACATCATACAGAATGGTAGTTCACCATTAATATTCCATTGTCTGTAACAATATACTTTCTACTTTGGTCACATATTATTAGATTGATTGGGGGACAACATGGCATAATAACTGTGGAGCTGACCTTGAAGCTAGGAAAATCTAATTTTCAGTTTCATATTTCTGACGTATGTTAGCTGTGTGTCCTTGGGCAAATCACTTAACTTCTTAGTGCCCTAGGCAATTCTCTGTGACTTAGTAACAAAAAAGAGATAAATCTGTTTTGGCAGAGATTCTTGTACAGCTAGGTGGTGTGGTGGATAGAGTGCCAGATCTGGAGTCAGGAAGATTCCTCTTCCTGGATTGGTCACAGACATTAACTATGTGGCCCTGGATTAGTCACTTAACCTTGTCTGCCTCAGTTTCTCATCTGAAAAATGAGCTGGAGAAGGAAAGGGCACACCACTCTAGTATCTTAGCCAAGAAACCCTCAAAGAGTTGGACACAACTGAGCTGACTGAACAACAGAGAGATTCTGCTGTACCACTGAAACCTTATTCAGGGGTAATTAGATCACCAGAAGAACAAATTTTAAAGTGTATTGCAATGGTGTATATTATATGTGCTATCTACATTTAAACATTTAAATGTAGTGAGATTTTCATAGAGTTCCAGAAGAAACTGGCATCGGATGTTCATAAGATTATGTGAAATATGGTTATGATCTGAAGCAATCTGTTCAATCAGATAACATCTATTCATTACTTGCTAGGTTCTAGGTACTGTGCAAAGTTCTGGGAGTATAAAGAAAGGCCAAAATACAGAAATAGTTCCTGCCCTCAAGGAGCTCACATTCTAGTGAGACAGAAAACATGTACATAGAAGATTCATGCAAAGTAGGAAGAAAGTGAAACATTATCAATTCTAGGAGTCCAAAGAATCATATGTATACATATACATATATATATATATGTGTATATACATGACATCATAAAGCAATGGATTGCATTAGAAAGAGTGCTGAACTTTTGCATTGACTCATAGGACTGTATGCCAATTCTATCTCTGCCACTATCTATGTGACCTCAGGAGAGTCATTTAATCTTTTCAGGTCTCAGTTTTCTCATCTGCAAATTGGGGAGACTGGACTAAATGACCTTTGAGATCACCTTCTAGCTCTGAATCTGTAAGCAGCTAAATGGTCTAATGAACAGTGATTGACTTGAAGTCAATTAGACCTGAGTTCAAATCCAACCTCAGATACTTACAAGCTGTTAGGACCCTTGGCAAGTCATTTAACTTCTGTTTGCCTCAGTTTCCTCATCTATAAAACAGGGATTAAAAATAGCACCTACCTACCTCCCAGTATTGTTGTGAGTTTTTATTTTTGAAGTGCTTTACAAATTTCAAAGCACTGGACAAATGCCAATGATGATGATGATGGTGATGATGATAGCCTTACATGCACAAATTAGTAGTCATCCATAGTGGTAGGGATTGAAGAGAACTTCAAGATTACCCAGTCTGATTTTCTCATCGTGTAGATGGGGGGAAAATAAAGCATAGAAAGGAGAATTTTCCCAAAGCCACATAGGTCATAAGATCTGGGATTTGAACCCAGCTTCTTAGATTTTAAATCTATTACCCTTTCTGCTAAACCGCATTGAATTTTAATGCTGCTATGTGATCTCAGTGACTATGAGGAAGTCACTCAGTCCTTAAAACAAAGATACTAAACTAGAGCATCTTTAACATCCCTCCTCCATCTCTAAGTTCTCTTGATTTTTCTGAATCCAAGACCTGTATTCTTTCTACTATACCATTTTCCCTGGGTGGCTGTTCATGGAATGTCAGATTTGGAAGGAATCTCAAAGACTATCTAGTATAACCCATTAGAATTATGTCTATAACATGCCTAACTAGTAGTCATACATCTTCCCTTAAAAATCTCCAGAGCTATTGCCCCCATTATTTCCTCAAGCAGTCAATTTCCCCATTAGTTAATTGTTAAGAAGTCTTTCAGGTTTTTTCGTATTGTCCCCCATACCTGAAATATTCTCCGTTCTCATCCCTGACTCCTTGCTTCTCCAGCTTCCTTTAAGTCCCACCTAAAATCCTACCTTCCACAGGAAGCCTAGTTACATGTGGCTTTACTTCTTGTCCTCATAATAACCCTTTCAAGTACGTATTATATTGTATCCATTTTACAGGAGAGGAAGCTGAGACTGAGAGATTAAGTGATACACAGCTGGTAGGTTTATGAGGGAGCATGCTGAACTAAAGTCCAGTTCTCTAGCCACTGTGCCACCCAGCTGTTGCAAATAATTTTTTTAATCATTTTGTTTCAAATTTATGATACTGCAAAATCTCAGTTGTTACTTCTGATTATTCATAGTATGTCTACAATTTCAAATGTTTCTGTTAATATGAATATTCACACCTGTCTAATGAGATCTACAAGAATGTACATCCCTTGAGGGCAGGGATCATTTCATTTTTATCCATGTATGTCTAGCACCCAGGATAGTGCTTGGGTACATAATGGGCATTTAATAAATATTGATTGATTGATTCAAAATATTTTATCTATTGAAATACGGGCAAATATAATAAAAATATAGGTGCTTTTTAAATATCACATTTGATTTGATAAACAACATAATATAGTGGTTAGAGAGATGGCCCCCAAGTTAGGAAGGACCTGAGTTCAAGTCTCATATCAGTAACACATACTGTCTAGGTGACCTTGAGCAAATCACTTAATCTTTCAGTATAGCTCTCTAATCTACAGTGATAAAATTCCTTACCAAGAACTCCCTACACCAGTTAAATAATAGGTCTTGTACATAAGAGGAGGGAAAGAAATAAACATTTATATAGCACCTACTATGTGCACATAGTACTGTATTAAGCACATTACAATCATTTGAACTTCACAGTGAAGTAGGTACTATTATCTGCATTTTACAGTAACAGAAGTTAAGTGACTTGCCCAGGGTCACACAGCGTCTGAACTCAGGGAGTCTTCCTGATTCCAGGCTCAGAGATCGGTGCACTAAGGAGTGAATTAGTGGTCTACAAAGAGACATGTATGTGTGTGTTATGTAAAGTTATATAAAATGTAATTATAAAATATATGATACATATGTAGCTGTACATATATATGTGGTTGATACTTTAAAAACAGACTAATTACAAACTTTGTAGCTACATGAATTCAAGGTTGCTACCTCTCTGATTAATCATTTCCCTTTGCTCTCTGTATGCTTTTTTCTCTTGCAGTGCCACCGTGGGCCTTAATAGCCATAGCCATAGTTGCTGTCCTCTTAATCCTGACCTGCTGCTTTTGTATCTGCAAGAAATGTTTATTCAAGAAGAAAAACAAGAAGAAGGGAAAAGAAAAGGGTGGGAAAAATGCCATAAACATGAAAGACGTAAAAGACTTAGGGAAGACCATGAAAGATCAGGTAATGTGTTCATTCCATTGAAGGCCTCTTAATTCATGTTTTTAAACATTATTAGGAGCTGGGGATGGTTGTGAGGGTTCTTTGGAGAGCTTATATCAGCATGGTGGAAAAATAGATTTCATTATTCCCATTTAACTAGTAAATTCCTAGATAACCTTGGTTAAAACATACCAAGAGTTGACCTCTTTAAGAAGTAGTCAAGGGATGGCCCCTTTAATAAGAAAAAGAAAACAAAAAAAAAATCAAGTTGAGAGAGAAAGACCCTCAGGGTTGCTGTTCTAAAGAGAAACAATTTCCATTGATATTCTCTGTAAGCCAGGAGGGCTCAAAATAACAGCCATTAAGTGGAGCTTTGGCAGGGATCTATTGGGGTCCAATCTATGGGCTTCAGAGTGAAGTGGGTTTAAGGTTTTAGGAAAGAAATAAAGAAAGGGAGGGAGGAAAAAGGGAGGGAGGGAAGAAATCTAGCCAGTAAACTCCAAGTTAGCTGGGTAGCTTCTGGCCACCAAAATTTACCATCTTTTGGAGAGGAGAAGGAAAGGAAAGGGAGAAGGAGAGGGCTAATTGAGTTAGTGAGTTTAGCTGGGTTCATATTCATGCAGCTTGGTCTACTTACAGGTTGTGTTTGTCCTTCGTTTTCAAAGAGGACTATGCCATCAGCAAAATGATGACATGACTTGCAGTTGACTTTGATTTGAGTGAGGGAGGGCTGTGCAAGGTCACCAGCCTCACTTTCTCCTCCAGAGCCACCTGCTTCCAGTGACCAGATAGTCATCAGGATGACTGGAGATGGCGCAGGATGCAAGTTACACAAGTAGAAACATCAAGTGCTTCTAACTCCAAATGCACTGTTCTTTTCAATGAATCACAATTACCTTTCCTAATAGTTATTCTTCCTTGGCATATCATCATCAATATGATCTTTTCCTAGCTCCAATGTCCTCATTGTTAAACTTTATCATATTTGTTGATCTCCCTGACCTTCCCCCAATTCCCAAACCACTCTTATCTTTCTCATAGAGAGAATGGATCATTGGATCCTCAGAGGAGGAAATGAAATTCACTTATGTAATCTAAAGAACTTGAGAGGTCATGTAGTTCAATGCCTTCACTTCACAGAGTAAAAATCTCAGACCAGAAGTATGACTAATATGGTTATAGAGGATAATAGTAGACCTGGAGTTTGAACTCAGGTCTGCCCAAGATAAATCTATAGATTTATACAGAGGTAAAATATTCTTTATAGGACATCACATTGCTGCTTATCTTAAGATAAAAATTCCATCCTTGGAGTCTAAACCCTATTTATTCCTTTCCACTATCTTGATGGCTCATACAAATTGGAATGACTGAGATATTGAACTTTTGCACCACAGCCCTTAATTACAAAAATGTGTACTCAGATGTAAGCCAAGCAGGGAAGAAACTTGATAGAAGATTCCTTCTTCTATCTTGATCTCAATAGATTTTAGATCAATAGACAAGAATTAGTGGTAACTTGAAAACGAGCCCTATTATTACACATGTTACTTGCCAGTGAAATACCACATTATTGGCTCTCCACCAATAGGATAAGCCAGGCATCTTGACTTTTGTCCTGCCACTGGACTCCTATGACTATGGGAGAGAGTGAGGCTGATGACTTTGTGCAACTCTACCCCACTTAAATCCAATGCACCCATAAGTCAAGACGTTACCTGGGATGTTACTGATCCTCTTTGAAAACATAGGACAGACATTAGGATAAGTAGTGAAAAATCACGTGTACAATTAGAAGGGGGAGAGTGAGTTCTAAATAATGGATGATGATTAAAACAAAACTTCTGTGTTTACTTTCTTTGGGATCATTAGATTCTACAACAACTGCTAGACAAAATCAATCAATAAGTTTTACCTTAAAGACTACAAAGAACCAATATGAACATTGGATTTGGGTTTGGTTTTTGTAGGGGAGTCAATTTAATGTCATCTTAGCCTTGGTCAAAGGCTAATGAAACATCCGTTTATACTCCTTTTAACCCACCTTTAGTTAATCATTGTATTTTCAAAGATTTTCTAATTCACATAAAATCTACTATTGGAAAAAGTCATACTTTTTGGTCAATATTTTTGCTGTTTAAAAAAAAGCTCTTTTAAGTTTCAAGTATATTGTATCCCAAAAAGTAACGTAGAGTTCCAGATTTTACTTCCTATCAGCTAATACTCTAATATATGCAACCTTCAAAGAATCTCCACTGTACTGCGGTTAGGTAAATTCTTAAGTTTTCATATATGCTTATGTCATTTTCAGAGAGCAGTTTGCATATGTTATTAACATTTGCAGGTCATTTGCTTAGTTCTTAGTTGCCAAGAGAGCTCTTGGTCTAGATTTCTTCTCTCACTCTTAAAAAAAAAGTCTTCTTTTGGACTTACAGGAAGAGAGTTGCTTCCAGATAAAATCTATTAAAATATAATTGACCAACTGCTCAGTTAGCACATCTTCCCTCCCCATTCCCCTTTGGCATGCTATTCATTTAAATGTTTACATATACTTCCAAAAGATTTGTGTGCATGAGGAGTTAAATTTCCTGAAAGTTTTTAATCATGGCACCAGACATCCAATTGGACTTCAAGTCCACTTTGCTTCAGGTAATGTGTTAGAAAAAACTGACATTTTAAACCATGTCCTATTTTATCTCAATATCTTCTGTAGCAAACAGTACCTAGCATAAAGTTTTTTAAAACTTCTTGTAAGATTCAATGGGAAATAATCCTTTACATGAATATGGACTGAAATATGCTTAGGTTAATTTTTAGCTATCACTGGAGGGACATTTATATGAAAAATATGGAAATTTTGGATTCACACCCACTGCAACATTCAAACATGATCATCCCTTTGCGACCTGGAAATTACAGTTAATCCGGCTGCATGTTACTAAATGATAGGAATTCAAATATTTCTTCTAGGACAAATGATACGTACTTTTGATAGTGATCTTTGTGGAATTTGTTCTGTATTCTGTTCTTAATAGTATATAAAGTGGTGTTTATTACCTTTAGTATGACCTGGACAAATGACTTGTCTCTCAGTACAAACAATCCTGGAAGAACCAATCCATAATCTCATACTTCTGGAGGAGAATGGAAATAGCAATGATCATTGATTCTATTTATCTATTTATTGTCATCTGAGGAAGACTGAACAATGCATTGAAATCTTAGAACAATAACTACCTTTGTTTCAAGCAATTTAGACCCTCACATACTCATTTGTGATCATTTTGAGGACATTGACTTTTAACTAGAACTCATTTATAATTTATAGCCAATTGAATGTACAGTATGGAAGACAGTTTAGTAAACGACAACAGACCCTACTGAAAATCATTTTCTATCTGCAGATGCTTGCAATACTTTTGACAAACAAAAGTGACTAATAACAGATTCTTTATGCCTTTTGTGGGGAGGATGACAGTGGAAGACTAGATAAAATGTGCAGTCTTTGAGAAGGCATTATATAACACCAATTGTCAGTGCAGTGACTTTTAAAAGAGCCTGAAAAAAATGAACTAGAAATTATTCTTACAACCTTGGTAGATTTGGGGAGGCATATTTGAAAGGCAGTTTGGAGAGATGGAGAAAGATCAACTTGTGGGACCAAGAAGACCTGAGTTCAAGTCCTGTCTCTGATACCTTCTGACTTTGTCATCCTGAGCAAATCACGGTAACTCCCACTGATCTAGCAACTCTCTATGACTATAAATTGCAGAAAAGGTGACAGCCTGCACTGGTGGATGGAGTTTCCTAATCCAGGAGGTTCCCTGCTACTAATGAAATCGAAGGTCCCATGCTTTTTTAAACATCTAATATTTTAATGTATGCATAGTTACATGTGATCATAATGATGGTACAGCATTCCATATGGCCCTCGTACTTCTGAAATGGACCAGTTCTCCATGTTTATCAAAGGCATCATCAATCCTAGTACAGTCTCTGAGTTCTTCCATCATCAATGCCTTTCTTTAGAATAATTCAAGGAAATATAATTTTCAAAGTTCAAGAACACCTGTATTTGGTGAAATTCTGCCACCACCACCCCAAAGAATTCCAATATGATTCGGTGAGGGAATGAGACCCCTGTGAATCATAGACCTGTGCAGCTCCCAACATAAATTTTACAGTTAAATTTCTGATCTTCCAAGTTTAAGAAGCCTAAAAATACCAATCCAAATACCAAAATTATATCGATGGGAAAAAGTCATTTCTCCATGGTTTTTCTCCTGATGTTTGTGTGTGAATGTTTTAATTTTTTTATTTTTTCCTTCTATGTCCTCCTTATCTGTGTTGTGTCTCATGACTGTTCTGGATTTTCACCTGCGGTAGGTTTATTTTGCTCTTTAGACACACCTAGTCCCAAGCTCTGATATATTTAGTTCTTTGGCAGCTGAGCTCCTCAGCTGAGATTTTTAAAATGGAGTTCTGGCACATATCAAAAGGCTGAACTAAATTGATTTTTCCTCCCCAAGATAAAGGGTTCTCATTTTCTTTATTATTAATGTATCAATTTGAGAAGTACTAAGAACTTCAAGTTGAAAACTGGCATGCACAAATAGGAAATATATTTGGTTGCATTTCCTTTTGTTAATCATGCCTCATCAGATCTGAGTCCAAAGAATAACATTTGAATGACCACTTGGTTGAGGTTAGAGAGCTAGCCTTGACGCCCTGAAAACATGAGTTCAAATCTTAGTTCGCACATATATTGGCAGCATGATCCTGGACAAGTCACTTACCTTCTCGATGCCCCTCACTTATACAATGTAGAATGAGTACTAATTCTCCACTGATAGAGGGAGTTTCTTACCCAGGGCTCCCAGAGCTGATGAAACAATAGGTTTAGCTAAAAAAAAACCCTCAATACCAATATGTATGAACAAATGTGCTCTCTTAAGGTGATGAGATGACTGGTATGAGAATCATGTTACAGACATTTGACAGATGTACTCTGAACACTGCATTTTAAAGAGATACCTCCCCATCACAAATTTTTCTGCAGCGGTTTATCAAAGTCTCAACTGCTAAGTCTACAAGCTTTTTCTCCCACATTTTTTCCATGACAGAAAAAAATGCCACTCTAGAGACATCATAATAGCTGCTGATTTAATGGGTCTGAATTTAATGTATTGGTACAGAAAATTTCTTGCTTAAATGCAGCCTTTGGGAAAGGAGTAGACTTAATCACTTCAATGATGAACTGTGGCTCTGAAAAATTATCAAAAAAAATTTAGCCCTATTTCATGCAGAATGATTACAAAGATGGTTCTGTACATTTTATTGGGTCACAAGCCACTTAGGGAGAAGGAGATTTAATATCTCAGGCCTTTTGAATTGCAATGGACTGAAACATGATATATAAATTGTCAGTTGTTAGAGATTATTTAAAATTATTTAATCCATCAAAACGTGTGTGTGTTTTAATTATATGGTAAGGGGAAAATGTACAGATTGCTTTTTAACCAGGAACAGGTATTGGACAGCTTGCTATTATTATAAAAATGGAAATCTTGCAGGGAGGTAATTTCCCTCCCTGCAGTTTTCTAAGCACATCAAGTGTGACAAGTGTGATAGCTACCAGTAAGGTAAAGTCTTTAAGAAGTCCATGCAATTCCTGCTACAAGAAATCCTCAGACAAGACCCTGGGTCATTCCTTAGTATGGGGTTAGTGCCTTTTCCCATTTGTGATCCCAGAAGTTAAAGATTCAAGGAAGGTATCAAAATAACAGGGATGCTTTTTTGCCTTTAGCTATTTTAAGCAAGAAATCCCAGATATTAAAATTCTAGACATGTCCATCAGTCAACATTTCAATGGTTGAAGAAAAAGACTGAATATACATTAGACTCTCAAATAGGACACTGGGAAGCTAAGAAAAAATTAGAAATGGTTTCACTGTGAAATCAGCACTGGCTAGTCTCAATAGTAGCTGAGAAAATAGAATCCTTTCTACTCTCTATAATAGCTTCTCAGAGTTTTCAAGAAGGATGCCAAGGGGTGAGTCTCTACTGCTATTTCAACATTGTCTCTCTGACTGATTCACAAGTCTTTATCTACCATGACCTAGGATTTAAAGCCTTGGATCAAAATGGCAGCTAAGCATTTGAGAGATTTCCTTTCCAATAAACTTACCTATGAAGGAAGAGGGCTTACTTTCCCCTCTTCCTTCCCATCTCCCAAACCTTTTACTCATAGTTTCCGAAGTATATAACAATCTCCCAAACAAGAAAACAACAAGAATATTCGTCTTTCTTGGTGATACTCATTAATGAGAAACACAGAAAAGTGACAATAAGTATTCTCTCACCTGTCTTTAAGGGAAAGGGTGGTGTGGGAGAAAGAGCACTGGTTTTGAGATCAGAGGACCTAGATTCTAATGCTACCACTGTCTCTAACTCTGTGACCTTTGGGAAGCTATTTCACCTCTATGGGCCTGTTGCTTCTTCTGTAAAATAAAGAGATTGGACTAGAATGATTTCCAAAGTCTCTTCTAGATCTAGAACCATGATTCTCTGCATTCTTTTTATGCTGATTAGGATAATTAGTTCATCTGAATGCTCATCTTATCACTTTCTTGATGTATTTTGATAAGACAAGGAAAAGCACCTAAAATAAGTTTCCAGGAAGAAAACTGCTTGCTAGCATCATGTTTATGATGTGTTTAAGTTTTCAATATCAAAGAATCTTCAGTCGTACAGAAGTGACTTTCTGAGAGCAGTGCCAAGTAGCTTCATTCATGTATTTTGACATAAAATTTTACCGAGGGTACAGTCATTCCAAATCCAGCTAAAATAACATGTACTTCTCACATTTCTGAAATAAACAGACCCTTGAATCAATTTAATTCAACCAAGCTTTTGATGGAGCTGTTAGGAAAGCAACATGGAAGTGGTTTTCTTGGGACTTGCATTTGCCGATGGCATGGTACCACCTCCTTTTACATTCCCATTGCAGATATGTGTGTGAAATCTCCAGCATCATAATTTTCTGACAACTCAACACATATGACACTGCCTTTGCACAGAAAATAATATTGTAGAACTCTATGACTTTCTTATTATAGAAATGCCTTTACTGCATGCAGAATGACACTTGAATTTTTTTCATTTCTTTAAATGGAATGGGGATGTGACTTGATCTAGCTAATAGCATGTTTATGTTTGTCTGTAAGAAATGATTAGATTAGAGCAGACTTTTTAGTGTCAAGCTGACATTTTCTTTATATTTCAGCCTTTGCAACAGTTGAAAATTGTTTGCTTGGGATATTCTAAGGGCTTCAGTTGCTTCTTTCTTGCTTGCTGATTAATAAGAAACAAAATTTGTGCACAGATGGAATAAAAAAAAAAAGATCTATAAGCAGCCTCTAGGAATGCGTGTCAGACCAACTGGGACTCCAGGCAGCTTTGCACTGGCTTTTAATGGCTTGGGGGTTAAAACGCCGGGCATCATCACGTCACTTGTGTCTTGATGAAAAGTGAATAGATTTCCCATTTCCCTCCTTGTAGGCCCTCAAGGACGATGATGCCGAAACTGGCTTAACTGATGGGGAAGAAAAAGAAGAACCCAAAGAAGAAGAAAAACTAGGGAAACTCCAGTACTCGTTGGATTACGACTTCCAAAATAATCAGGTTTGAGGAAAAAATAAAGCAATTTTCAATTCGATCTCATTGTCTACATAGCTAAGTTGGTACTTGGGTGCTTAGGATAGATTATGATAATAACTAAAATTCATAAAGGGTTTTAAAGAGGCAGATAGGTGCAATACGTGGAGTTAGGAAAACCTGAGTTTAAGACCCACCTCAAACAATTACTAGCTGAGTGGACCTGGACAAGTTATTTATCTTCTATCTACCTCAGTTTTCTCATGTGTAAAATGGGGGTGATCATAGAATTTACCTTGAAGAGTTGTTTTGAAGATCAACTGAGATTACAGAGAGAGAGGGAGAGAAAGTGAGTGAGTGAGTGAGAGAAACCTGGAAGCCTTAAAACACTTTATAAATGCGAGGAGATATTATTTGATCAGTGTTTCAATTGTAGTAACATGGGAAATGCAAATAACAAAACTGCCCAAGAAATAATTTGCAATTCTAGTTAGTAATAGATTTTTTTCCCATTTGACTCCTAGCTATTTACAACCATCGTTTTCAGCCTATTGTGATCTTTTCTGATGTTGACACCAAAATACTTACATCAACCATCCCCCTTCCTGGTGACTCCTATGCTTAGTCTTGCCTCAAAGACCCTCTCCTCCAGGAGAGGGTTCCTCTTGAGCCCAACACAACTGCTATATTACAAAGGATGCTTGAATCAAGGTCACTGGCATTCTCCTAGGAAAGGTTTGAACAGCATTGCCTGGGAAGTGAATAGATAAATATACTTGAGTGAGGAAGGCTGACCTTCAACTGTGAAATAGTGACTGATTCCTCTTGTTTTGTTTGACTGATGAATCAGGTCCAGTGGGAATCTCCAAAGTTTCAATAGTGTTTTAAGAAAGGTGATGCCTTTGAAGGTCAATATTCATTTGTGTTGTCTATGCAGGAAATTGTAAACTCTACTAGTTCATACTCACAATTTGCATTAGATCTTTTTAAATGGCCAAACTGAGGGGAGGAGGAGAATATTCCAGGTACAGATAAAGCATGAGAGAGAAGACTAAACAGTGAAGTACAAAGAACAATGACTGGAATTGGAGGACCCCCATTCAAATCTCACTTCGACACTTTGGTATGACCTTGGTCAAGTCACCTTACTTTGTAGCCAGTTTCCTCAACTGTGAAATGCATACTTTGAACTAAAATGATTCCTTCCAGTTCTATGAATTTGATGACTCACCATTCAGGCCAAAGTTTTGAGGTTCTTTATTAGTTTATATTACAGACAACATGGAGAATTACCAAAGTCAGAAAAATTCAATAAAAGTAAAGGTTCTCAAAGCAGTTAAATTTTGAATATCATCAGGGCGAAAGGTAAAGATGATACTTTTGGTGAGAAGTCCATTCAAGAAAGCAGAAAAACCCACAACTTGACATATGCATGCATATATATGTGTGTGTGTGTGTGTGTGTGTGTGTGTGTGTGTGTGTGTAGGGCATTTATATAGCACTTACTATGTGCCAATCACTTGCTAAGCACTTTATAATTATTCTCTTTTGAACTTCATAACAACCCTGGGAGATAAGTTACTATTACTGGCTCCATTTTTTATAGATGAGGATACTGAGGCAAACAGGAGTTAAGTGACTTGACCAGATCACACATAGCTATTAAGGGTCTGATGCTGAAATGGAACTCAGGCCTTCCAGACTCCAGACCCAGTGCTCTGACCACAATGCCAACTTACCTGCCCAGAGAAATTTATAAGAAAAATAGGAAAGTGAAACATAATGTCCTGGATGAATTTCCAATCACAAACCAATTGTCCCTTCAGGTCCCTAAATATCTCCCTCTAAGAAGTCTTTGTGAATTCTATAACCCTGATACAAGTAATTTTTTTTCACTTTATGACTTGTAATAAAAACAAGAAAGGAATTTCTTGATATATATTGAGCTCTTGGTATAATGAAAAGAGCCACTGGCTTTGGAATCAAAGGACTTGGATTCACATCCAGACTCTGAAACTAACCATCTCCATGACTTCAAGCAAATTATGTCAACATCCTGGGCCTCCTCATCTGTAAAAGATTAGAGTTGCACTAGATACCTCTGGCAGCCCTTCTAGTTCTAGACCTCTGAATCTATAAAGCAATATGCAAGATCTAACATTTAGGTGCTGTAAGACAATGATGAGTAAAACATGGTCCTTGCCTTTTAAGAACTCAAAAATCTAATTGCAGATATCCATTGGTAATCAATAAACATTTATTAAGCACCTATTATATGCTAGACACCATACTGAGCTCTGGGTTATATAGAGATATATGAGGCAAGTTGATAAATAAGTAGAGGTAGAATGTAATAAGGGGTTTTGGGGTTGTTGTTTTTTAAGTACTATCAGAATTCTCATGGAGTCTGATAGAGTAGGAGTTCATCACCAAAATGGTGAACCATAGGGTAGTTCATGAAATGAGCAAAAGTACAAAATGGCTCCCTGCTCTACTTATTGTCCTTTGGCTTCCACAATGTCAGAATGGTAAACAAAGTATGCTGAAAAAAATCACCTAATGCTGTCTATCTACAAACATCAATGGAATTGTTAGTATTTTTATTATAAATCTCTTGGTCCACTGACCAAGTTGAGACACTGGTGGAGGAATTACACCAGGGTTCTGGGCTGTCTCCATCAGAATCCAAGGGGAGATAGTCACCAAGATGCTAGTGGAGGTGTTTTGACTTACCTGGCACTTGCTGCCCTCGTCACTCCCTCAAGGTGCCCTGTTGCTTCATCTAGGCTGGCTTACCTGCCATATTTATGGCAGTTGATGGGGCTAGAAGCAGGACCAGAGGTCAAGTAGGTGACACAACTGCTCAAGTCCTCAAGGATCTTAGAGAGGGGAATATTCTAAATGAATAGAAAAGTTAGCAGATTATGCTTCTACAAAAAAAAAAGAGGACAACAACAAAACAGTTACTGAGAAGATGTAAGCAACTACTCTTTTATTTCTATAAAAATATGTATAATTGTGCACTGTTTACATGTTCTTTGATGAAAACATTAGATAAGATCACATTAGCATAGATTTAGAGATGTAAAGAATCTTAGAAGAGACTAAAAGAAGACAAAAGATACTTCTCTGAATTTTACCTCTGGTTCCTGAGAGATGAAGAACATTCTTGCCAAGGGAACACACTTGGCAAGGCTTTTGCCAAACCTATAATAAATGCTGTCACCTTTTCTAAAAAAAAGCATAAGACTGTTTCAGCTGAATGCATCAGCTAAATCTGAAGTTGAGCAAGATGGATACTACAGTTCCTGTTGAGTATCAAGCCCAGCTGATCAAAGGAATAATTTAAAAATGGAGCACTGAGCAATTTGTTCAGCAGATGAACTCATGCAGTTGAGATGCCATGTCTAATGAGATGTTAGTACATCACAGTATGGTTCATCCTAGCTTAGCAAAAGAAGCATGTATTCATTGCACAAGCTATGCCCATCAAGAACTTTTCAGAGACAGAAAGAGGTTTTTGAGTTGCACTGGCCATATTTTCTCCATGTTAGCTTTAATACCCAGGGACTTTAAGTGTGTACCCACTCTGCCCATGGACACTTCATGAGAGCATTAGTAAGAGTGTGAATCAAATATGTGGACATAATATTAAGTAAATATTATGTATTTGATGTGCATTTTTCCTTTCTGCTTTTCTTTTTTTGGCAAGACAATTAGGGTTAAGTGATTTGCCTAGGGTCACACAGCTGATAAGTTTTAAATGTCTGAGGCCAAACTTGAACTCAGGGTCCTTCTGACTCTAGAGTCAGTGCCCTATCAACTGTGCCACCTACCAGCCCTTTGATGCACATTTTTTTTCAGTAAATGTTTTGGTTAATGTTAATTGAATATTAGTAGTTGTTTTCTTAATGAGAACTATACTCATGGGGGTTCATGAGCTAAAAGAAATAGTCATCCACAGAGGTTATACATAGCACTATTACTGTAGCCACTAAAAGCCATTTGGATAAACTTCTCCCTTACAGTGTGAAACCACGTTGAAGGGAAATGACCTACAGAGAGAGAAATACTGAGAGAGGTAGTAAAGATATCAAGAATATTATCAGCTATATTATGGGTTGGCTTGCACCAGACCATCACTTCACTAGAAAAATCTAAGAAACATAAGAAACCTATTTGATTCTAATTTTATATATTCTAATGGAAATAAAAATTATTATTTCACATTAATTTTTCAGTTTGGTTATTTCTAGATGAATTTGCATTAGGTTATAAGTAGCATTTTTAAGAGCTCTATTTGTAAGAGAATAAAATTTTCTGATTTTCCATGTTCCCACTCTGGTGAGAGTAAATTTCCTCATAGATAGATAGATAGACAGACAGACAGACAGACAGATAGACTAATTCTATAAGAAAAGAGAGAAGAGAGGGAGGGAGAGATGACAAGAGAGGGAAGGAAGGAAAGAGGGTGCAGAGAAAGAAAATGAAAATCAAAATAGGGACATGATCTGAGATTCTACCTGATGAAATCTTTGGCATTATACATAAGTTTTTCTGCCATTCAGTTGGTTAATTGAAAGATTGATATTCAGTAGGGAGAAAAGAATCTAAAATAAAATTTAAAACCCAAAGCTGCATTCTAATAAAAATTGTACATCCTTGCTTAGCAGAAATAGTGGACTCCAGTAGAACGCCATTGGGGAGACTGCTTAATATTTCACCAAGAAAAAAGAAGTGTAACTTCTTTCTTGGACAGGAATCTGAGAAAGAAGGAAATGTGTAACTTTACATTTCCAATTTAGAATTTTCCAAAAGTTTAAAATTAGAAATAATCACTTCTTCCTTTACAATGTTGTGAGTTTGATTTCTCAGAAGTGAAAAATGTGTTTGATTAGTGAAGCAAATGTCTTCCTGATTGTGCATATTGTTAGATAAATAGTAGATATAATACCCTGCAGGGTGGATTTTTTATTGTTTTCCTGGTGAACATTTAAAAATCTCATGCCAGCCTGTATGTATTGTTTGATTGATTATCTTCCAGAATCTACTTTCCTATCTAAATCTTTACATCCTTTTAAGTAAAATAGAATGCTGATGTTGCAAAAGGCAGTGAAAGCAATAAACCAGAAAATCCATTACCACTGAAGACATCAGACTGAGATAGGAATTGGATCATGAAGACCACATCACACTTAGAAGCAGAGTGGTTGAGTGGTATACCGTATGGGTTGGTCTGAATTTTTGTTGTTTAGGAAGTGAAACGGTTTTTTACTCAGTTAGCTAAAACTCCTGGATCCATTTTTTTATTTTTCAATAAGTAAAGTTCCTGTGATAGATCCAGACCCCATAGCTTTACTTGTGAACTTTCATGCTCCTAAAGTAACAGAGATGGGAGATAACTCAGTAGTCTATCCCCAGAATCTCTGGTGATAAGATAGTGGAGGAACAAACTTGAATATGAGCACAAAAATTATATGAATATTTGGTTAAAAACAAAATATTTCTCATTTTGACATTAGAAAACATATTAGTATTCCTTTTGCTATACAAAGCTAAAATGCCAGCATCAGGGTATGATGCATGAGTGTTAGAACAGAAAGAAATTTTAGAAATAATCTCCAGGATTTCTTAACCTGTTTGTGAACTTCTTTTAATATTTTGATGACTGCATTTCAATATAATTGGTTTTCTCAGTAATCCTCATGTATCCATTGGCTTCATCAGATTGTCAAAGGAGTCATAATACAAAAAAAGGTCAAGAACTTCCTGATCCAGTCCAACCTTCTCCTTTTACAGATGAGGAAGAAAGCACCTCAGAGGAGTGATATGACTAGCCCAAGTCCCATAGCTAATATATGATACATCTAAGATTCAAGTACACATCTTCTGATTCCTTTCACACAACCATGTTTCCTCTCTGATTCCATCAAAAAGATAATATTAATTAGGTTACAAGTAAAATGAATCATTGCTAGATATTTGTACCAAAGTGAAGGTCAAGTGTGAAGGAGACTGAATGATATAATTTTTGCTTCCAAAATGCTCCCTATTTTCTAAGAAATTTACATTTAACTGGTTGAAGGGGGATGCTTTAGAATAGAAACTGCTTAGTTATAATTATAGATGTATGATTGTTTAACAATGTATTTCCATCTACAAATCATGCCCTTCAAAGGAAAATAATGCACAAGAGCTTTTAGCAACTGGAAAGTTATTTGATTGCAACCCTTTTGCAAATATGAATTCCATATTTAACTGTAATCAGCAACCCTTTAAAAACCTCTTTTGTGCTTAAAACCAGGCTTCCTAGAGCTGGCATCTGCCATAATTGGTTTTCTGAAGCCTATAGCATCCCTTCATTTGCCTTCTGTGATTCAGGTTCCTGCAGGGATGGAAGTTTATTAAAAAGGGAGCAAGAAGCAAAAAATTAAAAAGTGAAAGGGGGAGAAATGCTGGAAAATGGTGCATGTGTAAATAAATCAATGTCTCCCCCCCCCAAAAAAATAGCTATTTAATGATTTTATCTGATGTCTGGATTTTTTTCCCCCTCTTTTCCTCTTAGCTTTTGGTAGGAATCATCCAAGCAGCTGAGCTTCCTGCCTTAGATATGGGTGGTACATCAGATCCCTACGTGAAAGTATTCCTGCTGCCTGATAAAAAGAAGAAGTTTGAGACAAAAGTCCACAGAAAGACTCTTAACCCTGTCTTCAATGAGCAGTTTACTTTCAAGGTATTTTTTTAAATAATGTCATCCTTAGTTTCTTTAGTTTCTTGTGTATTCTAACATTTCATCTAACTTCATAAAATTTCTAATACATAATTTATGACCCATGGTCTCCATAGAGGTTTGTTTTTCATATAAAAATCTTTGTAAAGTTTTCTTTTGATACAATGATTTAAACTGTGTATGTATGTGTGTGTGGTCCCCTGTTAGGGTCAGATACCCAGTTATTTTAATATAGATCTCATGTATCTTAAAATAATACATTTATAACCACTTACCAAAAAAGAAAATTCTGACAAATCAGAGTACATATAAAATTTAGTTTATTTCTGAATCGTAAGTGAAATAAACACACAATATGTCCTTCGGAAGTCCTGTATGTGTGCAAAGTATTACTGAGTAATCTAAAACCACATAGCTTAACTTACTATCAAGAATGATTCTTTTATTTTGATTTGGGGGGATCTTCTATTACTTTTGGCCTTTCCTTGGGTGTGTTCTGTCTTGGCACTACAGTTGCCCTTCACAAAGAGGAAATTTGGGGCTCTGTAATAGCTCAGCAAGACAGATCTCCCTGAAGGCCTATCAGGGATGGGAAACCTGCAGCCTCAAGGTCACAGGTTCCCCACCCCTACAGGCCATTACTGTATACTTAAGTTTTGTGGGTTTTAGCTTGAAACCATTCATAGCAATTATCCCCTTGAGGTATGTCTTTAGTGGACTATTTTATGTGAGAAATTTTTTCTAAATCCATAAATTTCTGAGAAATGAAATGCCTGTGTATTGAAACATCCTTCTCCCTATCAATTTAGTTCATATTCTACATTTAGCATAGGTCAGCAGGATAGCAAACATTTAGTAGAATAGAAATGAGTGTAGGTGGCCGTGTCCCAAATCTCACTGCTAGTCTTGTTTCAGAATGTTCTTTTTAGTTCCCCAAAAGTTTTAAAAGTAGTCTCCTGATTAGTCAATTAAAGAGATTCATGCCCTGCCTTTATCATTTCCTCTAGATCCATATAGGTAGTAACTGAGAGAATTAAATGGAAATATTTCATTTATACAAACTCAATCATAGTTTTCCCAGAAATATAAAGGAAACATTACGAATAAATAAATTTATTAACATTAAATTAATAAATATAACATTAATAATAGCAATCAATAATAAATATAAATTAATAATAAAATAAAAATAAATCATTAACAAATTTAATTAATAAAAATAAATGAAATGCTCATACTTTCTGAATATCTCATCATAATATTAAAAACACTAGTTGTCCCCTTTTATTCCTGGGAGAACATTATAATAACACACATGTGCACACACACGCACACACACATGTATATATGCATATATATTAAACATATAATAGATTGATAGATTGTTAGATTGTTATTGTTCAATTGTTAACTCATGTCAAACTCTTCATGACCCCATAAACCATAGCACCCCAGTACTTTTGTAACAGCAGGACCCTGACCTACACAGAAGGGCCTTCTCTACAGATGCTTAGATCTGCTTTTCTGAAAGGAAAGCAACTTTTGAGGGATCAACAATCACTTTAATCAAGCAAATATATCATTTACTTAGCTTAGGGCAAAAAAGTCAACACCCTGGACTTCAGAGAAAATACAAAGAAATAAAGATCAACAGACAGGGCTTCCAGTTATCTGACCATAAGCAATACATACATCACAGATCGATAGACAGATCCAACTGTCTGATCCTTATATACATAGTTACCAGAGAGAGAAGCACCAACATCTGGGTTTTCAAAGCCAGGGGACTCCTTAGCAGCTGCCCAGAGTCTGATCTGACCAAACAAGCATTCCAATGAGTAAGCCTCAAAGTAAAAGCTCACCTCAGAGTATTTATACACTTTTTAGGGATGGAGGGCAGGACCCTCTGACCCAATGCCTCAATAGAAATTAACAAAAGCTATTAAGGCCTGTTAATGGGCAGGGAAGATCTTTAACTCTTCCCCTCCTCCCACCATGGACCTTAAATTACCATTATAACTGTCCATGATATTTTCTTAGCAAAGATACTACACTGGTTTACCATTCCTTTCATGTATGTGTGTGTATATACCATATACATACGTGTCATATGCATGTACATACATGTGCATATATGTGTATATGCAGTATATACGTATGTACATATATAACATGCACACATACATACCTCTGTGTGTATGTATGTATATACATACATACATACACACACAATGCTTTAAAGTTTGTAAAGCACTTTAACCTAGATGATTTCATTTAATTTTCACTACAACCTCATGAAGCAGGTGCTATTAGAATCCCCAATTTATAGTTGATGCTGAGTGCCCAACATCATATTCTACTTCTGGTTGCCTTTGCCCTGACTATCTCCCATGCCTAGTGTTAGGCCCTCCTCATTTCTAAATCTTAGTATCTCAAGTTTCCTTCCATGATTAGTTGAAGTACTACTGCTTTTTAAATGAATTCTTTCCTAGTCCCTTCAGTTGCTAGTGTCTTTCCCTCAAAATTACTATATGGCCGTTTTGTTTCTGATAAATAAATAAACGGATGAATGAATGAATATGTATGTATGTATATATATATATATATATATATATATATATATATATATACACACATATATACATATATATGTATATATATTAGGATGTGTTTTTTCTGGTCAACCATGATGCTATCTCCACTTATTTTCATGCCTTATCCTATAACATGATAAGGTTGTTCGACTGTGAGCATTATTTTAAGGTTCAATTCAAGAGACACAGAACAATAAATGCCCACACTGCAAATTTAACAATTGGCTCTTGAGAACCAGTTTGAGCTGGATCCAGCACACTTTTAAACATGGTAGCAACCTAGATAGCAACCTGAAACACTCTCTTCACAAACTTTAGAAGAATATTTGCATTTAAAACCCAAAAGCATATTTTTCATCTGGTGCCTGTGGAGCTGAAAAAGTAATCAGAAACAATTAGGGTGTTGTCCTTTATGATAGTAGAAACAAAGAGAGCCAAATAAACATCTAGTTATTCTAGCTGGGGGTAGAGTGATGGGGGCCATTGTCACCAATCACCACCAATCCCAGCAATTTAACCAGATCAGACTCATGCTTCTTCCCACAATTCACACAGATAAACACAGATTATGAGCTCCTTGAAAGCAGGGACTGTCTTTCACCTTTCTTCATATCCTCAGCTCTTAGAATATTGCCTGGAATGTTGTAGGTACTTAATAAATGCTTATTAACTTGACAGGCTAGTAGTAAGACATTCCAGGGGTCCCTATTCTCATAGGTGTACAAGGTAAGGACATGTCATCCTCATGACAACTAGTTCTTAAGTCTGAATTGAAGAAGGAAATCCCAGGCACTGAAGACCCAGAGCTCCCCTGAGTAAAAAGTCTCATTTGTTTCCTGACTGTGGAATCATTCATAGTCTGCATTCATACTCACATGATAACCTTTCCAATACAACTGAGAAATGAGAAGAAAAGAAGTTCAAATTGCCAGAATCAACAGAATTATTAATGCTGATGAACATCCATCTAGATTCACTCTATTTCTTTTTTCTTTTACTAGAAGGTAGGATGTGATGGATAAGGAATGGGCAGCATCTAATAGGAATGCAGTCCCAGCTGCACCCATATGCTTGATTGCTCACCTCCTGCCATGCTCCTATGCCCTCACTCTCTCTCAGCCTCTCTGCTGTGACAGGAAGATTCCCTTGACTGTAGCTATGTGGTGTGAATAAAGCTCTCTCCAGATTTGTTCACCTCCTTCTGGGCACCTTTTTTCTTTTTTTAGGAGATCCCCGTTGTTAGCTTTCGAGAATTTAAGCTGCCGATAACTATAATTCATCAGTTGCACTCTGTTGCCATGCATTCAAAATATTCAACTACCAACAAAATCATTGCATTTTATGTATAATTTATCTGTCATCTTGTTTTTTTATCAATGAGAGCCAAGTGCTTAATAAATTGACCTAACCCAGTCAATATATTCATTTTATTAGAAACCTTCTTAAGGCAATTCTTTAAATGAAAAGGAAAGGCCCAGATGGTGAAAATTTCAGGGCTTGTGACAAAACAATAGAAGTAGTATTATTTGGGGTCAGGGCTTTGTGCTGCCTTGCAAATTACCTCATATAGGTAATCATCCAATCCACTTATATATAAGATCAGCCCTTCTCTGCACAGTGCCTGAAAACCTGATTGATTTAGTTCAATTCAGTTTTATTTTTAATTAGTCAACCCAATGTAAAATGTAATAAAAAGGGTTTGGGGGGATGTTAAAGTAACTTGTTGATTAACTAAACTTCGTACTTTTTGATTCATTTTTTGGTATTACATTAAAAAAGCAAAAGAGATAAATTCAGAGAAATTAAACCATTAGGTTTACTAAAAGTTAATATATGTTATATTTTATATTTATGCAAAATAAAAGCGGTAATGGTGTGTAATGAATAGGGAGCTGATCTTGAAGACAGGAAAAGCTACATTAAAATCCTGTCTCTGACATATATGGCTCATGCAACCCTGCACAAGGAAACTCTCTAAGGCTTGAAATTACACAGCAGTTGCCAACTGCGTTGATGGAGGGAGTTTCCTCTCCTTGGAGTTCAGAAGAACCACTAAAATCACAAGTTTAGTCTTTATTCCCTCATACGTAGCTTAATACTTTAAAGGTAATGCGTTAAGAATGCTTATGAAATTTTAAAAAATTATTAACATCCTAACAAAATATTTAATCCCAGAGCTTCAGATTTAGCTAAAGTTTATGTAGGGTTTGGAGGGTAGGGTATGGGGCAGAAGCAGGTAGGAAGAGACCAGGGAATGTCAATGGAGGGAAGGTTGACAGCTACTATGGAAATGACCAATAACTTAGATGTACTAAATCTTTTTAAATGGGAGAAAGAAATGACCTGCTAATCCTGAATCTATATTAACATTCCTTCCCTGTTTAATCATCCATAGGAAAATGGGAGCTAGGGGAGAGAAGGGGAAAATTTTTCAAGGTTTTAAAACAGGCATGAAAATAAAAAGGCAGAAAAATAGAAACTGAAAACCCAATTTAAGGTTCAAATATTCTTAATTTTTTTAATGTGCTATCTTCTTAATTGGAAAGATGTTAGATAAGATGTAAGACCCTCTATTTGATTGTAAACTTCTTAAGAGAAGTAACTATCTTTTTCCTCTTTCTGTATCTCTTATGATTAGTACAGTGCCTGACACATAGTAGGTATTTAACAAATGTTTATTATTGATTGCTTCTTACATACATGCCCTCAAGAAGCTCGCAGTCTAATTGGGGCAGAAATCATTCAAACAACTATGTTGTTTATAAGTTATATATGGTAAATTTAAGATAATCTACAGAGGGAAGGCACTAATATTAAGGGGGCTAAGGAAAGGTTTCTAGTAATTTTTTGAAAATTTGAAGTTCAAAGTAATAGCTTCTTTATAAAATTAGCAATACCAAAGACATATTTTAAATCATAAAGATTTTAAGGAATTGAAATACTTGTTTGATAATGTAGCAAAATATCCTACCTCTTATTTCCCTTTTTGATATATATGTATAAACAATTGAAAAATGTTAACTGGACCAAAGATTATCATATTTACCATAAATATAGTAGGAAGTATATTAAAATCAACTGAGCCTTCAGCACAAGTCTGAATAATTTCTTAACCATTTCTAGCCAGCTCTTCATTCACTTACTTGATATACATTGCTTTTCCTGAATTCTTAACCATTTCTAGCCAGCTCTTCATTCACTTACTTGATATACATTGCTTTTCCTGAATTCTTAACCATTTCTAGCCAGCTCTTCATTCACTTACTTGATATACATTGCTTTTCCTGAATTCTTAACCATTTCTAG
>CM053770.1:209771895-209861307 GCA_028658325.1 Potorous gilbertii
AGTAATATTGTAAATAATCATTTATTAGTTAACGCTTACTAATGAGTAAATGATTTAAAGAGAATAAGACAACTTGAGAGGTGCATTTAAATCATCCAATTATCTAGAGCCCTATTTATTAATTCAATTTACTTCAACATTTTAAAGTGATCATTGAGTACTGATATCATGATAGGTGCTAAGGATTCAAAAACAAATATTCCTTCATTAGGGGAAAGGGAGGTAGTTATCATAATATAAAAGAAGAAGAGTACAGTCATTTCAGGAGGGAGAGAATACTAATGACTAGGGGGATCAAGTGAGGCTACTAGGCTATGATATTCCAATTGTTTAAAAGAATTCATGAACCTTTCAAAATGTGTAAGCTACTCCTATGAATAAGTTACTCATTTTAAGGAGCTGACTCATTTTAGCAAGAAATTCTTGCTACAAGAAAACTAATTCTAACAGTAGCCTATGCAATCGACCTGCTTTATGTGTTTGTCTTGAACAGATGCATGCATCTTCTCAGTTTTGATAGCATGGCTATGCAGGAATTATTGCTCTTATTAAGATTGTTACAAGCCACTGAATCTCTGAGGCAAAAAGATAAATGAGTGTTGTAGCCTCATTTTCCCCTGAATAATTCAAGTCTCAGAAAGTAAAGTCAAGTGAGTCAATTAAAACAAAAAAAAAGAAAAGAAAACACTACAACCATAATTTTCTTCCAGTACTGCTTATTAAAAGCTTGGCTATTAAAAGCTAAGTACTGTAAACTCATTTGCATTATAGCAAGTTCTTTATTTTCTGAGTCAGACATTTCATCTCTCTATTTAATTTTTTTTTTAATATAGGTGCCCTACTCAGAATTAGGAGGGAAAACTCTGGTGATGGCAGTCTATGATTTTGATCGTTTCTCCAAGCATGATATCATTGGGGAGTTTAAAGTAGCCATGAATACAGTGGACTTTGGACATGTGACTGAAGAATGGCGGGATTTGCAAAGTGCTGAGAAGGAAGAGGTAAGAAAACCGTTGCTGTTTTAGTGTTTTATTCTAATTTAATGTCTCTTATTGTCCTCTAGACTTATTAATTAATTACATAGAGAAAGATATTTTTGACCAAGGTTATGCAATGTTCTGGGCTACTGATCAGATTCAGTCAAATACAGAGTCCTAGAAATTGGTAGGGTCCTAAAAAACATATAGGTTTTGCAGATACCCCATAAAAGAAAATGAAGAGATTGATGCATAGCTTCTAGAAACAATTCCCACATTCACTTTCATTTGACACAAAAATACTCTTATAAATATGTCTCAAAGGGGCTACAAAAATCCTTTGTCCTCAAAAGGACAGTGAGAAATATATTTCCCTTTTTTCTTTTTTTTTTAATAATTAATTTGTTTTCAGTTTTCAACAATCACTTCCATAAGTTTTAAATTTTTCTCCCCTTCCCTTCACATTCCCTCCCTGAGAGGGCATGCAATTTTATATGCATTCTACACATACATTCTTATTAAGCACATTTTTACGTTAGTCATGTTGCATAGGAGAATTAAAACAAATGGGAGAAACCATGAGGAAAAAAAACAAAAAAAATATAACAAAATAGAAAATAGTCTGTTTCATTCTGAGTTTGACTCTATATTTCTTTCTCTGGATGGGGATGGCATTTTGCATCAAGTCCTTTGGAAGTGTTTTAGGTCCTTGCATTGCTGTGAAGGGCTAAATCTATTAGAAACAGTTCTCGCATACTGTGGTTATTGCCATCTATAATGTTCTGCTGGCTCTGCTCACTTCACTCAGCATCAGTTCATGTAAGTCTTTCCAGGTTTAAGTCGCATGTTAATCATTTCTTATAGCACCATAGTATTCCATTACATTCATGTACTACAACTTGTTCAGCCATACCCCAATTGATGGGCACCCCCTCAATTTCCAGTTCTTGGCCTCCACAAAAAAAACTGCTATAACTGTTTTTGTACATGTGGGTCCTTTGCCCATTTTTATGATCTCTTTGGGATACAGTCCAGGAAGTGATATTTCTGGGTCAAAGTGTATGCACATTTTTGTAGCCCTTTGGGCAGAGTTCCAAATCGCTCTCCAGAATGGTTGGATCAGCTCACAGCTCCACCTACAATGAATACTAGTTCCAACTCTCCCACATCCTCTCCAACATTCATCATCTTCCTGCTCTGTCATGTTTGCCAATCTGATAGGTGTAGTGTGGTGCCTTAGAGTTGTTTTGATTTGCATCTCTCTAATCAATAATGCTTTAAATCATTTTTTCATATGACTAAAGAAAGCTCTAATTTCTTCCTCTGAAAACTGCCTGTTCATATCTTTTGACCATTTATCAATTGGGGAATTATTTGTATTCTTATAAATTTGACACAGTTCTCGATATATTTTAGAAATGAGGCCTTTATCACAGACAGCAGTTGTAAAAATTCTTTCCTAGTTTTCTGCTTCCCTCCTAACATTGTTGCATTGCTTTATTTGTACAAAAACTTTTCAATTTAATGTAATCAGAATTATCCGTTTTGCACTTCATAATGTTTTCTATCTCTTGTTTGGTCATAAATTGCTCCATTCTCCATAAATCTGACAATTAAACTATTCCTTGCTCCCAAAAATTATTTGTAGAATCAGCCTTTATACCTAGATAGTGTACCCATTTGGACTTCATTCTGGTACACAGTTTCAGATATTGGTCTATTCTCGGTTTCCTGTTAGGCATTGGTCTGTGCCCACTTTCTGCCACACTATTATCCAGTTTTCCCAGCAGTTTTTGTCAAACAGTGAATTCTTATCCAAGAAGCTTAGGTTCTGGGATTTATCAAACAGTAGCCTGCTATAATCATTGGCTACTGTGTGTTGTGAACCTGTCCTATTCAATGGTCTTCAATGGTCTATTTCTTAGCCAGTACCAAGTTGTTTTGATGATTACTGCTTTATAATACAATTTGAGATCTGATATAAGTAGGCTACCTTCCCTAGCAATCATTTTCATTAATTCCCTTTATATTCTAGACCGTTTTTTCTTCCAGATGAATTTTTTCTTCTTTTTTTGTTATTGTTTTATTTGTTTTCAGTGTTCTACAATCACTTCCTTAAGTGAATCTATCTTAGATTTTTCCCCTTCCTTCCCCATTTCCTCCCTACTTCCCCACTCCCTCCCTGAGACGACATACAGTTTTATATAGGTTCTACACATACATTCCTATTAAATACATTTTCACCTTAGTCATGTTGCATAGAAGAATTAAAATGAATGGGAGAAATCATAAAACAAACCAAAACCTAATACAAAAGAAAAATGATCTGCTGCATTCTGCAATCAAATTCCATAGTTCTTTCCCTGAATGTGGAAGGCATTTTGCCTTAAGAGACCATTGCAAACTATTAAGTTCTTGCATTACAATGAAGTACTAAGTCTACCAGAAAAATTCCTCACACACCATGGTTGTTGCTGTGTACAAAGTTCTCTTGGTTCTGCTCCTTTCACTCAGCATCAGTTCATGTAAGTCTTTCCAGGCCTCTCTGAAGACTTTCTGTTCATCATTTCTTATAGCACAATAGTATTCCATTACATCCATATACCACATCTTGTTCAGCCATTCCCCAATTGATGGGCATCCCCTTGATTTCTAGTTTTTGGCCACCACAAAGAGAGCTGCTATAAATATTCCAGATGAATTTTGATATTATTTTTTCTAGCTCTAGAAATAATTTTGATTGGTATGACACTGAATAAGTAAATTAATTTAGGTAAGACTGTTATTTTTATTATATTAGCTCGGCCTACCCAGGAGCAACTGATGTTTTTCCAATTATTTAGATCTGACTTTATTTGTGTGAAAAGTGTTTTGTAGTTGTATTCATATAGTCCGTGGGTTTGTTTTGGCAGGTAGACTCCCAAATTTTTTATAGAGTTTACTGTAACTTTAAATGAAATTTCTCTTTCTATCTCTTGTTTGTTTCCCTTTTTCTATAGTCATTCTGGTATTTTCTTCTCTGGGTTACCTACCTAATAAGAGGAACAAAAATGTCATGTTTTCCATAATTATTTCTCTTGCTGGAAGACAATTCATTGTTCCTCCTAAAGACAAGCTGAGCATGATGGGTGAAACATCAGATGGAATGCACAAAGGCTGAAACTTAAATACATTTTTTTAATGGATCCTCTTTTGACAGCACTTTTCACAGAGTTTTTCCCCCATGTTTTAATAGTGTAGTCCATTATTTTTTAGCTATTTAAAATGAGAAATTCAGTATTTTCATCGCATTTAAACTATACCAGAATCAATTCTATTTGATTATACTTTGCCTGCCTGGCATGGAATGGCACAGCATGGACATGTTGGCATCTGTCTCAGCAGCCCGATGGGAACAGTCTAAACAGCTGTCTCACTCACTGAATTATTGAGGCAGTCTCATTACCAACCCAATTGGGGTCTGTTCCTGCCATCACAACACCAGCATTCTCAAGTTATCTCTGCCTATTTCTGGTCTTCAGATGACAAACTAGTTCAGTTGTGAATATTCAAAAAGTGCAAGTTACCATTTGGTGAGCAAAGGACCAAAGCAGCCTGGCAGAGAGAGGATTCAAATCTTCCCTGGGATTTCTGTATCCAACACATCTGCTCAGAGTTCTCTGAAAAAAGAGCATCTACTCTGTTTGAGTACCTAATAATGGCTCCATTCAGCAGGGTCACTAACCAGGGTTTTCAATTGTACCAAGGCTGCATATATTTCAGTGAAAAAGGTCAAGTTGTTCAGAATTGTTTCTATATCATGGTTATCATTTTGCTTCTAGTGTTCCTCCTGGTAGGATTTTTTTCTTCTTATAGGATAGGGAATATGAAGACAAGACCGGTAATTTCACTAGTGTAGAGATTTCCAGGCAAGGAAAATCTGTGCCTATCCAAGTCTTCACCTTTGTAATCGAGAGTCTGAGAGAGTTGCCTAGAGCAGAGGATGAGTCACAGAGCCCATAACACTTCAGAGTGCTGCCTGGTGCAGATCAAAATATAATTGGGAAATATTTAATAAAATAAATAAAAACACAAACCATAAGTAATGTTAGTATGTGATTTTCTAAGTTAATATGTGCACAGCTCAGTGGCACAGTGGATAAAGTGCTAGGCCAGGAAAACGCATCTTTCTGAGTTCAAATCCAGCTTCAGATACTTTCTAGCTGTGTGACCCTGAGCAAGTCACTTAACCCTGTTTGCCTCAGTTTTCTTAAAATGAAAAATGAAAAAAAAAATAAATGAAATGTAGAAGGAAATTGCAAGACTCTCCAGTATCTTTGCCAAGAAAGTCCCAAATGGGGCTACAAAGAGTTGGACATGACTGAAACAAATGAATAACAGGAAAGTCAATATGTGGCTCACAGGAGGAGTGCTTCTCTGTGGTTTAGTGGCCTATATTTCTATTTAAGTTTGACACCATTGGCCTATAGTATTGAAAGTCAAGCAACTTACCCAAGATCACACAGCCAGTATCATCAGAGCCAGGAATTGAATTCAGGTCTTCTGAACTCTGAGGCTGGCTGTGTACTACATCATATTGCCTTTGTCTTATTTTTTGATATCTAAATAAAATGTCATCAATCTAAGAAGGAAATTCAAATCATTCCAAAATGGGATTTTTGCCTTTTTTTAAATTGTCTTACTTCACTAATGAGGTTATTCGAAACTGGCCAATTATTTAGTGCATAGAGTGAATACATAGATAGGTGCAAGCCAATACACACATGTGCACATGTGTGCTCACACACATAATCTTTATAGACATATACATGTACATAGACACATACATACATAGCTGTGTCTATATACACGTGTTTATAAGCATCTCTGTGTGCACATATGTATGTGCCCATACATGTTTGCCCATACCTACATATGTATTCTGTCTTATGTATATTGTCCCTACTTACATGCACTGACATAGAACAGAACCTTTTTTATCTATATAAATTCATTTGTTAATATAAATGTACTTCTTTATTCAGTATGACTAAGTCCTTATGTAGAAACATAAAGCCAAATATCTGGATGCAACGAGAAACAATGAATCACTCATTCAGAATGTTTCCAGATGTCTAGATTTGAACATCATACAGACAAACATTCAGTGTTTGAATGTTTCCATTCCTCTTCAAGTGTTTGACTGCACAATAATATCTTCATGGTCAGGGAACCAAGGATCATGCTTCTTTTTGGAACCTCCAGTCTCTGGCTAGTCCCATGGACCAGGAGAGCTGGAAATAGTCCCATTACCCTGGGTCTGTATCTTGTAAAGTTGTTAGAGATGGGAATAAAAGACTGGACTTGTGATTTTATTGGTCCATGAAAACTGGGTGATGAAACTCCTTTATTCAATGCAGGTGGTCACCTTCTCTTCAATTTAGTCATAGAGTGTTGTCTAGAACACTGACAGGTTAAGTGACTTAACCAGGACTACACCTCCAGTATGTATCAGATAGAATTGGAACCCAGGTCTTCCTGACTTTTAGAGGAGTTTTCTATCCACTCTACCAAAGCTGCCTCTCTTGAAAATAAGTATTTGGTATTGTTTTTTAAGCATCATTATTTTTAAAACTCTTGTGGAAGGGTTTCTGAGTTTTGCTGTTGTGTACTTCATTCTCTTTATGTCTGTCCTCCATTCTTGAAGAAGATCATGACATCAGGGAGACGAAGACATGACTCATAGTTGCTTTGTTCTGAGTGAGAGAGGGTTGTGCAAGGTCACCAGCCTCACTTTCTCCTCCAGATCTAGTGGCCAGATATTCATCAGGATGACTAGAGATAGCCTAGGATGCAATAGGAGACCCTGTCCCTTTTAGCCTAAGGGCTTTTCAGGTTCTCACTTTGAGTGAAGTAGCACCCATTCAATGGATAGACCTGTTTAAAAAGTGAGTCAAGGAATGGCCCCTTTAATCCAAAAAAAAAAATCAAACTGGGAGGGGGAGACCTTCAGGGTTGCTGACCAAAAGAGGCTGTTGTATTTGGTCGAAGAGAACCATAAAATCAGGGAGATGATGACATGACTTACAGTTGACTTTGATTTGAGCAAAGGAGGGCTGTGCAAGGTCACCAGCCTCACTTTCTCTTCCAGAGTCATCCTTCGTTCTTTTTATGTATACAACATTTAGTTACATTTGATAGAGATTCAAATTATTCATTCTGGTGCCTTCATTAATGGATGCCAACATTAGATTCATAGTCACAGTGTCCACCATATTGTTTGACAACATTCTGCTAACTTCAGTATTCCCATTGATGTATCTTCTAGTCACCTGGATTAACCTTTGATTTCTAATGAATTTTCCCACCATACATTTTAGTCATTCACAAACATGGTAATGTCTTGCAGCTTATTGCTCTAATTTTCTCCATTTCCAAGATCATGAATTCATAAATTTTTCTCTGATCAACATTTCTTAACCTTGTACAATCTCTTTCTCTTTTGCTACTCCCTATTCCCCCAGACTTGCTCCCCTACCCTACCTGGTCCCACGATCAGCCTTTTCAATGATGTTGTTTTCTTGATTATCTGCTGCACATTCCCTTACAATCTCAGTTCTGGGTACACAGTACCATCTTCCATCATTCTTTCCTGCTCCCTTACTTTAGTCAACTGAAGATATTAGAGTAAAGTTTACAACCATATGACTCTTTACATGATAATTTCATGCTATCTAGTGTTAGGTGGGTCCTCACTTCATCAGAGCTATCCCTTTATTCTTTTCTATTTGTTGAATTTGTTGTATCCTCTCCTTTCCAATGACTCAATTAGAAGGGTCCCTCTTTCTTTTCAAAGCAAAATAATAATGCCTAGCATTTATATGGCACTTTAAAGTTTGAGAAACACTGTCCACATGTAACAATAACAATAGTTAACATTTTTATGTTAACGCTTTCAGGTTTGGAAAGCACTTTACACATATAACAAAAATGGTATTCCTATCATATTCTAAGGGCTTGCAAAGCACTTTATACATATTATTTCATTTGATCTGGACAACAGCTCTGTGACGTGGGTACTGTTATCCTCATTTAACAGATGAGGAAATTGACACTAAGTTGGTTAAGTGACTGGCTAAGGACCACACAACTCAGATCTTTCTGATTCCAAGTTAAGCCTTCTGTCCACTATCTGATATAAATACTACTCTTGATTTACGCCTATATCTCTTGAAGACGTTACATCCTCTTAATCAGTCTAGAAATCTTAAAGACATCTATGCTTTTTCCAATTAATCATCAAGGCTATTCTTGGAAAAAACCCAGTGTCTACTGGGTTCCTATGCTCATTAATTTGGACCCAAACCATTTCAATGACCCATGAATTGGTTTTTCCTCTTTTAAATCTCTCTCTGCTCCAATCTACCTTACATACCACTGTCAGAATAAGTCAAGACACAATTCTGATTGTGTAAACTTCTTGTTAATAAACTTTCATTTGCTCTCCATTGCTTAAAGAGTTAAATCTAATATCTAATATATGACATTTAAGGCCTTCCATAAAAGGTTCCCAATCTACTTTTCCAGATTTCTCTCCCATTATTATTCTTCAAGCACTCTATAATCCAGCTGAATTAGTCTCATAACATGTGTCTTCTTGTCTCTAATATACCATGTTTTTTGCCTGGAATACATTTTCTTCACTTCTAGGTCTAAACCTAAGATCTCATGATCCCCCAAATCCCCTCCCTCAAACTCTGCTCGTTGAAAGATTCCAAGGCTACTTTTTTCATGAAGTTTTCTTTGATTCCCCCACCCAAAAGTATTTTCTATCTTCTCTACCTTCCTATCACATTCTACTACTACCTCTCCTAGCACTTCTGATTATTTGTACTATGGTAATTTGCCTGTTTAAGGCAAGGGCCTAATCAAAGAAAAATGACCAATAATGAGGTATTAGATTAACTGTAAAAATGTTCCCAGGATGAACAATGATAAACTATAGCCCTGGTGTCCTTTTGGAAAGTCATTCCATACTTTGAGAGGAAAAAGTGAGGCTGGTGACCTTGCACAGCCCTTTCTCATTCAAATCAAAGTCAACTGCAAGTCAGGTCATCATCTTGATGTTATGGTCCTCTTCGAAAACAAGGACAAACACAACCATACTAGTCTGATATGGAGGATTATAAGATCTTAAGTCCTTCTATGCCTAGAAATGACTTCAGAGGCAATCTTGTCCAATATCCTCATTTCACAGATTAGGAAACTGAAGTCGAGAGATATTCTATGATTTGCCCAAGATACTAAGAGTCAGAGCTGGGATTGGACTATAGATCTGACCTACACTTAGGTAGAGTAGATAGAGCACCAGGTCTGAAGTCAGGAAGAATTTAATTCAAATCCAGGCTTATTAGCTTTGTGACCCTGAGTGAGTCACTTAACCTTGTTTGCCTCAGTTTCCTGATCTGAAAAATGAGCTGGAGAAGAAAATGGCAAACCACTCTAATATCTCTGCCAACAAAACCCAGCATGAACAGTCAAATACAACTAAAATGATTGAAAAATCACAACATCTGACTCCAAAGTCAATGCTCTTCCAAAGTGCCCACTTCTTGATAGAAGGTATAAAGGATAGCAGAAGTTGGCAAAGGAAAGAAGGTCATGAGAACAGGGATAAAAGCAAACATTTATATAGTGCTTTAAGGTCTGCAATGTACTTTACATGTTATTTCAATACTCATAATGTAGATGAGGTAGGTACCATTATAATTCCCCATTTTACAAGAAACTGAGACAGAGAGGTTAAGGCACAACTGGTGTATGTCCGAGGCCACATTTGAGCTCCAAAGCCAGTGGCTATCTGCTGTACCAGCCTAGGGAAAATCCCATGATGTCAGAAGACCAAAGCCCAGGCAGACACAGCCACTGCATACAAAGGGTCCAATAGGAGTAAAGTTGTTCATTCCTGCCAGACTTCTGCTCTCCCAGTCCATATGATTTCTCTACTCGTGAATGCCTTTTTCTCCCCTGGCCAGGAGCTGCCTTTTTCTTAAGAATCTGATTTCCAAGTAGACTGATGTAATTGACTTTTAAAGGTCAACCCCCTGGCAGTGGCCTATCATTGTTCACCTTTGGCTCAACTCCTTATTTAATTCACTCAAAGTACTTGTTCACACCTCATAGTGAAATTGTCTGACTCTCCCCATCTTTATAGCTAAGTAGCTCCTTATCAGCCCCTTTCCTGTAATTAGGTCTGGGTCTTTTAAGAACCAAGTCTATTATATGCCCATTTCATCTCCTCTCCCTCCAAAGGACAGAGCTCCTTGAGGGCAGAGACTGTGACTTGTCCATCTTTGTGTTCTTCAATGGCCCCTAATGTTCGCCTTTTATTTGAAAGGTGCACATTAAATCTTGGCCATATGTAATTGAATTGCATCTCTATCTCCTTTTGCTTTCTTGTCCTCTTTCTTCTTCCTCTACCTTCAGACCGGACACATTCTTCATTGACATAGCCAAGAGAAATTGGTCTACTTTACACAGGGGTTTCCTTTTTTTTTTTTCTCCATACATTGGCATTTTCCTTTATTACTATGTTGAAAACTTAGCAGAAAAAGAATTTCCAGTTTATGAAATAAATCTTTGGAAAACTAAACCTATCTGCCAGATTTCCAGACTGCACAGACTTTCTATAATAAATGGAGTAAGTTTCCAATTACATTTTATATCAGAAGGATTACTTATTCTTACCATTGTATTCTATGTCTATTCATGCTACTGTCCATTAATTGCAGAAAATTATATTAAAGTGAATAAATTGAAGTCTTAGATTGACTTTCTCCTCTTGATTTTAGAGAAACTGTTTTTTCCATTTCGCATGCTTTCATTTGATTCCTGATTTTGGTTATGGTTTCATCAGATAGTCTGAAATGTTATTTTAATTCCAGAACCAACAAAAGAGCACCAGCACAATGATCTCTAAGGAAGTAAGAAGAGCAAATTCAAGGCAGTTCTTTCAGATCCCAGATTTGTGCCACTGGACATGGGGTCTTTGTAGTTAGGAAAATAGAATGTGAAAACTGATTAAATCTATTCATTTTAGTCCTGTGTAACTTTAAAAGAGGAGTAGGATTTGTCAAGATGGGAGAAAAATATGTAAGTTGTAAAGATCAGGAAGCAATTACAAGAGTAGGGATTTTATGTTACTCATACCTGGGGAAATTCTAGTCTTACGACCCAGGAAAGGCAATTCACAAGGAAAAGGATAGTATATTGAAAATATGGGACATAAGGGCTAAGCCTTCTGAACTAAGCACCAAGAAGTTTGGTAAAGAAGGGGAAAAGAGAAATTTTGTCAAGGAGATCTACAAGTTGATCCTACTGTAGGAATGATTCCCTCTGACATAGTCATTGCCAGTATTTCTTTTGGTTATAGGCACTCATAAAATAACAGACCGCATAGCAACCTACTGGTAAGAGCTCTGGTGAGGAGAAATCGGTTCAGATACAGGATACAAGGGATGATTAACTGGAGTGACTAGACAAGTCATTCCTTTTACAGCCTCAGTTTCCTCATCTGTTGAATGAGCTGTTCTGAGACTCCAAGGAGATTGTATATGTAAAGTGCTCTGTGTACCTAAAAACACTATGAAAATGTCAGTTAATAATTCCTACTGCCTGTGATAGACTTATTCTGACTTCTGAAAATGGCCTCTACCCTAGAATAATTGTTATTTCTGTAGGCTCAAAAATTTTAAAAGCTTATACTATCTCATTAGCCCCTCTCAACAATTCTGGAAGGAAGAAACATGTATTATCTCCATTTTACAAATGAAGAAACCAAGTCTCACAGAAGTTAATCAATGTATCTGTCATGGGTCAACAGTTAAGAAACATTGGAAATAAGAATCAAATCCAGAACTTTTCAAATTCCAAGTTCATTTTTCTTGACACTAACAACTATTTCAACATTAACATTTCATCACTAAACACATACTCAGTGTGAGCCTAGCCTTCCTTCTCATGTTTTTCTTTTTAATTACAGGAATTTACCTTCTCTAAATGCAGTTGTCTGGGGGCCAGAATCAGAGGATGAAGGTGGGGTCATCTTGATATCCATTGGTTTCCTAGAATCTTATTTATTTCCCTTCCAAACAATTCTTGGATACAAATGCCTTGATGGGGAATCTAAAGAGGTGTTTCAGTATTCTTATAGACCTGGTTTTAGCATAGCAGTAATTTAGTATGTTCTTGAGGTTTTCCTCCTTTTACAACTTTTACAATTGGATCCAATCCAATGATCATTTGCTAAGCACCTAGTATGTGCAAGAATGGGTACCATGCTAAGATCTTAAGAGAAATGGATGGAATGGTGGGGGGAGGTGCTGCCCTTCAGGAGCTTACATTTTTTTTCTTGGGGGGGTGTAAGGGACAGAGATTGGATCTCTCTACCTTATCCACACTGAAAGTTCAGCAGTTTCTCAAGGTCTTACCCCACTATTGATCAACACAGAAACATTCATGTAATTGGCTTCATTTTTCCAACCTGGGTCACTTCAACCCTCAGGTAGACTAGTAGCCTACTACTCCTTAGGGGTTCACCATATTGGTACCAGATTTAGGGTAGGCACCCAATCAACTTTACCACTCTGGAGCTCAGAAGTCCCAGACTCAAACAATTGACCATCCTCATCCCTACCCAGGAGCAGAGATTATAGGCTTGTACCATCCTGCCCATAGGAGCTTATATTCTACGAAGAGGGAGCAGGGGAGAGGAACACAATTTTTGTAACAGTTTCTTCACTTCATACTTCTCTCAGTTTCTGGGAATCCATCAGCCCTTACTTCATCTATCACCCACCTCCTTCAAGGGCCTTTTTTCATTCTCCTGATTCTTAGTGCTCAACCCTCAGCCCCAGTGAAATTATTTTGGACTTATTTTTGCATACTTTATATTTAGTTATCTGTTACATGTTATTTCCCCCCAGAATAATGTGATTTTCTTGCTGTTGTGGACCTTTTCATTTTGTCTTTGTATCCATTGCTTTGAAACTCAATGGCATAAATACTTATTGAATTATGAGAAATGAACCACTGCTCCCTTAAACTATTGCAAACATGGTTTATCTGAATCTTTAAAGTTAGACCTTGATTCAGAACTTTCCATATTTTTAAGAACCCTAGAAAGAATCTCTGTGTCCTGACCACTGGTAACATGTAAATTTTTTGAATTGATTAAACTATCATTTTCCATTTTGGTATTCATCATTTCTGATGCCTGACACTTCTATACCTTTTATTCAAAGAAAAATATTAGGGAAAAGTGTTCCCAGAAATGAGCTAGGCATTTTGGTGCACACTCAGATAATATATGCAAAGTGACTATATTCAGGCAGTCCATTCCACAAGTGTTTATTAAGCACCTACTCCATGCTAAGCACTTTGCTAGGAACCAATGATGCAAAGACAGAACAGTTCCTACTCTTAGGTATTGTTGTTCAGTCTTTTTTCAGTCCTGTCTGGCTCTTTGTGACCTCATTTGGGATCTTCTTGGCAAAGATATTGGAATGGTTTGCCATTTCCTTCTCCAATTCATTTTGCAGGTGAGGAAACTGAAGCAAACAGGGTAAAGTGACTTGCTCAGGGTCACACAGTCAGGCTGAATTTGAACTCTGGTCTTCCTAACTCCAAGAGCCGCATTCTATCCATTGCCATTGCCATTCTAGGTAACTTTCATTCTTATGGGATACAATACACACACACACACACACACACACACACACACACACACACACACCCTACTTAGGTGAATAAATAGAAAATATAATCTAGACAAAGTATTTGGGGAGGTGCTACATTTTTGTCCTCCTTAGAAAGCAAATTTGTCATCTCTCATTTTTATGGCCTTTGTTGAAAGGTTGTTTCAAGATGAAATTCTGTGATACAGTGCAAATATAACAAATAAATTGATTGCCAAATTTCAAACAAGCTGGGATGTAATTTAATTAGCACCAAAGAAGAAGAAAAGAGAGATTGCTTTGGTGGTTAATAGAAAATCTACTTTACAAGGGGAAAAAATTGCTATTTTAATTCCTAATAAAGTAAATATGTATTCCACAGAAAATGGATAATGTATATAATCAAATATCAAGCATTTTTCATTTTAGAAGGTTAAGGACCAGTTGATTTCATACAATAAGTGTAAGAAAGGGAAAATAGTTTGCTGAACTATTAATACACTGTTCTGAAAAAATAAAGTTAATGCTGTTTCCAAGCTCCTGAGGTATGTTCATATGAAAAAATTCACTATATTTTAAGAAACTCAATTGAATGTAAACATACACACACATACACACATGCACACACACACACACACATACATACACACATTAAGTCCCCATCATTTGCAGAACCCTGTGCTATGTGCTAGAGGAGATACTAAAAAAGTAAGGTACAATCCCTGCCTTCAAGAAGTTTACAGTCTGACTGGGAAAATAAGAGACACACAAATAACTGGATATTTTAATGTTATGCTGGATCTGTGATCTCATAGATAAGTGTGGGTACTCCTTCAAAGGGCATTCCATTTGTACTTGTTTATATACTGATAACTCTCTCTTTCTGACTATAAATCAATCCAGAAGTAAAAGTGATAACAAATAGTGTTGCATAGCTACAAAATGCTTTGCCTTTTGTCCATTTGTCCATTGTCATTACAAGCTTATAAGATACCTATTACAAATATAATGAGGGACAACACCATGTTTCCTTCAGCACTCCATTTCCCAGAATTCTTTAAATGATTATGACTTCTGAACACCCTCAAATATTTTATTGTTGTTCAGTTGTGTCCAACTCTTTGTGATGTCATTTGAAGTTTTCTTGGCAAAGCTTCTGGAGTGGTTTGCCATTTCCTTCTCCAGTTCATTTGACAGAGGAGGAAACTGAGGCAAGCTGATGATTTGCCCAGAATCACAGAGTAAGTGTCTGAGGATAAATATGAATTTACAAAGAGGAGTCTTCCTAACTTCATGCCCGGGACTCTATCCACTGCCCCAGCATAAATATTTACCTCCCCATTTTGAAGCTACATCTAGGCTCAGAAAGGTCAAAGAATTTGTCTGTGAAAAGACAAAGCTTTTTTTATTGTAACCTTATTGAAAGCCTTTTTATTGAAACCAAGGCATCTCATTTCAAGTTCAGGTTTCTCTGAGCTATATATAGCAGGCTGCCTCTCAGTACTCTATAAAAAAAAGAAGAAAGGAGATACCCTTTGAAATCAAGGCTATGTTCCAATATTTCTTCCTATTGTAGGCATCTTATCTTTCCCTTCATATCTGTTCTTCCTAGGAAAGTTCACATTTACACAGTTGCTCTCCTCCTATGCAGTTCAGGTGCTTTGAGATTTAACTATTGTACAAAACTACTTGCCTCAGAGTGAGATTGGCAGATGTTGATCTAGCAGAAGGATTCTTGACCCTTTTTGTGTTATGACCCCCTTTGGTGGCTATGGTGAAGGCTATGAAAAATATGTAGGATGATAAGAAAACAAATTATGTTGAAATATAGTCAACAACTACCAAAATATTTTAAAAATAAATTCATTGTATTTCAATATAATTGACTTCTGTAGTAATACTATGAATTTAAAAAAAATATTATTCTGAGAAAGGTCTATAGGCTTCATCAGATTGCCAATCAAAATAAGGTAAGAAAACTTATTTAAAACTGATTTTGAGGTGTTTTCCTGTTCTCATTGGGAAAGAAAACAGAATAACTGGGGTAACTCATATTTCTTTTCTGACCAGTATCTTCTCCATCTGTGCATCTCAGGTCACCCTAACACCCAGGGGAAAAAGTTTACTATCTCCCATTTCTGCTGGATGGTAGCTAGGTGGTGCAATGGATAGAGCACTGGGCTTGAATTCAGGAAGACCCCTCTTCATGAGTTCAAATCCAGCATCTGTCTATGTGACCCTGGGTAAATCATTTAACCCTGTTTACCTCAGTTTCTTCATCTGTAAAATGAGCCAGAGAAGGAAATGGCAAACCATTCCAGTACATTTGCCAAGAAAACCTTAAAATGGGATCATAAAGATTCAGACATAACTGAAACAACTGAAATAGGAACAAAATTTTTGCTAAAGAACCTTGCCTCTCAGTCATCTAGGTGACTTGGCTGTTGCTCACAACTGTTCCAAACACTTTTATTTTCCTCTTCAAAACATCATAACACAATCTGAACCTAGAAGAGAAGGGCAGCTATTGTAAAGATAGAGAGCCTTAGTCTCTTCTCCAATAAACGCCGCTGAACAAGTGACAGGTTTTTTTTCCTTTCTTGACTTCCTGACAGGCAATGCAAGACTGAAATGCATCCTCAGAGACAATTTCTCTTTGAAAGGGCCTTGGGGATCATTCTAGTGTGGTGTTCCACCCCGAGCAAGGATTCCCTCTGCAGTCTTCCCGCAGATGTTCATCCAGGCTGTGCCCAAGCATTCTCAGTGACCCAGAATCTGCTGCCTCACAAGGCAGTCTTTTGGGACAGGATGAATTGTTAGAAAGTTCTTTTTTATGTTAAAAGTTAGCCTCCATACTATTTCCATCTTTTGGGGGTACCTGCCAACACTTTTCTATATGATATTCCTTCCATTCCTGGTCTCCCCTTTCCCCGGGTTCATTAAAAATGTTTCTTGCCTGACAGGGTTAGAGCTCTGAAGCTGGAGGCAGGAAGTCCTGAGTTCAAATTCAGTCTTGGACACTTACTAACTATATGATCCTGGTAAAGTCACTTAACCTCTGCCTGCCTCAGTTTCCTCATCTATAAAACAGAAATAGCAATAGCACCTTCTTCTCAGGTTTGTTGTGAGAATCAAATGAGATAACATTTGCAAAGGTTGTTGCAAATTTTAACGTGCTGTATAAATACTAGCTTTTATTATTGTGGTTGTTAGCGGAATTCTTAAATATTTGGCACATTTATCTCATTCAATCCCACAGCAATCCTGTGAGTTAAGTGCTAGTATTTATGATCCCCATTTTATAGATGCAGAAACTGAGGTTGATGGAAGTAAGTGACTTCTACAGGAGGCTTTTCCCCATCTCTTTTAATTCCAGTGCCTTCCTTCTCTTGGTTATTTTTCAATTTCTCCTGTATGTGGCTCATTTGTAGGTCACTCTTTGTGTATTGTTTCCCGTATTAGAATGTGAGGTCCTTGAAAGCAGGAATGTTCTTTTGCCTTTGTATTTATTCTTATCATTTAACACAGTGCTAGGCATCCAGTAGGTGCTTAATAAATGCTCATGGACTGACATAGCCCCTAGGTGACTGCTGGAAAGCAGGTCTTCCAAACACCAAATCCAAAACAATGTTCGCCAGTCTGCCTATGCTTTTGAAATCAGCCTACAATGCCATTAGTTTCCCCAGCATCCTAGGGACATTTATGAAGCTTGAAACTAGCTAAGTCCCCTAAGCCTTTTTCTCATTGAAAGTTTTAAGCCAGGTCTCCTTAATGCTGTGTAGTTGATTGTTTGGACCCAAATGTCAATCTTTACATCTATCCCTATTTCTCACAGACTCTCATGGTGGGAAGGGACCAAAGTGTTCATTTAGGTCAATCTGCACCTGAAGTAGAATTCACTCTACAAAAACCCCACAAGTAGTTGCCAGGACTTTGCTATAAGATATCTGATGAGAGAAAATCCACTACTTCCCAAGACAGCCCATTTGATTTTGGGGTATCCATAACTATTCAGATATTTTTCCTTATATCAAAACTAAATCTTCATAACTGGGCATCTAGGTGGCACAATGGATAGAGCATTTGGTCTGGAGTAAAGAAGACATAAGTTCACATCCAACTTCAAGTCTTTACTAGTTGTGTGATTCTGTGCAAATCACTGCCTCTGTCTACCTCAATTTCCTCAACTGTAGGATGGGGATAAAAAGAGTGCCTACCTAAGGGCATCAAGGATAAGGGGCATAAGAGGATCAAATTCAATAATATTTGCAAGGCTAATTATACTTAAATAATGTTTGTAAAACAGTGCAGGGCTTAGAACAGAGTAGATTTGTTTCTTTCCTTTCTCCATTCAACTTTAATGCATTCCTTCTAGTTCAGCCCTTTGGGGTATCTTGATCTAACCAACATGATATTATAACTGGTCAGTATTAACTCTGAGCCTCAGTTTTTTCATCTATAAAAGGAGGGAAAATAATTGCCTATCATTTAGGATTATTGTAAAGAAAATGTAGATGTGACAACTAGGTGGCACAGTGAATAGAGTGCCTGCCCTGGAGTCCGAAAGACTTATCTTTGTGAGTTCAAATCCAGCCTCAGACACTTACTAGCTGTGTGACCCTTGGCCAGTCACTTCATCCTGTTTGCCTCAGTTTCCTCATCTGTAGAATGAACTGGAGAAGGAGCAAACCACTCCAATATCTTTGCAAGGCAACCCCAAGTACCCAAGACTGAAACAATTGAACAGCAACAGAAAGAAAACGTGATGTGAGCCTTTCGGTGTTATCCTAAAGTTATGCTTGGTGAGTTGTTACTAGAAAAGTCTGGAAATGTAGATGGGGGCTTGTGGATGAATTTAAATGCAGAGCCTTAACTAACACACTTGCAAGTTATTCTTCCATACAGTAAACATTATCTAACATTTACAAATTGGATGTACCTATTAATTCTTCTAAGATAAGGCAATAACATTGCTTATTGAACTTGTAGTCCTAACGTGTATATCTCAGTGAATATTGCTGAACTCAAAATAGTTACCTTCAGAAGTCACTCACTTATCTCAAAATACTGCCACTACTCAAATCAATTTTGCAATTACTTTTCCGTCATTGCTTTAAGAGGGCAGAGTTACAAATCTTCATCCTTGAAGGATAAATTTAAAGAGCCAGGGTAGCCAAGGAGACTCCAGGTTACTCTGGTGTGAGATTCAAAACCCACCTCTAACACCTACCAGTTATGTGGCCTTGGGCATTTAACCTCTATACATCGTGGGCAACTTTCTAGAAATTATCTACTAAATCTTACTTAGGTTACCTTGAGCACTAATGGAGGGGATTCCTGTCCTGGGAATTAATTGAATAAATAACAGAACTCTTTTTCTAAAAGCAGCCAAAAATAATTTAGAACCAAATAAAATGGGTAATCAAGCTGCATCATCCTATTTGGAGTTGGGTGTGAATACAAGGTAATGAAACTTACTGTCTTCAGTGATTCATTTACTACCTCTAAAAACAATTCCAGAAGAAATATATTTAAGTCATATCTTGCATATGTAAAAGTATAAAACTCAGGCATTCTGTGTCATGCCCAGAACAACTATGTATTGCCTGTGATACATGCACATCCTACATTTTCTTAGAAGCCAGTGGAACAGTTGTTTGGTTGAACTTTAGAGAGAGGAGGCGTAGGATTTTTTAGATAAGTTTTAAATGGAGAGCCAAAGGTGTTTTGAATCTGCATGATTTGCAGGCATATCGGTTGGCACAGAGACAAGTGCAGAGGTGGAAGTAGAAAGAGGGGATAAACAGAGCCCACAAAAGAGACTGAGGAAATAATGGATGCAAGATCAGTCTGGAAAGTGGCCTCTGTGATGTGAACCTGAATTTGGATTGCTATTGAAAATAAGTAGAATTCTGAGTACGAGGTAACATGACCAAAGCTGAAGAGGAGAAAAACATCTGCTTCAGAATTGCTTTTGGATATTTGATGATGGTTTCCAATTAAGCTGATTTTATGTTGTGAACCCTTTTTTCTTGTTGTTTGGTGAATTGTTTGAATTAAATGCTTTCACTTTCTGTCCTGCTTCTGACTAGCATAAAACCTGCCAAATGTTTGTATTGTGAAATCTTAATCCATTACAGTCTGTTACCAAGCAATTAAACAAAATGTCAGAAATTGAGTTGTACCAGTTTACTATAGCATTGACGAAGGAGGGAAATGAACAGGAGTTTTTAAAAAGTTCCTTAGATAATTAAGAACTAGAGGAAAACGAAATAGAAAAAGAATTTCTTTTAAATGTTGCCGAGTAGAATTGTGGGTTAGTTGACTTATAAAACTACAGATAAGAAGGATAATATGGATTGCAGCTTTGTAATCAGAAAGACCTGGGTTTAAGTTTTCTTTTCATGTGATGATGAGTAAGTCACAATGTGAAGAATATTTAGAGTAAGAAGTCCTGGGTTCAAGTCTAATTTTTGTATATACTACCTGTGTGATTTTAGGCATCATTTCACTTCTCTGACTTGAGTTTCCTCATCTGTAAAAGAACAGGGATGAAATGGATGAACTATATAAGGTCTCTTCCCACTAGAGTCATAGGGTCACAAATTTAGAAGGGAAAGGGAAATCAGAGGCCACTTAGGCCAACCTTTCTGTCAACATCCAAATCTTAATCATCTCTCTGTAGTACTCAAGTTGTAGGGAAAAGTATGCTGATGTGGATTCAGAAGATTTGAGTTCAAATCCCACTAATGAGGCTTCCTACCTGAATAACTTTGGACATATGATTTAACATATCCTGACCCTTAGTTTCCTCATGTATAAAGTGAAGGAGTAGCATTAGGTAAGACTTCAAGTTCCTTCTCCCTTTTGATCGATATCTCCACATCTTTCTTCCGTGTCAGATTTTCTCCAGGATCACCAGACTGAATACTCTTGATTTTTTTTTAGCTTTTCTTCTGATGGCAACCTCTCAGGTATACTCTCAGGTTTGCCCCCGTTTCTGGACCTTCTCTAACTGCCCTGTCTGCCTTGAGGCTCAGTGATGACAATTCTGCATAGCATTTCATGGAGGAACATACTCTGGTTTTTCATATAAGTAGTACTGTATTCCCTTTCCTGTTTTCAATCTTGGTCCTACTGATACCCTTCACATTCTTGGCCTCAGCATTACTTTTTCAGCCCTTGATATGGCCTTTATTACTTATTGATCTATTTCTTCGATTTAAAAAGAACGATTATTCTCTGCAACATCTAAAAGAAATGTTATTTACATTTAATTTTCCTGTACCTCTTAATTATTGAACATACTTTTTAAGATTAATGCTCATTCTCTACCTTCCTTCATATGCTAGTAGGTTATGCCAACTCAGTTTTTGATGTTTGCTTCTTATATTCTCTTTCATTCAGTCAATCAACACATTTATTAAGTGCTTATTATGCACCAGGAAATTTGCTAAGAGATGACCATATAAATAAAGGGGTAAAATAACCCCTGCCTTTAAGAAGTTTGAATTGTAATGGGGGAGAAAACACACGAATAGGCAAGTACAAGATAGATATGGTAAATGGAAGGTAAGCTGAAAGAAGAATTCATTGGCAGCTGAGAAGACCAGGAAAGCTTCCTGCGGAAAGTGGGCTTTTGAGCTAAATTTGAAGGAAACTGGGGAAGGTTAGAGATGGAAGGGAGGAGACAGAATATTCTAGGCATGCAAGACAACCAGTGCAAAGTCAGTCTTTGATGGCCTGTACCACATAGCCCTAAACTGTGTTATTACAAAATAACAGACTCTTAGAATTGGAAAACCCTCTAGTCCAACCCACATTCATAAAAGAATTCCCATGGTCTATTCTCCATAAGTAGTTGTCTAGTTTCTAGGTAGAATACACTGTTTCTCAAGGAAGCCTATGCTATTATGGGATAACAAATAGTTAGCAAATTTCTCCTTATCACAAGACTACCATTGCAACTACCTCCACTACACCCATGGCTACTGGTCTGACTTGGGGCAAAACAAAAGAAACACATGATGGCCTTTCCCAAACTTGAAGACATCCTATCTCCCTTAAATCTTTTTTTTTGCAGCCTTAAGATCCTCGTTTCCTTCAAGCAATCTTTCTATAGTATGGACTTAGTTCCTTTCCTGGTTGTCCTCAGGACTTCTGTACATTTTCCAGATAATTGGTATCTTTCCTAATCTGTAAATCAAACATAATACTCCTGACCAGGATCACATCAAACTATATTAGCACATAATATTTTTATTCTTTTCTCAGACCAGATCTATGATATGTTCTAAGAAATTCCCAATGAGAAAACCCACTCTGCCAATGTAGATCAGAATCTTCTCTGAAACTTGGAGAGTTGCCCAAAAAAACCAATAAGTTGAGTAATTTACCCAAGTTAATATAACTATTGTATGTGAGAGGCAGAACTAGACCCCAGGTCTTTCTGATTCTAAACTGTTTCTTATCAATAAATTGTAGTCTCTTTGAGATAAAGGACTGGTGTGTGGACGTAGGAGTGTGTGTGGTGGTGGGGGGGTTGTATGTGTTTACCCCAGCACTTACCTGCCACATAGTAGGTATTTAATAAATGTTGGTGGATTGACTTATCTTCTACATGGCAGTGCCTTGCTTTTTACATAATGCTATTAGATATGATACTGTTTTATTTAGTAATTTATCTATGTACATCTGTCTCAACAGTCAATGCATGGGCTCCTTGTGAACCTGGAGCATATAGTTCTATTTCTTTGGCTATCTCTAAGGTTTATCCTTGCTGGGCATACAGGAAGCGATCAGTCAATACCATTTGTTTAATAGACTGATCTGCAGCAAGTAGTTTACAACAATTACCAAGTCTTGGGTCATAAATGATAACTTAGAGTCCAAAACGCTTTAACTATGGTTTGGATATTTTCCCCTAAATTCATTGCCTTCCTGAAGCCCAACCATCTTTCTTAACACCCGGATATAATCAGGGCTTCAGAAAGAGTAATGAGAGGGGAGGGGCTGGAACAGGAGGGGAATTCTTCCATATCTAAGAGGAAGCAGAGCTAACAAATGAAGGGGAAAGAAGCTAAGCATATTTATAGACAATGCTGCCTTATGCTCTATGTCACCTGTTATCATTATATAACTAATGTACTATTTTAGCACACACACAGAAAGAAAAGACTTAAATTTCTTTAGAATGTTTTTTCAGAGCCACAGCCTGTGCCCAGAGAATTCATGAGATAATTGATTAAATTTATCAAGTAGTGATTCGCTTCTGTCTTTTAAAATATGCAATTTGGCCAAGAAGTGAAAAGAATATGGATTATTTTCCTATAGCCTTGATAGCAAATGGCATTCTCAGTATCTTCCCACTTCTATCTTCACCTACACTTCCCAAATTTGGTATAAATTAGAATGCTAAAGAGCAGTCCAGTGCCCTGGGAGAGTTGGAAAAGTCTCATTTCATTTCACACACATACAAAAACAATCGGTGAAATCAGTGTCAATTCACTTAGTGGAAAGAGCCCAGGGGCCATCTTGTTTAACTCCCTCATTTTACAGATCAAGAAATTGAATTCCAAATTGAGTAAAGTGACTTGCCAGGGGTGAGACAGGTAGGATGCACATCAGAGGCAGAATTTAAACCTAGAATCTCTGAATCCAGACTCAGTACTCTTTCCCTTATACCATGCCTCCAATTCTTACTCTTCTCCCTTTTGATTTCTTCTCTCATTCTCTCTTCTTCTCTCTTTTTCTTTCCTTCTCTTCTTTCTCCTCTCCAGAAGGGAAAGAAAAGAAGGAAGGAAACTATTCAATTGCTTTTTTTCCACTCCACTTTAAATCCTGACTAATTGACTGACAAAAGTACGGATTTGGTCCAGTGTTCCCACTGAGCTCTCCACATGCTTGACTGGGCACAACACAGAATATACAGTTTCTTTTTATCCACCTTCTGCTGGAGGTAAACAGTGACTGCCTGAGGCAAAACTGTGAAGTTTGTCTTTGCAAACATTTGGGATATCATTTCTTATTCTGTGATGACTCTTTCCTATAAGTACTCAGTAGGCTAACTTCCTCCCCCTTCAAGTCCAGTCAACAAGCATTTATTAAGCACCTACTCTGTGCTAGTCAAAATGCTAAGCCAGAAAGTAAAAAAAACAAAAACAAAAACAAAAAACAACAACAACGGTTCCTCCCCTCAAGGAGTTCATAGTCTAATGGTGGAAATGCCAAAAAACAACTATGTACAGACAAGATGGTTGCAGGTTTGAAGATACTTACAGGAAAGGCATGAAAGTTAAGGAGGATCAGGAAATGCTTTTTAGAGAAGGTGGGTTTTTAGAAAAGATTTCAATATTAGTTGTTTTCACATTAGTGTGTTAGAACTTGTGGCATATAATAAATGCTTATTCTCTTCTCCTCCCCCTTCCCAAACCAAACAAATATTTATTAAGTCCCTACTATGTGTCAGGTACTGAGAATACAAAAAAAAAAAAAACAAAACACAACAACAACAACAAAGGACAGTCATTGCCCTCAAGGAGCTTATAATCTAGTGGTGGAGATGACATGCAAATGTATCTGTTACACATATATATGTATATATTTGGTTATTTTCTATTCTCCTATAAACTCAGTGAGTTAATTGTATGATAAGTAGAAAATAATCAACAAAAGGACAGGCACTAAAATCAAGAGGAGTTAGAGAAGACTTCCAGTAAAGATGGGATTTTAGTTGGGATTTATAGGAAGCCAGGGATGTCTGTGAATGGAGATAAAGAGGAAGAATGGTCCAGGAATGCAGAGCCAGGGGAAATGCCAGGAGCTTCAAGATGGAATGTCTTGTTCAGCAATAGCCAGAAGACAATGTCACTGAATGGAAGAGCACTTGTCAGGCAGTAAGCTATAAGAAGATTTGGAGAGGTAGGAGGGGACCAGGTTATGAAGGGCTTTGAAGGGCAAATAGCATTTTGCATCTGTTCCTGGAGGCGATAGGGAGTCACTGGAGTTTATTGAGTAGGTCAGTGATATGATTGGACTTTTGCTTTAGGAAAATCATTTTAGTGTCTGAGTGGGGAATAGATTGGAGGAAGGAATGATTTGAGGCAGGCAGACTTTTGCAATGGTCCAGACGTGAAATTGTCTCTCAAGAGTCAAATGACAAATTTTTTGACTTCTTAAAGAAAGTTTAGATATCAATGAGCAAAGTAGGCAAAATTCCCAGGAAATCCTTGGTGGTGGTGGTCTTAGCGTAGCCGCTATTGTTACTGCTGTTTTTTAATATCTCTATGTGTATGAATGTCTCTCTATAATATATTAAACATAGTTTTATCAATCTTAAAATACTATATAAAAGTGAAATTATTAGTAGTAGAAACTTTGCCTAACGTCACAAAATTAGTGAGATGGCATCTTTTCTTTTTTACAATAATATTCCACCTGTACTATACATTAGGGCATTTAGGTGGCACAATGGATAGAGTGCTGGACCTGTAGTCAACAAGATTGATCTTCCTGAGTTCAAATTCAACCTGACACTTAGTAACTGTGGGACTTAATGCTGTTTGCCTTAGTTTCCTCATTTATAAAATGAACTGGAGAAGGAAATGGCAAATCACTCCTATATCTTTGCCAAGAAAACCACAAATGGGGTTACAGATACAACTGAAACAACTAAACAATTATACATTCTCAAAGGTAATTAAAATATCCAAATTATCATTTTTATTTTCAAATGAAACAATTGACTCCTATTCAGGAGATTTCAGATGTGTGCATGGGTGAACTTCTAAGAGAAAGAATACATATGATATACAATCCTGGTCAATTCCATCACAGAGATCCATCAAAGTCTGCTTAGGTCATAGGTCAGTGTTTACAGAAAATTAATTAGTTGCTCTAGCCTCAAATTTTATTGCATTCAATAGGTTACAAATTGCTGTCCTGATTTTGTCTTTGATTTTAGTATCAGTATATATTTTAGGCTTTCAAAAAAAATTTAGTATGTACAAACTGCCCAGATATAGCATAAACAATACTAACTCTTGAAAGACAACCACAGTGTGTGTATTACATATATACACATGCATACATATGTATACACATGTAGCTATATACATGTGTATACAGATATGTTAGTGTACTTGTGTGTACATGTATTATGTATGCACATACAAACATCATGTGTGTTACTGTATGTGCATGTATATCACATGTAGACTGCGTGTTGTGCTGTGTGCGTCACATACATGCATACATGTGCATGTTGCACTGTGAGTATATAACGTGCATTTCCACTTTATGTTCCTATTGTGTTGCATATTGCATGTGTGTTGCACACATGCATACTGACATAAGTGTATTGCATGCATGTTATATATGTATATGTGTCTATACATCTCTCTGTCACCCATTAGAGTATGAGTCCCTTGAAGGCAAGACTTTCCTTTCACTTTTCACTTTTCACTTGTCCTTGTATCTCTAGGACATCTCTAGTACTTAAAGTTGTAGGCACTTGATAAATATTAATTGATTAATTGACATATCAATATGTGTATATGTACATATCTATATTATATATGTCTACATGTTTATATATACACAGATCTGTATATGTGTGTACTTACTGTCTTTCAAAAGGTAATATACAGTGTCAGAGGAAAAAAAACAATCATGACCATTCAGATAGGAGTTCAACCGATGAATAAAAATAAGAAACAATGAGTGGAATGGAAATTGTTTTGTTTTGTTGTCTTGTTTTAAAAGAGGATAAAGTATTTTTAGATGATTTAAATCATAAATAGTGGATGCAGGGAGCAGACTTTGAAATGCCAGCAGGAAAGTAAATCAACATGCACGTTTTAACTTGTAGTCTGAAAAGAAAGAGGCACTTCTTCTTAAGGTCATGGGCTTTCCATACTGCCTCAGCTTGTCATTTTGTTTACACTGAGGACTCCTCTGAAAATAGTATCAGGACAATGGCTCTGTCAGCAGCATCAAAGAACTGCTTAATTTTAGGGTACTCATCTATTTTTTTTTGGCCAGTGTAGACAGTACTTTATAAGCAGCATTGAGAATATTCTGGGATTTGGAAAAGCAAGGACAGACTAAATTTAGAAGACAAAGGGGAGGGGTGATGATCTGGTAACCGAGACTAAGGAAGTAGCAAGTATATACACTAGGTAAATTTCATGGCCTCCACTCTGTGTCTGGGTTTGCCCCATCTTGAGAGACAGAGTGGTGCAGTAGGCAAGACAGAGCATTAAAATCCTGCCTCCAACAGTGGTCACCTTTATGACCCTGGATAAATTGCTCAGTCTCTTTATCCAGTTCTTTATCTGTAAAATGAGGTTAACAATTCCTGCACCATGGAATTCTCCTGAGGCTTAAGAAGGCATGTAAAGTGCTTTTGGAAACCTTAAAATACTACAAGCATGTGACCTTAGCTTCTTGGGACACTATAGCTTGTCTTTTCCCCAGATACTAGTATCTACCATAAATGAGAGAATATAATATATTCTAATCCCAATTCATCTCACCCTCATTACTAGATTCCATAGCTATGCCCCAGCTTTCTGGCATGTATATATTGTCCAACCAATAACCAAGGATAACTGTAACCGGAAAGAATTAGAGTTTTTCCTACTACTGCTTCTGGCCTGCCATGTGTCCCAAAAACCAGAGTAGAACAAAAAGAACAGATATCAACAGAGCAATGTATCACTAGGATGATAGGCAAGTGAATACTAGGGGAGAGTGTGAGAAAATAAATAGAGTATGAGTAGATTAATGAATTGGATGATGAATGGATAAATGAGAATATGTATAGAAACTCTACGTTTATAACAAGAACCAAGTAATTCTTCTCTATATCTTCCTCAATACTGTGTGCATAGTAGGTGCCTAAAAGTGTTTGTTGATTTGAATCAATAAAGAGAAAATAGAAGTCTAAGAAAGAATAAATAGTATTTGGGGTAGATGTAATTATTTGTAACTTATAATTATTTATATTGTGTGCTATAAGTTTAACTGATATAAGAAAACTAGCTAGTAAAATGTGGGGGGAAGGCTCATTACTTTTTTATTTTTATTTGTGGAATTAATAAACACAAAATTCCATAACATACTATAATAAAAAAAGATAATTGCACATGAAACTACAAGTCTGTACAACTTGCTATTACTTTTAAATATATAATAAAGTTATGTAAATTTCTTTTTTTCTTCTCTTCCCCCTGCCCTAGAGATAGCTACCATTAGATATGGATAGACAGACAGACAGACAGCAGACAGACAGACAGACAGATAGATGGATAGATAGATAGATATGTAAGATTATTCTTTACACACTTATATTTATCAGTTCTTTCTCCAGAAGCAGATAGCATTTTTCTTCAAAAACCTTTATAGTTATTTTCGGTATTTATAACAATCAAAATGACTTCACTCAAAGTCATTCTTAAAACAACATTGCTGTTACTGTACACAATGTTCTCTTGGTTCTGGTCATTTTGTTTTTCGTTATTTCATAAGTCTTTCCATGTTTTTCTAAGATCACAGCAATATTCCATCACAATTATATACCACAACTTGTTCAGTCATTCCCCAATTGATGGGAATCCATGCATTTTCCTGTACTTTATAATAAAGAAGTTAGGGGGCCTGAAAACATTCCTATAAATCTGGTATAACTAATAGAAATGCTATATATACCTAGACACATAAACGTTTAAATGCATCAGCCATTGTAGCCTTTCTAAGAGTTTATAAAAATGATTAAGCCTGAAGACATGTCATCAAATCAGCAAATCACTGGACAATGATGGTTTTATTTCCATCTTGCCATCTCCAATGCCTGCACAGTGTCTGACCCATAATAGGCACTTAATAAATAAATTCTAAAGGGTTTTTTAAGATCTTTATGTGAAGTATGGGAATATTATCTGTCCATCTCTGAAAGACGCTGGTGGAACTGTGCATGGAAAATGGGGTATAAAAAATCAGATTTAGAAGCACCACAGATAAACGTCATAGTTTTACCCAGGACCAACCAGAATTGTAAAGTAACCATCTACTTCTTGTAGAAATACAGTCATTAGGCCATTTATTACTAGATGTTCGGTAAGAATGACATTTTAATAGTGTGTAGCAATTCTTTCCTTATGCACTCTGCATTGGTTCCAAATTATTTATGATGACATCGTTGACAAGGTCAAGTTCTGCTAGTGTTCCTATATTTCAGATAGCATGGATGGAGAATCTGCCGCCTCAAGGCCATATGTGGTCCTCTGGGTCCTCAAGTGCAGTCCGTTGACTGAAGCCTTGGGGATTCAGCACCACAAGGGCCTCGAGGCAGGTTCCCTAACCTTGAAGTTGTCCTTTTTTCATTCTTCTGGGGGAAATGAGAATGCTGAATTCCTTAAGACTGGACAAAAAGAAAGTTATAAATAATCCAAAAAGAAAATTCAAACCTGGTAAAAATGGAAGACTTTTCTGCAAAGTGTTAAAAATGAAATATGACATATGCTACCCTCATGGATTACCCTTTCAAAGTTCTATAAGCAGTTCAGCATCTTATAAAACCAATTACAACTGCTGAATGCCAATGCAATCCTTGCTTATTCTCAGTCTTCAAATCCAAATTCTTATTATTTTTGAAAAATGAAATTGCTACCTTCCAACCCTCTGGTTTTCATAGTCTTTTTTACTTAAAATTTTGAAAAGGAAAAAAATAAGCCTTTGGAAAAATTTCCCACAAACTTGTTTTTGAGTTCCCTGATTTAGTCTGTATTTTACTTGATGGATCAGCCTTCATTCCTCATATAGTAGGTTTCTGTAATCTTATCGTTAAAGAAGGCTCAGACCTATACATAAAAGGACCAAGCACATTTTTGCCTCAGTTCTAACCCACATGTAAAAGGATTTCTAACTGCAGTATATAAATGGTCATCCTGCCTATGTTTGAAGACTTCCAAGGTAGGGAACATGCCACCTCTCCAGGAAACCTATTCCAAATTTGGCCGGCTCTCAGTGTTAGGCAGATTTTTCTGACATCAAATCCAAAATGACCTTTTCTCAGCTTCTGCCTATTGTTCCAGGTTGTCCCTTATGGAGCCAATTGGAACAAATATAATCCTCCCTCCAGTATGCCATCCCTTCAAAATATTTGAGCACAGCTATCATCTATCTACCACCTCCCCCAGTTTTCTCCATTTTCATCTTTCCAACTTAAGGCTATTTAATAGAGATAATGCCTTAAATTGCCATTACTTTTTTATGTCTTACTGTGAATCTGAAAGCAAGATCATATTTTTTTTAAAAATGCATTAATAAAAAGGCATAGGGAAACTTATGGCAGCATCAGGTACTGGGGATGGTGGTGAAACTGTGTGAGAAAAGGGGTATAAAAAGTCAGATTCAGAGGCACCACGGATAGACTTCGTAATTTTACCCAGGAACAATGAGGATTGTAAAGTAACTAACCACTTCTTTCTTGTTCAGAGCAGTCTATGTCTTTGGTGACTCTCAGGAAAACTTTCTTATTATCTCTTCCTTGGAGGCTTACATATCTTACATGTCTTCCTTAAAGACCCTTATGTGTCCCTGCTCTGGGTTTTATATGTAATAAAACTATAAGATTCAACTGACAACCTATCCCAGGTTATGACCCAAAGCAGAAGTCCAGCATGCAAAATATCCTCCCTTATACCATTATAAGGGAAAACTGGGTGGCGCATTGGATAGAGCACTACCCCTGGAGTCAGGAGGATGTGAGTTCAAATGTGACCTCAGATGCTTATTAGCTGTGTGATCCTGGGCAAGTCATTTAACTCTTTTTGCCTCAGTTTCCTAATCTGTAAAATTAGCTCAAAAAGAAAATGACAAACCACTCCAGTATTTTTACCAAGGAAGCCCTAAATGGGGTCATGAAGGAGTTGGACACAACTTACATGACCAACAACAAAAATTTCATTACAAAGCATTTCTCTTATTTGAAGAGGTAGTGTAGTGAGTTAGGTAGGGTGCTGGGATTAAGGTCAGAAAGATCTGGGTTCCATTATAGCTTCTCTTCTGTATTAGCTATATAAGCCTGGCCAGGTCCTTTGAATTCTAATCCTACAATCATTTACTTAGCACTCCTAAAAGTCTGACTCTTGTTTCATGTCAAGAAAGTAAAGACAAAAAAGAAACACTTCTATATGCCTCAGGCAACTTCCTAAGACTTATCTACATACAAGGTCATAGACAGGAGATGATCTATGTCAGTGGAATAAGGAGGATTTCTCACAAAGGTCCTTTTTGTCAAGATCATATCAACTTTTTCTATTGTATATGTTAGTTACCAAAAAGCAGAGATCCCTTAATTAAACTGGACATGGAACTTCAAAGCAGTCCCTGAATCTCAAGAATTATCTTTCTGATGAGAATATCCCCCTTTTTTCTAGGACCAAAATAGTCAACAGAAGCTATGAGTTGGGATGCTGATCTCATTCTACAGTTAAAAATGTGGGCTATTTTTTTCTGCATTATAAGCAAGTTGGCTAAGAGCCTCCATATAGATAAGAAACCAATTTTGATGGTGCTTCTTTTTCTTCTCCCACATTGGGGAAAAGGAAATTGTTTAGCCCAATCGTTTTTGCAGATGGAATTGAAATTACTGACAGCATATGAGGAGACATAAATGCCTCCTAATGAAACTTACTTGGTCCAAAGCTAATGCTGTTATAGTTCTATTTGAGTCTGAGATAAATATTTATTGGAATGAGTAGAAGTCACCAGGGGATGCATTTGGAAAGATGACCTGTAACATCAACTTTGTGAACAGGTCTTCTCTCAGTTCAACATGTAATGGACTTGGTGCACTGGGCTTGCACATAAGTTACTGAAAGCAGAATTTGGCTCATCATCTATAATTTCTCCCAAGAAGATAATGTTTGAGACTGATCATCTTTGAGTGCCACCTGACCAGTCATTTGTCCTTGCCCTGAGACTGCAAATGGGAATAGGTCTAGATGTTGAACATGGGGAATACAAAGAGAGAGAGAAGAATCTGGGGTTTTTTCTTTGCCAATACTGACATCCTGATCTTTTAAGTACAATATTTCATTTTTGCTCCTTTTTCCCCTCAACCACTTTTCTCTAAGTAAGTCTTCTCTTGGGTGTACAGCTTCCTTTTCAACCAAAACAATGTGCACTTGACTTCAGCATTGAGAGGAGGGGTATTTCATTTCCTAATTGCTAACTCTTGGACACATATATAATCTTTATAAATTAGGTTATATCCTTGGGAATTTCAAATATAAGATTGAGTTCCTAATATCATGTATTTAGAGTTAGAATGGACTTTAGAGGTCATCCCCTCATTTTAGAGTTAGCTAAATAGTTAGCCTAAATATACTTATCGTGAAAACATAAAGATCAAAGATTGATCATGGATTTAGAATGGGAAAGGAATCATAGAGGTCATTCTGACGAGTCCCCTCATTTGACTGATGAGGAGCACAAGGACATTTTTAATGATCAGATCAAAATCACCATTGTAGCCACTGACAGAATTGGAATTCAAACAAATGTCCCCTTGCTTCCAAATCCAGCATCTTTTCTGCTGTAAACGAATTCCTGCTCCAAAAAGTGACTGGTCCTAATACGGTCTTTTATAGCTTATTGTGATGGAGAAATACAATCCCTAGGGCCCTTAGGCTCCAAGAATTGAGAGATCTTTCCTTTTAATGTGTGATATTATAACAATAAGAGCCAATAAGAGCATTCTGGGATCATACTGAGAAACTTTAAAAAGCTTATTACTGTACTTTTTAATGGAAAACAGGGCTACTATTCTATTCAAATGCTAGCAGATATTTCTATAGATATTTAAAATTTTAAAGCATTTATAGAAATTATCTCACAACAAGCCTGCGGTAGGTGTTATTATCGTCTCCATTTTATCGGTAGGAAAACTAAAGCTCAGAGAGTTTAAATGACCTGCCCAAGGTCACATAGCTGGCAGGTGTCTCAGGCAGGATTCACACTCGTACTCCCCTGATCCCAAGCCCAGCAATCAATCCATTACAACACATTGCCCATTATGTTGTTTACAAGTAACTTGGAGAATTTTAATTCAGACTCATCTATTGTCGTCCCTTGAATACATCAAAGACTTAAAAAGCTACAAAAGAAAAGAAAAAAAAAACAGATTCAGAAAATGCATAAATTATGTCCATTGTAAATTGAGTGAAACTCAACAAAGATGAAGCAAAAGAAAAAGAGCTGGGGGGGAAAACTGACAGGCATTGAATGAAATAAAAAATCTTGACAAAATAATATATTCCTCTCCTTATAACATAAGAATAATAACCTCACGTAATAACTATAATAACATAACCCAAGAGAAAGGGGGTAGAGTGGGAAGGAGAGAATATATTATATAAAATCATTTTTTCACTAGGCTATCATAGCCTTAAAAGCATCAAGTCATGGCACATGTGACCCAACTGATTTGTCACCAAAATCAATTACATCCACTAAATTCTATGAAACTGTGGTCTAGCTACACAAAAGCACCTTTATTGTAAATTGCAAACCTGGAAATGCTTTTTAATGCCTAAAATACATCCTTCTGGTCTTGAGAATTACTTGTGATCTCTTTAATTGTCAGGGCCCAGGTGGCAGAGTCCACAGAGATGAGGCCAAAATTAAAATCCAGTCTCCTGGTCATTCATAAGAAAATGCCAAACAGATGAGATGAAGTGTAAATGAGATCTCCAGGGAGGTTCCAGAAACAATGCCAGTGTCAACCCAATGGTCTTAATGGAAAAGCTGGAAAACAGAGATATGGATTCCAGGTCAGCAGGCAGTTGTGAAGTGTGATATACCAGAGCCTTCCTCATTCAGGTGCTCTGTTTAGCTCTGACTGCTATTTGAGTCAATCTAAGCTTCAGAGCACCATTATCTAGGGTGAGTACTGAATCTTAGGCTCAAGAAGTATCTACAGGTGATTTTTAGGTTTACTAAAGCTTGTTTTTGTTTGAAACCCAAGAATACAAGATTCATGGATTTCTTTCTAAGAGGCAAAACAAGACTTCTGCTTGCTACCCTTCTAGCTTCCTTGAAGCATCTACATCTACATCTATAGATAGATAAAGGGATAGATAGAGAGATAGATAGACAGACATGTATACATACATGTACGTATATGGGTATATGTATATACATATATATACATACATATGTGTGTGTGCCATTTTGGTACTTTCTTTGCCTGTGGCTCTCAGAAAGAAAAAAGATTAAATTTCTGCCTTTTCTTTCTATTTTGAAAATCTTCATCATAACTTTGCTGTTTTACCCTTCCTTCAGACAAATGTAGCTTATTAAACAAGATTAAATAAGGGACAGAGAAACAACCTGGCATGAGAGATAGAGGGATGGCATTGGAGACCAGAAAAGTTGGGTTTAAGTCCTTCCTCTGAAAGAAATGGCAAACCAGTCCAATATCTCTGCCAAAAAAGCCCCAAATGGGGTCACAAAGAGTTGGACACAACTGAACCTCATCAAACAAGTGCTTTATTGCAGCTAGGTTGCCCAGTAGATAAAGAGCACCAGACCTAGAATCAGGAAGACCTGAGTTCAAATCCATCATTAGACTCTTACCAGCTGGGCAACTCACTTAACCCTGTTTGCCTCAGTTTCCTCATCTGTAAAACAAGCTACAGAAGGAAATGCCAAATCACTCCAGTATCTTTGCCAAAAAAACCCCAAATGGGGTCATGAAAAGTGAGACACAACTGAAAATGACTGAGCAACTGCTTCTGACATATACTATGTGACTGTAGTTAAGTCATGTGATCTCTCAATGCCCCCTGGCCACTCCCTAAGATCTTAAATTGCAAATAAGTTAAAGAAGTGATATACTTGAGAAAGTATCTATACTTTTGGAATCTCAGGTAGAAAAAGGAGGGAGGGTGGGAAGAGGGATGAGGGAGGGAATAGATAAGATGCCTTATACATTATCTCACCAGTTTCCAGATTAAAATCTAGATGAGAAAGCAGGAAACAAAAAGAACATGACTTCATCAAAAATTGGTATGCCAGGCTAGCCTTATTTCCTTTGCTGACAAGATTGCTAAATCAGTGGATCAGAGAGATGGTATGAATATTGTTTACTTAGATTTAAGAAAAGTGTTTCACAAATTCTCAGAGTATGCTTATTGAAAAAGATAGAGATTTTTTTTAAAAAGATACAATCAATTGTATTTAGAACTGGTTGAATGGCTGAATTCAAAGTGTAGTTATTAACAGTTTCTATGTCAAGTTGGAAGAAAGTATCCAACAGAGAATCCCAAGGATCTGTGCTTATCTCAGTGTTATTTAATGTTTTTATTATTAACTTAGAATAGTATTTGATAGTACTTTAAGGTTTGCAAAGAGCTTTATTAATTATATATAAATGTATCATATATGCATGTGTGTATGTATACATACATATTTATACATGTGTGTGTTTGTAAGGATTTATGTATATCCTTAGAACAACCCAGGGAAGTAGATGCTTGTATTATCCCCATTTTACAGATGAGAAAATAAAAGTTAAGGGACTTGGCCATGGTCATACAGCAGTAAGTGTCTGAGGTAGCATTTGGACTCAGGTCTTCCTGAGTTTAGGACAGATGTTCCATGTACTGTACCACCTACCTGCTGAAAAATAAATGATTTTTTAATCAAATTTGCAGATAAACTGGAAGCGATAGATACTAGGTGGGTGCAAAAGTTTAGGATCTAAAAATATCTCAAGAGGGTTTAGGGCCCAATAAGATGAATTTGAATTGAAAATATATACATTTGATGAGGATAAATGTAAAATGTTATATTTGGTTCAAAAAATCAATTTTACAAGGGCAAGATGGGGGATTTCTAACTAGTTAGCAATGTCTTAGGAAAAGATCTCCAAATTTTAGAAGTCAGTAAATTTAATATGAATAAACAGTGTGATATGGTGACCAGTAATGTTGGTGTGAATTTAGGACACTTTAAAAGAGAATGTGCCCAAAACTGCAGAGTTTCAGGGAATTCTACTTTGGTCAGATCATATTTGGAATATTGTGTTCAAGCCACCACATTTTGAGAAAGAAGTTGATAAGGTGGGAGAACTCCAGAGGAGAGTGTAGGACAATGAAATGCCTTAAGATCTTTTGATATAGAGATCATTTGAAGTAACTTGAGATATTGAAGGGAACATGGTATCCTTCAAATATTTGAAAAGTTTTCATGTAGAAGATTAATTACACTTGTTCTCATTAATCCCAGAGATCAGAACTAGGAGTAGTGGGACAAAGTTACATAGATGGATACTTTGACTTACATTTAAAATAAAACTTCCTAAAAATGAGCACAGTTGAAATGTGAAACAGACAGTGTCTGAAAGGAGTGGACTCCCCTTCACTTTGGGTCAAGTGATGAAGTACGATTGTTTGTTGAATAAATCATAGAGCAAGGTGTTCTATTCAGGCATGAGTTGGAATAGGGGCCCTCTGAGGTCCCTTCCTACTCTGAGATTCTATATGAAAATTCCTCTTTTTTTAACCCTGCAAGGCAGTAGGGAATCCTTGAAATACTCTCATATTTTTTCTCTCTCCTTGCTGCAGAGAACCAAAAAAAAAAAAGTCTTGCAAATGCGATCTGAAGGATTTAAATTAAAAATAAAGAAGAATTTCCTGGCAATGGATCTCATTAAATATTAACATATATGTCTAAAAGAGTGCAGGGAATCTCAGAAGATTTTTAAAAATAAGATTGGGGGATGGTTTATGTGTAGTCTGATCTTAAGATTGAGAGATAGACTATTTAAACTCTTGAAACTCTTTACCAGGTCTATTTTGTTCACCAAATACGGCATTTCTAAAAAGAAAACAAATTTTTTTTTAAAAAGCTTTAGAGTGAGACTAGCCTCAGAAGAACATAGGATATCATTGTTTTTATCTTCTAACACATCTCTGCATTTCTGCATTGACTGTCACTGTAGGATATATTACAGGCCTTTTGACAAGCCGATAAAGGCGCCTCTTCAAAAGTAATCATTTTTTGACAATGAAAAATACAAGAAACAGACTTTGGAAGCTGTGGACCCCAGGGATTCGATTCTGAAGGTTATGACTTAGCAGGATCTGTTTCTTTATAGTCACCCTATGGGCTAACGTTCTGGAGAAAGTGCTTACCTGTTGCCAACTCTCAGAAGAATATTGGGTGAAAGAAAGCAAAAACAGTCATCTCACACACAATCTCCTCACGAGAACCCTATTCACTCAGAAATCCTGCTAGATGAAACATGGTGACTTCCAGCAATAGTTCTGCTTACAACAGGTCAGTTTCACTCAATGGAGAGATTCTACCGATGACTGATAGCACTTACAAACAGAAAGGAAAGATGGAATCTCAGTGACCCAGAATCTTAGACTTGGAAGTGGCCACCTTGTCAACACGCACCTGGACAAAATGACCTATCTCAAACCTCACATTCCTGCCCTACCTGATGATCTCCAATGAGGAGGAATCCGTTACCTCTAAAGGCTGCTTCTTCTATTTTAGGCAACTTTACTGGGAGTTTTCCCTTAATTCAAGATGAAATCATTTTGTCTGCAATTTCCCACTAGATGACCAGGTGGCAGAGTGAGTAGAGCAATGGGTCTGAAGTCAGGAAGACCTGAGTTCAAATACAACTTTATACATTAACCAGCTAAATGACTCTGGGCCAGTCACTTAAGATTGGTCAGCCTCAGTTTCCTTAACTGCAAAATGAGGATAATAACCTATTAATAACATAAAAATGAGACTATTTGCAAGGATTAAATGAGGTAATATTTGTAAAGTACTTAGTCATGTTTGAAACATAGTAGATGCTATATTAGTGCTTTTTATCATTTCCTTCCCTCACTTTGCTCCTCATTTTGCCTCTAGGGCCAAGTCTATTTCCTTATTCTGATGATTACCCACTTAATTTTTAAAAAATTAAATTAAAAAAAAAACAGTATGTTCCTAGAAAGTTTCCTCTTCTCCAGTTCCTTCCAAGTCTTTATATAGTTTGATTTCAAAGCCTTTCATTGTCCTCTGAATCTTTTCCAGCTTATTACTGCCCTTTCCAAAACATGATCCATATTTATGGCACTGTAATTGATGGATATAATGAATATAATTATATATATCAAAAAATGAGTCAGCCTGAAAAGTTGTCACCCTTTCTATATTTGGCCCAATATGTAACGTCCAACTTTATAGAAGGAATTTTTCTGCAGATACAGACTGGATTACGTGGAGCACTGAGGGCTCTTCCTGGTCTAAAGTTCTATGATTTTCCCAAATTATGAGGCATCTTTCAAAATCTAGCTCCACCTTAGGGGCTAACTATGCAACTTGGTACAGGTCACTTCCCCTATTTAGGATTCCACTTCATCATTTATAAAATGATGAAGATTAGCTATATGACTTCATGATCATCCTCATTAATGTAAGCATTTTCACACACACACATATACACACACAAACACATTTAATTTACAAGTTAACTTCCTCTTCCTTTTCCAAATCAGATTGCCCAGTTAAAAAATCTGGTAAATATTTTTTAAAAGATTGCAAATCATCTTTTCCCAGAAAAACAGACCTTGCCCACTGAGCCCTACCTAGAGATTTGGGTGCCTTGGGCAAGTGACTTGAAACATGGCCTTAAAGAATTAAGATTATCAGTGAAAAGGTAGAGAGCCAGAGACTGAAGGAAAGCCAAAAAGCACTCTGAGGAGGCTTAGGGGGAAGGAGACTGTATAGTTAGGGAATAGCTCAGATGGCCTGAGAAAGGCTATCATCTGTTAGGTCCCTGTTCTAACTAATTATTCTTGAAAACAATGACTTATTAAGCTTGGTTATTTCTTTTTGCTGAAGATGCTTAGGTACTCCAGCCTGCTGGACATAGCCATTCACTCTACCTCTCTACTATTTTGATCCCTAGACTTTGACAAGTGAACCATCCTATATGCAATGTCAATTACATTAGAGCGTGAGCTCCTCAAGAGTATTTGTATCACCAGTCCTTAGAGTCAGAGCAGGACACTTTGAAGATCTTATGGACTTAACAAATGCTCCTTCATTGGCATCTAAATTTCAGTTCCCTGAGGCAAAATATTAGTCACCTTCATGGTTACCCATAAGAAATTCATCACCATTGTACTGTAGTAGAAAGAGTTCTAGGTTTTGAATCCATAAGAAGACCATGATTCATTCCTTTTATTTATGACCTGCTATGACCTTGGACAAGGAACTTACCCTCTGTGGATCTGGTCCCTGATTCATGTGTAAAATGAAGACATTAACCTAGGTGATTTCTAAAGTTCCTTCTTTAACAGGATGTTCCTAGAAAGTTTCCTCTTCTCCAGTTCCTTACAAGAGTCTTTATATAGTTTGATTTCAAAGCCTTTCATTGTCCTCTGAATGTTAACTATATGTTATCCCTTTGGCTATTTTGCAAAAATAGTTAAGGCCTTCTGAAATACATTATTTACCCTAGTAGGGAGGGGAAAAATTCTATTCATTTATTTCTTGAAAACTTAGACCCAACTTCTGACTGTCAAACAGATTTGACTTTCTGGTTTACTTAACAGATTCTCAGTGTGGTGTGGTGCAAACTTTCCTGTTTTTACTGTATCACTTTTTGAAACAGGGTTGCTCAGTGGAATGTTACATATTTTCTGAAGCAGAACAGGGCTTTGTTGTAGAGATGAAGGAAAATATAAGAGGTCATTATGTGCTTTTGGTGAATGTGAAAGGACCAGATGATTGAGGTACTAAACTGGGAAAATAAGTATTATTTTCTCTGATTTCACAGAGAAATGACAGAACTTAGACACTCTATCTTGCCTTTGATTTAAGAGAGTCAAGTTCTGATCAATCAACATAAGTGACCAATTGTTGGTCATATTTGACTTTGTGCACCAACATTCCCCTGAAAGTAACGAGCATCCCCTCAGAAAATCGAGATGAAATTTCCTACTTTTATTTTATTGGGAAATCCATTGTCCAGTTGCTAAAATCAGACTGAATCTGATTCTGGGTAGGTCCTGGGAATGTGGTGATGTATACCTTTACCTTAACTACCTCTTCCATTCTGATCTCCAAATTCTTATTAAATATACTCAAATTTTCAAGTGGATCTATGATCTCCTGCAGATGGATGCTCCAAAGTTTTAGAACATGGTCCATCCATACCTGCTTATCCTATGTGACAATTGTCCATAGCCTGCCATAAATTTGCCCCCACCAGTAGGGAAGAGGATGGATGGAGTTCCTTGGCAACTAGGTCATGAGGTGGATGGAGTGTCCAACCTAGAGTCAGCAAGACTGGAGTTCAAATCCAGCCTCAGACACCAGCTATGTGATTCTGTGTAAATCAATCAATGCCTGCCTCAGTTTCCTTATCTGTAAAATGGGGATAGTAATTTCAACTCTTTCTCAGCGTCGTTACAAGGAATAAATGATATGATTTTTGTAAAGCATTCTACAAACCTTAAAGGACGATTTTAATAACAGCTAGTATGATTGTTACCATGAATATTATTGTTTCTCAGATAATAGTAGAACACACAAACTATGTATCAGATGCTTGTCTATCACCCCTTCCTGTGGCCAGTCCATCTTCCTTTTCAATCGTGAATTTCTTGGGTGACCATTTTTACTACATTTCTTCTTGATAGTTCCATATATGTGAAGTGTGACTGCCTGCTTACATCCCCCATGAGCTTCTCTACTGCCCTCTGAGAGATAATCGCTTTCAACGGAGATTATTTGGAATGTGCCATGACTCATAGCCATGAGATACAGCAGGAGAGTACTGGGTGTCAGAAAGATGGGTCTTCATTTCAGGGGAAAGTTGAGGGTCCTTAAAGGAACTCTGCCGTTTCACTAAAGACAATACAACCTTCTCATAGACACTTTTAAATCGGACGGTAATTTTTCAGACCTCAAGGAAAACATATCTTTTCTGTCACTTGTAAGAAAGCTTTGCTAAAGATTTCATTTGTCCTTTGGAGCAGAACCTTTAGAGTGAGATTATATTTTACCTTTTAGATTACCTTCAGAGTCCATCTATAGCTATGATTCTCATACAAATCACAATAACCCTGTGAGGTAGATGCTGGTAAAGATGGGGAAATTAAGGCTGAAAAATTTTTTAAATGACTAGGATTTGAACTTGCCATCCTGACTCCCAGGCCGACATGCTATCTAGTCACCGCACCATCTGGTTGCCTCCATAAACATAGAATCCCACCATTGTTGTAAGAGCCCTCTCTCTGTTCCTTGATGTAGCAAACTGCCTGGAAATCCATGCCATCCTGAGACCACATTACATTTCTTCTCAGCATTGGATGTAGGCTCTTTGCTCAGAGAACAGCCCCATGACAAGCGAGAGTTAATAAGTTTTCCATGCTGTCAAAAGTAATAATATTAATGTGCCATTCTGAGTTAAATTAATTTTGTTTTGTGCACTGGCCTGCATAAACGTGAGTGACATTTAGAAATACAACTAGGCAGGCATTGAGAGGAAGCCAAGAAAGTAAAGTCGAATGAGATGCAATCATCAGAGCAGAGCCACCAGCTGCAGGCATTTGTAAGGCGAGACTGAGAGGAGAGGGTGTCATTACAGCAAACTTATGGCTTTGGGTTTTACTTCATTTCCTCCTTTTCTTTCTTTTTTTTTAAATTTAGAAAAGATGTTTCCATCTTCAGAAAAAAAAAAGAAACTCAAGATGTTTGACATCTTGGCCCCCTGTTTGGAAATGAAAGCACATCTTCTTTCAAATCTCTGATTTCAAGTGCCTTCAAACACAGATTATTTTTCTTCCTCTGTCTAGAAGAGGCAACTGATTGGTAATAGCTTTTAAAATGATGACTGTAAAGTGGCATTTTCAATCCAGAATGTGGGGGTGTTTATTTCATAGACTACTTCAGGGTGTTCCTGCCCAAAGGCAGATAGGAGTTATGTCTGTAAACAGTTAAAAGAAAGATGTTGAACACAGAAAGATAATAGCCAAGGATGACTCACTGGTTACATGGCCAAAATGATTGGTGAAAGTAGATTGCCTCTTTCTCCTGGAGCATTAATATTTCAAAAAAAATTACAGTCACAAATCAAATTATAGCTCATCTGCAGATTTCCCAGTTAATATGAACACTATAAACAGGGACTGGGTAATGTTTAGATTTCCCTTGATTTGGTGAGTTTAACAGAAATACTCAATTAACCAGTATCTCATAGAATTTAGTCATATGATCATAGGTCTAGAGTTGGAAAGGACCTTCCAAGGTCTCCCACGCCTTCTTTTTAAAGATGAAACTACGGATTAAAGAGATGATAAATGACTAACTCAAGGTCACATAGGTGGTAACAAAGTCAGTATTTGAACTCAGGTTTATGGCTCCTAAGTTCAGCATTTCAGGTTTAGTTTTCTTTGCACCCTACCCATTTCTACCATTTCTTTTACCAATGGATCACATTTTTTTTGTTAATGGTACCTTTTGACTTCTAATTCTAGTTCCTGGGCCTCCTCTGAATACAGATTGTAAGTAAAGTTTTCTTTCCTCATTGTGGAGGACCTAATGGCCCAGCCTACCTTTATTTTTTTTTTCCTTAACTAATGGATGAGCCAACTGAGCACCTAGCATGTGCAAGACATTTCAATACTTTAATAAGCACATGATCGGGGTACTCTGCCCGTCTGTACAAAGTTCACAACTTGCCCCTTCACCCTTTACTTTATTCTTAGGGCAATGATGGGGTGGGAAGGTCCATCCAGGATGTCTCAAGCCTTCCCTTTATTCCACTGATGCAACATACAAGGAAGGCACTATCTACAATTAAATTTTAAGTTGAAAAATGTACTATATGTATCTAGTAATGAATTCACTGACATATTAAATGAGTCATAGTAACACTTTTTCCCCAATAATTTTATCAGGGTTGATTTTGAGTTTTTGGTTTGTTTGTTTGTTTGTTTTGTTGTAACAACATGGAAAATTTTCCTCTAAGCAAATGAAATTTTGAATCACCATCTATGACAAGCAATCCACTTCTCACACTCAGGGCTGAGTCCTATCAAGTGAGATAATATTTGTAAAATGCTTAGCACAGTGCCTGGCACATTGAAGATGCTATATAAATGTGGATTCCCTTTCCTTTTCTCCTTCTTTCTCTTGTTATCTGATCCCTTCTTGGACCAGTGAACTACTTGCTTTAAAATTGCTCTTGGTTTAGAATCATAGATTATTTCGAGATTGAAAAGATCTCAGGGGTCATCTTGTCCATCCTTCTCTCTTAACAAAGCAACAAATGAAAGTCCAACAAAAAGAGAGATTTGTTCTAGATAACTTCTTTTGTCCAGATCTGTGTTTTTTTTTCCCCATGGAAGAAATTCCCTGTAAGGAAAATGTACCAAAATATATAAGTACCTGCTTGAAAACTTACAATTTTGGACAGTTGTCTGGGAGTGGAAGCGTTAAATGGCTTGCTGAGGATCTCTCAACTAGCATGTGACCAAAACAAGATTTGTAGCCAGCTCTTCTTGATCATAGCACCAACTATCTAGCTGCTATGACACTCTCCATCTTGCCCCAGTTCATCCGTTTATTTGTAAGCTGATACAGAACCCAAAATCCATTCTCTGTGCTCCTCTTAGTACTCCACACTGATTTTCTCTGTTTTACCCATATGAGCTACTGATTGGGAAATACAAGACCAAGTGACATCACTTGTTAAAGTTTTCATTAAATAGAATTCAGGAGAGTGGAAAAAGAGATTACATCAATCCTAGACCTCATGGTACAGAAACAAGCACTTCTAATTTAACATCTCTAATGTGTCTATACTTGATGTTAAGCTTCCACTTTTGAAAACAATTCTCTGGAAGAGTCAGGAAATGAACAAACCATTATGCTTTCATTCCATCTTTATTCTGAAAAGTAGATGCCTCAATCAAAAGGCAGAATTCTTCATTTCTAAATATTTGTTGCCAGCTACTTACTTTAAGGTATCTAAGTCAGTATCTCCATCAACACTTGAGAAGAGGAAGGATTGTGGGGAGGGAGAGAAAAGGGAGATTAGTGACTTCCTCTTGGTTTTCATAAAACTTTTTCTGTTCTTCAATTTATTTGCTTCAGGTATGTCATTAGCAAATGATACCATTAAAAATGACCAAGTGCTCATCAACGCGTTTTCAGGGAATGATTGTTCAAGAAATGTTATTTTCCCATATACTCTTCCTTCTTCAATCAACCACCTGACCTATTTCTTCTCCTCTTCTCCTCTGTTTTGAAGTCCCATATTTTCACCTTTTTGAAAACATTTCTGAAAACTCATCTTAGGCAAGAGAATGAATGCTATGCTTTCTTACTTAAAAATAGAAATAACTTCCTTGAGGGTAGAAAGTATTTTACCTTTGTTTCCACATTTTGTAGTAAAGTACCAACCATATAGTAGATGCTTAAAAATGTTTCTTGATTGATTGATCATAGCTTAGGACAATTTATTTTGAAGCCCTACATCCCCATTGACTTACCAATGACCAGTAGTTACAACTCATCCCATTTTCTCATTGCTTACTATACACCCACTTACATAGTAGAGATGGTGACTGAAGCTGCATATGCCCTCTTCAATCAATCAACCAATAAAAATTTATCAAGCTCCTACTATAGATGAAGTGCTGTTCTAGGTGCTAGAAAGACATAGATGAAGGTTAATTAGCTCCTGACTTCAAGTCAGTTGCTTTCTGTCTTCCTCACACCACTCTTAATTGCCCTGGGCTCCGCTCACTTCCTCTGCTGGGACAGGGTTGTCTGGGAATGGCTAAGATTGTCTCTATGACAGCCAGTGGGTGCAGATGAATGGCAATGTACCAAAGGGATTGAATGTGGAAATTCTGAAGTTTCCCTAACAGGTTTTCAAGACAAAGTCACAACTGTCAATTAGGTACTCTTTCTGGTCAACAAAATCTTGGCTAGAGGGTTTTTATTTGTTTGTTTGTTTTACATGAACTTAGTGATATTATCAAGAATCAGCTCTGAATGACTTGGTTGCTTAGGCATCACAATTCAGGAGCATGTTTTCTATAGCCCAAAATATTCAGGGAATGACCTTCAAACTGTCTCTATTGATTATTTCATTCATTTTTTAAAATTAAAGCATAAAACACAACTATTTTCAAAAAAGACATAAATATAGCCATAAAGTTTTCATTGTAAAATATATATTTGAAATATCCCCCTGAACCAATCCTTCCTGACATTTATCCGTTTCTCGCCTTACAAGTCACCTTTCATATCCAAAATAGCTTCATTCTCAGAATCACCACATGCTCTTATGGATTTCCTCCTCCAAAGCCTCCAAACACTTTGCCACTGGGAGATCTAGGCTAGAGATTTGATATAGTTGAACTAGTGTCTAGATAGTTGAGTTTAAATGGTAATTTTAGAATTGCTGGTATTTTTTCCTAATTCATTGCTGATAACTAAGAATAATTACATCCCTAGACATATTTATCTTCTTTCTGCCAAAGAGCTTTTACTCTCATAAATATGATCTCATTTCACCTCCTTAAATCTCTCTGGGATAGAGATGAGCAGATTGTAATCTCTTTATTGATAGAGGGTCAGTGTATCCTGGGTACTTTCAGTCAATCTGTTTCACTCAGCCAAGCTCCAGGAGGCAAAAAAAAAAATGTGGAAGCCCATGTTTGGATATCGTTCTGTTCCTCTGAGAACCCTCTTACCTAAATGAACTGAACATTTTTATGGAAAGACCTTGAGAAAGCCATTTAGGAATTGTTGCCTATGATTGCTCTATCCTGGAAGCGCACACAGGAAGGCATGAGCACACTTTAATCTTTCCTACTGAGTCTGCATAATAGCATAAGAAGTAGCCTGAAGAAAATTGAGGCTGGGAACCAGTATACACCAGAGAAACTTTGCTTTGTATTTTTTCCTCCCAATTCAGGGCTTATTTCTTTCACATCGTCTCGGTGCTGTACTAATAATAACGAATTGAGTGACCAGTTGGTTGAATGAGCAGCCCTGAAAAGGGCTTAGCAAGTCCTCATAACAGGGGTCCTCTCCTGACATCCTCACCTGTTGCTCCAAGAAGCTGTAGTGTGCCTAGTAGCCACATACCAGTGAAACCATCTTGGCAGACCAGATTGAAGGTAACCAACAGGTGTCAAACCCTGTGAGTTAGGAGGATGTCGACCCAAGAATGTGAAGATATCCCCCACCCCAGGTAGAACAGGCACATAGGCAGCTGAAGCAGGCGCTATGGAGCCTTAGAGCTTGGATAAACATAAAGGACACCAGGGCCATCCTCTGGTTGTCCATGATTGTCAGTCATCTTGACTTTTGTCTTACCACTAGACTTGGATGACCCTGGAAGAGAGAGTGAGGCTGACAACTTTATACAACTCTGCCTCACTTAAAGTCAACTCACACTCAAGCCAAGATGTCACCCCATGATATCATTTGTCCTCTTTAAAAACTAGGGACAAACAACAACAAAAATGATACAGTAGAAAAGTGAAGAGGTAATGAAATGTGGCAGGTGAGAATTCTGGACTTAAACTCAGGATATCCTGAGTTCAAATCTCAGCTCTGAAACTAACTGTTTGATAATGGGCATATGGCTGAGATTTCCAAGCCTCCAAGAGTTAGCTAAGGCTCTAAATTGAAGAGGAAAAATATTTTGGCAGGGGAGAGAATCCCTACCTCAGTAAAAAATCCATGAATCACAAATACAAAAGTGAAGAAAATGTCATTGAAAATCAATATAAATTTTAGAAGCTAAGAGCATATTTGGTAGCATAGAAATTTGGAAGTGGGAGAAAAATTATCTAGTCCAACTTTCTCATTTGATAGATTAAACTGAAACCTAGAGAGATCAGTTTCTGCCCAAAGTCAAAAATTGAGTTGATTGACTGAGTTTGGAATTCAAATACCTACTTGAGGGAGAAGTTCCTCTGTGAACTTACCTGGCTTGTAATTCTCTTTCTTTGAGGTACAGTTGCCCCTTAACTATATAAAAGATGTATTTCATTTGTAAAGACTTCTAGGAAAGTCTTTTTTTACCTTTTTTTAATTTTAAAATTTTAATTTTTTAAAATAGGGAGTTCACAGATTCTTTCCTTCCTTCCATCCCCTCTCTTACTCATTAACAAGGCAAGAAATAGGATACATATATTATATATTCATCTATATTTATAAGCACACAAAACATATTTCCACATTAGTCATATTGTGAAAAAAGCAAGAAAAGTAAAATTTTAAAAGTATACTTCAATCTGTACTCAAAGTTCATCAGTTCCTTCTCTCGGAGTTGGTCTTTTTCATCTTGGTTGATTGTCTTAATCAGTGTTGTTAAGTCTTTCATAGTTAATCATATTACAATATATCTGTTACTGTGAAGTACCAATGTGATATTTATTCAAAGTGCCTACTTCAGCTATGAATATACCAGCACAGATATGAGTTGCAAAATATAACAGACTCTCCACATGAAAGATAGAACCAAAACATTTATTCAAACACCCAAAAAGCCAAATCCCAACCCCAGAAAGCCAAATCCATCATAGTAATAAAGAAATTCATCATAGTAACCAAGAAATCTATACATTTATCGGGTCTTCCCTCAAATGAACACCCTCAAGCAAAATACCCTTCTCTTGTCCACAGCCAGCTGCCTGCTTCTTCTCTCTCTTCCAAATCTGACTAGTCTACTTCCTCTCAGCTCTGCTCCACTCATTCAGCAAACTCCTCCCACCACAATCTCCATGTAACTCCAACTTCCATGTAACTAAGGCAGGTCACATGGACCTATTAATGAATGGGAAAGATCTTCCCATTTAAATTACCATTACATACTGTTCTCCTGATACAACTCATTTAACTTTGCATTAGTTCAAATAAGTCTTAACCAACCTTTGTAACTTGTTCATGTTAACCACCACTCACCAATAGGAAATTGATTTTTATGCAATAAAAATAATGGCTTCTCATATTTATATATGATTTTAAGATTTCTAAAGTACTTTCCTTTCATTATCTTATTTGATCCTTATGACCACCCCATGAGCTACATGATACTATTATCCCATTGTATAGATCCAAAACCTGAGGAAGGTTAAATGACTTACCCTCAGTCACATAAGCACCAAGTGTATGTGAAGCAGAATTAGAATCCATGTTTTCCTGACTCAAAATTCAACACTGTCCACTATGTAAATCTAACTAAAAAAACCCACCTTCTCAAAAATTTCTTTTTTTTTCAGCTACCCTTTCCCCGTGTCTCACCTACCAAAGCTAATCACTGACCCTCTCCTCCACCTTGATGTACCCTTGATAAAATTCAGTGCTCTATTACTGTGCCATGAACTTACTGAATGGCTTGGTAACCTCTTTACTTCCAACAGTCATCCTGTTTTCTCTCTCACCTTGAATCTCACCAGTCTTCACTATTTATATCCTAGTGTTAATTAATGCAATACCTCATCTTCCCTGGGTGGTTACCATTCTGTAGAAGCAGTCCTGTTTGTATTTGTGCTATAATCCCTGCATCTGTCTAATTCTCATCTCCTACTCTAATACTTAGATATCAGTCCATTAAAAAGTATACCAGACAGTGTGCTAAGGACACAGAGAAAGGCAAAACATAATCCTTGATCTTGGGAGCTCATAATCTAATGGGGGAAAATTATTCCAATAACTATGAACAAACAGGTGATATATAGGACAAATAAGAAAAGTTCAACAGAGAGAAGGTGCTAAAATAAAGAAGCATTGGAAAAGGCTTCTTGTATAAGGGAGGGTTTTCTCAAGGTCTTAAGTAAAGCAAAGGAAGGTAAGAAGTAGAGATGAGGAGGGAGAGTGCTCCAGACTCAGGGGACAGGCAGAGAAAATGTCCAGAACTGAGACATGGTGGAGTGTCTTGGTCAAGTAATAGCAAGCAAGCCTGTGCTCCTGTATGGCTTGGGGGTTGGGACAGGGGGGAGGGCATGTAAGGTATAAGGAGGCAATGTGTAGTGGTGGATGGAAAAGGGATAGAGAGGATCACAGAAGGTAAAATGGACATTTGTGGTTACGTAAAATGCAAAAGTTCTTCCATAAACAAAACCAATACTGCTAAAATGAAAAGAAAGGTAATTGGGGGAAAAAATCTTTTCAGCATTTCTCCAATAAAAGTCTCATTTCTAAGATATATAGAGAACTGATTCAAGTTTACAATGGTTAGACTCATTTCTCATGTGATAAATGTTCAAGGGATATTCAGAGACAGTTTTTAGAGGACAAAATCCTGACTATCAGTAGCCGTACAAAACATTTCTTATCCAAACCATGAAATAATTGGAGAAATACAAATGAAAAGAGTTTTAATGTTCTACTTCATATCCATCATATTGGGAAAGTTGACCAAAAAAAGCTAAAATGGCAAATGCTGGAGAAGCTGGGGAAAACAGGAGCATTACTAGTAGGTAGAGTTGTACACTATTCCAATCAACAAATTGGAACTGTCCTTGTCAAGTTACTGAAGCGTATATATTCTTTGACCTAGCAATACCACTGCTAGTCCATTACTACCTAAAAGGACAAATAAAGGAGAAGAGGACCCATATGTACAAAAGTGTTTGTAGTCACTCTTTTTGTGGTGATAAGAAATTATAAACTACAAAATGTGAATTTTTGTTAGCTGAAAAATATTTTAAAAGCAATCTAGTTGGAGGAGATATGTTTATGCAAAATATAAGATGATTTTTAAGGCAAAGACCTTTGCAATTGGAGACATCATGTAGAAGATAGCACTGGAACTGAAACTTGAAGGGAACTAGATATTCTGAGAGATGGAGGTGGAAAGAACATGCATTTTAGATATGGGAGACAACCAATGCAAAGGCCTGGGGGTAGGAAATAGAAATCCATGCATGACCAGCAGAAACAGTTAACCTATACCACAGTGTGCATGGTTGGGACTAACATACATTAAAAATGGGAAGTTTAGTGGAAACTGGACTATGGAGAACTTTAAATGCTAAATAAAAGTGTTATTTATCCTAGAGGTAATAGGGAGACATTAATGTTTGTTGAGGAGGGGAATGACATAGTCAGATGCGTGCTTTAGGAAAATCAGTCCAGTAGCTTCATGAATGTTGGAGGCTCTGAGATCAATAAGAAAGCTATTACAGTGGTCCAGACAAGAGGTGATGAGATCCTAGACTGGTATGGTGGTTATGTGAGTTATCTCAGTTTCCATATTTTCCAGTGATATTTCTTGAATTGGTATATACTTTTGGAGCTATGAAAAATGAGAATGGTTTCTGGCTCTTTAATCTTTCGTATATGCTTTTAATGGTACTCAAATGAGAATAACTATTCTTTTCAAATAGGTTTGGATAGCTTTAAGCTGCTGTATTAGTAAATAGGACTTTTATGCTTTTTATTGGTCTAATATTTTAGTGCAGGCTTTGGCTTTATTTTTTTATGTTTTATTGGCATCCTTTTTGTTCCCAATGCCTCCCTCATCTCCATAGAACCACCCCTTCCCTATAACAGATAAATGTAGTCAAGCAAGACATTGACCAAGATGGAAAAGATATGCCTCATTTTGTACCTGTTATCACCAGTTCTTTGCCCACAGGCAGGAGATAGGCTTCCCCATGAAGTCCTCTAGAGTCCCACTTGGCCACTACTGTGCAACTTTCCCTGAATTCTTCCTACTTGTCATTTTTCTCATTCAGTAATATTTCATTACATTCATATGCCACATGATATTCAGCTTTTCCCAGATGTATAAGCATTCTCTTTCTTTCTAGTTCCTTAATTTTATCAAAAGCTTTTAAATTAGTCAGTTTCACATGTGTTACTCTTAAGATAGATATTCAAAAGTGAAAAAGAGTGGATAACAATAGCTTCTATTTATACAATGCTCTAAAGTTTCAGAAAGAAATTTGCATATATAATCTCATTGTATCTTCACTATAGCCCTGTGAGGTAAGTATAATTGAGTCATTCCCTCTTTACAAATGAAGAAACTGAGAATGAGATTATTGTGATTATTAAGGGACCTTTTTTTAAATGCAGGCAAGAAAATAGTAGGAAGGCCAGAAAGACACATGGATTTGAAAACCACAAGTTTAATTTACCATGTACTTTAAAGGGAGCAGCTAGGTGGTACAGTGGGTAGAGCACCTGCCCTGGAGTCAGAAAGACTCATCTTCATGAGTTCAAATGTGGCCTCAGACACTTACTAACTGTGTGATCCTAGGCAAGTCACTTACCCCTGTTTGCCTCAGTTTCCTCATCTATAAAATGAGTTGGAGAAGAAAATGGCAAATTATTCCAGGAGCTTTGTCAAGTAGACCTCAAATGGAGTCATGAATAGGCAGAAATAACTAAAAAGTGACTGAACGCCGTTTGTTGTTTGTTCTTGAAGAGGATCATGACACCAGAAAGGTGATGCCATGACATTGGCAAGTGAATTGGATTTAAATTTAAAAGAAAAGCAAGCTTACATATATATATATACATATATATATATATATGTATATATATATATATGTAAGAGATCTGTAGTTTCATGAGCAGTTCTCTACTTATGTTTCACAATGTATGTGGAAATATCCATTCTATTTGGTATTTGTTACAAATAGAATAATATAATAAAATTTAAAAATAATGAAAACTACAAAGAAAATGTGACTTACTCAAGGTTATATGATCAGTTTGAAGTGTTTTTTGAGCTGGAAGGGACTATAGAGATCTTTGAGTACAATCTCATTTTACAGGTGGGGAAATGGAGGCACAGTGAAATGAAATGCCTAGGGTCACATAGCCTACAAGGATCTAATGCTGGATTTTAATCCAGGTCTGACTGACTCCAAGTCTAATGCTCTATTCTCTCTCTCCCTCTTGCCGTGTCCTCAAGTCAGGGCACAATTATGAGCATCTCTGAATCAAAATAATAAGTAATTAGTGGCTCTGTAAGTTTCTCCATTGCTTTATCCAGAAACCTCCAGGAATCTCTTTATTTGAACAGGATTCTACTGTGAAGAAGCCCAGACCCATCACAAAAAGGGAAAGGCAGTAAATGTTTCATCAGTATGATAGTTGAAAATGCATTGCATTGCAGTTGTGTGTAACAAGCTTTAGGGAAATGAAAAGGGGAAAAAAAGGGAGGGAGGTGGGACTTTCAGCTAGTCATGTCTCATAAAAATGTGATATACTTTATGGAGCAAAAAAACCTCAGATATCTCTTCAGGGTCACTCCAGCTGTCAAGATGATGCCATGTTTCCATGCCAATGAGTCAAACAAGGCATTAAGTGTACCTGTGTTCAGGCTTTATATAATGAGAATGGCGATCATTCCAATTCACATCATACCCATTTGCAGATGGATGGCATTTTTGCATCATAGTATCCACTGGCATCCACATTCCTATTCCAGGGACCTTTGTATTCCCTGACAATACGTTGATTTTCTTAACAATGAACACAGTGAACTTTCCCCTAGGCAAAGCAGATGGGATCCAAATTATTTCTGCAAAATGAACAATTTGTGAAATCTTTGCAAATTGAATTCCAGATATACTTAGAAATGATCTTGACTTCCGCTGGTAATCATGCCACAATGTGAGATGCTTTTAAAGCCTACATGTGAGATACACTAATTAGTTCGATAACCTTTAAGAAAAATGAATGAGAACAGCAAATCACCGTGCTAGACAAAAAAAGCAAAAACCTTAAAAAAATAAAGTAATTTGCACTTGGGGCATCCTTGGCAGGAAAGTATTAGCTGTATTAGGAGACAGGCTGAGAGATTTAGTAGGTCGAAGGCTGACATTGGTGTCAAAATTCAAGTCCCCAACCTGATATGTGTGACTACAGGCAAGCCATTTAACTTGTCAGTGTCCCCCAGAAATCTCTTGAAAATTCTAAGTTAGAGACAAGTTGTCATTCATGGAAATTAATCAAATTAAATAAAGTAAATTGGGTGGGGACCCATATCTAATGGAATATCCCGCACAACTGAAATCATAAATCCAAATATTCCTCAAATACATTATAACATAAAATCCCTTATCCTATTCAGTTAGAACATATTCTACCCTATTTAGTGAAGAAAGTAAGTGAGCTACTGTAAGAATGACAAATTTGCCTTCCATCCATGTGAGGCAACTCACATGGTGCAGTGGAGAGAACATGGGGGCCTGAAATTAGCAAGATCAGAGTTCAAATCTAGTCTTAGATACTTACTAGCTGTGCAACCCTTAGCAAGTCATTCAACCTCTGTCTGTCTCAAAAACCTCTAAGGCTACCTCTAAGGGTTGTTGGGGAAATGAAATGAAATAATAATTGTAGGGTACTTAACATGGTGTCTGGCACATAGTAAGTACTAAATAAACATTAGCTATTATTGCCATTCATTTTAGTTGGCTAAGAATGGAACTCCGATTTCCAGTTTCCCTTATCTTCGCCCTGATAATTGCTTCTCTAGATATTCATGTGTGCAGGACAAAATTGCATTGAATGTGCTATGCATGAGAAGAGCTCTGTTTATTCCATTTAGAATCTAACAGTATTTTGAAGCAAGAATAACAGCCAACTCAAGATATATCATGAAGGCATCTAATATATACATCACTCTCATTGAACAAAAAACATGCTATGTTTTTCTACTTGTAATAAAGGCCTTTTTGCACTTTCTATAACATTTAATCCATCAAAAACAGTAATTTCCTTGAATATGCTTCAATTCATCGTCTTCACGATTTAATGGTACATCTGTTTTCAAATATAAACATGTCAGTCCACCTTAGTTATCTTACCATTAAGTAATATAGCATATTTGGGTAGAATCCTCTTGAGATTTTACCAGATCAAAGTACACAATATCTAAAAATATAACAACATGTTTTGGTTTTTTATTATTCAAAACATGATACAAATAGTTATTCCCCTATAAAAGCAGCTAGCCTGTTGGTTAGAGTACTTGATGAGTGAGGAAACTGTGTTTTAAGTATTTACATTGATATTGACTTTCCTGCTAATGACCCCAAATGAGAAGTGTTTATACTTCTACTGGCATTTTCATTTTTAGTGAGCTTTCTTGTCTTGTTCTATTGTATCCTTATTAGTTTTTTAAATAAAAGTTATTTGCATGTTATATAGATGTACATATTTCTAATTCTCCCACTACCAAAGACACACATAGATGTCTTTTTTTAACTCTATTTTTTTATATGTTTACCTTTCTCTTTTCAATAATGTGATATAATTTCCTAATGAGCTTTTTTTTAATTTTGAATTTAAACACCAAGTAAAATGGACATTTCCATATATGGAAAATAAAAGAAAGATGATACATGACATACTACAAATGTTCCTTTCTCTTACTTTTCCATCCTTACCTTTCCTCCCCTTCTCTCTTCTTTTTCTCTTCTGACAGTAGTCCTTGCTTTTCTGAGCTGTCTTGTTTGTCCATATTTTTAGTCTTCTAGAAAAGAAGACTATTCTATTCTCTTCTCTGCATTTTTAAATGCCTCAAACTTTTTTCTTTTATTACCTTTTTTCTTTGTTTATTGTTTTTGTTTAGTTTTAGTTTTAGCTATCATCCCATTTCCTATTCATATTCGACTTCTCATTGCAAAAAAGAAAAAGAAAAAAGAAAATAGATCCCTGGTAACAAATATGCATAGTCAGGCAAAACAAATCACCACATTGGTCATGTCTTAAAATGCGTATCTCATTCTTCATGTTAGTCGGTCTCCTCTCTGCCAACAAGTGGGTAGCATAGTTTATCATGGGTCCTCTGGAATCGTGATTGGCCATTATATTGATTAGAGTTAAATTTTTCAGAGTCAAAATTGTTCTCCTGATTCTGTTTATTTCCATTTGTATCAGTTCATACAGATTTTCACAGGTTTCTCCAAAACCAGCTTCACCATTTCTTCTAGCACACTAATCCTCCATTACACTCATTCATAGTTTAGTCATTTCCCAGTCGTTGGGGAGCTCCATTTGTAATTCTTTGCTACTATAAATAGAGCTGTTACAATTATTTTTGTATGTGTGGGTCTTTTGCTTCTTTCTTTGATCTTTTTGGGGTACTGGTCTAGTAACTGTATTGTTGTGCCAAGGATTATGCACAGATAAGCAATTTTTGGAGCATAGTTCCAAACTCATTTCCAGAATGGCTGGAGCACTTCACTGCTCCACTAACAGAACATTACCATGATTGTTTATACTACAACTCTTCCAACAACTGTCATTTTCATTTTTTGTCATCTTTACCAATTAAAATGAGATGAAACCTCAGTTTCTTTAACTCACCTATTTCCAGTTATTATTGTTTTGGAGAATGTATTGATATAATTGTTGAGAACTTAAGTTTCTTCCTTTGAAAACTACTTATTCATATATTTTTATTTATCCTTTATTTATTGGAAGAATGACTCTTGTTGAGAAGTTGAGTTTCTTCCTTTGAAAACTACTTATTCATATATTTTTATTTATCCTTTATTTATTGGAAGAATGACTCTTGTTGAGAAGTTGAGGTTATTCCTTTGAAAACTACTTATTCATATATTTTTATTTATCCTTTCTTTACTGGAAGAATGACTCTTGTTCTTAAAAAATGTTAAATCTGTTCCTAATACATTGTGGATAAGAGGCTTTTATCAGATAAACTTGATGCAGATTTTTTTTCTAGTTACTTGGTTTCCTTCTCATTTTAACTACATTTGACTTTGTTTTGGGAAAAACTTCGTTTAAATTTTATATAATTTAAATGATCCATTTTATTTTCTTTAATCTTCTCTATATTTTGTTTGGATATGACCTATTTTTTTAGCCTGGAACCAGATAAGTAACTTCTTCCTTGCTCCTATAATTTATTTAAGATATTACCATTTATGTCTAAGTCATATAACCATTTGGAGCTTATCTTGGTATGTGGCATAATATTTTGGCCTATATTTCATTTCTGCCAAACTGATTTTCTACCAGTTTTTGTCAGATAATGAGTCCTTACTCAGTCTTTGCTATTTCTGACTTTTATGGGCTTTTCCATTTTATTGTCTCAGAGAGTCTCAGTTTATAATAAAAAAAAAATTCTTTTTCTGCCTTACATTTATTTTCCTTCCTAACAAGATGACCTAAGTTCTTTCTTGATAAGTATAGTTTGCTCACTTTTTTGTCCCCATAACCTTGGCCACCCAGTTCCCTAACTCATTCACTTCCTGCCTCCCCCTATACTTTTATATTCACTTTAACTCATAATATATTACATATGACACTCTATACAACATCTCTGCCTGGTCCTTGCTCTATTCCCTGCAGACTCACAAAGAAAAATCTTTATAATGCTCTTTCAAGTACAGCAATTTCCATTTTGTAAGTATAGATCCCTCTTGACAAGTCTTTGGTATATAACATTTTTCTGGGTTTCCTTTTTACATCCTCAGCCTAGAAGGAACACAATTGCCCTAAGATTCTGGGATGCTGAAACTCAATGGAAATAAAGAAATTCACTTGTTGTAGGTCAAAAATGGACACCACAAAAGCAGGCAGGGGTGCCTGTTGGCCTTGTGAAGAACGAGGGGTTGGATACCCAGTATATACCCTACTCTAAGGTGACCCTGTTGGCAGTCTCGTGAAGCCTTATAATACTGTGTCATAATTGAAGGAAATGCTAAATTTCAGTTAGAGGTTAGTAAAGATAAAGATAAAGATTTACTTCTTTTTTTCATCAGTTTACCTGCCCCCAGGTTAAGAACTCCACAGATACAAGGAGAATAATTGTGTAGGCAGCCCAGCTAGAAGAAACTGCTTGTCAGATACTGTCTTCCTTTGGAGATACTTAGCCTTGATTGTGTTAGCTGTTGCCATAGATTCTTCTAATGCGCCCTGGTGATCAGGTTGGCCATTTTTTCAGCTGGGATGCAGAATAAGGGCTCTGTTTAATATCACAACCAAGTAATTCATACAGGACTGTGTCAACCAGGGAATCCCCTCCTTTCAATGTCTCAGATCGTTTCTTCAAAAGGTCTTTGTGGGAGTTGGTTGGAGTCAACCATTTGGGATTAGGACAATCAATACGGTCTTCTTTGGAAATGAAGGATGAACAACTACAAAAACAATAATCAATAAATTAACAAGTATTTTTTAAATATCTACTATGTATCAAGAGTTGGGGATCTATTTCTTCATACTCTTATCTGGTTTCTTCCTACCTGCTACTACCATTGGGAACAAGGGGGGTAAACTTTTCCATTTAAAGGCATATCCTTTAGTCTTTTCCCTTCTTTCTTCTCTCCTCTCCTCTCCTTCTCTCCTCTTTTCACTTTCCCTTTCCTATTCATCTCTCCCTTTCCTTTCCTTTCCTTTCCTTATATTCTATGCTTTTCTCCCTTTCCATTCCTCCTTTTCCTCTACTTTCTTCCCTTGCCTTCTCTCTTCTTGTAGCAATAAGCACCCCAATATACACAAGACTGCCTGCTATCACAGGTTCTTAGATCCACTTTTCTAAAAGGAAAGCAACTTTTGAGGGGTCAACAATCCCTTTAATCAGACATATATGTCAACAGAGAGAATGCAAGAAGGACCAACAGACAGGGCTTCCAACTGTCTGACCATAGACAGTACATACATCATTACCAGAGAGAGAAGCACCAACATCTGGGTTTTCAAAGCCCAGAGGACCTTCTTAAAAGGACTGCCCAGAGTCTCATCTGGCACATGAACTTTCTTCCAAATTTAAACACCAAAGTAAAACCCATATACAATTTTCAGGGCTAGAAGGCATGATGCTTGTGACCCAGGGCCTCATTAGAAATGGACAAAAGTTATCTGAGACCTATTAATGGGTGGGGAAGATCTTTAACTCTTCCCCCTACCCACCATTAACCTTACATTAATTTTACAATAACATTATGCTTCTCTCTTTTTCAGCATCTCTCACTTTCCTTTCCTTCTCTTTGTTCTTTCCATGCTCCTCTCTATTTCCTTTCTTCTCCATCCCTCCACTTCCTCCCTTTCTCTTTTTCTGTCTTTATCCTCTGAAAGTTCCCCCTTTCTTTTATCATATCTATTACAATCTAATAAACAAAGACAATTTTGATCTATAACTGAGCAGTATGAAATAATTTCAAGGTATCAGTGATACAACTGAATTGCTTCCGTAAAGCTTCTTGTTGTTTACTAAGCTTAGTGGAAGTTTCATTCAATCATAGAACTGCTGCTTTCAGTGACAGTTCAAGTTTAAAAGTGCGGAACATTTCCTTCTAGGCATCGTCTGTCATAGTCTTCCATGACTGCTCAAGGTTCTTTCTAACTGAGCCCCAATAGTTTCTGATTGAAACCACAATGGTCATCATCTCCCTCACCAATTAAGCAGATGTCCTAGGCTGTGATCCTTGGAGAGCCAGTTTTCCTCCTATGTCCTGTCTCTAAGCTAGAGCCTAGCCTCTTCTTTTCCAGCCATTTCTAACCAATGACTTCTTAAGCCACCATATTGAAACTTGAAATGTTTTTCTCCCCATTATTCTTTCCATTCTTTTCTTTGATGTGCTTTCAACTACTCTACCCTAGCTCTCCTCCCCATATACTTTCATTCTACTACGTAAGATTTAATTTAACGTAATATAACATAATATAAACATGTTATATAATATAATGTAATATAACATAATATAAACATATTATAACATAATATTATATATAATATAATATTATAACATAACAACATAAACATATTTTCATACATATTATAATTTAATGTAATATAACATAATATGAACATGTATATTATGTTATAATATAATGTAACAATATAAATATATATAATACATATAATATCACATGATATAAATATATTATAATTTAATATAACAATATATAAATCACAATATAACATACCATACAACATAATATCACATTTATTAAGTGTACCATTTACCTCTGATGTTTCATTCCTTCTCCCTTAACCTGAACATTTTACACATCTTCATTTTCATAACAATTCTCAGAGGTTGACAGAATAAGATTCTAAGATTTAGAGTTTAGAGAAACCTTAGAGATCATCTTAGTGAAGGCCATCTGCCCCATTGCACAGATGAGGAGACTAAAACTTAAAACTGAAACTGAGACTTAAAGAGGAACACAGTCATTAAATCAGATAAGCAAAGAAGAAGTACATGGAAAATGAAATTAGAAAAGTGGCAAAAAATGAGCCTGGCCCTAGCCCAAATTAGAAAGTCATGATAAAAATTATGTCTAAGCCACCTTCAAATTTCTCAGTCACTCTTTTCCAGTGTCACATATCTGCTAAGCAGCAAAGCCAAGAATCAAACCCAAGTTAACTGACACCAAAATTAGTGCCCTTTACATTTATAGAAAACACTAAAACCCCACAGGTACATTGCAATACCTACAAATCTGCCTCCTTTCTAGTACACCTCCTCAAAATTTACAGTTCCCTTTTGAGGGCCAAAAACTATTTAAGTTTTTAAAAATAAAGAATGCAATAAAGAAAATGAAACTGACCTTAGAGACAGAATCGAACATTATAGGTCCCATTTAGAACTGGCAGGGTCAGGGATCTAAGTATTGACACTTGCTACCAATGTGACCATGTGAAGGTCCTTTAACTTCTGTAGACTTCAGGTTCTTCCCCTATATATTAATGGAGCTGATCAAAGTGATCTCTAAAATCCTTTCCAGCTCAACATCATAGTCCTATAACATTAGAGGACATTTTTCCTCCAAAATTACTCATTTTACAGTTAAGGAAACTGAGATTTAAAGAGGAATGCAATCATTAAACCAGAGAAGCAAAGAAGAAGTACATGGAAAATGAAATTAGAAAAGTGGCAAAAAATGAGCCTGGCCCTCACCCAAATTAGAAAGTCATGATAAAAATTATGTCTAAGCCACCTTCAGATTTCTCAGTCTCTTTTCTAAAAATAACCCTCTTCAGCTAGGTAGTATAACTAGGTGGCACAGTGGGTAAAGTGCCAGGCATGGAGTCAGGAAGACCTGAGTTCAAACCCAACATCAAACACTTACTAGTTTGTGTGACCCTAGGCAAGTCATTTGCTTTCTACCTGTTTCCTCATTTGTAAAATGAAGAGAATAATAGAATCTAACTCCTAGCATTGTTGTGAGGATATGAAATTATATGTGTGAAACCATAAAGAGCTATAGAAACGCTTTGTTGCTGGTTATTGTTCAGTTATTTCAGTCATTTCCAACTCTTTGTGCAGAGATACTGAAGAGCGGTTTGCTGTTCCTTCTCCAGTTCATTTTGCAGATGAGGAAATTGAGGCAGACCAGATTAAATTATTTGTCCAGCTAGTATCTGAGGCCAGATTTGACCCCATGTTCTGTATCCTATTCACTATACCTCCTAGATAACCTATAGAAAGGCTAGCTATTGTTGTTATCAGCCCTGTTCCATGAAGATATAAAAAAGGTGACTTGTCCCTGATCACACAGCTTCTAAATTTTCAGAGACAGAATTTGATCCTGGTTCTCCTGATTCTAGGTCCTGTGTTCTAGGTTCACTATACTATATTAAAATTTATCTTTCTGGTCTTCCTTTCTCCTTTTTGATGGCTTCTCTCTAAGCTTTTCTTCATGATAGTTCCAGACCAGGGTGACCCCCACTCCCTGCAATACTCCCCCACCCCAACCTTTTATTTGTTATAGTAAAACAAACCTGTTATGCTCCAATCTCCCTCAGCCACTTTCAACTTTAAAAGTAGGCTGCTAAAACTGTATTGTCCTCTCCCTTTAGAAATCATGGGATCATAAATTTTGACCTGGAAGTAATCTCCAAGGTCATCTAATTCAACAATTTCATCTTACAGATGGGGAAACTGAGACTTAGTGATGTGGCCAAGATGGAGTAAGAATCCAGAGCACTTACCTTAGAGAGAAAAAATCTTTAATCAAAAGGAATGGAGCTTCGGTCTGAGAACCTTACCTTGAAATGTTTTAGAGCAGAGGGCTTTTTCATACTATACATACTTCACCTACAATCAGAGTGATGGCACAGTAGAAAAGCATTTAAGTGCCTACTGTGTGTCAGGGATGATACTAAGTGTTAGGGATAGAAAGAGAGGTAAAAACATAATCCCTACTCTCAACAAGTATCCATTCTAATATGAAAAAATCCTTACATTTGGGGTCAGAAAGGTCAGGTTCACCTCCTTGTAATACTTATTACTTGTACAACTTTGGATGAGCCCCAGGATCTCAGTTTCCTCAACTATAAAATTATGTCTAAGTTCTCTTCCAGGTGTAATTCTATGATCCAATGACCATGGAGTGCTCATGAATGAGTTACACAAATTTTCTTTGTGTATAAATGAAAAGTACCTGTGCTTTATGAACTTTTTGCTTTTCCATTCTTATTAGCCTTACATTGAACATGCTAGCAATACCGGCTTTTATGTATTTTTATAATTCAATAAAGAGAAGTACATGTTTTAAAATGATCAAATTACAATGTATAATAAAGGTACCGCTAGGGAAAAATTCACCAAAATCTAACTCATAAAACTTAAAGAGCATCATCTCATCAGTATCACCCATTTTACATTCATGTACCAGGAATTTGGTTTTAGGCTCAGACTTCAAATGTTTATTGAATTCAATTCAACTCAGGTTTATTGGATTTCATACTATCTTCATAAAATGAGTTGTTCTATTATACAAAGTGAAGTCCCATTTGCCTGAGAGTTGTTGTATCTCACACATATGCTTGAAAGAGCATTTCTATCCCTGTTCAACCCAGGTTCATATTTTTTAGATTTAAGAATATTTCACAGATATCGGAAATGTTTTACTGTGCCTGTCTAGACTAATAGACGTAAATACAAATAGAACTGATAGGTCAGGGAAGTAAAATTGTATAAGTGGGTATCAAATATTGAAATATTCCTTTGCAAAGAATGACCTGTTTAACAGACTAGGTTGCTATTTCCTAAAGTAAACACATAAACATCATTTAAAAATTTTTTTACAAATTGATAATATTTCAATTTTAATCAAAAAGGTTATTAGAGCAACTAGGTGATGTAGTACATAGAATGCTGGACCTGCCTGGAGTGAGGAAAACCTGAGTTCAAAACTAACCTTAGACACCAACTGTTTGACCCTGGGAAGGTCACCTGACCTCTGTTTGCCTTAGTTTTCTAATCTGTAAAATAAGGAATAATAAGAACAGCATCTGCCTCCTAGAATTGTAGTAAGGATCCAATGAAATGAGAATTATGAAGTGTTTAGCACAATGCGTGGCACATAGTAGGTGCTTAATAAATGTTAGCTATCATGCTCATGGTCGTCATCATGTTCATTATTCCTTAGAATGTTGTAAATATCTGGATGACTTTAATATTCACACAGCTATTTCATCTGTGTCTCTAGTATTTGAAGTTCCTCTCAGATCTCAGCCTACATTTTATGTACCCTACCTAAAACTGGAGAGAATACCACTGAGAAGCTCATTATTAATTTCTTTTATTAAAATAAGTTGAATCCATCAGAAAAGTTCAAATTCAAAAGTCATTTGCAAAGCCCTTTCTTCCTAGATTTCATTATAAAAATCTTTCTAATAGACATTTGAATTCAATCCATTTTTCAAAGGTCATTGAAGTGACCCCTTCTCCCTATTCACAGAGAAGATCCCCAGATAAATGTCCATCATTTTATAAGGCCATGGATTTAGTTCTGGAAGTGACTTTAGAGGTCATATATTCTAACCCTTTAATTTAGCCAGTGTAGAAACTGAGGTCCAAAAAGAGAAAGTGATTTAAGCAAGCTAACACCGGTAGTAACAAAGCCTGAGTTTAAATCCAAGTCCTCTGGCTCTGCTTCTAGCACTATCTTCATTATACTCCAATGCTTTTTGAAATAATTCATTTTATTAGTGCACTAAGTCTGGTCAATTTCTATGCTGCTTTTCAAAAAAGAAAAAAAGGAGTACTATGAAGTCATTAATTCATTTCACATCATTCAGTTGGTACTTTTTAAAAAAAATACTTGGGAATTATTAAGCTACTTAGAACAAAAGGTATTTTCAGTTGTCAATTCTTCATTCTAAAGGAGCAGATTAACGTCTCTGAATCTCAGTAGGAACTTTCTAACACTAAGTGGCAACCTCTATGTAGCCATCAAAGTAATTTATTAAAATAAATTACACATAAAGCTGGGAGACATCTCTAATAGTAATAAGGCCACCTCCATGGGATAATCACACCAGCCAAAGCATTCATCTGTAACACATAACACCATAGAACCTTGAAATTATAACAGCCACACCTCCAGAAATGCCTTCCTGTTAATAGTTTCCTGGAAGTCCTGATACCATATGGCAATTGTGGTAAATACGTAATAAAGACTCAGCAGATACTTAATGGTTGTTTCACTGAATGGGAAACTTCTCCACTGGAAGGGTGGGCTTACTATGTGCTAGGCACTGCGCTAAATGCTGGAGGTGCAAGGAAAGGCAAAAAACAGCATTCCTGGTTTCAAGGAGCATGTAACATGATACAAAAGAAATATGAAACATGGTCATAGGACTATAGATTAAATAGATTTCCCCAGAAGGGAACACCCATTTTGAGAATACCCAGTTCAGTTCCATCATTTTACAGATGGCAAAACTGAGTCCCAGAAAATGTAAGTATTTGTCCAAGGTAACATAACTAAGGCCATGGGACAGTATTCAAACCCAGTCCCTTCTTCTCCAAATCCAGTGCTTTATCTACTACTGTACCCTGAGTGAGTTTAGCTAGAGAGAGAAAAATGAACACCCATGAAATAAGAGAATGATAGGACTACATTACATCTTAAAGGTTCTATACAAGCAAAGCCAATAAAGCTAAAATTAGAGGGAAAACAGGAAACTGATAAAAATAAAATCTTGCAACAAGTTTCACTGATAAAGATCACATACTCCAGTTGATAAAATGGTCAAAGAACATGAACAGGCAGTTTTTAGAGGAAGACATCAAAGGTATCCATAGTCATATGACAAAATGCTTTAAATCATTAACAATTAGAGACATACAAAGTAAAGTACCTTTGACATCCTACCTCATATCCATCAGATTGCCAAAGCTGACAAAAAATGGAAAATGATTAATTCTGGAGAGGCTTTGGGGAAAACAGGCACGTTAATGCATTATTAGTGGAATTGTTTCTGAAAGGCTGTTGAGAACTATACTTGAAAATTCATTAAACTCTGCATAAGCTTTGATCCAAACAGCTACATATAATTCAGTGAATAGAGGGCCAGGCCTGGAGTCAGGACAACTTAAATTCAAATTCAGCCTCAGACACTAGCTGTGTTGCCCTGGGCAAGTCACTTAACCTTGTTTGCCTCAGTTTCCTTATCTTTAAAATGATCTGAAGAAAGAAATAGCAAATCACTCCATTATTTTTGCCAAGAAAACCCCAAATGGGCTTACAAAGAGTCAAACACAATTGAATTGACCAAACAAGAAAACGAAACAATACTTTGACCCAGCAATACCACTATTAGTCCTGTACCACAAAATGATTTTTAAATGAGAAAAAACATGTATATACAAAAGTATTTATAGAAGCTCTTTTTTGGTAGTAGCAAAGGAATGGGAGCTAATAGGGCACCCCTTTATTGGGGAATGACTGAACAAGTTGTGGCACATGAATGAAGTAGAATAAACAGTGAGAAATGGTTTCAGAGAAACCTGGCATTGTTATGTTCATCCTTCGTTGCCAAAGAAGACCATGCCATCAGAGAAATACATTTGACTTTGTTTTGAGTGAGGGACAACTGTGCAGGTCACCAGCCTCACTTTCTCTTCCTGAGCCATCTGTATCCAGGAATCAGATATTTATCAGGATGACTGGAGATGACTCAGGATGTACTGGGAGACCTTGAGCACTTTAGGCCAAGGTCTTTTCAGATACTCACTTAGGGTGAGGCAAAGACCACTCATTGACTAGGCCTATTTAAGAAGTAACCAGGGTGTGGCCTCTTTAATGAGGTCAAGAAAAAGAAAGACCTCAGTCTGGGGGGGATACAGCAACAGTTACTATTGATAATCATTCTAAAGCTAGGAGGGTCCAAAGGAGCCCTTAGGCAGGGGCCCATTGGCATCCCTGCTTTAGAGTGCAGTAGGTTTAAGGTTTTGGGAAAGGACAGGTCAAGGAAAAAAAAGTGGAGGAAATGAGAAGGAGAGAGGGGAGAGGAGAAAGGGGAGGGGAGGAGACCAGAGAAGACCGGAGGAGAGGAGCCAGTAAAGCCCAAGTCAACTGGGCACCTTTTGGCCATCCAAATTTACCTTCCTATGGAGAGGAGAAGGAAGGAGAGGGGGAGGCAGCTGCATATACTCACAGGATTGTGTTCATCCTTCATTGCCGAAGAAGACCATGCCATCAGAGAAATAATGACATGACTTACATTTGACTTTGTTTTGAGGGAGGGAGGGCTGTGCAGGTCACCAGCCTCACTTCTCCAGAGCCATCTGAATCCAATAACCAGATACTCATTAGGATGAGAGAAACCTGGGAAGACTTGTATGAACTAGTCCAGAGTACAGTAAATAGAATCAGGAGTACAGTTTATACAATACCAACTATATTGTAAAACTAAAAACTTAGAAGGACTTGCAGACTCGATCTAGGCAATGCAATACAATTTTGTTTCCAGAGGACTAATGATAAGCATGCTTATCATCCCCTCCTGACAGATGAATGGACAAAGGATGTGGAATAAGACATTTTTTTTGGATGTGACCAAAGCAGGAATTTGTTTTACTTAACTTTGCATTTGTTACAAGGATTTTTGTTTTTCCAGTGATATAAAGGGCAAGATGAGAGGGTGATAATCCATGCTTGATTATTAAAAAATATTTTCCCATTTTTAAATGGGAAGAAAGAAGACAGGCACTTTCATTTGGAGGGTGGTAAGGAGGTGCTAGAAGTCTCTATGTTTATCCCTTGTGATATTGTTACTATTAAGGGAGACCAGGTTAAGTGTACCCACCCAGAGCTAGCATCAGAAAAAGAAGAGGTCTTCAAAAGTGGGACAATAGTGGGCCATGGGACTGGTTTAAGGAGGCAGATGTTTATGGTCAACAAAGTTGGACCTATGTGATTCAAAACTGGCCTGTTACTTAAAATAGATCAGTGCCTCCAATGACCTTGAGAACCACCTTGGAGCTTGAGAAGGAGATTGTATGATTTTGTTTCTAATGTTGAAAGGGATCTGAAGATCTCTTGGAAGAGGGAAGGTAACTGTACTTGACCTGCCAAGATGAAATATGGTGAGAGGTACGCAGGGATGGGGCCAGTCTTTTTGCCCTTCTGTCTGATGGATAAAGCAACAAAGTGCCATTCTTTTTTCTGGAGAGCTTTTTCTGCCTCTCCTCCCTGGTGACCTTAGCAGCACCTGGATGAGCCCTTTCCTCTGACTCCACGCCACCGGCCAGAGCTCTCTTTTGTGAAGTGCTGGTTTCTTTTCAGATGGTCAGAGCAAGCAACAGTCACCTGAAGAGATCTCACTCCCCACATTTTTCTCTTCCAGAAATTTGTGTGTGCTTTAAGGTTATTATTAAGAATTCCCTCTTCACTTTCCAGAAGGCATTTCTATAAATTCACATTTGTCCTGAGCTAGAAATTCCCCTGAAAGTACTTGCAAGTTGTGTTTTGTAAAGATCCATTAACCCAACATCTTATAAACCACTTATTATTAAAATTCAGTTTCCTTGAGTCCAGGCTCACCTCTCTTCAATCCATTCCCCACACAGCTGCCTAACCAATATTCCTCAGTACCAATTCTGCTATTCAAAAATCTTCAGTGATTCCCTCTTGCTACTTGGATAAAGTTCAGAATCCTTTACCTGGCCTTTAGAGCCCTTTCCTTATGGCTACCACCTACATTTCCAGTCTCACCTCATACTGTTCCCCTTCAGACATTGAATTGCAGCCAAATGTTTGGCTTTGTCTGTACAGGGCAAGTCATAACACATCTGGAATGCACTCTCCTTTTCAGTCATTCAGTAGTTTTTCAGTCCTGTCCTACTCTTTGTAGCCTCATTTGGAGTTTTGTTGTCCAAGATGCTGAAGTGATTTGCCATTTCCTTCTCCAGCTCACTTTACAGATGAGGAAACTGAGGCAAATAGAATTTAAATGACTTGCCCAGCATCACGCAATTAGTAAGTGTCTGAGCCCAGATTTGAACTGAGAAAGGCCCAGCCCTCTATCCCCTGTGCCACCTATCAGCAACAAAAGTGTAAGATCTTTCTCAGTCATTACCGTACTCGTGAATAACTTTGCATAAATTTTAGACCTACTTCTCTGCATGTAGGTTATGTCTTCCCCTGGCCTCCACCCCCTCCATTAAATTGTAAGTTCCTTGAGGGCATTCAATTTTTGTTTTTTTCTCCCCATACCTAGCATAGTGCTTTTCATGTATTTAGCAAATATTTGTTCAAGTGAAAATTACTGGCCAGAAAGGGGAGGTAGCCACATGAAAGTGATACATAACTGACACATAACAGAGATACAGCAGGGGAGAGGGGGAACATGATACAATGTCCAGAGTTGCAAACTTGGAGTCCAAAGACCTAGATTTAGGCTCCTGCTCTGTCTGAGCACATTGGGCCAGTGATTTAATATCTCTTGGCCTCAGGTTCCTCAATTTCAAAATGATTGGGTTGTATCAAATTACCTTTAATGTCCTTTTAAGTTCTAAATCCACAATCTTTAGAGCAGAGAGTGGGGATGTCAGTAAAGAGAATGAATGGCCTTTCTAAAGCAGGGAAGAGAATAGATGGAAGCCATAAACTAGGTTCAGACTGTCAATTCACAAGTGACTTTTGAAAATCTATTCAGTGACAAAAAATGCAAATGATTAATATGAGAGGGATTGGGGGACACAAGCACACTAAAGAACTTTGTAGCTGTGGAGCAATCTCATTTTAGATGATTTGGGGTAACACTAATTAAAAGATCACTAAATTGTACAGATTCTTTGACCCAGTGATACCACCAATAATCATATACCCAGTCAGTGTTGAAGATAGAAGGAAAGGTCATTCATATGTGTGTGTGCATATAAATACACACATACACACATATATTTACATATATGTGTATATATATATATCAAACAATATTTTTAGCAATACTTTTTGCAAAAAAAAACCGGTAGGAAATATAGCAAAATAGAGTTGCAAAGAACTATAAGAAAAAATGAATTTCCATCAGTTGGCAAATGCCTAAATAAACAGCTGATATGGACAGCTGATAGATTCAGAAACTGGACCTAAGTGTCACAGTGGGCAGAGCACTGAGCTTGGAATCAGCAAGACTCATCTTCTTGAGTTCAAATCCAGCCTCAGAAACTTAGTAGTTGGATGACCCTAGACAAGCCACTTGACCCTGTTGGCCTCAATTGTAAGATGAGCTGGAGAAGGAGATGGCAAATCACTCCAGTATCTTTGCCAAGAAAATCCCAAATGAGGTCACAAAGCATTGGGCATTACTGAACTTCAATCTGTGAAAAATCCCAGTTTGAAGAAACTCCCTCCTGTGTAGATTGGTAACTTTTTCTACAGCTTAGAGTCTTATAGTGCTCACTAGAGCTTGCCTAGAGAGCCGCTTTACGTTAGGGGAAGGACTTCATGACTTGAGACAAAGTTGATATGCCATGCCGCCTCTGGCATGTGAATATAATATAAAATGGTAACACCAAAAGAAATGACAAGTAGGAAAAATTCAGAGAAATCTTGTATGTACTAGTGTAGAGCAAGCTGACCCAAGAAAGCTATGCATACCATGACTACATTAATTCAGAGAAAATTAGCAAGCAAAAACCTAAAACTGTGATCAAGGGGTGCTAGATTTAATGTTAGAGGATCCACCTTTGAATTCTAACTGTGCCACATATAACTTGAATAACCCTGGGCATGTCATAGCCTCTCACTATTTCAGTTTGCCCATCTATAAAATAAAGAGGTTGGATTAGGTGATCTGAAGTCTCTTCCAAATCTACATAAGAGATCCCATGATTCCACCTCTCATAATTTCAGAAGATTCATGCCTCAAACGTGTTGGCAAAAAAAAAGTGGTGGACTATGAGACATACAGTTTCCAACTTGGTCAATGTGTTGATTTATTTTACTTAGCTGTACATATTTATTTTAGTGGAGGGTTCTGTTTGGGGGACAATGAAGTCATTAGAAAGAAACAGTGATTTTGTTTTTTGATTTTAGGTTGGGTTTTGGGGGGTGGGTTGTGAAGGGGAGGTCGGTAACCTATCTAAAGATTTGGGACTTGAAGTAGTAATCAATAGAAAATCTCTTGTAGGTTCTTGAGAAGATTGTGATGTGCTGCTGTTTTATAATAATTACCTTGATGTTATGTCAAAGAAATCCAATATACTTAACATGGGTAGACCAGCAAGGAGGTTGCTATAATAGTTGAAGTTGTAGAGACATTGATCCAAAGGGTAATATGCTACAAAGAAATAGAAAAGGGCTCTGAAAAGGGAACTGGGTTTTGCAAAAGGTTGGTACATTGGTCACTGGTAAACTTAGAGAATAAATTAAGAGATGTGAAGTTTTATAAAAAGATGTATCCAATATATTTTGGAAATGAAGACTCATAAAGAATGTATTATTTAGCCTTTAGCAGTTTTAATCTGTTTCAGAACAGATTTTAATGGGCATTTGATAGCATACCTTCAGAAAGGCTAAATCTTCTGAGTATGTTGTATTTGCAAGATATATGGAGGCCTCAGTCTACATTATGACATAAAGTGGATTATTTTGTAAGTTTCACTTGAGTCAAATGAAGCCTGTTAAGGCTGCATAAAGTACAATAGGCTTATGACCTTTACCTATATGTGAGATTGTAATTGGGAAGACCAAGTATGGCTAACAATTTTTTCCACATCGTGTAGACATAAAAAAGATCCCTTGATTTTTTATTGGTAGCCAGCTTTTTCACTGTTTCCCCTTTCTTACTCTTGCAATTCAGCCAAGGATTTGTTCAAAAAAAAAAGAGCTGGACATCTTGGAGAGAGAAAGGAGAAAAGAAAGAAAACTCAGAGAAATCTTGTTTCTATTTTAACAAAAAAAATTTGAAAAATTCTGGATTATGATTTCCTAGAATGATGAATAAAATGTTTCAAAAGAGGTTTATTAGCCTCTCAGTACTCCAAGGCAATTCTTTAATTGGTACCAATCTGCAGTGGTAGAAGGAGGTCCTCACCAAGCCCTCTCTACACAGATGAAATCAGAAAGTGGGGGGGGGGGCATAAATAGAGGGATGGATAGATAGATATAGGGAAAAGGAATAGATGGATGGAAGGGAAAGAAAGGGAAGAAAATGGATACATAAATAGCATTTATCATCCCAAAATGATTCCTTCAAAAACTAACAATAGGTAGATATATTTATGGTCAACTATCTGCAGTCACATCATTATAATGCCTGTATGCTAAGGTTAAACACAACAGTAAACTTTGAACTGAAAAACAAGTTAAGTTTCTGTCCCAAGGAGCAAAAGTATACCTTTGCTTAGAAGTAAGTCCAAAGAAAAGCAGAGTAAGAAACTTTATTAAGAAACAGAGAAAAAAATGCCATCAGATGATTCATGCTACTGCAAACTTCTTAGATCCAGACCAAGGAGAAAAATAAATGATTTCATCCTCTGCCACATTTGACTTGGTTATAAAACAAGCAGAATGCTGGAAAGGTGATTTCAGTTGTTACAGAATACAAAGCAGCCTTCAGTGTCTGTTCCAGGATCTTAGGCTGGGCGGCTGCCAAGCAGAGCCTCCCTGCAACACAGTGACAAAGACCTTGGAACAAAATAGCCTCTGACTTCTTTTGTTCTTAGGCTGTTTCAGATGTTTCCATTTTCTTGAGCGTGAGAAAGAAACTGACCTGGGTTTGAAAACACTCACAGCAAAGCAAGGAAGGATATGGAAAAGGATAGAGATGCTTACTTCAATAAGGGGAAACCTCTGTTTTAAGAAGTCTGTACCCATGACTAAAATGAGAATAAGCCAAAAGTGTTTGTTGTAATGGAGAGCAGAGGGAGAGCTGAGACTCAGGGTTCTTGGCCATCTCTTTAAGAATTAGACAATGGGCTCTCCTTTTGTGTCTGCAGCCAAAAAGGCTGGTGCAGTCTTGAGTTACATTAAACAAAGCAGAGAGGGGCAAGTCTGGCTCTACTTGATCCTTTTCAGACCACTTAGGAGTCTCATGTTCCATTCTGAGTGCCCGATTTGAGGGTGAAGAACATCCAAAGCAGGGCAGTCAGGATGATGCAGGGCATCAAGTTCATCCCATCTTAGAATTTGTTGTAGGAATGGGGATATGGGGATTTGGGGCATGGAGAAGAGAAAACACAGGTGGTGGGAGACCAATGGCTGTCTTCAAACATTAGTAAGGTGATCAAATTGGTTGGTTTTTTAAACTATTTATTTTTCAATTCCAAATTCTCCACATCTCTCTACCACCTCCCATATCCTCTGAGAAGGCAAGAGATACAGTGCTCATTATATGTATGAAGTACATTAATTAGTGTATGTGTGTATATATATATTTATCATATATGAAAATGGGTAAATACATAGAAATACATACATTTCAGTTCTGTCTAACTCTTCTTGACCCCCCCCTTGGGGTTTTCTTGGTAAAGACATTGGAGTGCTTTCCCATTTCCCTTTCCAGCTCATTTTACATATGAGGAAACTGAGGCAAACAGGGTTAAGTGACTTGCCCAGGGTCATATAAGTAGGATATGTCTGAGGCCAGAGTTGAACATAGAGAGATGAGTCTTCCTGACTCCTAACCCAGCATTCTATCCACTGCTCTACCCAGTTGCAATGAATTATCAAATACTCTGCCTCATTTATTATTTAGCCTTAATCACTGAATGGGTATTGTCTCAGTCAAACTAAGACCTGTTAAAGACCTTAGCTTAAAAAGGTCAAGGTTGCCCACCACATCCTTGGCCATCTCCAGTTGTCCTGGTCTATGTTGGCCACTGGACCCAGTTAGCTCCAGAGAAGAAAGTGAGGCTGGACAGCCTCAGCCCTCCCTCACTTAAATCCAATTCACTTTCATGTCATGGCATCGCCTCCCTGGTGTCATGGGAATGAATAACATCTGAATTTGTGGTATATTATGTGATCTAAGAGATAGAAAGTTAGGCTTGAAGTCAGTAGGTTTGAATCTCACTTTGATGCTTTCTCCGTATAAGTGCTATCTTAAATAAATTGTAGTATTTGAAAACACCTAATTTTGTGTTTTTGCAATTATTTAATCTTTTCAGTCATATCCGACTATCCATGATCCCATTTGGGGGTTTTCTAGGCAAAGATATTAGAGTGGTTTAACAGTTCCTTTTCCAGTCTTTTTACAGATGAGGAAATTGAGGCAAACAGGGCTAAGTGACTTGTCCAGGGTCACACAGCTAGTAAATGTCCAAGGCTGGATTTGAACTCAAGAAGATGATGAGTCTTCCTGATTTCAAGCCCAGTGCTCTATCCACTTTACCACCTAGCTGTGCTAGAAATACATATATCCATTATATATTATGTATATATATAAAACATATATATATATATACACACACACACATGCAGAATCTATTTCTATATTGCCCATGTTGTAGGGGTAGGGGTGGGGAGAGAGCAGGAAAAATAAAGTGAAAAAGCACATGCTTCAATAGAGTTCGTCAGTCCTTTCTCTGAAGGTAGATCACATTTTTCATCATGAGTCCTTCGGAGTTGGCATGGGTCATGGTATTGATCAGAGCAAAGGCAATCATGGTGAAGAAGGATCAGATTGTTCTGCTTGGCCCTGAGGGCAGATATGGGAGGAAGAAATAGAAGCTGCAAAAAGGCCAATTTAGACTTAATGTAAAAAGATACCATCTATCAATTAGTGTTATCCAAAAGTGAACTAGAGTCCCTCAGGAGGTGATAGATTTCACATCACTGAAGGTTTTCAAGTGAAAATTATATGTCCAGATGTCAGTTTAGTATAGGGGGCATTGATTTTAGTCATGGATTGAACTTGAGAGGCAACACAGTGCAGTGGTTAGAGAGTGGATCTCAGAATCAGGAATTCTTGGGTTCAGTCCCTATCTCTGACCCAGACTGACTTTGTGACCTTGGGTAAGGCATTTAACATCTTACTGCCACAGATGTTTAAGATTTATGAGTTGCAGAAAAAGTGCTGACCTAAATTGGTAGAAAGAGCTTCTTCCTCTGGGGGCTCCCTATACCAATGAAATTACAGGTTTCTTTCCTATCCCTATCTCTTATGAGTTAAGCTGGCAGGACAACTTTTAAATGCTACAATTATATTACAAATGATTCCCTGAAAGTCCCTGTTTGCTACTTGACATGTTGTTTGCACAGGTTCAGGGCACTGGAAAGGCTTTTTGACAAGGCCTTTTTATGTATTGAAGTCCTATTTCTCAACTCAATCCCTCTTGCCTATAATCCTAGAAACTTTCATTGCCATCCTTTAATGAGAGACTTTCATCCCTAGAGATATAGAATACAATAGATTCATTCCTGAGACTAAGTCACAGCCTCACCTTTCACATTTCATCTTATTTTATCTTGGGACACAAAAATATGGATGGATGGATAGATGGATGGATGGATGGATAGGTAGATGGATAAATGAATAGCATTTATTAAGCATTTCTATTTGTAAAGTGCTAGGGGATACATCTACAAATTAGATTTGTAAGCTCTGAGGATACAAACAGCAAAACCAGATAGTCTCTGATCTCAAGAAGCTCACATTCTGATAGGGAGAGATAGCATGTATAAGCAGTTCCAGCTATAAATTAGATAGAAAGACCTAGTGGTCCTCAGGGCAGTAAAGTGTTTTCTCTAAAGCCATTTCCAATGAGAAAACCATATCTTTTTCTGATACTGGCACTGATACTGAGAAGGCCAAGTTTTCTCTATTATGCCTTTTCTCCTCAAGAAGCATTTACTACATGCTACCAGGGGACCGGTGGCAGGGGAAACAGTACCCGTGTCAGGCTTTTCTTCAGAAATCACAAGGGGCTGGCCCCTAAGTTAGCCATTCTACTTCTGAATCCATGACTGGAGTTAAATGTTTCTACAGAGGTAGAAAAGATGCCAGAAAACAGGCATTTTTTGGAGTCCACTAGAATGATGAATTCCATTATTTTTCCTTTGTTTAAAACAGTTGTGTTCCTCCGAATTACTGTAGCATTAGATTAGATTATGGACCATAAGGAGAGCTGTCATCTGAGAGAACAGTAGTGCCTGGAATGCCTAATTGAAGTGGTTAGTGCAACCTGATTCCTCTGGGCTGAAGCAGCACTGGGAAGTCCCCAGAGAGACTATTGTGGAGAGAAGATAAAAGACAACCAAGATAACCCTCCTCCTAACAAGCATTTTTGAACAGCAATTGTGTTCATTTACATTTCTCTTGTCTCTGAAAGTTCAGATGTATTTGTCTGTGCTTTGTATTAATTTTCGGTTATATTGATTATAAGGCTATATTTTTGAAGCCAGTGAAAAGTAATTTATTCCACTTAGATTCTCTTGATGTGAACATTAATTCCCCAGGAGTAAGTAGACATTTAAGGTAAAATTTAGCAAATTGTACTCAGCATTCCATCCTTCTTGTGCAAGGGAGCATAGACCTGGAGAGACCAAAAATGGTACATTTATCCAAAATTCATTTATACTTGGGTGAATCGCCGTACCCCTCTATACTTCAGTTTCTTCATTTGTGAAATGAGAGTGTTGGATTAGATCACCTCTAAGGAATACTTTCAACTCCAAGTCCAGAGGAGACTTCTGAGGGGTAGGCAGCTATCCTCAAGACTTAGAGAAATGGAAAAGCCAGTATAGAGGAGACTTACAATAGGACTTTGGGCCACAAAATATATATAATTCTTAGAAATATGTATTTCAAGATAGGATCTTTGAAGTTTTCTGATAGAAACCCTGGTGTTCCTCCTTCATTGCCGAAGAAGACCGTGCCATCAGAGAAAAGATGACATTATTTTACAGCTGAAGGAACTGAGGCCAGGAGAGGTTACATGACTTTCACAAGGTCACAAGGCTTAAGTGGCAAAGCCAGGATTTGAGCCTGGTTCATCTGAGAGTATAAGAACACAAATGTGGTGGGGGGGTTTTTTATTTTAAAAATAATTAAATTAAAATTTAAAACTACATCATATCATAGGATGTATACTTCCCTTGCTTCTTCTTTGACCTCTTTTCTCCTGTCTTCTCCAAGGTTTATTTTTCTCATTGTCTAATACTATTTCTCCCTTCTCTCACCCACTTCCTCATTGAAACTTATCTATCTTGCATCTCTTTCTCAGAGAGGCCAAGATATCAGTTATAAGATGAGAAATCGAGCCTGTGCTAATTAGGGAGGCTGTGAGACTTCCCCAAGCTTCTAAGTGAAATATATCTATCTGTTTTATAAGACTGAAAAAATTATCTACTTCCTATCCTGGTCCATTGCTTTTCACCCCATACTTGCACTAAGCTACATGGCATCTAAGGCTAATCCAAAGTCTAAGTTTTCTTTACTGAGCTCAGAACAACCTTATTGATAGGGAAAACCATTAAGCATTTTCTTTTAAGACCAGGGAAAAATCAGACCTCTTCAAGGCTTTTTTGTGCTGTAAAAAGCTGTGGCAAAGATGTCAACAAAAGAGTGGATTAAGCAGAAAAGGTCATGTCACAAAAAAATATTTCTCACCTGTGGTTAACTAGCAATTCAAATAATCTCCCCTCACATAACTTAAATTTTATCATTAACACTAGTTACTTGCTGACTTGAAAGAAATAGTATGTTTCTTCAAATAGGGGAACTTTCATCTAGATATTATAATAAAATCTAGGAAAATAAGGATGACTAACTTATAAATTGCATGATGATGCATGGATACATGCATCACCAAGTCACTGTTGAGATCAGATGTACCTACAGGAACCTAAAGAAGCCAGTGCTAGACTTACAATCTGTCTTTCCCAGTCTCATACAGCAATTCAGGATGATTAAGTAGTCCTCTTATCTAAAGGATGAGCAGATATATGCATGTAAAGGCAGCTTGAAAGACTGACAATTAACTATTAGTAGAGTCCTGGACTCCAATGAAGTCTACCACTCTTCATCTCTCTCTCTCTTCCCTTGAGTTCGCTGTGATATGATATGATATTCAAAGTTGGCTGGGGTTTGTTCAACATATGCTGGAGCTCCCTTTGCTCATCCGCATATAAACCCATAGCTCCCTAACATATGTGGGCCATCCAGAACTAATTGGTTGACTGTACTGTGTTTGAAATCCTGAGATCTAATCATCATATTAAATTATATCCCTCCTTCCTTTGGAGTAGGAATTCATATTTATAGAAAATTATTAAGATGCTAACACCAGTTTACTGCCTCCCTAATGACCTATCTCAGGGTGCAGGGATACAAACCAAATACTGACTTAAGGAAGAATTTTTTTTTAAGTTTCTGTTGGCATCTTTTATCACTTCCATTTTCATATATATCCCTCCCATACCCAGAAACTTATTCTTTATAAGAAATAATTAAAAAAAGAAAGAGGGAGGAGAGAGAAGTTCAGCAAAACTAATCACATATCAACTAGTACTGGCAGTATATTAACCAATCAACAAGTAATTATTAAACATTTACTACATCAGGCACTGTGCTAGACAAAGAAGATATAAAGACAAAAATAAAACAGTTCTTACCTTCAAGAAGCTTATATTCTAAAATGGTTAGGGGGCGGGGTCCACTCAATAATAAACGGTTAATACACTGATATACCTTCTGCTATTTTTGGATGACTGAATGAAAATCCTATCTATGTTGAACTACAGGGTACTACATAAAAAGCAATTGTAGAGAGTGAGACTTTCAAACCAATTAAGTTGAAGTCAGAACTGATACATTTCCTTGCTCCAAAATTTTTTTATTATATATATAATTATTTTAACCTCAAAAGCATCGCTTCAGAAATGCCTAAGTACCACCAGATTTGAAACTGGGGAGGAACCTTAGAGTCAGGGTCATTTCAAAATATTCTTTTTGGTTTGAAAATAAGGCTAAGTGAATTAATTTTTTTGAGATAGTGAGAAATTCTTTGTCTCAGATTTTGATAGATTTTTGAGATTTACCAGTGATATTCACATTCATTTAAAAAATACGTTAATAGCAAAAAGAATTAATGATGTTTGGGGAGTGGGAAAAGGGGATGGAGAGGATGTTAGGAGCAAGGGTCAAAATGATTGGAAAGAACTAAAGTTGACTTCTTTATCCATCATCTTTCCCACATTTTTGCATTCTAACTATTTGAAGTAGAGCTCTCTTCATCAATAACTGCAATATTAAATGGTAGCCATTGTCAGGGGGAGGGGAGGGAAGAATAAAAAAGAAAGAAGAAATTTACATTATAACTTTATTATATTTTTAAAAGGAATCACAAGTGGTCCATGATGGAGCTGAAGTTTCATGTACAATCATATTTATTATACTTATATATCTTTATATACAGTTGTAGAAATACTTATTTTATTCTATGAATTAAAAATAAAATAAAAAATGAATGCAGTCTAATACATTTATTAAATGCATATTGGCCTTTTTTCTATAAATTACCAGCCCAGAGGGCAATGGAAAGGATGAATTTAGGGAGAGGAGAGCTGAGTTCAAATCCCAGCTCTCCCAATTTATCTATGTGACATTGAGAAGGTCACTTCACTTTATGGAACTCTGGTTTCCTCATCTGTAAAATGAATGCAATGAACTATATAGCCTCTGAATCCCCTTTCAACTCTAAGAATATGATCCAGAATGGGACAAGTCAAAGGTGTGCTAGTAAATGTTTAACAAGAAGCTTGGGGTTGGGGGGGGAGGGTAGAATGTATGTACAGGGTAATTTTAGGTTTACTCCACATAAGTCACATTTTTCTGCATCACTTTCTTAAGTCTAGAGTTCAGGTAGGGGTAGGGAACCTGTGCCCTTGAGGCACATGAGACCTTCTAGGTCCTGGGGTGTGGTTTTTTAACTGAGTCCGAGTTTTGCAGAACATATCTTTTCCTAAGGGGAGCTAGAAGAATTGCAAAGCCATCCAAAGAATCTGTGGTATTTTTCATTCCTCTACTGCCATCATGGTCTCATCTTTTACACTGTTGACCTCAGCATTTGTATTGATTTCTTCCAGTATGGGAGGAGTGTAGGAGCTGCCTCTGCTGAGGCAAATTGTAGTCAGTCTAGAACTTCCTATGTTAAAGAATTATCTGAGGTTTAAAATGGTTAAAAGAGTTACTAAAAAAAAGAAAAGGTCACGAATCCATGGGTCTTCCTGATCTAAATGGAGCCTTATTTACCTTATAAATGAATATCAGAAATAAAAAAAAATAATTGGACTTTAAAACTATTTGAATTGTACTGAAAATAGTGGTATTGGATTTGGTTCCCTAAGATTTTATGAATTTCGTTTGACATGATTCTTGTTCTCAAGGTGCTTATAAATTATATTTATAAAACATGTTCCTGTTCATTTGTTTGTTTTTATAGCAGGAGAAGTTGGGTGATATCTGTTTCTCCCTCCGCTATGTACCCACTGCTGGCAAGCTGACTGTCGTCATCCTTGAGGCAAAGAATCTGAAAAAGATGGATGTGGGCGGCTTATCGGGTAAGTGTACAATGTCTGCAATAGCAGAAACATTGCCAATGGCCACAGCACATGGTATCCAATGCCCAGTCTATATTACTGTAAGTCATATATTTTTGTTCCTCTTTTGGCAGGTTGTGTTTTGGGGTGTTTGGAAGTGAAAGGGACAGGGAAAGCAAGGGGGAAATTCTCCCACTCATGCTGAATAAATTAAAAATAAAAAGACCTGTCATCTAAGCATATACCCATCCATGGCTAAAACCATTGTCTCCTGAACAATTCAGGACTTAGAAGAGATGTGAACAAGGAAAGTTTTGATTGACAATGGATTGGCCAACTAATATATTTATTTCCTGTTGTCTAAAGATAAATTCATGAAAGGAAAATGGGGCTAACTGATTATATTTTCTGCACAAGCCAATCTGTTACTGCTGAGGCAAACAAAGCGTGTTACAGCATAGCTGTGAGGTCTTTGCCTCACCATGGAAATAAGACTTTTACAATCAAACTCTCTCCACTCCGTCCCACCCCCCATCCTTTGCTATGTGATTTGAGTTAGAGAAGCAGCATGGTGTGGTGAGTAGAAGGCTAGCCCTAGAGTCAAGAACATGTGAGTTCAAGTAGTGCCCCTACTGGCTACATATTTGTTTGTTTAGTCATTTTCAGTTGTATTCAATTCTTAATGACCCCTTTGGGGCTTTTCTTGATGAAGATACTGGAATAGTTTGCCATTTTCTTCTCCAGCTCATTTTACAGATGAGGAAAATGAGGCAGAGCTAGGTGACTTGCCCAGGGTCACATAGCTAGTAAGTGTCTGATGCCTCATTTGAAGCCCGATCCTTCTGACTTCAAGCCTGGCACTTTATCCATTGTGCCACCTAGCTGCTTCAAACCACTCTTAACTTCATGCCACTCCTTTGATGTGTGTGTATGTACATGCATGTGAAGGCAGGGTGTGTGCCTGGCACACAGTAAATGCTTAATATGTTTTGATTAACTACCTACCACAGTATAGAAGAATTGCCATCGGCATTCAGCGGAAGGGAATTTCTACCATTGGCTTACTGATACAATTGGATTAATTGTATTTCAGACTTTCCAGCAAATCATGAGGGCTAAGATAACTGATTTTTTTTTCCTGCCCTGGTGACAGTCGTTTGTGTCACATGCACATAACATAAAACAGGCTCATGGTTACAGTTCATTGTACATAGAGGTGGTTTGGTCTTGTTTGTAAGCAAGCTCTACCTGTAATCGGCATACAGCTTGAAAAGTACACTTTCGGAGTCACAGTCGCTAAGACACGCTGACACGGACCTTCCATTTATTGGTCCATTAATTTACCAACTAACGCGTCAGTTTCTCCCTTGAGCTCACATCACTCCCCAGTTATGTACTAGGCACCTTTGAGGGCTACGTGAATTCCTTCAAGTTACCACAACTCGTTTAGTGTCTTACTGCTTCATTGTGCCCAAGAGTAATTTAGAAGCAGAGTATACAGCTCCCTCTAAGAATATAAAGGAGTATTTAATGAACCCAGATGTGAGAGATGAAGAGATGTTTGTCTTCACAAGAGTAATTCATTCCCAGGGCACTATTCGGTATTCAGAAGTAGTATCTTTAAAATGTCTTTTGAGCCTTTTCCGTTCCTCCCACTTCCCACCAGCTGTCAGGTCTTGCCGATTGTTTTCTTGCTATTGTCATCGTTCAATCATTTCAGTCCCGTCCAACTCTCCATGACCCTATTTTGGTCTTTATTGGCAAAGAAACTGGAGTGGTTTGTCATTCCTTCTCTAGCTCATTTTACAGATGAGGAAACTGAGACAAGTAGGCTTAACTGATTTGCTCAGAGTCACATAGCTAGTAAGTATCTGAGACCCAAGATGAATCTTCCTGATTCTAAGCCCAGTGCCCTATCCACTGCATCCCCTGGTTGGCCTTATTTTTGTTGTACTATTTCTTAAATTCATCCCTCCCCTTCTATCCCTTGGCACAATCCAAGCTTAAGACTTTATAGACTTATACCCAGATGATACTAATAACCACCTCATAAGTCTCCTGCTTTAAAGCTCTCCTTCTAATCCATCTATATAGCACCACCATTTTTATTTCTGATTGGACCTGTGATTTCTTTGGAGAAGGACACTCTTGATGAGGAAACTCTACCAATTTAGGTAGAAATCTTCTCTGCAACTTAAGAGTCTAAAAGTTTCAACTTAGTGGGAATCTGCACGTTGCCTACAGCAAAGGAACATCTGAGTTCAAATCCAACTTCAGACACTTAGCTGTGTGACTGTGAGCAATTCACTTAGTGTCTACCTCAGTTTCCTCAAATGTAAAATGAGGTTCATAATAGGACCTCCATCACAGGGTTATTGTGAGAATCAAATGAGATAAGAGTTGTAAGTCATTAACTGTTTAGCACGGCCAGACTTGTAGAAAGCACCCAAGAAAAATTGTGTCCTTCCTGCCTTCCTTTCACTCTGAGTGATTCTTGTCAGTGTCCTCTAAATCCTTCATAGAAGATCCACCCAAAACATAAGGACCTTCCTCTAATTCCCTTGACATTGTTTGAATAGCAGAGCAACACATGAATGTTCCATCAGTTTTTCCCTTTCTCTTATCCTATTAGTGGCCCACCTTCTTTTCTGTCCATACATTTCTCTAATGACATCCCAGAAAGGGGTGGGAGTGCCATTTCAACTATTCTGGAAGCAGACAAGGGGAAGCACTCATCAGATATATTAATGCAAGGAAGGAAGAAAAGGAAATAAATACCCTTTGTCAAACACAGTGCTAAATGTTCCACAAACATTATTACATTTATGCCAAGGCTTTCCTGCCGTTTTGTTAACTCAGACCTTCAAGTTGCTGATTTCTAAATGGTAAAGTCTTCTTTCTCTACAGATCCATGCTAATATAATTATAACATGCATACTCATACTCTTCCCTTGATAAGCTTCTCTGGGCTTCTCAATCTATATTCATTTAACTCTTACTTTCCCATCAACACATACTCTTTATACTGAGGCAATTGTATACATTTCTTTGTTCCAAGACAAATTTCCTGTCCTTGTTTACTTTGGGATTTCCAAACATGAATAGCTAATCTCATTCTCAAACTTCACCCTTTTTTGAAAATTTAGGAATCAGGAGTCTTCTAATTGGATTCTACTTTGTCTCTACCTTTCATAATTAGAAGTTCAAATGTGTTTTCAACTGCAAATTAGATAAAAGACAGTTATTTCTAGCTGTAAAAAAAAAATCACATTATTTTAGTTTGTAAATGACTAGAGAGCTTTTACCACAATATTTTCCTTTCAACTTCAATTTACCACATTAAGTTCAAAATTAGCAAATTGAAAGTTAACATTTTAGGGTAGAGGCTCATCTAGTCATAAGTTGCTAATTATCACATGGGTTTTTTGTACTGTTTATAACATGAATAGCTCTTTGTACAAGAAAGCACCGTCATACAAGGGTTTTGTTTTTCTTTTTAATAGTATTTTTCTAATTTCATGCAAAGATGAATTTTAACATTTAAAAAAAAATTTGAGTTCCAAATTTGCTCCCTTCCTTCCCTCCCTTCTCCCTAAAATGATAAACAATTTAATATAGGTTATATATGTATAATCATGTAAAACACGTTTCCATATTAGTCATCTTGTAAAACAAAAAAACAGATCAAAAGGAGAAAAACACACAAAAAAGGTAAAAAAAAATAGCATGCTTCAATCTGCATTCAGACTCAGTCAGCTCTTTCTCTGGATGTAGGTAGCATTTTCCATCTTGAGCTTTTGGAATTGTCTTGGATCTTGGTATTGCTGAGAAGAGCTAAGTTGATCATAGTTGATCACTAAACAATGTTGCTGTTACTGTTTATAGTGCTCTCCTGTTCTGCTCGTTTCACTTGCCTCAGTTCGTGTAAGTCTTTCCAGGTTTTTCTGAAATTTACCTGTTTGTCAATTCTTATACGGCAATAGTATTTCATCATATCCATATCCCTCAATTAGTCATTCCCCTCAATTTCCAATTCTTTGTCACTACAAAGAGCTACTATAAATATTTTTGTACATGTAAGTCCTTTTCCCTTTTTTATAATCCCTTTGGGATACAGACCTAGTATTGACATTACTGGGTCAAAGGATATACACAGTTTGATTGTCCCTTGGAAAGGTTTTGTTTTTCTTTTCTTTTTTTCCAGTAGAGGAAAGAGAGAGAAAATTGATTTTTTGTTAAATGAAAAAATGTTTTCTAAGTGCTTTGGCATAGCAGAAAGAGCATTATTGACTTTGTAAATGCACAAACTGAGTTCAAATCCAGCTTCTGTCATTTGTTAATTGTATGATTTTTGACAAATTCCTTAACCTTTTGGAGGTTTTCTCATTTGTAATTTCCTCATTTGTAAAATTAGGAGAGTTGAATTTGTTGGCTTCTAATATCCCTGCCAGCCCTAAATCTGTGATTCTGTATCCCAGTCCTGTAAGAGGACATGCTGAGAGTCACACTGAATGGGCTATAACTAATAACATTGGAGAAATTAGCCACAATTACATAGTCACAAAAGTGTTTGAGCTCTTCTGGGCATCAGTGACAAGAAAAGGAACATTGGGTTCAACGTGATTAAACATCATTGCTATAGATCTATTCTGGAAATTATTGCATTGTCAACTTCCCAAAGGAACAAAGCACTAAAGTATTCCAGGAGGTAATGTTGGTATGTATAGCACAGCATCACTAACAAGAGATTTAGGACTATATATTGTCTTCTTGGAGGTATTACAGCATCACATGGGTTAAGGTAGGCAGATTATCCTAATAAGGGTTGTACTTAAGGTGAAGCAAATCAAATAGGAACACAGTTTTATAAGCAGCAAAGCAGATTGCAATTTAAATGAATCTTTGTTATTGGAAGTGTTTAAATGAATCTTTGTTATTGGAAGTATTAGGTCCACTGAACACTGCTACTGATTTCACTGTGAAGAAAACCATAGAGTGTATTTTTACCTAGAAGAGAAATTAAACAAAGTGATCTCTGAGGTTTCCTCCTACAATGAGATTCAATGGGACCAAATCAAGAGTAAGACAACCCATATACTCAGTGAGAGAGAAATATTTCTTTCTTCTCTTATTTTCATAGTTTTCCTTGAGTACTCATTTGCTGAGTAAACTAGAGAGAGTATTTGGATGTATTTATCATTACTTATAAAGAAATGATTTCTGCAATTAAGGGATATATGGTTTATCTTTTTTAAAAAGATGTTCAGAAACCACAGCTTTTCTAGGAAACTCCCTCTTCTTGAGGATTTAGGATTATAGAATTTAGAGTACAGTGGGACTTCAGGGGTTATCCATTCTACCACCCCATACCCTTCAAGAAATTTTTATACATCAGACAAAGGGAGATATGCATTGTGCTCTTCTGAGAGATCTATGCAAAGGTAGGAAATATGTCTCTAGAAATCTAAAGAGGTTTTGTGAGGAAAAGATTATGGTAATGGAGAAATAGAAACTTCAGTAACTGACCTGTTTATATTTACAGATTCCTGATTTAGCTACCATCTAGTCCAATTCCCTCCATTCACTTTTCAGAGGAGGAAATTGAGATCCAGGGAGAGAAAATCATTTGCTTGTGAGTTGCAGAGTTGATATTTGAATCCAGACTTCCTGCCTCCATATTGCATTCTCTTTTCACAGGTTTCACTGTGTATGAATTTAGTATGGAAGTCCTTTATTTCCCTCTGCCCTTTTGTCTTCCCTACCCTCATCTAGCCTATTATACCACTATTATATCACATCAGTCCCTCTTTAACCATTTTCCCTCATTTTTATCACCTCCAATTTACTTGGAATTAAAACACTTCATAGTTTAGAAATCTGTCATATCTTGTTCTTATTATTTTCTCTTTAGATAGTTAAATGTTTATAATGGATCTACTGTGCTAGCCCCAGGGAGAGAAGATCAATATAACATTGCACTTGTCCTCAAGTCACCAACAATCTTATAGGACAGATAAGAAATATGCAAATAAAGATGTACCTGAAAAAGATACAAACAGAATTTCCAGAGTTAATAAAAGAGGGAAATGACTTCTAGCTAATGGAATCAGCAAAGGTTTCCTTTAAAGGGCGGTGTACTGGAAGGGAGGGGAGAATCATTCTTTCTTCTGCCTTATGTCCATTCTATAACAAGTATAGCAGAAGTGGGCCTGCCTTCTCCTCTGGAATGTCTTCCAGAAAACTGTTCTTGGCGGTTGCTGTTGTACATCCCACCAATGGAACGGAAAGTATAGCAAGCAACACCACACACAGTTTTTTGCTACTATATGAACTGAAAAACCAACTGGCCAAAAGTGGGGCCAACAAATGAAGTGGCAAAGACTTTCTGAGCCAATTGGATCACAGTATGCAAATTAATTTGACTGTAGTGTCCAGATCGGGCAGGAGTATGCAAATGAATTGGCAGAGTATTTGAATTAATGAGTCATGAATATGCAAATAATCTGACTGTGATGTCAGAAGACTTCATCATAATTTTAGTCCAAGAGATTATAACGTAAAATTAATTCTGGGACACTTCAGAGTATCTAGTTAATTGTTGATTGAGTTACCAGAAGTTCTTAGACATGAACTTGATCTAGAAAAAAAAATTCCTTTATTTGCAAATTTGAAATGAGAACAAAAATGAAAAACAGTTGGATTAGAAGGGCTTCTTGAGCAAATCGCTTTGCTTCTCTGGGACTCAGTTTTTCTCATCTGTAAAATAGAGATAATATTAGTACCTCCCTCATAGTATTGCTTTAAGGTTCAATTGAGGTATCATAAAATGTTTTGCAAACCTTTAAGCGCAACAGAAATGCTCATTATTTTTTTTTCAAAATGTTTCCAGAAAACTCTTCCTTATGCATAGATCTCATGTCATTTCTCTGCTCAAAAATCTTCAATAATTTTACCTTCCAAAAAAGTTCAAGTTTCTTTGCCTGGCATTCAAAGCATTTAACAATCTGACAGCAGCGTTCCATTTTAGCCTCTATTACTGCCCTCCACATACTTTATTCTCCCAGCTTCTTTTCCCTACACATACTCTATGTTCCTTCATCTCCATGCCTTTGGTAATACCATTCTATATGCCTACAATATCATTCCTACCCTTCTTCAGTTGCTGAATTCTTATCAATCCTTTAAAGTGAATTTAAATGTTGTTCCTTCTATGAAATCTCCTCTTGGCAATAGGGAGCACTCAACATAAAATTTTGTTATCTAGTTTGGGATCCTATCCCATTACCCAACTACTTATTTTTTAAAGCCATTGTACAAACCTACAGCTTTTATGTCATAATCAAATGATGTCCTATAGCCTTCTCCTAGATTACCCCATATTGGTTTGTCATCTTATCCTTCATCTTGATCTGGGTGGGAAAGAAATGCAGGACAGGTAATTTTCAATGGAGAAGTCAGGATTAAGGGGCCAGCTGGAAGAATTATACCAATACCCTTGAGAGGATGGGGGACAATGGAGGCTAGGGGAGAAGCAAAGAAGAACTTTAGATCAAGAAACACATAGAATTGTGGATTTAGAGTTGGAAGTCATCTCTCACAGCTCCCTCATTCTCCAGAGGAGCAAGCTGAGACATAGAGAGTTTCCACAGTTTGCCCAAAGTTACCCATGTGATAAGTGGCAAAATAAGGATTTGAATCAAATCTTCTTTCTCTACCATGACACCAAGCATGTGTCCCATTGAACAAGGCTGACCCCCGGTGTGCCAAAGGTGATCAAGGCACCAGGTAAAGAGGGAGCTGAAGACAAATTTTACCTGTTTGGCTACAGTTAGCCCTAGGAAGGAATGTACCACAATATGTGCCATAATAATAGGCATAATCCTGAACATAAACAATGCCATGGAAATGTGACTAGAACTGCCACACTATTTTTTTGTTTGGTTTGGTTTTTTTAATTTAATTTTTAATTTATGGAACAAAACAAGTATTTCCATAATGTAGTACAATAAAAAAAATGATGGTACATCTACTATCAAATGTACAACAAAATTATCATGTAAATTTCCTTATTTTCTTCCCTCCTTTCCCCCCCAGAACTGGCTACTGTTAGACAAAAATAGGTGTATATAGAGAGTCTTTCTTCATATGTCCTTTATAGTTGTTGTTTTTCCATAACATAGCACAATAAAAAAAGATGATTGCACATGAAACTGCAAATCTACTATGTACAGCTTGCTATTTTTTCAAATAGAAAACAAAATCATCATGTGAATTTCTTTTTTTTCTTTCTTCCCTTCACTCCCTACCCTAGAGATGGGTGGCCCTTAGACACAAATACACCCACACACACACAGGTATGTATACAAATACATATATACTTATGTGTATATACATATATAATATACACATGTAAAAAATTACATATACGTAGAGGTATATATGTGTAAATTTATTTTATATACATACTTCTATTTATCAGTTCTTTTTCTGGATGCAAATAGTAACTTTTGTTGCAGTCAGGCTTTATAAACAAAGTAGTTTGACTACAACACTGAGACCCTGATGGTTTCTATTTGTATAGGTATAGGAACTACCTCTACAAATAAATTTAACAGCTTGTTTTTAGTTTAGTAGATAGTCTTAGATAGTTGCCCAAGGCTCAGAGAGGCTTGATTTGTATGTGGTCACCTAGCTAGCAAGTTTCAAAGGAAGGATCAAAGTTTAAGACAGGAAAAATCAATAGAAATGTGTAAATAATGAAGTCATCCATAGAGAAATTATGAGACTGACTCATCTAACCCATTTATTGAGGAATCTGTTAAACTTGGTAAATATTTATGGTTTGTGGGGATAGGTATAGGGTCTAGACCTGTGATTGGAAATTAAAGTTAAAGAAATTAAAGAACTGTCTAGACCACTAAGACCTTGACTTAGCCAGCCTCAGAGAGCTGCTATGTGTCATAGGCACAACAAGAACCTAGGTTTTCATGGCTTCAAGATCAACAGATGAGAGGAGAGAAAAAGAGGAGAGAAGAAGAGGAAAGAGAAAAGGAAGTGAGAGAGGACAGAAAAAGAACAAAGAAGATGAGGAAAGGAGAGAGAAGAGGAAAGAAGAGAAAAAGAGGGGGAAAATATGAGTGGAAAAGAGGAAAGAAGAAGAGAAGAGATAAGAGGAGAGGAAAAGATAGGGGAGAGGAGAGGAGAAAGGCTCCTTCAGCTTGTTCTCTTAAAGCCATCTTTCTGCCTCAGAGTTTCCACTGCTTCCTTTTCTAAGTACTAATCAACAATTTTTTATTAATCATTTCAGAATTTGGCCAGGAATCAAGCTGAAGCTCCCTTGTGGATGATCAATATTTAAAGGGAAGCTAGTCTGTTTCAAGAGATACATTCCTAACCTTTGGAGGTAGAATAGAAATATTGCCCTCTCATAATATGTCCTTTGATACCACTTTCAGAGAAAAAAATACTAGCTGTATGTCTAGCCCAGGATGGCAATCTTCCTATTTTCATATGGTCCCTTTATATTTTCAACTCTTATCCTCTGGAGCAGAAAAAAATAATTTCTAGAATTTCCTAGTTAAGCTGTCATATTGGGAGAGCCAACTATTAAACAATGTGCCTGTGGGTTTAAATTATATGTGGCACAATCTTACTGAATAAATTCTCTTTTGCCACATTCAGTAATGAAGAGATTTTCCTGATAACAATTCACATTTACATAGTGCTTTGGGATTTGGGAAATATTTCCCTCACAAAAACCCTGTAAGACAGGTAGCACAGGTGTCATTCCCATTTTACAGATGAGGAAACTGAGGCACAGAGAATTTAAGTGACTTGCTCATGGTCTCAAAGCCAGTTGTCTTAAATATAGCCTCTCCACTATACCAGCCTAATGGGTACCAATGAAGCAAGATAACAAGGGGAAAAAAAGAAAACAAAGTATTCTTCCTTTTGATTCAGTTAAAAAAAGAATATATTCTTAGGCTCACAGACTTGAAACTAGAAGGAATTATAGAGGTCACTAAATCCAATTCTCTTATTTTATAATTGAAGAAAATAAGGCATAGAGAGGTTAAGTGGCATGTCCAGTCACATAACTAGTGAGTGGCTAGGGCAGAATTCAAACTCAAGTCTTTCTGACCCCAGCTCAAGCCCTCTATGTGCTGCACCACCTAGCTGCCTTTGTACATGTATAGAGACATAAAGTCCATGCAAGTACATGATATACTGAAAATCACTCTACTTTGAAAGTGGCTCCATGGACAAATCAATAGCAGTGTTTTATCCTTATTTGGACTTAGGAATCCTCTGTAATTTTCTAAAACCGCAGCAAATCATTCAGAAGAAATGTTAAAATTCTGTCTATCAACATAGAATGACTGGGCTAGCCCAATGATCTGAGAGACAGCATGATGTGATGTCACATACATTGAAGCTGGAAACCAGAAAACCTGGTTAAAAGACCCTGACTGCTCCTTCTAGCCTGTGTGTGATCTTGGACAAGTTGTTTCTCCTCTCCTCGGCCTCTTCATCAGTAAAATGAGGGAATCATGCTACAGGATTATTAAATCTGTAATTCCATGATTGCTAGTTATTTCTCATTTTTCCCGCTGACTTATTTGGACATTATTACCTTGAATCTTGGGCAGCTATGTGGCACAGTGGATAGAGCATCGGACCTAGAGTCAGGAAGACCTCAAATCTGGCCTCAAACACTTCCTACCAGTATGACCCTGGGCAAGTCACTTAACCCTGTTTGCTTCAGTTTCTTCATCTGTCAAATGAGCAGGAGAAGGAAGCAGCAAACAGTTCCAGTGTCTTTGCCAAGAAAACTCCAAATGGGATCACAAACACACTTCCTACCAGTATGACCCTGGGCAAGTCACTTAACACTGTTTGCTTCAGTTTCTTCACCTGTCAAATGAGCAGGAGAAGGAAGCAGCAAACAGTTC
>CM053770.1:209861807-209936708 GCA_028658325.1 Potorous gilbertii
AGGAAGCAGCAAACAGTTCCAGTGTCTTTGCCAAGAAAACTCCAAATGGGATCACAAACACACTTCCTACCAGTATGACCCTGGGCAAGTCACTTAACAGTGTTTGCTTCAGTTTCTTCACCTGTCAAATGAGCAGGAGAAGGAAGCAGCAAACAGTTCCAGTGTCTTTGCCAAGAAAACTCCAAATGGGGTCACAAAAAGTCATACACAACTGAAATGACTGAACAACAAAAGCCAGCTTCAGAGTCAGAAAAGCCTGACTCTTCAATTTCACTTATGACACCTACTGGCTGTGTGGCCTTGGATACATCACTTAACTTTTCAGGACTCCAGGCAATTCTTTAAAGTACAGCATATAGAACAGTTGTTGACTGTCCTCTATGAAACACCAATAAAACCACAGCTCTGGACACCTCCACTCCCCAAAAAGAAACCCAACTGCAAATAGATAGAAGGAGGGAGGGAGGAAGGGAGAAAAAAGGGAGAGAGGATGGATGGGTGGACGGATGGACTGACGGACCGATGGACAGACAGACGGACAGATGGACGGATGGACGGATGGATAAATGGATGGATGGATGGAACAAAATAAAATGAAACAAAAATGGAGTTTGGGCAAAATATATACTTCAAATTTTGCAAATGTTATCAATAAAACCAATCAAACTTAATTTAACGGTCATTATTAGTAATAGTATGAAATTATTTTTATACTTTTATCTCCTTTTCCCTCTATTTTACTTTTAATAGAAAACAGAATGAGAAAAGTTCCCCAAAATGGAAAGAAAAAAGTAAACCATAAATACATATAAAAATGGAATTTTACCTCAATGCTAATCATAAACTAGGTAGAAGTACCTCCACTTTCTGTGTCAGAAAGAAAGGGTTAAAATGCAGGGAATGACAGTCTGTAGCATCTCTTTGCCCAGCAAGAAGAGATAAGGGAATGGCTGAGCATCTTAGAATCCATTTTGGCTTTTGTCTATTTTGGAAATAGAAATAGAAAGCGACCAGGGTAGCAGATAATCTTCACTGTGTTACTAAAAGCCTCGATATTGGCCATTTTGAATGGAACATGAAATTGTTAGTGGGTTTGTCACATCGTTCAAACTTGGTTTGGGAAAACTGGATGTCTTTATGTGTTTTCCCCCTCTATATTTAAACTTTATGGGTGTTTTCTTATTTATTTGGGCGACAGAGGAAATTAAAATGAAAGAAATAATAGAATATATCTGTCTATTTCACTAGTTCTGAAAATGCCTGTCTCAAAGTAACATTTACTTATATTGGAGCAATGATAAGCAAAAGTTTCCTCTTCATGATTTCAAATCTGGCCTCAGGCTCTTACTAGCTGTGTCCCCTTGGGCAAGTCATTTAACCCTATTTGCCTCAGTTTACTGATCTATTAAAATGAGCTGGAGAAGGAAATGGCAAACCACTCCAGTATCTCTGCCAAGAAAACCCCAAATGGAGTCACAAAGAGTTAGGCAGGACTGAATAACAACTCAACAGTAACAACAGATTAATTATAACAAATGTAAGTTGTGTGAGGTTAGGGACTCCTTCTTTGTCTTTGTATCCATAGTGGTCTAGCTTAACAGGTGCTTGATATGAATAAATGAGTTGCACCAATGATGGGTCTTGAACTTGTCAGAAATTATATCAGACATTATTCATCCAATGTGATCATATAACAAATATTCCCTATAGGATCTCTAGCTGAAAGGGACCCCTCTAGGTCATATAGTCTAACTCTTTCATATTACAAAAAAAAGAGGAGGGGCTAGAAACCAAGGAGAAATGGTTTGTTCAAAGTCACAAGGGTAATAAGCATTAGAAGTAGACTTTGAACCCAGAACCTCTGATTTCAGAGTCACCACACATTCCATTATGCCACATTACCTCTATCCCCTTCCAATTCTGAGATTCTGTGGTTCTGATGTAATAATTAAAACCATCCCTGAGCTGGAGGTGATCAGGTAGAGGTGGGAAAAAAGTATTGTATGCTCACCCTTCTCCCTTCTGCTAAGGGGCTCTTCTTAGCTGTGTATCTAGTGGAGGGAAGGAGGATTACAGCTACACCCCAGAGAGATGTTCTTTATATCCCCACTCCAGAGCACTGGGACACTAACCTAAAATTTAAATTGTTTCATGCCCAGTAGAAAGGTACAGTGTGTGTAAGATAGAACAGCTATAGGACAGCTATTTATTTACTTCACACAAAAGAAATGTTTAACACTCCCAAGACCCACAAATGCTCAAACAAGAAATAATATTTATAATTACTTTACTCTTTTCTGGGAAGTTGAGATTTAAGCATCAGAACAGGAAGCAATTTGCATGGTGGATCAATAGACATTGTATAATTCACCTCAGCTCTACACTGCAAACAATTCACTCTAGATCCATGTCTTCTGACAAGGGTCAGGACTTAGGTTCATCCGCCTGTAAATAGTCATACTCTCCAATGCAGAAACTCCACCTACTTCCAATCAGGTCATATTCAAATCTAGAGCTCTAGGGCTACCTTCAGGGCTGGAAATGCCCATCTTAGTATTGCTAGTCACTTATGATCCAGTTAGAAACACCAAGCAGAAAAGCTCTGAAAGACCCTGCTTAGCTGTTTCCACTACTATTAGCTTGGGGACCTCATTCTTGATTGGAGGAGGGGGAGAAGGCAGGAGATCAGGGAGGAGGAGGGTTCCTCCTCCATCCTTTCCCAGAAAGCCAAGCAAGGGAGAGCTATTTGTCACATGCTTGGGATGGTCAAAACCAGAAGCTTTCTCTCCTTTTAACTAAATACTCTGGCCAGCCCTCCTCAGAATAGTACCCAGCTTTGTTTCATCATACCAGAAGGTAGAACTAAAGTCCTCTAGGCATTGAAAGGACTACATGTTTGAATACAGCCTTAGGACTCTACAAAGTGTGAACTAGCCAGAACAGATCAGGGCAGCCAGTGTTTTTCTTCTCTACCCATCTTGCCACTGAGAAACAGACCTATACTAAATGATATTGACATTGATTCCAATGTTGGAGCTGATCCATTTAGAAAGTCAATGGTAGTTTAAACATTTATATTACAAATATGACAGATTTCATCTGTTGATTTGACATAGATACATCCATATCCTAATTAACAAAACAAATGTTTTCCAAGCACTTATGTTTTATAAAAAAAAAATTAGCATTTTTAGTTCAGACTAACTTATTCTTACCTCCTCAGCCTCTGTTGTTGAGCAGTAAGATAGGACATTTACACCATCTCCTCTTGCTTCTAAATGAGAAAAGATTTTAAAGTATGATGCAATTACTACAAGTTCAAACCTTAAAAAACTTGCTTTAGAAAACAACTTGTATTGATTGCAAAGTGTGCACCAGGTCATTAGCTCAGAGATTTTTGTCAGCTATTTTTGCAGGCATGTGAATACATTTAAAGGAATCAATCCAGCTGTATTGTTTCGCTAGGGAGTGGAAGATTTCTATGACAATCTCCTGAAGTCTAAGACCCTGCCTCCATCCCCACAAAATACCTTTCTGAAATCTTGAAACTTCTGGTTTTTAAACAGTATTTCTACATCATGTAAACCCTCAAATTATACTTTTGGAAGTATGTCAAAATACAATCTGTCAATTTGAGTTTTTCTGGATAGATAGAAAACGTTCTTGAATTTTTAGCACCTTCTTTGTATGCAGGAGAAAGGGTGTAAATGTAAACTGTCCCAGGGAATTATACTGTTTTACAGGGGACCGTTGGTTTGCTGTAATTAGAAATCTATTTTCAACAAAAAGAAAGATTTGCCCTGTGTTTTATAAAAGGATTTTAGGAGGGGTTGGAGGGTGGAAAGAAGTTTAGAGGCAGGTTTTTAAAAGAGCTAGGGAATGTTTATGAATTATGCAAGCCTGAACTTTCATTTTAATACCTTCATTAAAATATAAAAACTTAAAAGCTTCCCAACAGGAATTTAACTCTATAGAAATGCTTTATAAGTGCTCTGACCTTGCCCTGAGGCACACCTAAGGCATGATTTAATAATTATTATGACGGAAAGTATAATAATAAACCTCTATTGGAAAGGCCAACATATGTCCTTGTTTCCTGGGCCTCCAATGGAGCCCTGACTCAAGTACAATCAGATCTTCTCTCTTTACATTGCTTTATTTTATTTCATCTGAGATACAAGATAGCTTGTGTTTCTATGACAGCAGTGAGGCTACCCAAAATTGATCTTACATTTCAGCCCAGAGATTCTACTGTTAGGGCTTCACCCAAACTCACCATGAAAAGTGTCTCTATAAAGAAAATATACCTAGGTTCTATTTGTGATAGCAAACAAGAGGAGGGGAGGAGGTGACAGACTAAATATTCAGTGGATTATAGGTGAAAAAATCATGGCATTGTAGGCTATCAGTGAAATGTAAGATTGTGGGATCATAAATAATGATAAATATGTAATAAAGAAGGAAATGCAAAATATGAATATATGAAGTGATGCAAAGGAAATTCAGCAGAGCCAAAACCTTATCTACTTTAACTACAATCATATGAGAAAAAGGAGGAAGAGAAAGAAGGAGGGATGGAACACAGAAGGGGAGAGAAAGAAGAAAAGGGGAAAAATGGAGAAAAGAAAAGGGAGAGGACAATAAGAAAGGGAGAGGAAGAGAGAGAGGAAAGAGGAGAAAGAAGAGGGGAGAAAAGAGAGAAAGAGAGGTAGACAAAGCAAAAGGAAGAAGGAGAAAGAGACAGGGAAAGAAAGGAAGAGGGAAGAAAGAGGGAGAAGAGAGAGAGAGAAAAGGACAGTGAGAGAGAAAAGAAAATAGTGCTAGTTGGATGTGGGTTCAAATCCTGGCCTCTGCTATTTGGTCATTCTATCAACAAGAATTTGCTTATGATGTGCTGGCCACTTTGCTTAAGTTCTTGGGATACCAAAAACAGCCAAAGAGTGTCCCTCCTCTCAAAGAGGGAGCCATTGGAGTTTATTGAGTGGGAAGGTGACATGGTCAGACCTCCTCATGGTAGGAAAATTACTTTGTGAGTAATGTGTAGGATGGAAAGAAGAAGGAAGACACTTGAAGCAAGGAAACCAATTAGAAGGTTATTGCCCGTAAAACAGTAACAAGAATATTATTTTTATTAACAATACTAATTATATTTTAAGTGATGTGTCCTATGGTCATTTCTATCTGAACTCCATCTAACATAAAAATGAGAACAAAGTGATGATAGTCGTGATAAAGAGGAGGAAAATAAGGAGGTTACGATGCACAAATGGATGAAGGCAGTACCAACAGTGTAACCTTGGACAAATTGCAGCACATCCCTGTACCTCAGTTTATTCATCTGTAAAGTGAGAATGAACTCCTAGACAACTTCCAACTCTAGAGGATGATTCAGTTATTCAGTTTTCAATCTTTGATGCTATCTGTACAAGAGGGAGAAAGGGAAGGAGAGAAAGAGAGAAGAGAGAATGTAGAAAAATATTATTTTGCCTGATGATTGTTCACTCATTTGGTTTTGCCTTATTCAACGCTAAGGCTTTTGTGTAAGTTTGCACTCTTTATTTTGTATGTTCTTTTAATTATTTGTTTTTGTTTATGGTTATTAACTTTATGCAAAAGATATTGCCTTTCTACTGGCTATGAGACCATATCTAAGCATGAGACATCCAATGCCCAGCATCCTTAGAGGGACATCATCTAGTGACTACTGCCCAGTGAAGACTTCTCAGCAATCAGGCTCATGATGAGTTTGTTCTCCACCCTAATGATCCTTTCTGTTCTAGTCTTCTATTAGAATTCTTCTACTTCCTACTCCTACAAGGTACAACTTTTAAAATGAGAAAACAGAATTTAACTTCTTCTCATATGGTACATTTCTACTACTTTAAAAACTCTACAGACCATGCAATTTAGTTTTTTAAGATACCAAGTTTACTTCCCTGTGGTGCTGTACTGTTTTATGGTAATGGGGTCCACACCAGTTGGAAAGTTGGACCAGACTAATTGGTCAACCAAATAGGTATAGATGGGAAGGATGGAGCCCATGTCCTCCTAATTATCAGGCTAATGCCTAGTTACAGGACAGACTCTTTCTATCTCTCTCTTTCAAATAAAAGACCCAAAAAATGGAATTTGCTGTTGCTATGTCAGTTTAAATGGAAGTGGCAGCAATTGGTCCCAAAGCAACCCCCGCATGTCTTTCCAAATAACTGTGCCCCAGCTAATGAATACCTAATTGGATACAGTATGAGTCAACATTCATTGCTCATGCTGGTGCATAATTGAGTGGTCAAAAATCCAAATTTCATTTAGGACTGCCAATTTTCAAATCTCTCCTAATAAAGCCACCACAATCATGGCAAGAGAAGTAGCATGCGAACCCCCAGATCCTTTCAGGCAGGGACTCTTTGCAGCTTATGTACTTAACTGACACTCCCACAAATAAAATCCACCCTGAGGATGTGCGCACCCAGGAACAAAGAACCTGCTAAGCTTAATGGGGAAAGAGGGGCTTGATTCAGCAGTGGGCATACCACCTGCATGAATACAACATTCTTCCTCCAACCAAATGAAGTGCTACTGAATGACAGGAAAACCAGATCAATGAAAACACCTGCTTTCCTCCTAGACAAGAAAGGGAACAATTTTCATTCTTTTTCCCTGATGGCAAAGATCTTTGCCCCATACTAATTTTTTTCCCTAACCAATCAATCAACAAGCATTTAAATACCAGGAACTTTAATGCAAAGGTAAAAATCAAACAGTCCTTGACCTCATGGAGCATGCATACTATCAAGAAACAGCAGGTACCCACACCCAGGGGAACAGAAAAGGCTTCATGCAGAAGGTGGCAATTAAGCAGAATTTTAAATACATACATACATATACATATATATGTATACATGTATATATAAACATATGGGGTTCTAAGTGGCAGAGGTTAGAGGGATTATAGATTCTAAACACATGGGATAGCTAGTACAAAAGCGAAAAGATGGGAAATGGAGTATGATGTATGAGGAACATAAGAAGGCCAATTTGACTAGACCACAGGAAGAGATGTGTAATAAAACTAGAAATATGGGTTAGGACCAGTTTTGTTTAGGGTCAGGTTGTGAAGGTCTTTAAAAGCCAGAGGAACTTCTATCTGATCCTAGAGGCAATAGGGCCATGAGAATTTACTGAATAGGAAGGTGACATGGGTCAAACCTTTTCATTGCAGCAAAATTACTCTGTCAGTTATGTGTAGGATGGAAGGGAGAAGGAAGAGGTTTGAAGCAGGGAGAACAGTTAGAAAGCTATTGCCCATAAAACAATAACAAGAATATTATTTTTATTAATAACACTAATTACAAATGATTTGTCCTAGGGCCATTACTATCAGAACTCAATCTAACATAAAAATGAGAATAAATAATAATACTAATAAAGAAAAGAAGAGAAAGAGGTTACAGTGCACAGATGGAGGAAGGCAGTACCGACAAATGCCTTGGTCTTCTCCATGCAAGATACATCAAGCGTAAAAGCATCAAGAAGAGGGTCTTCACTGAATACACTAAGAGACTTCATGCATCTTGCAGTCAAGATTGAATGAGAAGAATGTATTAACAGCAATTAACTCCTATCTAATACCAGTCTTCATATGTACTTTTAGAAAATATCCCAACACCATCAATAATAAATTAAACCTATACAATTGTTTTTAAAAAAACGAGCATCATAAGGTGAATACAGAAAGGTTGATATTTCCTTGTCAAAGAGGATTGACAGATATTCCTAGCACCTCCTGCATATTTAGCAAGGTCTGACCTTGAAACTATAATTGTACGTTAGAAGTTTACTAAGTTTCAATGGACTGATAGATGATAAATCTCCATGTAACAAATACAGACCTCAAGATGTCTTGCAAAACTCAGTCTGCTTCTTAAACAGAATCAGTGTCTCAAACAAGACTTTGCCTATAATTGCCCAAACATTAACATTAATCCATAAAAACTAAGAAATGCTTTTAATAGATGTTGCTGTATCAAATACTCATTTGCTCCAAGATCTATGGAATGAAAAGCTTTCAAAATGTATAAATAGATCTGGATGAGATCAAAATCGTTTGGGAAGAGATGAGGTCTATGTTATCCATCTTGCCTTGTCTTCTTTCACATGTACCTTGTACCAAAAATGTATTCTCTGAACCTGCAGTGGAGAATTGCCATCAAAATACTATTCTCCTACAACAAAGAGCAGCTATACTATCCATCGATGCAATAAATAGTACATGGAACACTGGATATAAAGCCAAAATAGGATAGCAACTTGTCTCAAGACAGTTATCTTTCTAAAGACCATAGAAGAAAATGGGAACAAAATAGTGGGGGTGATGATGATGATGATGAAGATGACAAATAACATTTTTATGACCTTTTAAGTCTTCTGAAGGGTTTTATATACACATCCAATTTGAACAGATGCCACTTTGGTAAGAGGATATACTTTGGAAACATGAAGAGTCCTCCTTGCCCACTTGGATTCAGGAAACTGAACTTCAATTCAGGAAAACCTGGATTCAGATTCACCTCTGACACTCATAATGTGGCCATGGATAAGTGAGTTAATTTCTCTATAACCAAGTTTCATCTAAAAATGAGGAAAATATTGATAATACCCTCCTCCTTGCCCACTTGGATTCAGGAAACTGAACTTCGATTCAGGAAAACCTGGATTCAGATTCACCTCTGACACTCATAATGTGGCCATGGATAAGTGAGTTAATTTCTCTATAACCAAGTTTCATCTAAAAATGAGGAAAATATTGATAATACCCACCTAGGAGGGGAGTTTTGAGTCTTATATGATATTATGATATGATTTGATATTTACAAACTTTTTAAGTATTATATCAATATCACTTAATACTAGGGTTTTTATTAGGGAGAGGGTCCCAGAGGCAAACTCTGGTGTAGAAACTCCCTCCACCAATATGATTTCTCTTGTCTGAGACACCAAAGGTTAGGCAACTTGTCCATGATCATATAGACAGAATGTGTCAGAGGAAGAACTTAGATTCAGGTCTTCCTGATTCTAAGAGTTACATTATGTTGGGTCTCATTCTTACAGACATTATCATCCTCCCCCTCTTCATCCTGTTTCATCTTTCTCTTCCTTAAAATTAAAGGTGTATTGCTAATGCAAAGTGGAAAACTCTTCAAGGACAGACACTGTAGCCTTGAGGACCTTTCAATTCAATACACATTTCTTCAATTACATGGAAGGCATTTGGTGCTAGGTGCTGGGGATGCAAAGAAACAATCTTCAGGTTTACATACAATTGGGAGGATGATAAACATATAAATAAATATAAAGATAAGAGCTCAACAATCCCTGACCTTAAAAAGCCTAGATCTATCAGGGGACACAAGCAGTATCCGCAGCTGGGGAAGACAATAACTCAGAAGATGAGGAATGGTTTCATGTAGAAGGTGGTAGTACCTGAACTGAACCTCTGTATCCTTCATCTTTTTGCACATAAAACTTTTCTTTCTACATAAGCATTTGCAAGCAGGGCCGTTTGTTGTCATTGTTTTTTAAAATGATTCAATTCCTTTTTTTTCCTTTTCATGAGATTGAATTAAATGACTAGGTGAAATTTTAGCCTAAAGCATTTAATCTATGAAAGAAGTTGCAATCCCTAAGCAACCAAAAATTGAGTTTTTTTTATTTAATTAGCCTGCCTACATACTATTATAGCCTATCAAGATGTTTCTTCTGATAACTTCCACTTGAAATAAAATAAATCTAATTAGTCTGGCATGCTCTTTAATGCTGCCAAAAAAACCCACCAACCTAATGCTTTAAAATATTCAATAGGCCAATTGAATGCTTTCTTGTGAGTTAGTAATTAGGGATGGACCTTTTTTTGGAATTCAGATGATGGAATGACCAACAGGAGAATTTCTTCTCAAAATTTCTATTCAGTTGCTTTTGGGGATGGAACTTGTTGTGTTATTTATCACTTCATGACATCTTTCCATGTGACTTATAGAATGAGATGCCCTGAAATAGACAGCATCAGTATTTTTGTAGTCCCTGCTGGGCTATAATTCTAAAATGAGATGTGCAAAAAACAAGGTGTCTTTGAACCCTGGCTTTAAATTTCTCCTCTCATACTGAATGACTTCAGGCAAGTCCCTGAACCTCCCTGGGCCTCAGCATCCACTTCTATCAAATGGAAACCGCATCCAAGGGAGGTAACCTGCCCAAGGTCACACAATAAGGATAAGAAAAGGTTGGACTAGATGACTTCTAGAATACCTTCCAGGTCGAGATATATGATCCCTGAGTCCAAAATCAAGACTTTTTAAAGCCCTTTTGATTGGGTTTTATAGCCCTTCCCAACCTGGCATCTTCTTACCTTTCCAGATTTCTTATGTTCACTCCTCTGTCTGCGATCCAGTGATACTGACCTTTTCACTGGATGTCACTACCTTGGAGAGCTCTCTATCTCTGCTTCCTCAGATTCCTTTAAGACTTAGGTCAAATCCTGCCTTCTACAAGAGGCCTTTCCTGATCCTCTTTCCCTTGCTAGTCCCTTCCTTTTAAGAGGATTTTGTATTTACACAGTATATAATATGTACATACATAGTTGTTTGTATGTTGTCTCCCTTGAGGCCAGTGACTATTTTCTGCCTCTTTTTTGTATCTCTAGAATTTAACACAGCATCTGGCCCATAGTAAATATTTACTAAATAATTGTTGACTGATCAAGATGACAAATAGTGTGTTGTTGTTATCCAGTCATTTCAGTTGTGTCTGACTCTTCATGACCCCCTTTGGGGTTTTCTTGGCAAAGACACTGGAGTGGTTTGCCATTTTCTTCTCCAGCTCATTTTATAAATACGGAAACTGAAGCAAACAGGGTTAAGTGACTTGCCCAGAGTCACAGATCTAATATCTGAGACCTAAGTTGGAACTCAGGTCTTCCTGACTCAAGGTCTGGCATTCTTTCCACTGCACCACCTCACTGCCCCCAACAAAGTGTTTTATAGCATATAGTTAGAGGACCAGGCTTATAGTCAGAAAATATGGTTGACCATGGACAAGATGTTTAAATTCTCAGTGCCCCTAGGGTACCTCTCTTACTTGCTGGTCTGCATTTCTAAAAGGAATTTCCACACTAGGAATTCTGTCCTTTTCATGAAATCACAGGTCTCTAAAAACATTTCCCCAAAAGATCACTCTTCAACCATATCCTAACATTTCTGTTGAGGATGGGTGCACTTATGAGGCCTGTTACCTCATTGTACATCCCTGAAACTATCTTCATTATTTCTCTGTCATCAGTAAATTTCCAGTGGGAAAAAAGACAAGGCTATATACAGTATTACTCCCAATAGATCATAATTGTTCGAGGCAAACGGCAGAATTCAAAGAAGGGTTTGTGGTGGTGGTTTATTTGCTTGTGTTGTTTTTTGTTTTTTTTTCTATCAGATCTGTTATTTTTATTAGTGTAAGAATCTCCCGGGGAAGAAACTTCCTTCCTCAGTCTAGACTGTCACATACTCTGCAAGCTAAAGTCTTAGTGAATGGGACTGATGGTGAAAGAAGCAAGTGGGGAAGGGGTCTCATGACTTGCCCAGAGTCACATAGCCAGAATGTGTTGGAGACAGCACTTGAACCCAGGTCCTCCTAATCCTTCCTCCATTGCCTTTCCAAGATGCCATACTGCCTCCTTTCTAAGTTCACTATATGTTTTAATTCCAAAAGTGACTCTTGGTTCATTCAGAATTAATATCTTCCATGGATTCAGTGGTGTAGTGGATATTTATTATACTGGCCTTTGGGATGACTAGATTCAAATTCGAGCTCTTTCACTAGTTCAAGGGTAAGTCACTGAATTTCTCTGACCCTCCTCCAATGAGTAAGCTGGACTCAAGAATCATGTCAAATCAACAGCATTTAAGTACTTACCATCTGCCAGACAGTGTGCTAAGTAAGGGGGATACAGCACAAAATTTCTATGATTCAGCTGGTGTTCTAACAGTGTGACAATTTCCAGTTGGACACAAAAGCCCACACATCCATGCAGAATGGCAGGTTTAATAGAGGAAGAGAAAGTGCTCTCATGGAAGAGGGGTTAGGAAACCTCTGGTCTTCATTCATTCCTTTAGTATATTTATTTTTACCTAAAAATAATGTTCAGAAGGACTTTCTGTGCTTTTCAGGGTCCAAAAAGTGACAAGATTAATGCATACAAGTTTATATAATGCTAATAACATCACACAAAGATGAGCGGCCAGGAACCAGCAAGCTCTGGATTCCCCGTGGGCAGACAATCATATACCACGAGTAAATTCCTGGGCAGTTTTAATTTATTTTTAATCATTTCCAAAGCTGTGCCTTAGAGATGCTAGCTAAAAAGCTTTCTGGCAGTTTTTTTTTTTACTTAGTTTAGAAAGACATGTAAAGTAGGCAATGGAAAAAAAAATAAGGATTTGAAAGCCGAGTTTCTCCTTCTCAAGCTAATCTGGTTCATGGTGATCTCTTATGTCTTCAGTTTTCTATTGCACAGTGAACAAACTACTGGACTTAAGAGTTAGGGAGAGCTGAGTTAAAATCCAGCCTCAGATACTAGCTATGTGACCTTGGATAAATTACTTACCTTCTCACTCTCAATTTCCTCATCTGTAAAATGGGGATAACAACAGTGCCTACCTCCCAGGATCGTTGTGAGGATAGAAATGAGTCAATATTTGTAAAGTGCTATGTAAACACTAGCTATTGTGTCTGTCTCTAATTGCTTCATGCCTTCTATTGCCAGGGAGATAATAAGTTCTTTAAAAGTCAGGGAGTATGCCTGGACTTCTTTTTGGCCAATCCTTGGACTAGGCACATCATTGCCCCTTATGTAACCCTTTAAAATATATAAAGCACTTTCCTCATAAAAGCCCCAAGGTACAGAGCACAAATATTAGTATGCCCATTTTATAGTTGAGCAAACAGAAGCGCAGAAAGATAGTGTTCAATCAATGCTCATATTTCTATTAAGCTTTGGAAAAAAGATTTGAACCCAAATCTGACTCTTAAGACTAGTGTTCCCTCTGAACTGCATCATGCTTCCACATGCTTGTTTACTGAATTAAATTGAGTAAAAGGTTTCAGTTCAGTACATGAGCTTCCTAAGGAATCAGCAATGCATGCGTTCAAGACGTGCTTCTAATGTGCACAGGCTTTAGGACCCTTCGCTACCACTCAATGTCCTCAAACAATTAATTCTCTGAGATGCTTAATCTGCAGTGGAAGAAGGAACTCCCCTAACACGGATGAAATCACAGGTCTAGACCAAAAAGAAAAAAACACATATTGGTGGCAGAATGGTGGTTAGAATTGTTCTGATTGAAGTTTTTAGTCAAATCAACACACTTTGTCTATACAATGAAGTCACTTCCATTCAAAGCAACTGATAACACACTGGTATTCTCCTAGTCATTGTGCTATAGAATTAAACTACAGTGATTATTTTACCCAGCATGGTGCAGGTTCTCGAGTAAAATAATGGAATGAATGGATTTTAACCTAAAGTTACATTTAGATTTCATCTCTTCACTGTTCTGCTGTCATATTGGCAGACCTAGCCTACTTCATATTATAATTGGTCCTATTTTTCTTCTAAGTCATTGTTTATTGTTTATTTAGAATATGACAGAGAAGCCAAGAACACATTCTGAGAGTTCTAGACCCCTTTGAAGAAAATAAATGATTTTTAGAATAGCATGTGAATTGAGACCATTGTGCATGCAGGGTTAGTGGCCTCCAACAGTATATATCATAGAGGTTCCCAAACTTACTTGGCCTACTTCCCCCTTCTCAAAAAAATATTACTCAGTACCTCACTGGAAATCTATTTTCTTTAACCCTTTAAGGTTTTTTTTTAATGGCTATTTTAAATTTAATAATTTATTGTTAATTTGTGGCATTTTTCCTGCATTGAAATTCTGATGATGCAATATTACACCGTATAACTACATAGTATCATGTTGTAAACAAGTCATTACACGCACATATTCCTGCCAATGCATGATGGATTTCCTGTCACCATGTGACACATCAGCCTGCCAAGCCTAGCGTGTTTAAGACCTGTTGGTGGCTTGACCACTCATAGGTTCTAACTTGCATTTTGTGTGTTTATTTGGAAAATAAGGTAATCACTATGACTTTAACTCTGTCACACATCAGATGAAACATGTATAAATGGTTTTTCAAAATATTCTATATGCTTCCACCACTCTCTTACTTTTATTCAATGCAACCCAATTGCACCCAAGGCTACTGCTGCCCCCGAATTGTTCCAGTGCCCCCAGAGGGCAGTATCACCTACTTTGAGAATCTATTGAATGGAAATCTAGAAACAAACTTTTAAGGAATCTTACATTATGGAATTTCAGAACTGAAAAGAACTTTAGAGAATAACCAATTCAACCCTTCCGTTTTATATCTGAGAAAATCAAGTTTTGGCAAGGTTGAGTGATTTTTCCAAGGTCACACAGTGTATTGGTTGTAGAACCATAATCAAACTCAGGTCTTTTCCCTCCTAGACCATGCCCATTCCATACTACTTCTACCATTCATCTTGTCCAACCCCTTCCCAATCCCAATATCCCTTCTTGAGTTTTCTCCTACAGTGATCTTCTAATAGATTTTAAAACCAATTGCCACCATAACAGTCTTTTTGTTACATGAACACCCTCTCCTTGCCCCATCACACCTTGAGATTTCTTGATTCTTAGGAGTAAAGAGAATATACCAGTGGTTCCACATCTCTACATCCTATCCTTCCCCTGCCATGCACACCCAAACAAATCTGCATTCTACTGAGATATAAAAGTCTACTGCATAAAAAATCTGCATTCTACTGAGATATAAAAGATTAAAAAAAACAATTAAAAGTAGTTCTCCATAACAAAAAAATTAGAGGCAACGATCTCAGAATTGGGAAGTAGAGGGCAAATATTACTTCTGCATTCTAACAATGGTTATAGCCTCTTCTTCTTCAGTTGTTTTTCAGTCATGTCTGATTCCTCATAAACCCCTTTGGAGTTTCTTAGCAAAGACACTGATATAGTTTGCCATTTCCTTCTCCAGCTTATTTTTAAAGATGAGGAAACTAAGGCCAACAAGGTTAAGTGACTTGCCCAAGGTTACACATCTAGTAAGTATTCAAGGCCACATTTGAACTTGGATCCTCCTCACTCCAGGTCTAGTGATTTATTCACTGCACCACCTTCCTTCCCCTCTTTCAAGTTTACAAAATGCTTTGTAAGTATTACCTCATTTTATCCTCACAACAAACTTCAGAGATAGGTGATATAATTACACCCATTTTATAGACAAGGAAACTGAGGCATTTAAAGTTTAAGAGGCTAGCCCAGAGTCTGAGGCTGCATTTAAATTCAGATCTTCTTGCTTTCATACTCCAAGCCTAGAACTGTTATCTACTTTGCCATCTATTTGCCTGTTTTATATTTTCTGTCCTCAGTGGTGCTGTTGAATTGTTGAATGCATTTGTATAGCTTCTGAAGGACTCCAGAGTGGTTTACATAAGCCCAGACTCTTTTGTCCTTGAATGAATTGATTGCTACTATTATTTTAAAAAGTAGTAAAGCAGAAATCAAGAAATAAATAATCTTTTTCATTAGTGTTTTTTTCCTTATATAACCATGATGCCTATTGTGACTTTTCTGAATCCTTCATATTCATCATTTCTTATGGTGCAGTAATATTCCATTATATTTATGTAAATAATTTGTAAAACCATTGGCAATCAATTCATATAACCCTTCCCATACTTCTCTGAATTCTTCATATTCATCATTTCTTATGGCACAGTAATAATCCATTACACTCATATATCATAATTTGTAAAGCTATTTATTCTCCAATCAACATAAGATTACTTTGTTTCCAATTCTTTGTTGCCACCAAAAAAAAAATGTTGCTAGGATATTTTTATACATATAGGACCTTTCTGTCTCTAAGATCCTTGGTGCATATTCTTGGCATTGAGAGAGTATTCAATCGTAATATCAGTTTTAAAGTTTGTATTGAACTAAGCTTAAAGGTAAGCATAGCACAGGCTATGCATATGTTTACAATTTGTGAAGATGATAGATAAGCTAGGTCACAAATGCCAATATTTCTTCTTGAACTAAATATCAAAACATGATTCTAACCTTCTAAAATCCTCCATTTCCCTCATCACCACATATCAGGGATGTTGTTCATCCTTGATTCTCAAAGAGGGCCAATGACATCTGGAAGGTGACATTTTGGCTTGCAAGTTAATTGGAATTAAGTGAAATAGAGCTGTGCACATCACCAGTTTCACTCTCTCCTCCAGAGTCATTGGGGTCCAGTGACAAAACATAAGGGCAGGATGACTAGCGATACCCTCCCCCATATCAGGGATGTGTGGGCATAAAAGAAATATATGTAGCTTTAATAAAAAGTTCTTGAGAGACATCATGGGAAAAAACAAAAAGCTGACCTTGGATTCAGAAAAACTTGGGTCCAAGCTCTGTTTGTAATGCATACAAGCTGAGTAACCACTGGCAAGATGTTTAACCTCTCTTTCCCTGCACAATTCTTTTAAATTCTCTAAATTCAAGGGAATGAGTGTTGAATTTGGAGTCATAGGATCAGTTAAAACCCCAGCTCTAGTGCCTAGGACATTATATGACTTTAGGTCAATCACTTTACTTCCGAGTCTGTTTTTCATCTCTAAAATGAGGAAGGTGCACCAGCTGACCTTTCTATGCTCTACTCGAAAGCTCTGATCTTGGAAAACTACCTAGAAGTCGCTGATCTACCTTGCTAGAGAGAGTTTTCATGCTGGGAGATCCCTACAGAGATGAAATCAGGACCAGACCGAAAATAAAATAAAATCTAATATTTATAGTTGTTGAGTCATTTCAGTTGTGTCTGACTCTTTGTGACCCCAATTGGGGTTTTCTTGGCAAGATACTAGAGTGGTTTGTCATTCCCATTACAGTTCATTTTATAGATGAGGAAACTGAGGCAAACAGGGTTAAGTGACTTGCCCATGGTCACATAGCTAGTAAATATCTGAGGCCAGATTTGAACTCTCCAAGATGAGTCTTCCTGATGCCAAGCCCAATGTTGTATCCATTGTACCACCTAGCTTCCAATATTGATACACTTTATAAAGTCCTTTCTCCATAATGACCCTGTGGAGTAGAAAGTATGGGTAGTATTGACCCTACTTTGCCCAACCCCTGAGAGGTTAAGAGGCTTAGGTCATGGTCACATAGTCAAGAAGTGAGAAAAGTAAAAATCAAATCCCAGAATTCTGAGTCCATGTCATATGAAGTAACTTGGAGAAGATGATCTCTAAGGTTCTTTCCAGATCTATGACTTATGATCCTATGATCCTATAGAATTCAGGGTAGGGATGGGAAGGGGGAGGGGGAGATAATGGAATAACTACTTCTAGTATCTAGCATACCAAATAGAATGCCTTGTTCTCTTTGGCTGCAATGAGGCAAATTAAGGTTCAATGTTAGGGAAGAAATGAGAAGTGTTTCAAAGTGGAGGCAACTGCTTCGAGGAATGGCATCCCCTCCCTACAGGAGGTCTTCATGCAGGGACTGGTTGACCACATGTTATGCATGTTACAGTGCCAATTCCTTCCAGATATGGTTAGATTAGATGGCTGCTAAGGTCCCTTCCATCTTTCAAATTCTGGGATTCTTTCCCCTATATTATGCTGCCCCAAACTGGTATTTTCCTCTAATCAATGTAAATTATAAAAAAATAAAAATAAAAAAGATTAAACCATTGCTGAGTTTCTTCAAGTTATGTCTTTTCCAATCCTAGATAAAGTAATTAAGGAAACTTAATTTTCATTTTGCTAAAGAGCTTATTTTTTGAGCAACAAAATGAGTTTTTTCCTCTAACTAAATGGGAAAATATAACTTACAGAGCCAAAGCAGGATGGATTTAGCAATTCATTTAAAAAGAAAAAAAACCCTCCCAACCAATTTAAATCTTGTGCAGATTTTGTGACGCACTTTCTGCCAGTCCTTTTGGCCCTCTTTATTTTAGAAGCAAACACTGAATACCTCAATACTTTGAGATCTCAGACCATTTATGTGAAAGTTGTTTATAGAAATTTCAACTGTGGCCATGTTTGCTTATTTACAAAAGTCAATATCTTCATTTCCCTTTCTTTTCTTAAGACCAAGCATCATGAAATGCTCATTATAAACCAAGAATGTGTAGAATTCCAAATGATGCACAACTCCTCCAGCATACGTAATCTGACATGATGACATGACAACCCTTTTTCTAAGGAAGACAATATGATTATGTTCAAGCACATTTTGGCATCTGTCCAGCCTTGAATAGAATTAAGTAGAAATTGAGTAATTTAATTAAGTTTCTGAAATTGAATTGTATTCCTATAAAAATCATCTTCCAAACTGGAAAATATCTTTAAGGATCTTTTAATATGGTTGTTATGACTTTTGTATTAAAAAGGAAATGAGAAAGGGACATTCATACATTTTATAAATACATAGATATATTTTAGGGGATTTGAGCTCAACCATTGAGTATCAAAACAAGATTTTTAATGAAGATGTTTCAGAGTGCACATAATGAGAACTTAATATATTTAATTAATTTAAAGTGTCACCAAATCTAATATTAGCATCCCCTCTTTCTTTCCTTCCTTATATCTTTCTTTGTATGCCTTACTCTTTTCTCTTCCATGAACAAATTCCCTACCCCTTTCTTTTCATCTCAACTAAAAGTGAACTTCTCTCCAATCTTCTTTTGTTTTTTTCTCTATTCATCAGATAGCCTTTGGCAAAGGACTTTCTCCTCTTTCCCTTATTGCACTCTCTTCAAATTACTCAGCTGTTGGTTGTAATAGTCAAGATAAGAACCAAGAGATAGCTGAAATCATTGCTTTTTTTTTAATCCCACCACCATCTATTTATACCTACCTACTCCTTCCAACTCCATTCTATCTCAGTTCTTTCATCTTCCAACTAGTGCAGCAAATGCCAATGTAATCATGATAAATAAGGGCAAAGGTTAGGTGGCCAAATGGATAGAGCCCTAGCCCTTCAGTCAGGAGGACCTGAATTCAAATGTGGCCTCAGACACTTACTAGCTGTGTGACCCTGGGCAAGTCACTTAACCTGATTGTCTCCAAAACTCAAAAATAAGAAAAAAAAACATAAATAGCTTACAAGTATAGGGTGCTTTGAGGTTTGCAAAGTCCTTTACCGTATAGTAATTTATTCGATCTTCACAATAGCTCTGACAGCTATTGTGTGAGAGCTCCGAGAGTTGATATTGTTATCCCCATTGTACAGATGATGAGAATTAAGTAACTTGCCCAGGTTCACGGAGCTAATAACTGTCTAAGGCCAGTGTGAACTAAGGTGTCCTTGATTTCAAATCCAGTAATGGATCCACTGGGTTGCAACACTTTCCATAGACTGTTATAACAGCCTCCAAAGTGATCTTTCCTCCACTTTCTTCCCTTTCTAACCTGTCTTTCACTACTCTCTGTGTGATCCTCTTAACATTATGTAACAATATTAAGAGTAGCAAGAATATCAGTATTATACTTAAAGATTGCCAAAGTTCTTTCCATGTATTATCTCACTTGATCCTCAGAGCAAGTCCTATCATTGTCCGTATTTTGCAGAGGATGCAATTGAGGCTGAGAGAAGTTAGGTGACTTATTCAAGGTTGATCTGAGGCAAGATTCAAATTTAGGACTCCCCAATTCATGTCATAGAGTGATCACATCACTCTTTTACTTATAAAAAAAAATCAGTGGCTCTCCATCATCTACCCTCTTCAATTTGGCAAAAAAGCCACCCACAAAACAGAGAAAGCTAAAAGAGACTCCAAAGTGCAATGATGGGTAATTTTTTTATATGTTTAATATGTTGGAGATCTTTTTTTCCAAATATAAATAGCTATAATGTAAATTTGATTGGTTTTATTGATATTTAAAGTTTTAGCTGATCCCTGACTCTTGTGAGCCTGGGGATCACAGAACAGATGTGTTCTCAATGAAAAAAAATTTAATCCTAGCACACCAGAGAGCTCTTTGAACCTTTATTTAAAATTAGCATGGGAGGGAGGAGAGTAAGGAGAGAGGAAAAGAAAAAGGAAGAGAAAACCAATCTGATTCCAGTCCTGTGTCATTTTAAAAAACAGCATGGCATAGTGGGTAAAAAGCTAGCTATAGAGCCAGGAAGAACTGAGTTCAGGTCCTATTTCTGCCACATGGTGACTCTTTTAACATTTTAGGTACAAGAGGGGAAAATTGAATATTATGTCTGAGAAACAGTAAGAAAGCCAATGTGGCTTGACTAAAAAGAGTCAGGAGAAGAGTAGATTGGACCAGGTTGAGTAGAGCTTTACATGCAAGACTGGGGATTTTATAGCTGATCCTAGAGATTATAGAGAACTACTGGAATTCATTGAACAAAGGAGCAACTTGATTAGATTTGGGCTGTAGGAATGTCACTTTGTCATCTAGTTGGAAGTTTTGTTGGTCTGCACTGTCTTGAGATATCTCACAAGGATAGCTTTTTTTGTCTTATAATCTATAACAGGGCTTAGAAATGCTAAAAAATAAAATCAGAAAGAAAAAAAGTCTTCATTGGACCATTTCAATTATCAAAATAGAATGAACTATAGTCTATTATGGGAGCATAGATCTAGAAGTGGAAGAAATTTCAAAGACCATCTGATTCAACTCTTTTGTATTTTAGAGGAGAGGATGCTGCTGAGACTGAGAGGGTTTAGCACCTCATCTAAGTTCATACACATAGTGAGTATCAGAGTTGGGATTGGAAACCAGGTTCTCTGACACTAGGTTAGTGTGCTTTCTTCCACTGTGGCGGTGGTGGTGGTGTTCAGTCATTTCAGTCATGTCCAACTCTTTGTGACATGTTTTTGGCGAAGATGCTGAAGCAATTGCCATTTCCTTTTCCAGCTCATTTTACAGATGAGGAACTAAGGCAAGCACAAGTAAGTGACTTACCCGTGGAGTATCTGAGGCCAGATTTGAACTCAGAAAGATAAGTCTTTGTGACTTCAGGCTCAACACCCTATTCACTGCACACACCACCCAGCTGCCCTCTTTTCAAGATAGGTTCTTAATAAAGATTTGACTTGTCTGTATCATGTTGTTGCACTGACTGTGCCATGGAAGATTTAATCAAAGAATCTCATAGAGAGAAGCAAACTCAGAGAACATCTTGTTCAAATTATTCATGAATAAAAATTTTTCACTGCAACATCCGTGATAAGTCTTTGTTTGATGATTTCCAACGAGAGAGAATGCATCTCAGCTTGAGAAAGCCCATTCTACTTTTAGAAAATTTTAGTTAGGTCTTAGGAAGTATTTCCCTACCCATTTAATTGGTTTAACCATAAAAAGTACCACCCAACATGCAACCTTCCATTAACACTAAGTTCTTGGCTGACAGACATACTGTCTGTAAGTGAGCCTATGTGCAAAGCCTTTCTATCTTGGTAGGACCTGCCAGTAAATCATTAGAAAAGGGAAAATAAATCCCTGGCTTCTGCCAAGAAGAAAATCATAGAGATTATCATACTATAAGCACTCCCAAGACCTCAAGTGGTCTATAGACCACACTCTAGGATGGACTGAAACATGTCATAACTAAGTATCATTAGGGAAAAGGAATCCTGGCACTCAAGTGGTAATTGAAGTCATTTGGTTGCTGAGGCTTGTTAAAAACCCACTTCAGCTGGGGTTGGGTTTTTGTCTTTTTTTTTCTTTCTAAGTCTACTGGATGTTTTTTCTCCCCATGTCTGTGCATGGATAGGCCAAAATGGGAAAATTCTTTCACTGCTAACTTAGACATGACTCCTAGCGATTTTGTGGAGGCAACGGCTACCACTTCCCGTGAATCATTGCTGTCAGCGTTACTGGAAACAGGATTGAAGCCAATTCACTTTGTACAGTGGGAGGAGGACAGAGAAGGAAGAGGAGAGGAAACCAATCCTGTTCTTCCTATCCTCTGCAGATTCTCATGGTAATGAATTTAGGAGAAAGGAAACATTTTTAATTCAAGTGCTCCTGTCATATTTCTGACAATTTACATACTAATTTTCAGGTTTGAGAATATGGTGTTGGTAAATGGCACTTGGACCAAATAAGCATATCAGCAGAGAATTTTTAAGCAATTTAATCAGAATGCAGGCAAGACAATAGGCTATACTTGAAATAACAAATCACTTGATTACTTAATTAGGTTAGCAAGACCTCTGCAAAATGAAACGACTGTAGTTTTTAAAACCACAGTTCAAAACATTTCAGGGTAATGACATGCACATTGTTGAGCAAAGAATGAAATTGGCCTTTTTGGAGATTTCCCAAAGGTTCCAGCTATGGGCCACACAAAGTCCTTTTGGGGCCCTTAGATCACATATGGGTTTTGTTTAATTATCATAAAAACACAAAGAACAAGACAAGCTGCATCATAATTCCACTCAATCCACATGAAGCTTCCTAGGGTTTTATGTAAAGCCTTGATGGGTGCCAGCATTTGGATGAGTTCAGATGTTTGTTTCTAAGCTTAACAGCAGTATGCTGGACAACTTTGTTATTCCAAAGCCTGTTCTGCTATATCTTCTGCTTTTAACATAGTAATTGTATACATTTTTCTATGTAAGCATCATCTATTTAGAACTGCTCACATGACAAAGATGCTCATTGGTCTAATAGAATGCTGTTGTAAAACATCTAATTTACCCAGAACAGAGATCCAAGAAATAAGTAGGGAGTTCATAGGATGTTGAAAGCAATGCCAGTTAGATTATTAACCATTTTTTTCTCAGCTGTAGTTCTACAAACCTTTTCCAGAATCAAATCCACATTCCTTGAACCTTTGGGGGGAAAGGTATTAAAAAATACTGTACTTTATATAAATTAAACAAAAGAGTTAGGATCAAATTTTGCCCATCTTTCCACCATATTCTCTTTTCTTGCTTCTTCCCCTCATCTCTAATGAGAATACCTTGGTACGATGGAGGGTCCAAATTCAAACCCTGGATCTATCACTGTGTAACCTTAAGCAAGTCACTTAATTTGAGAGCTATGGTTTCCTTATTTGTAAAATGACAGGGTTGATTAGATTACCTCTGGGACTCCATCCTGCATCATTAAATCCTAAAAGCTATTATTTCCCCTGATGGCAATAACACCTGTCATTGAGAGGCCCAGGGAAAGATCATTACCTTCAGAGTCAAAGGACCTGGGTTTGAATCCTTCCTTTGAGTCTTTGAGACCTTACAAAGATCACTTCATTTCTCTGGGCCTCTGTTTCCTTATTCAAACTTTGAAATAGATCATTCCTAAAGTCCTTTCCATCTTTAAAACAAAAAACCTATTAAATTTAGGATACAGGAAAAAATTGCCATCATAATAACTGATATTCATAGGAATTTTGGTATTTAGATCTTTAGTTTCATCTGACCTTTACTAGAGCCTAGTAAATAAAAATTAGGGTTATTGTCCCCATTTGACAGATAAAGAAACTGAGGATCAAAATTGTTAATTAAATTGTCAAAGATCACAGATAGTAAATTTTGGAGTCAAGACTCAAACTCTGTTGTTTTTTTTCCAAATCTAATGCTAGCTCTACTATACTGTAGTTACAACTACAAAGTCAAGTCAACCAGTTTTTATTAAGCACTTAGTAAGCACCAGGTACTGTGCTAAGCCTGGTGATGCAAACACAAGCATAAAGACAGTCCCTGTGCTCCTGGAGCTTGTTGTATTTTGTCCTTCATTCTCGAAGAGGACCATGACATCTAGATGATGACTTGACTTGCACTTGACTTTGTCTTGAGGGAGGGATGGCTGTGCAAGGTCACAAACCTCACTTTCTCCTCCAAAGCCATCTGGGTCCAGTGGCCAGATATGTCAATCAGGTTGACTGGAGATGGTCCAGGATGCAATGTGTGACCCTGACTATTTTAGGTTAAGGTCTTATCATGTTCTCACTTTGAGTGAAATACACCCATTCAATGAATAGGCTTCTTTAAGTAGTTACTCAAGGAATGACTCCTTTTAATAAAAAAAAAATTGCCAAAAATATCAGACTGGGAGGGGAAGAACCCACAGGATTCCTGGGTAAAAGAGAAACAGTTACTATTGAGTATTTAGAAAGAAAACACACAAAAGGGAACTCAGAAGAGAGATGGAGATTATTCAACAAATTGTATTTCTGTCTGTGAAAAGGAATAGAGCCACAATACTCCCAATGGAATGCTTTAATAACTTTCATGTATGTTGCTACTTAAAGATTCTTCACAACAACCCAGTAAGGTGATTAATGAGATTATCTATCAATATTACCATTTTATTGATGTGAAATTGAGATACAAAGAAGATAAAAGACTTGCTGGCATCGTAGAGTTACAAAGTGGCAGAGATGGAACTTGAATCAAGATCTGGTGATTCACAGTGAACTGTTCTTTCCACTCTACCACATACATTCCCAAGGTTATTAACTTTTTTTTAGTCTACAATGCATATTCATCAAGATAGCTATGGATGGTACATTATATCGTGTCATCATCATCATCCGAAAGGGAAGCCCAGAGAAGTTGTTTCTTACCCAACATCATCCAGTTAACAAGTGATGGGATGGAACTTCATGCCAGTCCTTGACTCCAAATCCAATGGACTTTGCATCATCAGACTGGGAGCTTATTCACAGAACACTTAGCACAAGTATGCCTTAAAATGTTTCCCTGGACTATATTATGGCACAGAAATAATTCAGTTAACCCGTCAATTAGTCAACAAAAATTTACTGAACATCTGCATGGGTCCAGCACCATTCTAATTTTTGTAATTAAGGTATAATGCTCTGATTTGGAAGGGGTAGCACAATTTCACTCTGGGTGCCCAAGTACAATTTTTTTCATCCTATTGCCCCAAGAAACACTTAGGACCCCAAACTCCTTCAGACTAGATTGGGTTATGCCCTCATCCATCTGTGAGAGCCCACAGTTAGATCTAGGACAGGGATGGGGAACTTGTGGCCTCAAGGCCATATGTGGCCCTCTAGGTCCTCAAGTACAGATCTTTAACTGAATCCAAACTTAATAAAAGGATTTGTTCTGTAAAATTTGGACTCAGTCAAAAGGCCACACCCAAGGGCCTAGAAGGCCATAGGTGACCTTCAGGCCATACATTCCCCACCGCCCATCAAGGATCCAATTCAATCTGATCTCAAAAGCACAACAAAAAGACCTGAACACAGCATTCCAAATGAGGTCTGGCTAGAGCATCACACACACTGAGGTAGATAGATTACAAATACATAAAGGGCAACCTTGGAATCAGAAATATCAGATTCTAAATCCTCCCTTGGACACTTCCCAAGCATTATCCAGGCAAGTCATTTATCTTCTGTCTGACTCCATTTCCTCATCTGTAAAAATGGGCAGGTTAATAACATCTATCTCACAGAGTTGTTGTGAAATTCAAATGAGACAATATTTTTTAAAACTTCTCAAACCTTAAAGCCTTACATAAATTCTAGGTGTCATTTCTTTGCTATATGTTATAATGGGCAGTGAGGAGGTATATGAGATAGAACACTGGGCCTAAAATCAGGAAAATTCATCTTCCCAAGTTAAAATCTGGCCTCAGACATGTAGTGGCTTATGACCCTGGGCAAGTCACTTAACCCTGTTTGCCTCCATCTCTTCATCTGTAAAATGAGCTGGATAAGGAAATGGCAAACGACTCCAACATCTTTGCCAAGTAAAGCCCAAACGAGGTAACAGAGTCAGCCATGACTGACAACTGACTAAACAATAACAAAAACATCTTATAATAAGGGGGGAAGAAAAAAGAGACCTCAACTTTAAGTAGTTTGATTGGAGGTAGGAGTTTTAAAGGGTATGTAGAAATATGATCATTTGTGGAAAATGAAAGTACTGATAACTGGGGAGATGAGAAAAGACTTTGAATAGAAGGAAGCTCTTGACTCAGGCTTCAGGAAACCAGGGATTAAATCTAAGAATTAGGGATAAACCAAGAAAAACAAAACAAGCATGGAGACAGGAGATAAAGTCTGAGTTTGGGGAATAGTTAGTAGGTCTATTTGGCTAAGAAGTAGAAAGTTGATGGATGCATTGTTAGTTCATAAATTTGACCAAGCTGGCTAATATGAAGGGAAATGTACCCCACACAAAAATAACATGTTATACATGAGATGGATTGGATATGAACCTGTGATTTCAGTGGTATTAGGAATACCCAAGGGGGAACTACTTTTAACATGACAGGTCCTATTCCATAACTCATAGTATTAGCGATCTGAGAGGGCACTGAAAGGTTAAGTAACTTACCTGGGCTCATATAACCAATGTGTGTCAAAGGCAGGATTTGAATCCAGATCTTCCTGGCTTTTAGATTGGCTTTCATTCTAATGTACTCATTGTCTCCTAATATAATATAGATTTCTTTTTACTTTATTAAATAATTGTCAATGAAAGTTATACATTATGTTGAAGTATGTTTATCCTGAAGAAGCTTTCCTATACTCCTGGGCTGACCAATGCCCACTAAAAAATCTAATGAATGGTTCAGATTTTTTTTCAAGGTAGATTCTGCCTTCCTCTCATCTACTCAATGGGATCACAGCTATACAAGGTAAATTGGTATGCCTGAACGTTGGTCAGCTCTCTCAGTGTCCTCTGAAATTAGATCACTCTTAGCATATCTCCTTAAAGAAGATGAAGGGATCACCACTTTCATAAGACACAAAGCATTTTAAAAATAATAAGAGCCAGTCCAGTTAAGAAGTACTTCATTAAATGCATGGTGCATCTGTCCCAGGCACCCATCCTGGCACACAACATGGAAAGTGTTTTCAAGGATTTGAATTTGAATTTCTGTTAGAATAACATCTGCCAGGAACAAGCCCTGAATGTATGACTTGTCCCCATAGAGTAAAATGAGGAGCTTATCATGCAGGTCTTTGTCTAGATAATGCCTACACCTGTTGTTCGGAAGAAGATTAAGATGCTTCTGGTTGAAATAGCAGGTCTGCAGTGTAAGGGTGAGGAAGGATAGTTAAGCTACAAATTGCTTTGAAGCAGCTGATTTTAAGTTGCCATGGCAAAGACAAATGCAGACAAAGGAAAGCTTTCACATTAATATTTTTGTAAGCTGGGTTATGATCAAATTGTCCTGCTCGAGGGCAAGTTCTCTTTTGCTTCTACTGACATGCATTGATCAAATCGTAAGCACTAATTATGGTGTATTTTAATGATTTCTGGGTCTCTCCTGCAAGGGGCGTATCTCTCCCTGGGTAATTACTGCTCTGATAGATAGGTTTCCATAGGAGAACAGGTTACCGGGAGCCCATTTTATGTCGGCTGATGAGACCATTGGGCAGAAAGGTTAGTAGGGGTGTATATTAGGACCATTTTATAGCCATGTACTTTTCAATCAGTTGTCAAGGTACCCACCTCCAATTAAAATAAATCTGACTTTAGGAAAATGGCACCGAGATTTATTTTCAGGGAGTCTGCTACTGGAAGAAAATGGTCAAACAATGAGACTTTTTCAGGTTGAAACGGAAAATATTTTCTTGAAACACATAGCTTATGCCTATAGTTCTTTCAAATTAATCCCAAGTGTGGCATAGGAGGATTGTGCTTATGTTCCCTAATGGCTGAGTTTGTTTTTCACTCTTTTATGTAGTTTATATTTTATATGTGATGCCCTCACTGTTTGGGGTGATATATAAAATTAGAAATCCCTTTTCTGAAAGAATTCCTACCATTAAAGGCTTTAAAAAAACAAATGCTGAGCAGTAATAAGCATTCTGGTAAACATTCCTGGAGCAAAATGTATTCTATAGTAAATTTCCCTCAAGCAAACAATCAATCTACAAGCATTGTTGAAAGACAGATAGGTAGGTAGGTAGATAGCAGAGAGACTCAGAACTTTTATTAAGTACCTACTTTGTACTAGGTATTGTGCTAAGTAGGGATGCAGATGCAAACAAGCTTTGCCTTCATGAGCTTATATTTCTCATGTGGAAATGCAACATATAAAGAAGAGCGGACATGGCAGACTGGGGAGTGCTAGGGAAACTTGGTTTCTATATATTTAAAAACAGATTCAGAGAAGGGATCCAGAGGCTTTACCCGACTACAAAAAGAATCTATGACTCAAAAAAGACTACGAATTCCTTTTCTCGAATATACACACTAAAACTCTTTTAAGTAATTTTTTTTCTGGTTAACTCATTTCAGTTGTTTCCATTTTTGAAAAAGGCAAAGTGCTATCAGAGCTCTCTAAATTTCATCACTTTAGGGCCAAGTTCCAGATTCATTCTAGTTCCACTTTTCTATACAAACACACCATTACCTTCTCCAGTTTGACCTCTCAGTCTCTTCCCCCACCCCCAAAGAATAGGTAGGTAGGTAGGTAAATGGATAGACAGACAGATAGGTAGGTAGGTAGGTAGGTAGTTAGGTAGGTAGGTAGGTAGATAGATAGCGATATAATAGTCTATAGATAGGAAGGGAGAGTTAGAAAGAAAAGAAAGAAAAGGTAAACAATAAAATTCTTCTGAAAATGGACTTTGCTTTGTATATGCTGAAGTACTGAGAACTCTGGAAATGAGTCATTGTGTCAACCAGTTGTATCTGAGGATAAATATTGGTCATTTGTATCTTACTAAGGTTATGATGACTTTTAAGGTTATGAACACTTATCACCCTAGAAGTTTGAATATATGTGTGTGTATGTATATATATATATATATATATACATATACATATGTGTATATATATATATGTATCCCCCCAAAAGGCTATGAGAAATACCAAAGATAAAACTGATATAGGACTTTGCAGTTACATATAACTGAATTATTCAATAAATGCAAAAGGTAACTGGTCAGACTTTTAAATTACAAACTCGGAAAGAGAAGAAATCAAATCACAGCTCCTCAGATTATAAGATATAATGGTTTCCCCCAGTAACACATGTGGTGGCTCAGATTATAAATAATAAATCCTGAGTGAGTTGCCATTTTTACTGTGAGTGCTCTAGGGGAAAATATTCAGGCCCCAATGTAGCTGAAGAAATGCCTATGATATAATAATGGAAACCCTTAAAATAGTCTTAGAATAGTGATGTCCATTTCTTCCAAGTCTATAGACTTTTATATCATATTTGCTATGGTACAGAAAGAAAACAAATTGCATAGTAGCAGTACATAGGGTCAGATGAGCCTTTTGTTCTTTTTTCTTTCCAAAGCTCCTTATGCTTCTCTCCCTACCCTTTATATACATTTTTGTTTTCCCTCACAGAATTTAAGGTGTCAGACAAAACATACAGTGGAACGATCAGAATTTAATTAGGTTTATTTGTTGTTGCAACAGCTTTTACATTCTTTCATCCTAGAAAGGAGTGAATCCCCAGCTTATTCAGATGTATGAAAATGGAAAATTTAACTACATGGAAGAATTTTTGCACTTCTCAGTTCCTAATCATGTAAAGCACCTGTACTTTTCTAAAAGATGCAAATCCCTTCCCCCATCCTCTTTATCACTACCATTTTGATGAGCTGACAACATTGCACTCATCTCTAAAACCAAATTGAGATTCATAGCCTCAGAGTATACGGCCTTTCCTTGATCATATGTTCCACGTGGACACTCTCTGAAAGAACATGAAATCCCATAGGGAATTAATTCAGTTTTATCCCTCTGGGGAATGGTAGATGAGGCTATGAAGGATAATTTCCATCTGGAAGATCTTCCCTAAGTAATGGGGAAAGCAGCTTAGTAACTAGAGCAAATGCTCTGTCAAAATACAAGTCATATTTGTGCATTTCCAGGAGTCTCAAAATTGGATAGAAGAAGGCAATAATCATATTATTTCGAAAGACCTGTAATTAAAGGAATGTATTGGAAGTCAAAATATCCAGAAGTTTTAAGAATAATCAGTTCTCCTGATTATGTCATATATATAGATATAGATAGAGAGAGAGAGAGAGAGAGAGAGATGTAGATATAGATACAGATATATTCATTGTAACAGTAAAGGCTATCTTTTATATGAGTAGTCTTTATAACTTGGAGGAGATGGGTGGGGAAATGTCAGGACCTATGATCACATTAGTATAGTGAACTCCCAGTGTGGCAGCTCCTTCTATCAATTATATTCTTAGAAAATTGCCTGAATCACTGAGGGGTCAGATGACTTGCCCACAGCAACACAGCTACTTTATGTCAGAAGTAGGGCTTGAATCCAGGCCTTCTAGATTGCAAAATCAATTTTTCATCCACTATCCTCTATTGCCTCTCCTTTCTGATATATACATTTTATACATAAAATATAATAAACCAAACTCTTAAATTATGCAATTTTCCTATCTAAAATAAACTTGGAGAGCCCCAACATCTCTTCCACTTTACATTCCCCCAATTCAATACTGAAATAAGAAGTAATTTTTTTCCAAAAATACTATAAGAGAACAGCCTAAAGTAGATATGAAAGAAGTGCTCAAAACTCAACTTAAATTTGATATCTGACATTCCCATGGTTCCTAGAAAATGAAACTAACATAAATTAGTCACATTTCCTGACTATTCAAGTTTTCATTTGAAGGCTTACAACACCAAGATTCAAGATTCTGTTATGACACACATCTATGCTCATGCTGTATGATGGAGACCTAGAGCATTATACATGTATCTCATGATAGTTGGCAATCTTAATTTATAGTTTTACATTTCAAGTTGTGAATAGTTGCACATCAGTCAATAAGAAAGTTGAAAATGGCTTGGTGGCAGCTGTGAGGGAATATCATTGCTCATTGTGTGATAGGTTTAATTAGCTTTCCCCTAAATTACATAGACATTATGTTCCTAATCTGTTTGTATATAGGTGCTTAATATCCAAATCCTTGATTTATTGTTGAATTGTTTACTCTTTTCTGATGGTGATTATACCCAGAAAGCAATTTATTGTAATCAGCTTATTTGTGAGTATTGGGTTTCACTGTGGAATAAGTTGCTAACAAAAAAGTTGTGTTTTTCAAATCTATGTAGAAATGCAATATATAGTCAGTTATTGATAATGAACTCATGGGGTTGTTATGGGTAATTTTTGGTTTTCTCTGTCTTGTGGATGTTTAATCAAGGTTTATGTATATTCGTTGATTTCCTAATTTGATTTCATCTTTATACTGACCCAATGAAAATGTCAATTGAGATTTAAATTAAAGTCATGATGTAACAGAAAATAAGCACTGGGAGGGTTCCAGAGCATACAATCTAAAAATGACATCAGGGGACAATTTTAGGTAAGACTCATTTTCTGTACACAATTCGTTATGAGTTTTCAAATTGCTAGTCAATTTTGGCTTGCTGTACCAATTTGTATTTTGAGTCAATCAATTATTAGCAAATCTTTATTTTTTTTCCCTAAAGGGAAAAATGTATTGTACATAGGTATATGTTAAAAGGTGACATTTCAACTCCTCTTGAATGAACCATGGCCATATTATACAGGTAAAATGGATTAGCCATACATAGTATGGATTATGTGTGTGAAACTATGGTGATCTTTATAACTTCCAGGCATTTTTAAAAAAGAAACAGAACCTCAGGCTTGAAAGGGTCATCTCAGATGGTCATCTATTTCAATCCATACTCAAATAACAAATGTTATGTCCAAAGTATTCTTAACAATCTGAACTTGAGTAAATCCCATAGTTTCTCTGAGCCTCAGTTTCCCCAGCTCTAAAATGAGAGGTTGAGCTTGGTCTCTAAAGTCTTGTCCAACACTCAGTTTATGATTCTAAGACCTCCAGAGATCAAGAAATGTGACATATGATTGACCTAAATTAAAATCAATTTCCTCAGAGTCAATTATTAGATTCCTTAGATTGAGTCAAAATCTTCCACTTTTTAACTTATATCCACTACTCCTATTCATTTCTCTGGAGCCATGCAAAATGAACCTCATCTATCTTCCACGACAGCCTTTCACAAACTCGAAGGCCTATCTTTTCTTCTTTCTTTGTCTTCTATTTTTACAGACTAAGCATTCCCAATTTCTTCAACTAATACTTCTCATTAGCATGGTTTGGAGTCCTATTTGCTATTCTGGAAAGCAACCTCTAAACATCCTTCCATCTCACTTAAAGAGCCAGCTAAAATATGGTTCCCCAAAGTGAACACAATTTTCAAACTAAGAGGTGACTTGTTTTATGAAGATGATCATATCCCCTTGTTCTTTAGACTCTGTTTCCATTAATGAAACCTAAGTTCATATTAGCCTTTTTGGTTGCCATGTCCTTCTCTGATTAAGTTTAGATACAACTAAAACCTCCATGGTCTATTGTTTGGCCATGTGAAACTAAGTGTAGGTATTTGTATTTAACCATATTGGATTTCATCTTATATGATGCCCATCATTTTAGTTTATTGAGATGTTTTGATACAATTTCTGTCTTCCTTGATAAGCCAGAACAATGGACCACATCTAATCAGGTTAATTTTATAGCTATTTTATATGGCTAGATTTTACTTTTTTCTGCTGTCTTCCCCTAGTCAAGTCCTTGAAAATGATGAATATAAATGTATTCTGGATGATATTTAGATATTACCCTAGTTAGCCTGTCATGCAACTTACCCAAAGATGTGCCAAAAAGAGGCAAATCCCCTTAATAAAAGGATTTGTTCTGTAAAAATTGGATTCTGCCAAAGGGCCACACTTAAGAACCTAGCGGGTCACATGTGACCTCAAGGCTACAGGTTTCCCACACCTGATATTGAGTATATAAAACTGTTTAGATAGGTAGGTAGATAGATGGATGGATGGATGGGTGGATGGATAGATAGATAGATAGATAACTATTTCAATGCAATTTGTTTTCTTTTGTAAATCCTGTGAATTTTATTTTATGCATTAAAAACATTAGTCTTGAAAGGGGTACATAAGCTTTGCCAGACTGCCAAAATTCTACTTGACACAAAATAAGGTTTAAAAACCCTAAGGTAAAAACAAACCAGAAAAAGATTATAGAAGTTTTATTAGAATTGACTGAGTTCATGAGCTAATTTTCAGTTTGTTTCTCTTTCATCCAGTGGTTCATTTTCCTAGCAAAAAATTAACTCACAAGCACCAAATTTGTTTGAGATCCCTGTTATTTTATAAGTACTTCTCTATAAACTCAACTTTTCCCTCTTCTTTCATTCCTTTTCTGTATTACCATGAGAGTTCCTTCCTTCATTGATCTTGATGCTTTCATATATCTGCATTCCTGCTATTCCATAGGGTTTTATGTCCATTGTAATTTTCATTGGTATCTCCTCACTTTTTCCCCCTTTGAGGAAATTTCAAACACCTTTTCCTTTTAGATATACTTTCAAATCAGCCTTTGCAGTTCTGTGACTGCTTCTGCCAACAGCCCATCTACAATCTCCCTCAGCCTTCTTTTCCATCACTTTTCTCTGCTGCTTCAGAAATGCTAACATTTCTTCTTCTTCACTCCCTTATCATGCCTCTTGCCTTCTAAACAAATAGATGCATCCATATATCTAAAGGAGATTGTGCCACTAGTAATATACTCCAGGCTTTAAATGGGAGTCACCTACTCAGGAGTCACCTGAAAGGCCTGACTAATGCCCTAAAGAAAGAACACATAATAGACATAAAAGCTATTAATAATGAAGCTTTTCTTTAAAAGGTCTGATCTGTGGTTTCAATGGACTGGGGAGCTGTCCATGGTAGAAACTCCTCTTCCAATGATGATCAATATCTACCCCAAAAGTAACAGTCTTGGAGAGTTTCCTGGGCTTCTTCAGGTCCAGACACTTAAGCCACACAGCTAGGATGTGTGTCAGATTTAAATGCAAGATTTTAAGGCATATTTTCCTGACGCCGAAGACAGCTCACCATCCATAATACTATACTCCCTCTCAGAAATGAAATGTTTTGTTAAAACTGTTGCTTCACCAAGGCTTCTCCCAGATCATGTTTTACTTCACTTTCCCGTCATCAGTTCCCTTACCTTACCTTATTGATGTAGTAAACTATGACCAAAAGTAGTCCTACTTTCATTCTCAGGAAATTTTCTTATTTACTACAGACATATACTTTGAGAAACAACAGTAAAACCCTCAGTGGTAAAAGGAAGAAAGTGGGAATCTGATGACAGTCCAGATCTAAGATTTGACTCTTGTTTTGCCCTAGATGAGTTAATTTTTTAAGAGTATGAAACTGGATCTCAGATGATTTGAGTTCTAGACCCATTTCTCTTGCCCTAACTTACTCTAAGTTCATGAGTCATTTAACTTCAATCAGTTTTAACTTCCTTATCTTTAAAATTATCATGTTGAACTAGATAATCTCTAAAGTCCACTGACAACCACAAATCTTGTGGTTCTCTTATCTGAACTACTAAATGAGAGCAAGAATATGACCTATCTAATGAATCTAATGATTGAAAATAACTAATAAAAATACCTTTAAATAGCTTCTCAAATGGAAATCTAGTTAAATGCCTCTGGGGCAGACATTATGGAAACAATTCTGTGGAGTTAAAATTAACACTTTCAGACTTGTTCCTCCTGGCTTCTTTTGATAGAAATTTTTCACAGAACAGATTATTTTTCTCTATTTTGGGAGTTGTTTATAAATGTCCCTACATTTTTTATGAAGTGGTCAAAATATAGTCACCAGGAGGAGAGTCTAAGTGTTAATGAGAAGTCCTTAGAAATTATTGCCACATTTGGTTATACCTAGAGTCAGACTGTATGCACAGACAATCTAATTACTGGAAATTAAATGGACCTGGGAAATATGTCTTGGAATGAATATATTTTTAAACCACATTCCTCTCCTCTTTCCTATGCTGGTCTTTTTTTTTTTTGTGCATCAATGATGAATGAATGATAAAGAACTAATTAAGCCCTTACAAAGTGCCAACCACTACCCTAACTTTTTAAGTATGTAAATGCAACAAAAAAGATAGACAGCCTCTGTCCTCAAAAAGGTTATATTTTAATGGGAAAAGATAATATTCACAGGAGAGCTGGAAAGTATGGAGGTGTTGGTATATTGTAGAAGTGATATGAGGGCCTGATTCCAGGCAAGATAAGGTGAAAGTTCAGTTCTGAGAGGCCAGAGTGATTTCAGAATTGTGAACTATTTTTTTATTAAAACTTTAAGTCAGAACTTTGTGCCTCATTCTCTGTATTATGGGAAAATATAGACTATACCCCACCATGGGATGCCTTCTCTAGGTTTAGACACCAAAGATGAGTAGGACTCAGTGTTGACCAGTAGTGTTATAATGATGCAGCTTATAGACCTGAAAGAAAATTTGGTCCAAAGTTGGATAGGAAAGGCCAAGAGTGGGATCATTCAGATCTTGGATTTAGAAATGGAAGAAACCACAGAGGTCTTTGAGTCCCACCTTTTCATTTTTCACATAAGGAAACTGAAGCACAGAAAGGAATGACATTAGTAATTTTCTGAGACAGAATTTGGTCTTCTGGACTCCAAGTCTGATGCCCTATTCATCACAACAACATGCTACTTCTGCTACTTCAGCTACCACCATTGAATTTTCTGCTTCCATCCTACTTCTAATCAAGACACAAACACACCATTATAGACAGAAATAGAACAATCAAAGGGTGGCAGGATGCTTCAGTGGATAGAGCACTGGACCTGGAGTTAGGAAGACCTGAGATGAAATCTGGCCTCAAGCATCTACTAGCTATGTCACCCTGGACAAGTCACTTAACCTTATTTACCTCAGTTTCTTTATCTGTAAAATGAGCCCTAAAAGGAAATGACAAACTACTCTAGCATCTTTGCTAAGAAAACTCCATATTTGGTCATAAAGTATTGGACACAACTGAAATATCCAAATGACAAAGAGCAAGCAAAAGTAGGCAGCCACCCTGGGGACAAAGCACAAGGGGCATCACAAGGCTCACTTTTAAAAATAATTTATCTATGTATTTATTAATTTTTTTAATTCCATATAATATAGCTATAGAGTAAGATGGCAAAGCAGCATTGGCTTTGTACTTGATCAAGTCATCCAGCATGACAGTGAAGGTTCATGGCCTATGATGGACAATAACACATGAGGGTGTGATCCACAAATGCAGAGGATTCAAAGCCTTCCCCAGGGCACACAGATGCCTTGTCCTGGATCTGCAAACTTCATTTTCCTATGCTGCTTTTAAAAGAGGTCACCGGTTTCAGGGGAGCAATTGTGTCTATGAGCCAGATAGGAACCTGATTGTAGTGGACTGTCCTGGAAAAGGAAGACAGAGAGATCCTTAATCCCTGTGCTGGAAGGCCTAATAGAAGAAGCACTTTCTTTGCATCCAAATATCCAAAGTCAAATTCTTTATTTAAAAAAAAAGTGCTTGTTAAGCACCTAATTGTGAATGGTATGTATGGAAGCCATTATTTCTCCAATCTTCTTTTTTCTAAACCTGGATGAAATACTGCTCAAGCATCACCTTGACACAAATGTCAGCCCGATAGGAACTGTCCCTTGAAAGCCTTTCAGGCTGAAGTACTTGGAAACCATTATTGCCTGTACAACCATTTGAAAAATTTGCATAGGAAGTTAATTTGCCTGTCATCTACCCTCCCGCCTTTATCTGTTAGACAATGAGGTGATTAAATGTGATGGAAAGGTTTGCTGGATATGGCTTGCTCTCTTATAACCCTCACAAAGAGGGAGTCCTTGAAATACCAGCACCATGACTGGAGGAACTATTCTAATGAGCAATGGCACATTAAATGAAACACCAAGGCAGTGTGGGACAGAGGGGAAAGTGCTAGATTTAGAGTCAAATGACCCGAGATCAAATTCTGACTTTGCCACTTATTACCTTGCAACCTTGGGCAAGTGTCTTAATGACTATGGGACTCAGTTTTGTCATCTATTAAATAAGAGAGGTGGATTAGATAACCTCTTGCCTCCCTTTCTGGATATGACCTTAAGTCAAATCTTTCAATATCATCTCATTCTACTATGAATGTATATGGAAAGGATCACCAAATCTGTCTCCCTTTCTAATCTAGCCCCTGGGAGACACTATCTTGCCTCTACAGTCCTGATCATTCGTGAAAAGTTTGAACCCCAAATGAAATAATATATCTAATAAGAAATCTTGTAGTTACTCATTCCAGCAGCCTAGAATATCCAGGCTAACATGAAAAATAGTTTGATTTTTTTAAATTTGTGCTCTTCTTAAAGCAGTTAATCTAAAAGGAAAGTGTCTGGATAGTCATTGTTCTCATACTTAAGGAGGGGTGTGCAAGGATAGTGGAGAAAATGGAGTTGCGGGGGAAAGACACTGAATATGGCTATTGCCCATGACTGCTTCTAGCTATGAGAAAAATAGCAAGTCACATAACCTCTCTGAGCCTCAGTTACTCCATCTGTAAAATAGCAATAATACTTGTGGTATCTATTTCATAGGATGGTTGTGAGGCTCAAATTTGGCAACAGATGTGTATATACACATGTATACATACATATGTACATATATGTATGTGTATGTGGAGAGAGTGAGTGAGTATCTCTGGCACCAGTGGAATGAATCCATGTATCCCACTTTCTACAGGAATCCTTTCCCAATCTCTCTTAATTCCAGTGTTTTTACAGTGAATTCCAATGAATTTCTATTCACAAAATTTAAAACTTAAAACATTTTAACCTTTTCTGTTTCTTTGTAACTATAAAACTCCCATCCACTTAACTTATAAGGATACATTGTATGGACAGAACAAGTTATTATCCTTGAGTTTCACATGATTACATGTGTAGCTATCATAATGAATGAAATTTAAATAAATTTTAGTATGTCTGGAAAAAAATTCTAGTCCTTTTCCCCTGTTGATTATTTCCTGTTTATCCTGTGCATAGCATGTTCATACAAAGTTGGTTGCACTTTGTCTCGCCACTTAGGTTGTAAATTCTTTAGGACAAGAGTTTATTTTGCCTTTTGTGGTATCTTCAGTACTTAGCACAGTGCCTGACTCATAGTAGGTACTTAATAAATGTTTATTGACTGACTGACATAGATACATGTACATAATATAAATATTTTACATATCTAGCACTTTGAAATCTTAAGTCCTGCATAAATGTCAAGCATTATCATTTATTCTTGTACCTTTTTATAATGCTTAGAGAAATTGCAGCAACCCTGTGAGACAAGTGCTATAGTTATCTTTACTCTTAGCCTTATTTTACAAATGAGGAAACTGAGGCTCCAAAAGGTCATATGATTTGCCTGTAGTCACAGAGCTATGTGTCAAAGGTCACATTCAAACCCAAGATCCAAGTAGAGCACTACACTACCATAAGTTCCTTGAGAACAAGACTGATAAGTTAATATGAAATTTATGTCTCCCCTTATGTCTTATCATCCATGCTTTCCATACTGTACATCTCTATTTGACATTTATGGATATGAAACTGTTAGATAACAAAGAAAAGATATTTCTGGAGCAACCAATATAGACATGATACCCAGTAATCACAGGTATTCAGTATATAGTAATTCAGGTATTATGTTCAAAGTATTATGCTGAACATTGGGGATCCAAGGATTAAATGCAAAAATAATCCTACCCTTCAAGAAGCTTGCATTATACCAAAAGGACACAATAAAAATGTAAATAAATTCAGGTAAATTCACAATGTACACAAAGTGATTTTGTCACCAATCAAACTTAAACAACTAAAGACAGCATGAAATTTGCCTCTACCTGTCAGGTTCTTGGGTTAATTATATAGTCTTGATTTGCCTAATTTGGTCTGGTTCATCTAAGGCAAAGTCTGTGTAATGAGCTGCCCATCAGTTTGGGAATGGTTGAACAAATTTCAATATATGAACTAATAGAATACCATAATACTGTAAGAAATGATGAATGGAACAGTTCGGAGAAACCTGGGAATTCTTGCATGAACTCACACAGAGTGAAATGAACAGAACTAGGAGAACAGTTTACCCAATAAAAAAACATTATGGAGACAAGCTATTTGGAAAGACCTAAAAATTCTGATGAGTGCAATGACCAGCCACAATTCCACAGGACTCATAATGAAACATATTACCTACCTCTTGAAAGATAGGTGATGAACTTAGGGTGTAGAATGAGGCATTTTTATATGCCCAATGTGAAAATTTGTTTGGTTTTACCATGAATATCTGTTACAAGATTTTTGTTTTCTTTCTGAGAGGAGGGAGGTGAAGGAGGGAAGGAAAGAAGATTGATTTTCTTCCCTTCTTCACTGGAAAAGAAACAAATTAAAAATAAAGAGAGTATGCAGTTAACATTGGCAAAATGGAGATCACAAGTTTTCAAGATCCAGTTACAAAAGTGTCTTAGGCACCTTCAATCTATAGAATGATTTGACTAACATAGAAAACATTATTTTAAAAAAACTAACTCAAAAGAAGTATTTTGAAATTTTTTTTCCAAAGACCAAAATGTAAGCATCAAAGGGGTGCCAGAAATCCTGGTGCTTAGAATTTTGAAAAACTCGCTGAGAATGGGGCAATGGAAAACCCTAATTTAATAGAGAAAGACATAGTCCATAGGTCATTAGCTCTAAAGCCTATATCAGGAAAGTGGTCAAGAGTTAAAATGGTCCATTGTATATTATTCTCTAAATGAAGGAAAGATGCTGCCAAGAGCAATGAGAAAAAGACATTATCTTTTGTAATCATGAAAATAGAATATTTAGTTGATTCCTCCAATGCTATTGAATAGACAGCAAGAATTATACATGATTATACCACTTGAGAAAACAAGAAAAGGGAGTAGATGGATTTTTTTTATTCACACTGGCTGATGTGTTGTGATCAGAAGCTACAAAATCCTAAAATAGTGGGGAGTACTAAATCCATCCACAAGAGAAACATAAGACAATAGGTAAGAGTATAGCTGTCACAACTAATAATAAGACTCTCAACACAGCAATTTTCACACAAGTTATAGGTCAAATACCCATGGAGTCATTCCATCTCTGATGACTCTCCAATTTGTGAACATTTTTAACTCTTACCAAAGCGTGCGACATTCTCTTTAATCAAATGTAGACCATGTAGAAATGAGTCATGTTCTTTAAGTAAAAGATACTGTTAAAAAAAAGACAAGTAAATAGAACTTCTTTCCATGAATTATCTTTCTCCTTTCAAGGAAGGGCTGCAAAAACTTTATGGAAGTATCCTAACAATGTATGCTGATATAAACAATTCTTTTAATTTAATTTTAAAATATAAACAATCTTTCTTTTCCTATTAAAAATAATTCAATTATCCTATTCAAATGATGATGCAAGAATTTATGTTGGGCAACATTTTGCCAATAAACTAAAACAAAAAGATTTCCAAAGCATTTTCCTGACTGTCATTATTACCCAAAGCAAAGAGGCACATCAACTGAAACTATTCCCCTTCCAAAACTAAAGGTTTGATTACTTTAATGTCAGTCAATCAAAAAATGTATTAAATACCTCTTATGTCCCAAGCACAGTGGTCGGCTCTGGACATACAAATACAATGAATGAAATAATCCCAATTCACATGGAATCTACATCTATCAAAGTAAAAGTCAGTTTTTAAAAGGACTTTAGAGGAACTCCTGGTGTAGGAACTCCCTTCACCTAATGAAGAACTGCTCTGTAACCTAGAGTCTTAGTGAGCTACCGAGGACCCTGAGAAGCTATGTGGTTTGTCAGTGGTCATAGAGCTAATATCTGTTGGAGTTCAGATTTTCCTGACTCCAAGACCAAACCTTTAGCTGCTATGCCATTCTGCTCAGGTTCTTAACGTGTGTGTGTGTGTGTGTGTGTGTGTGTGTGTGTGTGTGTGCGTGTGTAGACCCTTGTCAAATAGGATGAAGTCTATGGATCTCTCCTCAGAATATCTTTAAATGTATAAAATCAAATATGTACAAGTTATAAAAGAGAAGAGATAGTATCTGCTCTCAAGGAAAAAAGTTTAAGAAGCCCTGCCCTAGACCCATTCAATAAAATGATTAACCAGTCAAAGAGTGGAGAGACAAGTCATACATATTCTCCCTTCCCCATGATTGACAGTTGTGGAATTTGTCTCCCATTCACCCACACCTGTTTTACCCCATTAACACTACCTTTCCATTATCCATTCTCCCCATTTCTGAGCTTTGACTCAAGCCCTGGCGCAGTTAGAACAAACCCACTCCCAGGTAAACAGCAGCTGTGTAGATTCCATTGGGAAAATTCTTTCTCCTGACAACAATTATACTCACCTTGTACCCCACCCCCCATCTCCTCATATTAGCTCATGGCTATGGCAGGTTCCATTTCCCTCAGGGACAGATAGTTAAGTAAATCCTCACTCTTACCCATTCCTTTTGGTTTTAGGTAGAATGAAGTTACACAGGATGTATAGAATGAATAACTTAAATGATCTACATTACCAACATTTCTACATTATCTTTCTTCTGAATTTACCTATTCCTTTTGAGTATTCCACCCTCCTTCCAGTCAACTAGGTTTTTAACCTTGGCATCCTCTCTACTCCCTCTTCCTCACCTCACTTTTCCAATCAGATGCCACAACTTGTCCTTTGATCTCTACCATGTCTCTTTCATCTACCTCCTTCTCTCTACTTGATCAACTATCACCCTCCCTTCAGAACCTGTTCACCTCTTTTCTGGAAAAATACAGTAGTTTCCTAAATGGTCCTTGTGCCTCTGTTCTCTCCTTACTCTAACCCATCCTCCAAACAACTGCCAAAGTTAATCTCCTGAAGTTCAGATTTGGCCATGTCAGTCCCCTGCCCAATAGACTCCAGGGATGCCCTGTTGTCTCTAGGATTGAATATTATTCATCTTAATTTCCATTTATATACATATATATATATATATATATATATATATATATACATATGTGAGTTTTATAACGTACCTGTTACTAAAAAATAAGAATAGCTAGTATCTGTATGGTGCTTTAAGTTTCACAAAGAGTCTTCCAGATATAATTTTCATTTGACTCTCACAACAACTGTGTGAGAAAGCTGTTATGATCATTGTTTTACAGCTGAAGAAATAGGCTGGCAGAGGTTAAGTGACTTAGCCAGAGTCACACAGCCAGAAAAAAGGCGAGAGTCTATTTTCAGCCTTCTTGATTCTGAGTCTAGCAATCTATCCTCTGCAGCACTTACTAGCTTCTTGTAATATGTATATTTTATTATATATATATGTGTGTGTGTGTGTGTGTGTGTGTGTATACACTATTATAGTGATCAAGTATTCAGAAGTAAGTAAATATATACACATATTGGGAGTTCATGCACGAAAAATGTTTTAATAGGGGCAAGTGATGAAAAACATTTGGGGAACACTGCCCCAGACCAGAGTCATGTGAGAAACAAGAATTTTAGATGGGTGTAGTTCTCTAACAAGCATTTATTAAATGACTACTGTGACAGGAAATGGTGCCTGGAACTAGGGTTAAAAAGACAAAAAAAAACCCCATAAATGTGATTCTTTGATGTAAACCAGCTACCAAAAAAAACCAAAACAATTTGATCTTAGGCTGAATTAATAAAAGTGTCGTATTCATAAAATGGAAAATAACAGCTCCAAAGTATCAACATTGGGAGTACTGTATGTATTTCTGGGTATCACCTTTTCAGGAGGACATTAACACACTAGGGAAATGTAAGAGTCAGTGACCGAAGTAAAGAAGGGACACTAAGCTATTTCACATGAGGAATAATTAAAATGAATGGATATCTTTAGGCTGGAGAAGAGATTTTAAAGAAAGAGGAGAGGCTGCCATCGATCCATTGAAAGGTCATTCCTGGAAGGTGGGATTGCACCTTTTCTGTAGCTTCAAATGGAAGAGCTTAAATCAGTGGGGAGTGGGAGGGGGGATTTACAAGATATATTTCAGTACAATACAAGTAGGAACTTAATAATTGGATACATATAAAGGCTAGACCTGTGATTTTATTTTTACTGATGCAGAAATTCCCTGTCCTAAAGCAGGTTAATACTTGTCTTGAAAGGAGGCTTAGATGCTTGAAACTTAGGTGACTCATCTGGAGTCACATAACCAGTATGTGTCAGAGGTGGGATGTTCAGTTTTTCTCCATCTCAAGGCCAGCTTTCTATTTACTATACCATTCTGCCTTTCTTATATTTATCCAAAAATGAAATGGACTGCCTCATTAAGTAAAGCATTTTCTATTCCTGGGTAAATTCTTATCAGGGATGTTATGAAGAAGGGTCTTTTGTGGAGTAGGAGACTGATCTTGATGGCTTCTTGCATCCCTTCTAATTCTAGGAATCTTTGACAAATGCTGAGGACTGAAAGAAGTTTCATTTATCAATAAAGTGAGCCAAGGGAGTTGGTTTTAACAGGGTCCAGGAACATGATTCTTAATTGCACCTCTCTAGATTTCTCCATCAGCCTTCCTCCAGCTTAACATGACTTATTCTGCCTCTTGGGAAAGGAACAGAGCCACGCCGGAACATCTATTGCTCATCACTGACTATCCTCCCCCATTCCTGAGGTCTTTTAGTGAAAGAAGATAAAAGCAGAGGGAGAAATCATTTCTAACTGGAAGTTTCCAGTAGTTTCAAAGTTTATCTTGGGAGTTTTATAATCATGGCATTTTAAAAAAAAAAAAAGGGTTGCTTCTGACCTTCTAGAATTTATAACAGGTACAAATGGGAAAGAAAACATGTTATGTTGCAGTACACTGACCCCTTAGCATATAGTCCCATGCATTACTTAAAATCAGGCAAATACATAAAGTGTCTATATAGTCGAGATATTCCAGCATCTGGAAAATGTAAAGAAAGCTAGGGTATTGATTTGAATTGAACTGGGCAGACTAATATCAATATGAGTTGCGATGTCACTGAGGCAGTTGTCAAAATGAAAATAGCATTGCTTTTTCTAGGAAGGAAAAAATTGAAAGCAGAGAAAATAAAGCTAGAAAAAAAATTACAGGCAGGAGTTCAAACTATGTGTCAGCATTAACCTAGGTAGGCAATTGATAAACCCTGATAAAGATGGATGACAGTGATGGTATGTGAAACAGAGCAACCAAGACGATTCAGTCTCCAAATGTAAATTCATTCGAACTTCGTAAATATCAATCCCAATCAGAGGATGATTGTATATTACCCATGCTTGATTCTTGTACCTAATCATGGGGCTGACACATTTCAGAAATTGCACATTTAAAGACATCTGAGTATTGCATGACAACCAATCTGCTTGGTTTATCTTATGTTAAACAAAAATCATTCCATCCCACATCAGCCTTGTAATATACAGCACCTTACCCATGCACATGAAAATGAATTTCCACCACATCAGATTACAATGTTTGGAAATAAGTTTTCACCACTAGAATTAATCCTCCATCATCCCTAGAGATATTTGATATCTTCACTGTAGGCATTCTCTGCAGTGATGCAGATCACATCCTTCCTGCCCATCCTGTGTGCCCATCCAAACCCTTGCATATATATTCACTACATGAAGGTCAGTCAGTCAATATACATGTATGTAGTATGTGCTGTGCTAAGAACTGGAGATACAAAGAAAGGGAACTTTTTTTTAAACCTCGTCACTACCCTCAAGATTCTAACAGAATTCTAACAACCAAGTTGATGAAGGTAGTCTGAAAGAAAGCATTAGAAGCTAGGGAATGGGGAAAGGGAAAAAAAGGTTTCCCAGAGAAGTAGGTATTTGAGCTGAGTCTTGAAAGAAGCCAGAGGAGCTAAGAGATAGAGGGGAGGGGGCAAAGTATTATAAACATGGAAGAGAGCCAGTACTTTTTACACTACAGCCAAACCACACTCTCCCATTCCCTCTTGATCTTATCTTTCCCCTCCTCTGCCTCCATGGTTTTGTATATGCCATCTTCGCATGCAGAATTGTCCCTCTTTCCTCCTACATGTTTGTCTCCTAGAATACTTCCCTTCTTCTATGCCTAGCTTAGATGCCAGCACCTCTAGGAAATCTTCCTTGATTCTCCCAGCTAGAAGTGATTCTCTTTCTCTTTGATCTTTTACTGTTATTTTGCTCAGAACTGCTCAGAACAGTTGTGTCTGTGGGTCAGTTAGGTGACACAGTGGATGGAGTGCTGGGCCATATTACCAGGAAATCTCATCTCCTCGAGTACAGATCTATCCTCAGACACATACTAACTGAGTAACCCTGGGCAAGTCACTTAACCCTATTTGCCCCCTTATCTGTAAAATGAGCTGGAGAAGGAAATGGCAAACCATTCCGGTATCTTTGGCAAGAAAATCTCAAAAAGGGTCATAAAGAGTTGGACATAACTGAAACAACTGAACACATCTATAGACAAGTCAAATTTCTCTGCTAGATAACAGACACTTTGAAGGCAAGGAGAGTCTTAGTATACCTATGAATCCATAGAATCTAGGAAAGCATGTTTCTAGTCTTCAATACCAATAAATGTTTATTAGCCAAAAAGATAGAGCATTTAGAGTAGACTTACTATGTTCCAGAAACTGTATTAAGCACTGGGAATACAAATACAAGTAAATAAGATAGTCTCTGCCCTCAGGCAGCTTATATTTTAATGGGGGAAGATGACACATAGAGTGGCAAGGTGGCAGGATGAGGAAGTTACTAGGAATTAATAAAGAGGTCTGCTTCTGAGAAAGAGAAGGTGAAAGTTCTCATATTTGAGCCCTGTTTCTCAGAGGCCAAGTTCAAGTTTCTTTGGGAAGGGGGATGAGAAGAATAAGAATATTGGCCAGAAGACAAGCACCATGATATAGAAATGGTCAGGAAGCGATATGGACACAATAAGAAAAAAAAAAGCCCAGTCTTACAGGTAAAGCATCCAAGGTTTTGGTAGGAAGACGATGAGAAGGATGAAAAAGGTAGCTAGAGTACACATGGAAGTAACTGGGAAGTAACTTGGAAACTTGATTCCAGGCAAGACAAGGCAAAAACTCACCTGTCAGACCCAGAGTCCCAGAGGCAGAGTCCAAGGTTCCAGGTGGGAGGTGAATGCCTTAAATTGAATTTAAGTACCTAACTCTAAGTACCTAATTTGTAAATTTCAATGGATGATATAATCAAGAAGCAACCTATGTGGAGTAAGACAATAAAAGTTATAGTGCCTCTAAGAATGCACAAAGTTGATGTTTAGGTGTATAGACTGCTTTTAAAGCATATTCTAACGGAGGATGTGAATAGACTTCCAGAGACATCTTGACTTCACTGAAGAGGTAATTGGTTGGAAGGGTCAGGAGTCATGATGTATAAAGATCTCCACCTCAAATAAGGAGCTTACCCTCAGGTTGGTCACCTATAATTCCTTCTCAACATTGATTTTTCTGTCACCTGAATATTTTTGTGTGTTGAGATATTTGATAACTTTGCAGTGTATTTAAACCTAATGTTGATTCAACCAGGGCTGTTCTTCAAATGAGCTTAAGACAAATACCTCACAGAATGGTGGACTTTAATTACAAAAAAAACTGCAGAGTCCGGGCACGTCATTAGAGGCTAATTTTAGGAAAATTATGGGTGGCAAAAACTTTGTTCCACTGGGTTTAAAGGATTGTACTTATCCATGGTAGAATGGTGCTTGATGGTTTCCAAGATAAACAAGCACTGCTTTTCTTTTACATTCTCTTTGGACAAAGCATGCACTCTGCTTACATTTTCTTAAATATCAAGAACAAGAATAGATAGAGCATGAAGATGAAATAAGAGCCCTCCCTGACTTGTCATTCTAAATGTGGGTGCCTATAATGCCACTTGAAATTCTAAGAACTGGATGGTATCTTCAAGGTCACATAGGTCAATCTCTCCCTGAATCCATTCTACAACCTTCCCAAATAGTAGCTGTTGAGTCAGGTGGCACAGTGAGTAAAGCATTGGACTTTGAAATAAGAAGACCCGAGTTTGAATCCTGTTTCAGAAACTTACTAGCTTTAGGACCTCAAGCAAGTTACTTAACGTCTTTCAGCCTCCGTTTTGTGGTAAGGATCAAATGAGCTATTGCATATAAAACTCTTGGCAAACTTTAAAAAGCTACATAAATGTTTAGTATTGTTATTAGTATTCACTTAAGGGTTTTCAATGAAGGCCTTCCCATTTTTGGACAAATCTAATTGTCAATAAGTCATTGCTCATTCAGCTTCAAAATGTGCCTCCTCATTCAACACAGTAATAATTCACTGAGCGCTAGAATTGGAGTTAAGGTTAGGGTTATGTTTCAAGGCGTTGTCCAAGACTCAGAAGATGCAAAATCAAAAATGAAGAATGGTCCTGTTTATAGTGTATTGAATAAGGAGCATCATTTTAATCCATTCATCCTATTCCTGCTTTATAAGGCCAGACAGGGCAAGGCTAGCCCCTTTCATTTGCCAAACTTTGGCCCCATTAGGATAGTTGTAACCTAACTAGGATCTGGGCACCTGAACCAGTAGCTGCACAGGTACTGTTCAGAAAATAGCCCCTCCCAGCAAACCCATATCCTTCCCCCCAAAATTGCTTTATGACTTCCTCAGGCAACTCTACCTTCCCAACTCTCAGCAAATCCTATAACACAGGAGAGTAACCACTGAAAAAGAATCCTGACCTGCCACCTTTTCATTCTCTGTACTCTCCAAAATCTCCTATTTCTGTTGAGGCTCCCACCTTCCTTCCATTCATCTACATTCACAATGCAGGTGTAATCCTCAGCTCCTTCCATGCCACGCCACATCTCCAATCAACTTAGCAAATTTTGTTTTTTGAACCTCCTTGCCTCTTCAACTTTTGCATCTGTCCCCTTCTCTCTACTCAAGTCTCTACTACCCTAATTTTCACCCTCCTTGCCTCTCCTTATGACAATTGGAGGAGCCACCTAATTGCAAGTCTGTCCTCTGTCCAAGACACCCTTCACACGCCAGCTGCCAGACTGGTACTTAGCTCCCAGGCCTGACCATGTCACTCTCCTACTCAGTAAACTGCCATCGCTATTTATTGATTCTAGAACAGTAGTCCTTAATCTGTTGCCTGTGAACTTATTTTTTTTAATATTTTGATAACTATATTCCAAAATAATTGATGGTTTTCTTGGAAATACTGTGTATTTTATTTTATGCATTTAAAAATTTTATTCTGATGAGTCCATGGGTTTCATCAGATTACCAAAAGGGGGACACAATTCAGAAAAGGTTAAAAATTCCTGATTTAGGATCAACTGTAATTTCCTCTTGGTCTCATAACCATTTAATCTCTTTCTTATGTAATAAAAATCATTAATACAACAGTACACTCAAATAATTTATAAACAAGTAGATACATTTATTGAGGCTATATTCTCAAACAAAATTTTCTGATGGAATATATAAAATATTTTTGCAGAAGCAAAATTATAAGCACACAATTTTGGTAAAGACATAGAGAAATGATGAGGAGCGTAACTTGCAAGATCTCCAAGAAGAAGGTTCTCTTTTTTGGAGAAAAGTTCTTTGATTCTATGCATAATATTTCTACCAATATCTTCCTGCCTGTCCTCTCCCCAACCTCAACCTCAGCCCTCTGGCCATGCTGGAATACTAATATCCAAGACAGATCAAAAGGAAACACAGATCTCCTAGAAATCATTTCTGTATCTTCTGTGCCTTGATAAGTCAATGCTGACTGTGCTGGGCATGTAACAGCAGCCTGTCTAGCACACTTTGAACTCATTCAAATTTGCAGTTCTACCTCTCCCAACTTTTTTCATTTGATAAAAATAAAGCATCATTTTCCATTTTCTCAGGGTATCAAGAGACTTTTTTATTATTGTAAATTCATGGAATGCATATGGATAGGCATGTGCCTAAACATTTCCCTCAGGATGGGTTTTGATTCATTTCTTAGCCTTTTAAACTATTAATCCCCACGTTAGGCAGGTAGGTTCAAAAGCAATGATGCTGTGATAAAAGACAAACTAAAACTTAGCTCTAAAGCTGTCACTGTGGAAAAGTTTTACTGAATATTCTCCAGAAAGAGTATTAAGAGATTTAAACTGCATGAAAGGAGGGGAGAAAACATTTCTTCACTATATTTGCGGTTGAAGCTGTCCAACATTATTAAATTTATATCTTCTTCTGCAACATGTCAGGGGAAGGAAAAATAGACAAAGATCTCTCAAATGAGTAAAATATGTGCTGAAGGACTTGTTTCAAAAGCACCTTTTTCACATAGGACTAAATAAAGTTTTTAAAAGGCAGATGTTAAGGAATGGAGGATGTTTCGGTAACTTTTGTACAGTAATATCTAGGGTCAATCAATTAGCAATGACCCTTTGGCATTAGTAAAAACACTAGCAGTCTTGCAAGAGCTTTTGTAATCAAACTACTTATCTTTCATAAACATTTATACTAGGCAAACAAAATGAATGAGAGATGCAAATACTGTATATTCTAAACTCCTCCATGGCTAATATAATTTGCCAATCAACTCTGCCTCTAAAAAAGCTAGGATTATAGAACTCAGAACTAGAAGGAATCTTATAAGATCATTTAATTCAGCACTTTCTTTTTATACAAGAAGAATTCAAAGTCCAGAGAGGGGGAAAGAGTTTTTCAAATCTCAAATAAGTACCAAAAAAAAAGCTCAAAAATGGATATGACCTGAATTTTGCTAGACTGGGAGTCAGAAAGACCTGAGTTCCAGTCCTGCTACACACACTTTCTCTGAGGACTATATTAGCACCTATCTTACAGAATTGTTGCAAAAATCAAATGAGTAAATGTATGTAAAATCCTTTGGAAACAATGAAATGCTATATAAATGTTAGTCATTTTTCTCATAAAATAAAATCTTGCACATTAAAGATAAAAGAGAACTAGCTTTTCCAACTATGGTCAGGAGGAAAATTCTTAACAAAGGATAAAACATATCTTAAGAAACAAAAGACAATTTCACTGCACAACATTTTTAAAGCTTTTGCACCAAAAAAAAATCTATTGAAAATTAGAAGAGAAACTGTAAAGCAGAGAAACTGCATCAAATGTCACCAATAAAAAGTCTCATTGAACCTATACATGGAACAGATAGAAACAAATATACCAACAATTACAGTCTAATAAATCAAGAGTCAATGGGTATGGATTTTTCACAAGAAGAACTACAACCACAAATAACCATAAGAAATTATGCCAAAAGTCATAAATGGGAATGCAAATCCCAAATTTCTCTGAGGTTTTTACCTCAAAGTCTGCAGATTAGCAAAGGTGAAACACCCCCCTCTCCTCCCCAAAAGGAACAATCAGTGTTGGAAGGGGAAGATAGATATAGTCACACACTGCTGTTATTGCTATGAATTGGTTGGATCATCCTGGGAATCACTGTGCAATCATGCCAGAGAAGTGACTAAATAGTCCAGTTCCCTTGATCCAATAATTCTCATCCTAGGCATTGAACCTAAGATGAGACTCCTTCTAACTCGCTGTCACTCTTTGAATAGCTTCCCAAGAGCATAGTTGTAGAACTGGGAGGGACCTTAAAGACCATTTTAGAGATAAAGAACTGAAGACCAGAGACATTAATTTTCCCACGATCACACGGAGCAAATAAAGAATGCAGGATTTGAACCCAGGTTCACTGACTCCAAAGCCAACGTTCTTTTCAGATTTATTCTGGAAAGGTTGGCTATTCTGCATATTTCCATAAAAAAAATCCTATTTTCCCTTTCCCTTCCACTGAAAAGTAGTTTTTTCATGGAAAAAAAAAACCTCCCATAGGTTCAGAAATTATAGTAAGGAAATGATCATGAAAGCAGTCGATAGTAGTGTTTGACTTGTTTTAGTGTTTTGCAAAAATTCTCAGAACTTCCCTCCTTCACTGAAACTCACTTCAGTCCTAGGGTTCATGCACACATCCATAAACATACACAAGCCACACATACCCTTTCATCATAAGGATTTCTTCCACCCCTGGAGATCCTACATAAGCTCCAGGAATCCTATTCCTTAGGAACTGATGCTAGCTAATAGAGATGTGATATCCCACTTGACCAGTAGGTGCTGCTGTCCAACACATATTCTACCTCTGTGAAAAGGTCTTGAGTTCAAAGTTTTGAAAAACAAATGTAGAGCTTCAAGTTCTTACATGAGTGACTTTTGCTACCTGCATTATCAATTCTGTAAGTTCTAACTTGTATTCATCAAGTCTTTTAAACAAGGCAGAGTCATGATAAGAATTTAGCTGTAACCTAGAAACCAGATTTCTACAAGTGTTTCTCTCTGTTCAACAGACTGAAATAGCTCTTTAAATTCAGTCACATATACACCAAGGGAGAAAGAAAAAGACAGCAACAAAAGATAAAAGACAGACAGCTCAGAGAGACCTTTGACTCCCAACAAGCTGTTTTGATGTAGAGGTCTTTCTGAAAACTCATTAAATCCTCAGTGTGTAAGGCAAGATTTAGGAGAAAGTCAAAATGAGGCTAATCAGAAACCATTTCTGTCCATCCAAACTCTTGCAGAGATAAGTTAACTTTGTTCTCTGGCCTATTAGGAGACCTAAACTTAGTCCAAATTGATTAGCACACAAGGGTGTGATAGTTGAGGTCAAGAGTTGCTGATTGCCTGATACCTAAATTCCCTACCAGTTGTCTGCCTTGCAAAGTTACGTTATTGGCCACAAAGAGACTGGATTAAGTGCTGATATTTTCAGGCAGAGCCCTATGAGCAAAACAACACAAAGATTATTTTGATTACCTCAAGCTATCCCTGAAGATGGGGAAGAGTGGAAAACACTTTGGCTGGAGTCCAAAAAATCTGGGTTTAGATTCTGGCTCTCCTACTTACAATTTGTGTGTTCTTGGTCATGTCACCTATCCCTTAAGGGTTCCAGTTACTCTCCCTGTAAAATGGCTTAGGAGTCATGGGAATGAAATGACCTCTGAGGCCCCCTCAAGCTATTCTTATCCTCATGTGTGTCCCATATGTGATCCTAGCCATGTATACATAGGCTTATACAATTAACTTCTCTCAATCTCATTTTCTGCATCTCTAGAAAATGGGTACGATAATAGCTATAGCACCTATCTCCAAGGGTTGTGGTGGAGATCCAATGAAATAAGTAGCAATGATGAGTATTATTATTATATAATGTTGTATAAATAATATATTATAATATACAAATTAATATTGCATAATATTAGTAATTTATTGTTATTGTATAAAGAATAATATGCTATAAGCACCCTCAGAGTGTGAACTGATTTCAAGCACAGGTATCAGATAATTGTAAAGGAAGAAAGTCAAAGAGGCTGGTTATAGGTATTCTTTCTTTCTGACACTTGTTCCCCAGGCTCTAGCCAAAACACAAATAGAAATAAGAGAGAAGGAGTCTCTGTGATCCAAGTCTCCCAGAATATACATGTAAAATATTGGCAAAGATTTACTTTTCTCAGGGGATGTTTGATTATAAGGACACTGTCACATCCCACCTTTTCCACAAAAATGAATATATTTATAAAAGAATTAAAATGTTCTTTAAAAGTGCTCAACTTATTCATGTTTCATAAATGGGCCAGTGGATATGCTCCTTCTTTACACAACTTCCACACAATACCAGGACACTAAGGATGAATGCCACCACATTGGAGGAGAAATATTTGGCCCTTGAGTCTGTATTTCACAGTACAAAAGCAAAATGGGAGATGCCTGCAAAAGCCTGCTTATCAAATACCAGACCAGTCTAATCTTTGTTGGGCATGAATCTTAAACTGTCTTATTCATTGCCCTTGCAGGGCAAGATACATTTTAAGGGCTGAAGATAGTTAAATCTCCCCAATTCTCCTCCAGAATCTTAGGTAACACCCTCTAAATATAACTATTAAATGATACCGTTGCAGCAAAAATCAGATTTATGCTATACTTTATTGTTTTCTTTCAAGTATCATTTTTGCCAGCTCCTGTAGTGCCACAATATGTCCTTTCAAATCCAACAATGATGTAGCTGTCCAAGGTAATAAATGGGACATGTGGATTTCCCCATATGCCCTGAGAAAACAGACACACAAAACAATAGGCCTTTTCATCACACCTTTGAAAAAATAACAAGATTAAATTCTGTCAAGAATTATTTCCACACTTTATTGAGCGTTTTAATCTGATTTTTTAAATTCACTTTCAGCCATCCAAGACTTCATCCTTTGAATGCTTCCCCACTTCTAGTCCCTGACCCCAAAACAGACCTTCATAATCCATTTAATGACTTAGAATGGTCAAAAACATTTAATCAGCTGATGCCTAACCTTTTAGTGCTGAACCTCTGCAAATTTAGCTGTGTTATTCCTCAGAATGCAGATGTACTATCCTTCAACAAGCTGATACCACCAAACCTGAATATGGAAGTCATCTAACTGATAGCATCTGGTGTGGTTTTAGACAACCTGGGTCTCTTTCATGCCATGATTAGACACAGAGAAATACACATAATTCCCATAAATATATAGGGTAAACAACTTCTTTTGTGGAAGACTATTTCGATTTATGATGTTTATGTGTCTGTATGTATACATGTATGTATGTGTATATCACTCAATAATTCATGTTAGAAAAGGAAATTTAGAGGAAGAACATAATATTAATCTCTAATTAATGTGAAGCCAGGTGAAAGGAATGGATGTATTCTGCATGGATTAGGATCAGTTGATAGATGCTACAATGAATCATAAAGTTTGCATCAAGAAGTTAGATAAAGGTATAGAGGACTTGTCAAATTGACAAGTGAAAAAAAAAATAGGCATTATAAGTAACACACAGAATGATCGAATCTGGATTATAATACATGAGGACTCCCCGGAACAATGAGCTAGTCCCTTCTCTAGCCACCTGCCACTTCCTACAATTCTGGAAACATGAACCGTGATTAAATCCACTCTACCTTTGTACCTAGATGGGTGTGTCAATCTATTCCCCTACAGCACAACTCCTTATTTCTGGAATTTTCTGGACCAAAGTGCCCCTCCTTCAGTACCCACACCCCTGCATATTTTTACAATTGTAAACTCCTTCAGGATAGAGATTATCTTTGCTTTGAAACCCCAGGATTTAGCACAGAGATTGATACATGATAAGCACTTAAATGTTTTCTCTCTCTAGTAAGTGTTTAATAAATTGTTTTCCATTCATTCTCAAATTTAATGAAATTAAATATAATGGTTATACAACAATCTTTGAGTTCAAGAAATCAGCTTTACAAGTACAAATTGGCTAAAGAGCAATTCATCTGAAAAAAAAATCTGAAGGTTTTAGTGAATTGTAAACTAAATGTCATTCACTGATGCAACATAGCAATTGGGTTGCGAGGAATAAGGGAATGCCCTCATCAAGAGACTTGATAGTCACAGAGAAGTGCCCAAGTCAGACCCCAGATGGAGGACTGCATTCAGTGCTGGGTCCCACATTTTAAACAGGGTGTTTCCAGAGACAAAAAACAAGGTTGGCGAAGTACCTCTAAATCATTCATACAAAGATCAGCTCAAGGAACTATGACAGTTTACTCTGGAGAAGGCTTAGAGAGTGGTCTTCACCTATCTGAAGGGCTAAAATGTGCAGAACATCGCAGTTATTTTTTTCAAGAGTAGGCTATAGAACAGAGAGGTCTATCTCTCTCAGCAAACAAGAGAGGGAAAAGATTTCTTCCTTAATCTAGGGCTTCCAAGCTTACTGAATTCTATGAGTATTTGATATAAATAGCTCCCCAGAATAGCAGAGGGAAAAGATAGAAGTGAACCCAGGAGACCAATTGCCCTCGACTTTAAAGATAAAACTCAAGAATCTCAATTCCATTCTCTGTCAACCTAAAAAAGGTTTCTAGGACATCACCATCCTTCCAGTCTCCCAGCCTAGCCATCTCGGTATCATCCACAGCTCCTTATTCATTCTCTGATACAATTCCTCCCCAGTGGCTCAGTCTGCTTCAGGCCCCTCTTCTGGACAACTATAATAGTTTTCCACTTGGTCTCTTGGCTTCAAGTCTCTTCTCATTCCATTATCAAATGCCAGAAATTTTCCTAAAACATAGATCTGACCATGTTACCCCGCTTCTCCTCTAAGGCTACTTGTTCCCTCCAGGATCAAGTTCTCTATTTGGTGCTTAAAGCCCTACGTAACCCAACCCTTTCTCACCTTTCCAGGCTTCTGGTACTTTACTCCTCTCCGTACACTTTATCACCCAGCTTTATTGGCCTATTTGCTGGAACTCCTTCATTACCCTCTGCCTCCTGACTCCTTTCCTTTTCATGGGCTGTGTCCCATGCCTCGAATCCTTTCCCTCTTCCTTACCATATCTTATCTTCCCTGGCTGTCTTCAAGATCCATTGTCTGAACAGTTTGAAATAAATCTATATTGTATAAGTCAAATTATACACATATATTTACTCCTGAGACTGAAATCAAAAATATTAATTTTATCCCTTTGGAAGGGTGACTCCATAGTTCTTTCCCTGGATGTGGATGACATTTTGCATCATGAGTCCTTTGGAAATGTTTTAGGTCCTTGCATTGCTGTGAGGGCCAAGTCTATCAAAACCAATCATTGCACACTGTGGCTGTTACTGTGTACAATGTTCTCCTGGTTCTACTCACTTCACTTAGCATCAGTTCATATAAGTCTATCCAAATATTTCTGAGGTGCACCTGTTCATCATTTCTTATAGCACAATAGTATTCCATTGCAACAAGTCCCCACCCACCTAGCACAGAGTGGATTTAAATACTAAATAGTAATTATTTCCCTTTTACCCAGGAACCCTGAGGGTCTTCTCCTCCAAGTTTGATTTTATTTTTTATTAAAGGGGCAACTTTTTTCTTGGGCAACTACTTATAGAAACCTATTCATTGAAAGAGTGTATTTCACTCAAAGTGAGAATGATAAGACCTTAGCCTGAAAAAGCCAGGGTCTCACATTGCATCCTGGGCCATCTCCAGCCATCCTGATGAAGATCAGGCCACTGGACCCAGATGGCTCAGGAGAAGAAAGTGATGCTGGTGACCTTACACAGCCCTCCCTCACTCAAATCAAAGTCAACTGTAAGTCATGGTCCTCATCAAGAACAAAGAATACACACACACACACACACACACACACACACACACACACACACACACACACACATCAAGATTCAGCTCAAATCCTATGACCTTTCCCAGCCCAACTTGCTGCCAAGATGTCCCACAGAACCTTGTCTTTTATGTACCTGATTATCTATATGTTGTCTCCCTCTTCAGAATGTGAGCTCCTTGAAAGCAAGAATATTTGTACGCTTCTTCGCATCCCCACCTCCCCAGAGACACTTTGGCCTGGGTCTAGGACAGATTCAGAGGACAGTTGCGGGGCTCAGCTGGACATCCCCTTGAGGCAAAAGCAGCAGGAATCTTAGTAATGGGACGCCCTGGTTCCAGGGACTTCCAGTAAACGCTTCTCCTTTCCTGTGTACTTTCCCAAGTCTTCTCATCTGCTTGCCTTACCAAAGTCAAAGGCTAAATCCTGGGCCTAATTCAGAATTCTTTGGGAATTTCACATGATTTGTTAAAGGACCAGATAAGAGGTACAGAAGAATACTGACTCCCTGTTAAAACATCATTAGGACAAATCCACTGACTCTCATTTGGTGGGATGGAGGTGGCCTCTAGAAAAAAACAGAAACTCATACTTGGGTTGGCATGTTCTCATTTTAATACGATGTATATGAATGTCTCCCTCGTACCTCCTTGTTTCTCACTATCTGATTCTGTGTAATATGGCAAGAGGTGACCCATCCATAATATCTATAGACTTTCTGATAATAATTTCTTTAGTTACAGTATATAAAGATAAATTGAGATAATATATATGAAAGCATTTTGCAAACTATAAAGTGCTATATAAATGCTAGCTATTGTTGGTTATTTTTAAAGTACTTTGTAATAAATGATTATAAGTTATTTCCTTCCTCCCTTTGCCTCTGACACATACTAGTTGGTGACCCTGGACAAATCACTTGACCTTTTAGCACTCTAGATGAGAGTTATCCAACTACTGGCCCTGAAAACCCTCTAGTACTAGAATTAGGTTAAAATGTAATTGGGAATTGTTTAACAAAAATGCAATACAGCATAGATAACATTAATTTGTGGTTGACATCACTGCTCTAGACAAATAGTCTAAGATTATAAATTGAAAAGAAACTGACAGTTTTCATTGGTTAAGGAAACTTACTTAACCAGGGAGATCCTTATACCAATGAATTCACTGATCTAGTTCCTATTCTATTATATCTACAAGTCCTTACCCATGTTCCTAGTCATTTACCATCTATATTTATATTATTTCTTTTCCAATCTTATTTGTAATATCTACCTACTTTGAAACTTACAGAATTCATTGAAAAGTCATACTTATCTCTACTTAAAATCCCAAAGACGCAGAATGGTATCATGGGTAGGTTTGACCTCTTAACCAGAAAGCACTGGGTTCAAATCTAGATTTTAATGCTGACTAGTTTTTTGACCTTGGATAAATCACTTATCCTCTTGATGCCCCAGTCTACTCTCCAAGATTAAAAACTGCAGAATTATATAATGTAGTTGTATATTATCTTTATATACCATAGCTCAGATGCAAAACCCTTCATATTCTGGCTCCATTTTACCTTTTCAGACATATGCATGATTCCCCTTCCTCTGCTTCCCAGGCCAGCCAAACTGGCCCACTCACTTGTCCTCATTCATGACATCTTTCCTCTTACCTCTTGCTTTTGCCCAGGCTGACTGCCATGCCTGGAAGACTCTCCCTCCTCTGCCTCTTACACTCTCCTATTCCTTCTAAATTCAGTTCAGTTTCCACCTTCCACAGGAAATATTTGCTCAGCCCCCAAGGTACTAGAATCTACCCCTGAAAATGATTTGGTTTTACATTGCATCTTTTTAATATTGACCTATACATGGACATCTTGCTTCCCCTGATAGAATATGAACTCCTTGAGGGCAGGTAACTTAGAGTTTTATCTGTGGATCCCCAGTGCCTGGTACATAGTAAGTACTTAATAAATGTTTATTTATTGGCTGGTCAATCAAATGGAGAGCATTGTCACAGATTGAAAGCCACCCCCCTCAGAAAAAATCATCTATCCTGTAAATCCTCTTTACTGACTTCTAAAATCACAGTGGAATGGGTTCTAAGGACTACATTAGGTTAGCCCACGTGTTGATTTAGCCCAGTCAATCAACAAGATGCATAGAGTACCTATTAAGAGTCAGATACCATGCTAGATTCTTGGATTATGAAGATACAGAATGAAACAACTAGTTCATATTCTAATAGGAATTCACAAGAACATCTATAAGTATATGCAGAATAAATATGATATTTCTTGGGAGGTAGAGTAAGAGTAATGTTGTTCAGTTGATAAGTCATGTCTGACTCTTCCTGACCCCACATGGCAAAGATCCTGGCATGGTTTGCCAATTCCTTCTCCAGCTCATTTTATAGAAGAAAGAACTAAGGCAAACAGGGTTAAGTGACTTGCCCAGGGTCACACAGTTAGAAAGTATCTGAGGCTACATTTGAACTGAGGTCCTCCTGACCCAATCCTTGCTCTCCCTGTTTCTTGACTGATCTCTCATTGATTCTTTCACTTAACATAGGTCATACTTACAAGAATATTATAGTATACAAAGATCTTACCTCAAAGCAACTTTATGAGATAGGTGGTTTGTTTTATAAAGGAGGAAACTGGCACTCTATCCACTGTACTACCTAACTATGGCAATAGAAAAAGCATCAGTAATAGCATCAGTTATTGCTAGTATTTATACAGTGCTTTAAAGTTTCTAAAGCATTTTACAAAAACATCTCATTTTCTCCTCACTACAGTCCTCAGAGGTAGCTGCTATCCTTATCCACATTTTACAGATGAGGAAGGTGAGGCAGACAGAGGTAAAGTACCTTGCTTGGGATCGTGCAACTAGAAAGTATCTGAAGCCATATTTGAACTCAGGACTTGTTGACTCTCCATCTCTCACTTGAGGGGACCAAGAAAAACTTGAGTTGGAAGTGAGTGCATGAGCTATATCCTGAAGGGAAAGAGGAACAACAAGGATGCCCTGTGCCCTTCCAGTCTGTGTATAAATATAGGTATAGCTCAGCTTGGTGATTTTCCCTTGGAATTTCCATCATCATCCTGGAAGCATTGTTTCACAGCTGACAAGTTTCCCTGGTCCTTGCTGTGCTTTCAGACTGCAAAAATTTGAAAATATCTAAAAGTTTGAAGATTACATAAGGAGCCGTTTTAGATTGTGGTGGGAGATTTATTATTCATGCAACCACTTGTAAATCTGAATATAGTTAGACAGAAGAAGGAGAGACAGAGAGGAGATGGGGGGTAGTGAGAGCAAGAAGAAGAAGATAGGGAGAAGTAGGAGAGAGAGAGAAGGAGAGAAGAAGAAAAGGAGAGAGAGAGGAAGACATGTGAGAGAGAGAGAGAGGAGGAGAGAGAGAGGAAGACGTGAGAGAGAAAGAGAAGAGGGGAAGGGGTAGAAGAGATTGAACGAGGAAGAGATAGAAGTAGAAGAGAGAGGAGAGAAGAAGAAAAGGAGAGAAAGAGAGAGAGGAAGACAGGAGAGAGAGAGAAAGAGAGGAGGGGAAGGGGTAGAAGAGACTGAAAGAGGAAGAGATAGAAGTAGAAGAGAGAGGAGAGAAGAAAAGGAGAGAAAGAGAGAGAGGAAGATGGGAGAGAGAGAGAAAGAGAGGAGGGGAAGGGGTAGAAGAGACTGAAAGAGGAAGAGAGAGAGATATTGAAACTTGGTGATAGTAATTGAACCCCTGAGAGATTTTTTATTCCTTTGTGAAATGAAGTCTAAGCAGTAATGTGTATTGGAATGGCCATGAGCTATGAACATTCCCCGGTAAAGGATTATTAGAAAGGAAACTGCAAAGAGGCCATAAGCTAAAGCCCAGCCCTTGGTTTTATTATTTATTTTTGCTGCCTTGATCATCTCTCTGTACTCATTTGGCTTGAAGGCCCAGACATTCCCTGTTGATTATCTCGGCTTGGCAGTGGGCTTTTGCTACACATTTTGATTCCTAATATGGTAGCAGGAGAGGGTTTTGTACAAGTTCCAGAGAGTTCCTCTCAGTTTGTGGAATGTGGCAAGGAAAGAATCCCACCGAGATGAAAAATGTGTGTATTTGGATTGATAACGAACAGAAAATGGGGGTAGCTTTGCCCTTAAAAGTTTCCTTGGGTTTTTATTGCCTGAACAAGTTGTTTTTAGATTTTTTTAAAAGGAGCATTTTAGAGGAATTAGTGCTTTGTTCCTATCTTGCACAGATTTTCATGGACATTTCAAAAAAAAATCACTTCTTAGATTGCTTGTTTTGTTTTGGTTTGGTTTTTTTTCACAAAGTCTCTTCTGTCGAAATGAAGTTCTCACCACCAGCTCACAGCCTACCAGCAGGCTGTCACGGTGCCTGGGAAGTTAGTTACAGAAAATAAAATGGCAGAGAAACTAAAATGTTATAGCTTTCATCTCCCCCAAAAGTGGGTAAAAGAATTGTTCATAAAATGTACACACACACACACACTGAGTAGTGGTTATAAGTCTGTGGAATTAATGCTAATAGCTATAAAAATTGAGTTGGACCAAATGGAGTGTCTTTTTGAGCCTATGAATAGACAGCAAGGTCCTCCAAGGTAAACTTATCTCTATGTATTATATGTGTGTGTGTATGGTAATATGTATCACACATATGAAAATGATCATATGTCACAAATATAATTATATTCATCCTATGTAATATATTGTTTATGATTATATATATATTATATATACAATAATATATTATATACATGTGTGTGTTTTGTGTGTGTGTGTGTTTGTGTATGTAATCTTATAGGGCCTTGTCATCTATTCATAGGCTCAAAATGACACTCAGTTTGGTTCAACTCAATTTTTTTAGCTATCAGAATTAACGCCATGGACCCATAACTATTGTTCAACTGACCTTACTGGAGACCAGTGACCATGCTCTTCACAAATCTATTTGTTATTTCACAGAAAACTCACCCTTGGGAAGATTTTTAAAGAGTTACCCTAGATTAGGGATTCTTAGCCTGGGATATACAGTCCCTCTCAAGGGGTACATATATAAAATTTCAGAAGGTCCACAAACTTGGATGGAAAAAAAATTACATCTTTATTGTCACTAACTTCTGGCCAAAATTCAGCATTTTTCTTTCAATCGTGAATGTAGGCATAAACATCATTATGAGGAAGAGTCCATAGATTTCACCAAGCTAATAAAGGAATCTCAATCTCTCTCTCTCTCTCTCTCTCTCTCTCTCTCTCTCTCTCTCTCTCTCTCTCTCTCTTTCTTTCTCTTTCTCTCTCACTCACTCACACTCACACACACACACACACACACACACATTAAGAACCCTCACCCTTTTATCACCTCAAGGCTCCCCCTTTGCTGATTTTTTAAAAAGTAAATTATTTTTACAAATATCATCTGCCTGCTGATTTAGGGTCACTGACCTTGCTTTGGAATTTGCCTAAAGAACTTTATATCACCTTTTCAAGCAAGCAAGCATCAAGGCAAAGGACTGTTACTTCAATGGGTAATCTCATTAGCTCCTGAGGATTTAATTAGCATCTCTTTACTGATGCTTCTCAAATCTACCTTTCTTCCCCATCTCTCTATTGACCTCCAATCTCAGATCTTCAGCTGACTTTTAAATATCTCAAATCTTAAATTCAATATGTCTAAAATAGAATTCATTATCTTTCCCGCTAAATCCTCCCCCTCTCCTACCTTCCTGTATTAGTGTAGAGGGCAACACCATCCTCCCAGTCCCATAGTTTCACAATCTAGGAAACATTCCAGATCCCTCACTATGTCTCACCCCCATATCCAATCGCTTGCCGGTGCCTGTTGATTTTACCTTTCCAACATCTCAAATATGCTCCCATCCCTCTTCTGATACTGCAGCTAGTTTAATGTGCACTTTTATCACTTCATGCCTAGATTACTACAGTAGCCTGAGGATGGGTCAGCCTGACTCAAGTCTTTCTTCAATCCATTCAGCCTCTAAAGTGATTTTCCCAAAACACAGATCTGACCATGTCACCTTCCTACACCATAAACTTCAGTGGCTCCCTATTGCCTCTAGGAACAAATACAAAATATTCTGTTTGGTATTCAAAGCCCTTCATAGCACAGTCCCCTCCTATCTCTCCAGTCTCCTTACATCTCACTCCCCAACATGTGCTCTTTAGACACTCCATCTCTGGGCTCCAACTATTTTCTCTGTTTTTTTTCCCATTCCTGGAACACCGTCCCTTCTCCACTATAATTCTCCCTGGTTTCCCTTAAGTCCTAACTAAATTCTATCTTCTATAGAAAACCTTCCCCAATTTTTCTAAATTCCAGTGCCTTCCCTAGGTTAATTATTCCCTATTTCTCCTATCGATAGCTTGCTTTGTATATATTTGTTTGCATGTCATCTCCCTCATTAGATTGTAAAGGGAACAGAGACTGTTTTTTCCCTTTTTTTCTGTGCATAGCACAGATGCATAGCACAATGCCAAGCACATAATAGGTGCTTAATAAATGTTTATTGAATTGTTAATAGAATGACTCTTTCCATTAGCAGCTAAGCAATATACTGTATTGAGAACTGGCCTTGGAGGCAGAAAAACGAGTTCAAATCCTGTTTCAGCCACTTCCTAGCTATGTTATCCTAGACACTTAGCCTCGCTCATCCTTGTTTTTTTTCCCTCTGTACATCAGAGATAGGAACAAAGGTTCAGATGAGATGATATATGCAATGTGCTTTGCAAGGCTCAAAGTGTTATATAAGTGTTTTGTAAGTGTTATCTATCATCCTATCTGTTCACCTTATGGGGGAGTTTGCTGGTACAGCTGTTGGTGTTTAAATTGCTGGCCCCAGAATAGTTGGAGATGCAAAGCACAGTCAGTTTGGGGAGCATTCCAGACAAAAGCCTCCCTTTGCCTAGTTACCAAGGAGCTGCAGTCAGGCTGAGAAGCCAAAGCCTATTTCAGATCAGTCTGTTCACATGTTCACAGTATCAGAGATTCCTGTATCCAAAGGACCTTAGAGGCCATTCATTTTAGCACAACCTCCATTTTCGAGTGAAGAAGCAGAAATTGAGGAAGGTGACTTATCCCAGGCCAAGGTACAAAGTGACAGGTGGGTTTGGAGCACCAGTCTCGGCTCTTTCAAGATAGGGTTTGTTTCTACTCTGTCTCCATGAAAGCAGAAGAGACTTATGGGGCCAGATGTGGAATTTTTATCATGAGAGAACATAACAACAGAAGCTGCAGTCTGTAACTTAACTTTATGTAATTCTTAAGTAGTATGCCAGCCTAAGAGAAATCTAGTCCCCATTCCCCAAAGCTCTAGTGAAGGGTCCAAAAGACCGCGTCAACCAAGGTGTCCCACAGTTAATCATCCTTTGTCAAGAAGAGGCAGCCATCATTCTAACAAGCATTGTTTCCAGCCAGGAAGACCTTGTCTTTCTTATGTGATTTATGGGTTTTCCTTCCATGGCAGATGTTCCCTTGAGTAGATGCTGTCAAGGCTGTGTCTCAGGCAGAATGGCAAGGAGAAATATTCTGAGCCATTCAGATTTAATTTGGGGAGTCAGTGAACCACAAGATGTCTACTCAACGACTTATATACCAAACAGGATATCTGCTGCCTAAATTCAGTACAGGTATCTAAGCTGAAAACTTCCTCGTGCCTTGAAATTTCTGATGGTATGTCACATTTCACAGCATTTGAAGCCCCTGGCAAAGTGTAATAAGTAGCCATGTCACAACGTGTCAGTCAGACATCAATGTGCACTGCTCCCTGGCATTTACTAAATGAAGAATTTGAAATCACCCAGGGCAGAGGTCACAGAACGAGTAATATAACAAGCATAGTAGGACTGTTACATGTTCCTGCTCTTATTGTGAAGAAACTACCCTTTGGGACAATCACTTGTCTTTGGGAGGGTTAACTCTGGCCTAATGCCAGATATCATGTAATAAATTATTAAGTATTAACAATGCTCTTCAAGCAAAGAGGTTTGCTCACCATATATAGTTTGTTCACCAAAGAATCAATCTCAGACCAGAAAATTTCACAAAAATCATCCACTTGGATACTAAAGTAGAAATAAGGATATAGATAAATTTTAAATTTTAAGATAAAGTAAGGTTAAAGACAAAATTTATCCTTTAGAATCAAAACCAATGAGGCAGAGGGTGCAGATTCTGTAATATAGTACTAATATAGTACCCTGTTTGAAAGCAATATTGCAATATGCAATGAGAGTCTTAAAATTGATCAGGACTTTTTGGCTGATGATTCCATTGCTAGTTCTTAATTTTAAAAAATGGATTTACTTATACAAAAAACAAAATTCATACCTACTTTATTTATAATAGCAAAATATTGGAAATAACCTATATATCCAACCATAGAAGAATGGATAAATTGTTATATTAATGTAATAGTCGGTTCTTAATGATTTCTTGATGATTTATAGGAAGATTGTAGCCCAGTGGATAGAACACTGGATCTGAAGTAGAAAAGACACCTTCCTGAGTTCAAATCCCACCAAAGACGCTTAGTAGCTGCATGACTCTGGGCAAATCACTTAACCTTATTTACCTCAATTTCCTCAGCTGTGAAATGAGCTACAGAAGGAAATGGTAAACCACTCCAGCATCTTTTCCAAGAAAACACCCAAATGGGGAGTCACAAAGAGTCAGATACAACTGAACACAATGGGACCATTAAACATACAAGAAAATATGGAAAGGTCTATACAAAGTGATGTACTGTAAAATCATCAGAATCCTTTATTCTTTATGGTATAACTGCATACAAAAAGAAGGAAAGAGAAGAGCAAAGGAAAGAAAAAGGAGAGGAAGGGGAAGAGGAAAGGAAGAGGGAGGGGAAGAGAGGAAAGAAGAAAAGATAAGGGAAGAAACAGCTTAGGATAGTGGTAAAAATACTAGGTTTAGTCCTGGAATCATAAATCTTTAGCCAAAAGTGGGTCAAAGGTCATCTAGCTGAACCTCCTCATTTTAGATAAAAGGAAATTGAGACCAAAGAAGGCTAAATCACTATTCCAAGTCAGACTACCCAAATTTGAGTGGCCTTGGGCAAATCACTTTGGATCTCAGTTTCCTCACCAGTCAAATTGAGGAACTGGATTAGATGAACTCCAAGATTTCTTTCATCTCAAATCTGAAAAAAAAAAATATGAATCTCTAAGATTCCTTCAGGCTTTCAATCTATGATCTAAATGAGATATTTTGCTAATCTTCAAGTCCTATAAAAATTTGAGCTTTTTCCTAAAGAGCCTTGCAAAACATATAGTGCTACATAAATGGGTAGGGAGGAAGCATTTATGTAGATCCTACTTTGTGCCAGGCACAAAATGTGTTTCATTTGATCCTTACCACAACCCTGCAAGGTGGGTGCTGTAATTGTCCTTATTTTACAATTGAGGAAACTGAGGCAAACAGAGGTTAAATGACTTGTCCAGAATCACAGAGGTAGTAAATATCTGAGGCTGGATTTAAACTCAGGTCTTCCTGACTCCAGGTCCAGTGCTTTTTACACTGCACCATCAGCTCCCTCTATATACAGCTAGCCTATAAATATTAGCTGTCCTTATCCTGTGATCACATAAAAAAATGTTCTGAAAAGGACTGCCAAAGATGTCAAAAAATTTCCAAGATGGTAAGAAAAAAATTATCTGGCTAATTTAATATTTTCTGTTTCTAAATGCCTGCCAAAGGCATGAAGTTCATTTGAGTTTACCTTGCAATATTTCTTACCCACTACCAAAAAAGATTTGGCATTTTGATTGACATTCCTTTGGTAAATATAGAGATAATGAGGTGTGGCAAGAAAGGTCAGAAGACTCTAATTTGGACCCCATATCTAACACTTATTAGGTGTGTGACCTAGGAAAAATACTCAGCTTGTCTCAGCTTCCTTCTATCTAAAATGTGAATATTGATACTTATATTACTCAATTCCCAGGACTAGTATAAGGATGACGTTTTGTAAAGTTAGATTGCCAAATAAATGTGAGTTGTTATTATATTTAGAAAAAGAGATACTGGTATTGCAAACGAGTTATAGATATCATTTAATTCAACCCTTTCAGCTCAGATCAGGAAACTGAGGCTCAGACAGCTTTTTTTACTTTAAAAGTGGGAAGGATGAGAAAAGAAGAGGAAAAGGAAGAGGGAGAGGAGGAAAAAGAGGAAGAGAGAAATGGCATTTTAACCTTTGTAATTTAACTTGAGATTTTGTCAAAGAATTTTAAAATCCTCAGTTAAAGGACTACTAAACACCCACAAATAATTACTATTACTGATTTTACCCTAAAATAATACAGAAATGATTCTAATATTTATTTACTAAATAAGAAAAATATCAAAGAAAAAATATCCAGTTACATAAACATCTCAAGTTGCAACATATCAAAATTTTTCAGCTTTAAAGAAAAGCTAAAATTAACATTTCTTTATGTTTAAGTCATTATGAAAAATATGTGATATAAAAGGTGTGATAAGTTCTTGAAAATGAATATATCCTTCAGTGTAATGTAATAAAGAATGCGGCTTCCTTCTCAACTGAACGGTAAAGAAATCAAGTCTTTTGAGCCTTATTTTTGTCAGATACTATTTGAAAGCACACAGATATTGAATTGTATTTTTTATTCTTTCTGTTCTTCATGGTTCCTACAGTTTTACCTGACAGTGATTTGATATTTTTAACTAAATCCTATGAATTGTAAAATATATCTCTATCATATTGTCAGCTGTCCAAAGCTCCCAAGTTTACTACAGCTGAGAAAAGTCCAATGAGTGGATAATGCTTTTGACATTTGTCACTCATGATTTGGGGGTTGTTGGGATTTCACCCCTACCCTTCATTCACATTTATTGAATTTACTTAAATTTTGTATCAATGCCAGTGCATTATAATTGAAGCTTCATTTTTTTTCATATACCAGGCAACTCATTTTTATTTCAAAAGGAGAGTGCTATAGATTGATTCTCTTTAAGCCTTTGGGCGGGGAGGGAGAGACAGAGACAGGCAGATGGAGAGGGGTAGAGAGAGAGAGAGACAAAAAGAAGGGAGGGGAAAGAGGAAAGGCATGGAGAGAAAGATAAGAGACAGAGAGGGAGAGAGGGGGGAGAGGGAAAGAGGGAGAGAGGGGGAAAGGAAGGGAAAGAGGGAAGGAAGGGAGAAGAGAGAGGGGGAGAGGGAGAGCTAGAATGAAATAAGCACAGATCAACTCATTCCCTTTTCCCTGACTTCATGTCTTTCCTGTGAAACTAGACTTGGTTTCAGGAAAACCTGAAATCAAATCCATCCTCAGACACTTACTAGCTGTGTGAGACTACACAGATTATTTAACCTTTGTTAGCTTAATTTGCTTCTCTCTAAAAGAGAGATAATAGTCATAAGACCTCCCTCGCAGGTCTCTTGTGAAATTCTATGCAAACCTCCAAGTGTTATGTAAACATAACTTTAGCCATTTTATTTTTATCATTCTGAATTATGCTTCTCCCCACCTCTCCCTCCCCTTGTGCTTCCATCATCTGTAACAGAGAATGAGGAGCTCAGCACAGCTGGCAGATCATCTGGGAATCTGGCATTCTTCTTGTGGGTCAGCTGGGATTCCGTAAACTAATTCAGATGTTTCAGCTTCCAAAGAAGACTTAATTGGGAGATGAGAATGTCAGAAAAGTCACTTTCAGCAGTGACAAAAGTATATGTCTTGAACACTAACTTCCTCAGGTAGCTTTAGCTCCCAAGTCCTAAAGGGAGAGATACAGTAAGTAGCAAGGGGCCAGAGAGGCAGGGAGAAGGGTAATATACATCTGTGTGATGTACTGTGCACCACTTCCTGCCTGCCCCCACTAGGGACGCCTCTGACATTCTTCTTTATCAACAGCTCCCTTTTTCCTTGCTCTGCTTCTTGAACTCCTATGACCCCCTTCTAAATGATTTCCTCCTCCAGCCATCCTTCCATCCAGTCATCACTCCTGGAGTTGGTGGTGTCTCAGGGTAACAAATGTCCCAGTGCTGAGAACCGCCTCTGCACTCCCCATCCCTTCAGGAGAGAAGCAGGGGCTCAGCACTGCAGAATTCAATCATCATTTAGAAGGGTGGGGCTTTGGTTTTGTTTTTAAAGTGCAGGAACAGACATGTTGGCCTGTGTAGTCTCTTAGGTAATCTAATTAGGAAAGCACAGTACCTGATCATAAAATGGTATTGCAAAAAATACCAAGAAGAAGGAAAGGAAAGCAAGGGAAGGAAGGAAGGGAGGAAGGGAGGAAGGAAGGAAGGAAGAAAGGAAGGAAGGAAAGAAGAAAGGAGGGAGGGAGGGAGGGAAGGAAGGAAGGAAGGGATGAAAAAGTAAATAGAGAGGAAAGAAGGAGAAAAAGAAAGAGAAAGAGGGAGGGAAGGAAGAAAAGAAGAAAGAGAGTGAGGGAAAGAGGAAGAGAAAGAAAAAAGGAAGGAACAATAGTAGTGATTTTTCATCCTAGAAAGATACACACTTGCTGCCTTTTCTTCTCAGTTATATTGTTCATGTTGCTGTTAAGGAATAAAGAGTATTTTAAGGGTATAGTGTCCTGTCCAGTCCTTTTTGCAATTTTAACCTGTACCAAAGTCCTATTAAATCTAGAGTTGTATGGAGTGAAGGTCACATTCAAAGGAGGATTTTTTAAAACAAATTCAATATGAAATTTTGGTCTAGTTAATGTTTTGAAATATTTCAATCCCTGAAGTCATCTTTTTTTCCTTCCAAGCTTTCTACCTGCTCCCAATGGTAAAGTCACAAATCAAACAGAATTTGCCTCTGCCTTTATAATTGCCCCCATCATGACTATTTAGAGGGGCAGCACAGCCCAGTGTATACAGGTCAGGCCCAGGATAAGTAGATAGCGTTGAAATTGGAGTGTGGAAGACCTGGGTTCAAGTCCTGTCTCAGACACTTACTAGGTATACCCCTGAGCAAGTGTCTTAATCTCTTTTAACTTCAGTTTGCCTAGCTGGGGTTAATAATAATACTTCACAGGGTTGTTGTAAGGAACAAATGTGATAATACATGTAAGAAGCTTTGCAAACCTCAAGGTGCTGTATAAAATGTTAGCTATTATTATTTAGATTCGACTCATTAAACACACGTCTCCCTTTAAATTCAAAATATTGTTGCAATATTGGCTTAAGTGAAATTGAGAAGATTGGATCATGTATTCTGTCAACTAAGTGCGCTCAATTAAGTTTTCATTCTTTTATCATAAAGGCATTGCTTTGGCCTCCAGAAGTGTCCATTGGTGTACAAAGGAATCTCCTTGAAGAAATCTTTCCTCTCTCTCAATCACCACTACCACTGCCAAAAGAATTTTTCTATGTATTGTATTCACACCTATTTACTTTGAGGAAACGTGGCACAATGTCATATTTAAATCAAATGCCCCATCACAAGGATGACTTACTGGTTCCCAATCAGTCCTCACTGACTCTATGGCAGGTAGCCTGCTAAAGTGCTGGAGATACACAGAAAGTCAACCCGTTCCTGCACTCTATATTCTAACAAGGTAGACAATGAATGACTACACATTGAAATTGATAGATATTTAATTGAAAATTCATACAAAGTGTATCAATGTCATTTTAACAGGAAGAGCACTGGAGGGATTATGAAAAGCTTCATGTAGAAGTTGGTTTTTGAGCTGAGTTTTGAAGGAAGTCAGAGTTTCAAGAGATGGAGATAGAGAGCATCTTCCATTGAGTATGGCTTTCCTCATTTGAAAGACTAAGGGGTCCCCCTTTACCCCAGCTCTGATGTTCTGAGGTTTGATTATAAGCCTTTTGCATCCAAATAGTAACTATTTTTTAAGCCTTTAAACATTTCATTCAGGTTCTTCTTAAAGAAGGTGGGTTATTTCATATACAGCTTCATCCACTGGGAATTACTTTCCTAGCAATGACATTTTTTATTCTATTAGAAATCTCCCAACTTTTATCCTTTCGTCTTTCCTTACAGAGGGTTAGACATTCACCATCTTTTTAGAGTTAAAAAGGTCCCCAGATATCATCTAGTCCAACCTCCTCCTCATTTTTCAGAAATGTTGAAAGGTTTAATAAGTTACCTAAGATCACCTACGGAAAGATGTCTTAGAGCAGGATTAGAATTCAAATCCTCTGACTTGGATTCTAGTACTCTTTCCACTACATAGCATTTAACTCCTGACTATATTTGACTGATTCAATTCAATAATAATTTTTTAAAAAACCAATTATGTGCAAGATATTAGATACCGGGTTACAAAAGTGAAATGGAACTGTCCCCTCCAAGAAACTTACAAAGTAGTGGTATACTGCAATCAGGAAAGCACACTTATTAGCTGTGTGACCCTGAACAAGTCACTTAACCCTGTTTGCATCAGTTTCCTCATCTGTAGAATGAGATGGAGAAGGAAATGGCAAACCACTCCAGTATCTTTGCCAAATAGGGTCATGAAGAGTCTGACATGACTGAATGATAACAACCACAAAAGCAGGAAGGGGATGGATACCTCTGAGCATCTCCTGGGTCATGACCACTCAAAAAGATGTGAGTGCTTACAGTAACCTAGTTAAGTAAAAGAACCCAACATGAGTGTCTTTTCTAATAGGTTGCAGACATTTAGTCACTCAACTATGGGCCACTCCTCCTAAATAAACCATGCTAGACCCAGATTGTGTTTATCAAAAAGTTATTTTTGCAAAGGAATTTGGAGGGCACAGACTTGGGTCTTACTGTGCTAGTCTGGTGCCTTCATTATTATTCCCCACCCAAACACAAAATCCTCACTTGGTTACCTTGAGGGTTGGTTACCTTGGAGACGATCATCCTTACTCTGATGACCTACTTAAAGGAATTTTTTAACATTCCTGGAGAGTATAACCATGGCTAAATACTGACAAATTGCAGGCTGCTGCTCTTTCTTTCTTTCATTTTCTTTTTTAAATGTCCTTACTGCCAACTTAGTACTCAGTTCAAGGAAGCATGCATCCTATGTGTCTAGCATTGTTCATAATTAGGGTGTTTTTCAAATGTTTCTGTGCAATATGACTTGGCCTTAAGAAGAATTCCACAAGTAGAGGAAGGCAGTGCAAACAACCCCATGAGTTATTGGAGCACAGAGAAAAATTTTCACTTTCTCTGTCCTCTGAAATACACCGCCATGGTTGTATTGATTTCTTAACAATGTGAACATATTTTCCATCTCCACTGGATAGCTGCTTCTTTCTTTCTCTGTCTTAGTCTACCTAAGGTTTTTCTCGCCAGGGGGGAGAGAGACAAAGAGGGGTATTGATTGTGGTAAACCAACTGAATGGCCATGGAACACTCTCTAAATGAAACTGTGATGGTTTTTGGATTCCTTCCTTGTTAAACCAAAATGAGTCTATATTTTCATTCTCACGTATTTCAATAAAGTTTGTCTTTTAGGCTGTATTTAGAACGGTCTTTCATGAGTTGAAGCCTCCTCCAGTGTGTCACTCACTAATCAGGGCCAAAGCTCTTGGCTTTGGAGGTGGAGAGCTTTCAGCATAGGGCAACAGAGATGATAAAGCCCCTCAGAATCACAACAGATGAGTACCCTTGAAGAAACTGGCAATGTTTAGTGTAGGTAAGAGAAGTAAGTCTCAGAGAGAACATGATAACTGAGCTCAAATATTTAAAGGTGAAAGAGAAAAGAGTCTTATTAGAGCTAGAAAGCAAAATGAGGAGATTGGTGTGGAAGTTAAAAAGAAACTATTTAGGCCAATTATTAGGAAAAACTTCCAAACTGTTAGAAGTGACCAAAGTGGAGTGGGCTGCCTTGGGCGATAGTGGTTTCAACCTCATTGGAGGTCTTCAAGCAAAGGCTGGGTGATCATCCACGAGAGATTCAAAGCCAGAAGGCGCCATTCACACCATCATATTCAACTCTCTCATTTGATGGATGACAAATCTGAGATTCAGGGAAGTGGAGAGACTTGCTCAAGGTTTTACAGGTAGTAAGCCACCATGCTGATTCTGTATATAGTATTGTGTGCTGAAACTCAAGAGACATGGGTTCCAAATCCTATTCTGCCACTAATTTACTTTAAAAAAAAAATGCATGAGTCATTTGAACTCTCTGGACCACAGTTTCTTCATCTAAAAAATGAAGATATTAGATTACATGGCCTTCCAACCCTAATAGTCCTATCAGAGTGACCAAAGCTTTGATCTTAGAAACCTCAGTTTACTAATATTTAAAACTGGGGATGCTAATACTTGAACTATTTGTCTTTTAAGATTATTGTAAAGAAGACATCTTATAAGTTCTAAAGTAACATGTAAATGTTAATTTTTTACTTTTCTGGCCTCTTCCTGACCTTTCCAGGTTAGACTGCAAAGGAAGGGATGAGGTCATCTGTCTCTTTCTTTTCTATCTTTCCAAGCAAAGAACATTGTCTACGTTGGGCACACAGCACTCCCATGGTTTGGATCAGGTTTTCAACAACATTTCCAATTTTTATTTTTGTTGTTGAGTTGTTTCAATCATGTTTGACGATCTGTGATCCCATCTGGGGTTTTATTAGCCAAGATACTGGACTGGCTTGATATTTCTTTCTTCAGTGTTTCCAATAGAGAAAGGAAAACTGACAGTCAGCTCCTTCTCCAAATTTCCTTTCTTATCATCATCTCTGCAATAGAATGTAAGCTCCTTGGGGCCAGTGAGTGTTTATTTTTGTCATCTGGGTAACACAATGAATAAAGCACTAGACCTGGAGTTAGGAAAACCGGAGTTGAATTCCAGCCTCAGACACTTTTTAGTTATGTGACTCCAGCAAGTCACTGAACCTCTGCCTATGTTTCCTCATCTGTAAAATGGGGATAGTAAAGACACCTACCTCCCTGAGTTGTTGTGGGGATCAAATGAGATAATATTTGTAAAGTGCTTTGCAAACCTTAAAGGACTTTAAAAATATTGTTGTTGTTATTTTCTCTGGATCTCAAGCACTTAATGCCATGCTTGGGACATAGTAAGCTCTTAATAAATCCCTCTGGATTATTTGGCTAGTCATTGCAAGTTGCCCATAAGTATCTTTCACAAATATTTGTTTTTATTCACAATTTTTTCTATTAATAATCCTAATAGATTAACTGTTCTCTATTTATTTAACCAAAAGCAATTCCTCTAGGAAATCAACTACCACAATTGCCAACTTCTTTCTTCTGACTTAAATTTCTTTTTCTTAAAAAAAATAAAATAAATATTTTCCTGTGTCATCTTCCCTATTTCTAGTAGCTCACATTTTTTTTAACCAGACTTGTGATTTCATCAGCATCAGACACTCCTAAAAAAAAAACTTAGTCTACAAAGGCAGATATTGCTATATCTGTTTTAGAATATATATAAAGAGAGAGAGAGAAACTGACAGACAGAGAGAAAGAGAGAGAGAAGCTTGGTGATTTGTCTGAAACACTTAGAGGTAAAGTCCAGAGGTCATCCAGCCCTTGAACGACATAAACTATACAGATATGACCTATATTGAATTGCCTGCCTTCCCAAAGGGAAGTGGGTGGGGAGGGAGGGATGGGGAGAAGTTGGAACTCAAAGTTTTAGGCACAACTGTTAGATATTGTTCTTGCTACTAGGAATAAGAAATACAAGTAATGGGGAATAAAAAGTTATCTGGCCCTACAGGATGAAAGAGTAGATGGGGACAAGGGAAGGGAGGGATGATAGAAGAGAGGGCAGATTGGTGATAGGGGAAATTAGAATGCTCAGTGTTTTGGGGTCGGGGAGGGGACAAATGGGGAGAAAATTTGGAACCCAAAATTTTGTGAAAATGAATGTAAAAAGTTAAATAAATAAATTTAATTAAAGAAAACCCCAGATGGGTTCACAAAGTGTCAGACATGACTGAAACGACTGAAGACACACATGAAAGGAAGAAATGACATTCTGGCCTGCCATCAAGGAGTGGGACTTTAAGAATAATGGATTCTAAGTTAAAGTTAAATTATAGCTCATCAATAGTTAATTAAAAATCACTACTGCTCCTGACTTAGAAAAGATGGAAAAAGTTGTCTGGGAGTGTTGGAGTCATTGATTGGTTGAGTTGAAAATATGGTCATAAAGATATTTATCCTTGAAAAAATACTTGCAGCCTCTCTTTTTTATTTATAATAATATTTATTATTATATTTATTATCGAATAGAAGTGTGGGATGAGAGGCAACTTGATCTAAGGGATGGTGAGCTTGGCTGGAACTACTGAAGTCCTTGGTTGAGTTCCTGCCTCTGTCGTTCAAGGGCTGAAAAGTTACGTGTTACAAATATTGTCTTTCCATGTAGGAATGTAAACAGTTCAACTTTAGTAAGTCCCTTATGACTTCTCTTTGCTGTTTACCTTTTCATGCTTCTTCTCATTCTTGTGTTTGAAAGTCAAATTTTCTTTTTCAGCTCTGCTCTTTTCATCAATCAAGTCCTCTATTTCATTGAAAAGCCATTTTTTCCCCTGAAGTATTATACTCAGTTTTGCTGGGTAGGTGATTCTTGGTTTTAGTCCTAGTTCCTTTGACTTCTGGAATATCCTATTCCACACCCTTCAATCCCTTAATGTTGAAGCTGCTAGATCTTGTGTTATTCTGATTGTATTTCCACAATACTGGAATTGTTTCTTTCT
>CM053770.1:209936808-209950399 GCA_028658325.1 Potorous gilbertii
TAGACTATCAAGTCAGTTTTCCTTGATAATTTCATGAAAGATGATGTCTAGGCTCTTTTTTTGATCATGGCTTTCCGGTAGTCCCATAATTTTTAAGTTGTCTCTCCTGGATCAGTGAGACCTTCAACAATGGATCCAAGCTCCTGCCTGCTTTGGGAACCCCTGTCCTCTGCTGCCTCCACTGCTGCCTCCCAAGGGGGCCCGAGTTATGGAGACACCCTGCTCCCCGCTTGGCCAGCCAAACAGGTTCTCTCACTGACCTTTGGCGCCTGTGGGTGGAGGGAACCTGCTTGGCCACTGGAGATCCTGTCCCTGAAGCCTGCTCAGATCTGCTCCTCTCGGTGCCATGCGGCCAAGGCAGGGCTGGGCTCTGCTCTGGGTCCAGTGCGCGATGGACCTTTGTTGGTTTTTCAGGGCTCTCTGGAACAGAAATCTCCTCCACTCCATTGTTGTGGGGCTTCCGCTGCTCCAGAATTTGTTGGGAGTTCTTCTTTATAGATATTTTATGGGCTGTGGGTTCGGAGCTAGCATATGTGAGTCTTTCTACTCTGCCATCTTGGCTCCTCCCCCCCATTTGGGGTTTTCTTAACAAAAACACAAGAGCAGTTTGCCATTTCCTTCTCCGGCTCATTTTACAGATGAGAAAACTGAGGAACACAGGATTAAGAGACTGTCCAGAATCAAATAACAAGTGTCTCAGTTGATCTTCACAACAATCCCAAGGAATAGATGCTTCCATTATTACCTCCATATTGAAGTTAAGGAAACTGAAACAGGTAGAGTTTAAGTTACTTGCTCAGAGTCCCATAACTAGTAAATGCCTGAGGCTGTATTTGAACTTAGGTCTTCTTGATTCCAGGCCCAGTCCTCTATCTACTTTGCCACCAGATGCTTACATACATATGTTTGTCTCCTCTAGTACAAATTCCTTGAGGATACAGACTCTTTTGCTTTTGTCTTTTGTTTCCCTAGAACCTAATACAGAGCCTGACACATAGCAGGTCCTTACTAAATAGTCACTGCCTCTCCAATAGATCCTTCAAATGTGCTAGAGCCTTTCTCTCTTCTTTCAGTTACTGAAGATTCTCTTGCACTATTTTACGTGTCGATCTATTATCTCCTCACTACGTGATCATCCCATCTCCCTCCACAGTCATGCATGCCCTTGCTCATGTGTTTTATACAAATTTTCATGTAAGTCAGGGATGTCATTAAGGAAATTCACCCATGATAGGAAGAAAAGGTGGGCTGATCACATAGCTAGGGGGAAGGATGACCAGTAACCCAACCTGAGCACTCCACTGCTACCCTGCAATGTTGATAAAGGCCTCCAGCATCTTGGGTGGACATCCTGTGGCAGATTTATAGAGAAACCAAGGACAAGAATCACACAGGATGGGCAGGCATGAATGAGCTACAAGCTGCCATGTTGGATGGATACAGCAAATCAGTAAGGTTCATTTGGATATTAGAGGCCAGCCAATTCACATTGCTCTGAATCATGGGATCACAGAAACTCCAAGTTGGGATGTCGTAAACACCCTGGTTTGAATCCCAGGAAATAGGAGCCTTTTGTAAAATAGAGGTAATAATATATTTCTGATAGGGTTGGATTTATGGGGAAAATTCTTTCCAAAACTGGAAGCTATAAAAACAGCTACCGTACGTGACATTATTGCCCAGAACTAGAAGACAGATCTGTTGGCCTGCCAGTTTTCAGTTGGCATGATTGGCATGTGTGAGGGACCCACAAAAGAACACAGTATGTCCTAGATGCATACAGTGCAAAACATAAAAATGAGCTGATTTGCAAACTAGGAATGAAGACTGCTAGGAGAACCTGGCTTATCCAGGATGATTTGGCGTCTTCTAAAACACTACAAGTTTCCCCAGAATGGATTCAATTCTTCTAAGGATGCCTAGAAGTAGAATGGAGGCCAGAGGAAGGGTTGTGCCCCTTCTTGCCCCAAAATTATAATTCCAACATTCTACACTATAACAGTGACAACAGCACAATAGCTAGCATTTCTATAGTACTTTAAGAATGCAAAACAATCCTCACAACTAGCCTGGGAAGTAGATGCTATAATTCTCCCTATTTTACATCTGAGAAAAGTGACTTGCCTGAGGGTCATACAACTAATAAGGGTCTAAGGCAAGATTTGAACTCAGGTCTTCCTGACTCCAAGCCTAGCATTCTAGGCACTGTACCACCTAGCTGCCTACAATGTAGTAGCCAATGGTTACTGACTGCTTCTCCTCTGTACACATAATCCTTAGAGGTCCTTCTAGCCATCAAACATGGAAAGCAGCACAGCAGACAAGCCTCAGTGGTCCAAGAAAACTTGGAGACATGAGTGTCACTAACAGCCAATAAACCCTTTCAAAGCTTGTGTCCCCATGCCAAAGATGTCAAACCAAGAGGTAGAATGGTACATTATGGTGTAGGGGGCAAAATGATAGAATTCAAGTCAAAAAGACCTGAGTTCAAATCCTCCCGAAGGTGACACTGGGCAAGTCATTGAAACCTCTGTTTGTCCCAATTTCCTTGTGTATAAAAAAGATAGTAATAGTACGTACCTCCCTGGGCTATTGTGAAAATCAAATGAGAAAATGTGTAAAAGCTCTCTGTAAACCTTAAAGCACTATATAAATGCTAGTTAATTAATGATGCATTAGAAAAGGACCTGAGTTCAAAGCTCACCTCTGTTTCCTATTTGTCATTTCAACTGCTTATATTTCAGTTTCTTGATCTACGAAGTGAAGGAGTTAGGCTAGCCAACCTGTAAGGTCCTCTCTAGATAGTCCTATAACAGGGCTATTGCTGTTACTATTAACAATTGCCTATTCTATAAAATTTTGCTGTTACCGTATCATTTTTCAGTTGAGTCCGACTCTCTGTGACTCTGGGGTTTTCTTGGCAAAAATGCTGGAATGGTTTGCCATTTTCTTCTCTAGCTTTTTTCACATTGAGAAACGGAAGCAAACAGGATTAAGGGACTTGCCCAGGATCACACAGCTATAAGTGTCTCAGAGGCCAAATGTGAAGTCAGAAGATGAGTTTTTCTGACTCCAAGTCCAGCACTCTACCCACTGCACCTCCTAGCTGCCCACTTTATGTAATGTCTTACAGTTAACCAAGCACCTCACACATGATTTCTGAAATAGGTGGTGCAAATAATTATATCCCCCATCTCCCAATGAGGAGACTGAGAAAGGTATCCTGACGAGATAGTCACATGGTGACAAGATCTCCCGACTCCAGGTCTAGCATCTTTTCTCCTGAGTCCCACTTCCTCACTAAATGGTCAGTAGTTGAAGTGACTCTTAAGTCAGCTTTATATTCTGCATAGCATCTAGCCTAGAAATCTGTGTAGAGTGAAGATTAGGAAATATGGCTCCAATGTTGCATCACTCAACGAATGACTGCTCGAAAATAGTAAAGCTACAGAGGAAACCTTTCAAGAAGGGATTTGTTGAACATTATCAGTGCCTGATATATACCACATAAGGAGGTCCCTAAGTACATGATACTACATTATTTTAATATAATATCCACTGAATTCGTTTGCCATCTATCATTATATATTTACCAAAAAATAATTTATTCTGCATATGAAAATTCATCATTCATAAAGTTTCTCATCTACAGGGAGAAATAATAATATCTGATATTTCTTAGGTTGGCCACAGAGAAGGTATGAGAGGCGGCTTATAGACTGCCTGGGTACTTCTTTGGTGTTGATATAATGTCAAAGGGTCTGGAAGACATAACGAGCTGACCATCTACAAAGGAATGAAGGAAGGAAGGAGGGAGAAGGAAAAAAGGAAGGAAGGGAAGAAAGATAAAAGAAGCAGAGGAAAGAAGGGAGGGAGGGAGAAAGCAAGGAAGGGAGGGAGGGAGAGGAAGAAAGAAAAGAAGGAAAGGGAAGAAAGAAAAGGAAGAAGAAACAGGAAAAAAGGAAGGAAGGAAGGAAAAAAGGAAGGGAGAGAGGAAGGAAAAGAGGAAGGAAGGAAGGAAGGAAGGAAGGGAAAAGAAGAAAGAAAAGGAAGAAGAAAGAAGAGAGAAGAAAGAAACAGAGGAAGGGAGGGAGGGAGGGAGGAAGAACAAGAATCTTATCTGTAAAACACAGAGCCTGATAGGATTAATGCCAGGATCAGATGGAGAGCCTTAAAATGCTGTTTAAATGGGAGCTGCTAGAATCCTTTTCAGCCCTGAGCCCAGTATCACATCTAGAAGTTCTAAAGAGAGTGGTGAGCTTGGAAAACCTAGGTTCAAATCTACGCTCTGACATTTACCACTTTCGAGAGCCTGGACCGTCACTTGTGAAGCAGTAACATCCTCTCTGGCTCAAGAGACCAAGGATCTGGGCTCAAACTCTGCCTCTAACAGTTAATTCCTATGTGATTTTGGACATGTCACTTCATTTGGGGGGGCCTCAGTTTCCTAATCTGTCAAATTAGAGAGTTTGGATTAGATGACCTCCAGGGTCCTTTCTAATTCTAACTCTGTGATGATATTAAAAACTACTATGTGCCTCAGACCATTCCAAAGGGTTTGTCTACCAAGTTCTATTCAGGTCTCAACTTGTGTCCTGCCTCTGGATTTGATGTGCTGGAAGAGAAAGTGAGGATGTTGATCATCCCTTGCTTAAATCCAATTGACTTGCAAATCAGGACACCACCCTGTAATGTCATCCGTCTTGGCTTCCACAGGCACTGGTAGAGTTTTCTCCCCAATGCAATCATGGTCTTTCTTTTCTTTAGCATTAGGAGTCTTCTATGGAGTGAACAGCTCCTATCTAATTATTTTCTTGATTAACAAGATCCAAAAAATCATCACATAATTATTTCTATCCAAGTTATTTTCCCTTACCATATTAAAGTTATAGTTTATTTCTTCTCTATAGGACTGTAGGGAAACTGGATTGCCAAGGTAGAAGAGACAGTTCCAGAGTATTTGAGATCTATATCTATCTTCCAGACATGCTTTGCTTCCTTTAGGAAAGTGAACCATATTTGGCCATTAATGAATACAATCTCTGTGGAATCATAAGAAAAACAAGAATTTAAATAAAGAAAGTGGATAATCAGTCAGCCAGGGTGTTTAAAAAAAAAATCCTTACATTATTCAAATTTATAAAATTCCAAAAAAGATGGGAAAGATAGGAAGGGCAAGAGATATTTTGAGTCTTAACAAAACAGCATGGTTTGGGTTTTCTGATGAGAAAAGAGTGATCCTTTGCCATTCCGTGGCACGTGACAATGAAGATAAAAAATAAACCTACATTATTCAAATTTCTAAAACCCCAAAATAGAAAGGAGAAATAGGAAGAGCAAGAGATGTTTTGAGGTTTAGCAAAACAACCTGATTTTGATTTTTCAAAGAGGAAACAGCGATCCATTGCGAGTCCATAGCATATGAGGACAATATACACAGGAGAATCTTCATCTACTATCTGCTCAAAATGAATTAATTGGACTTTGCTGTTTTATTTTGTTTTTATATTTTTCACACAAGAGGAGTTGGCAGCCCAGACCCATTTCCAGCTCTGACTGTGACTATCAGATTTTTATTCTGCCATATTTTGTGACCATCAGCTCTAGCACCAACACCCTTCTTCCCGTTATGTTATATTATCCCTAAGCAGGTCCTAGGAGCAGAGCAATGTTGATAAGTGGACAGTCTCTCCTCTCCTACAGAGGAAATTTCTTATTCTTTCCTCCTAAGGGGGAGAAGTAGGGGTTTGGAGGAGGAAGGTGTTCATTTTCATCTTTAAGCTAAATCTCCAATCTAACCTCGAGTGGAAGAAGATTTCAGGGGCCCTCCATTCCCACTTGCCCTCTTCATTTTACAGATGAGGAAATCAAGGCCTGTAGAGGTTAAGTGGCTTGTCCAAGGTCATAGAAGCAAGTAATGAACATCAGAGGTAAGATTCAAACTCAGATTTTCTGACTCCAGACTCAGTACTGTTACTGCCCTATTCTTACTGACTAAAAGGGTCAGGTGAAACTAGACAGTACTGTATTTCATAAGTATATGTTTCAGAAAAACTACTAGAATTAAAAAAAATACTTTCATCCATGTTGAGGAAACATCCTATTATTACATATTAGATAAACTGAAGTCAGATAAATAAACTAAATTAGATGGAAGGTAGGTAGATAGATTAGGTAGAAGTCAGTTAGATTAGATAGATTAGGTAGAAGTCAAATTCTGGGGCTATCAAAAAGAAAATCCAGGCTCCAGAGGTTTATAGGGGAAAAAAATCGAACCAGGTATCTGGAAGCCAGAAAGACAATGGAGCTCTGAAATATCAATTCCCCAGGGCAAGATGAGAAACTAGGGAACAGGAGGGCAAAGCAAAAGTTATAGTCAGTGGAAGATAAATGTTCCAAGAGCCTAGAGGAATTAAGTCTATCACACCAGTTAAAGCCCAGGGAATATGAGGTTATCAGCTGCTATAAATGAGGCAAATATCTGAGAATCAGAATGTTAATGCAGAAAAATAAATGTGTGTCTCAGTAGTCAAGGAGGGCAAAGATATGAATTCCAGGAGATTGGTGTCTCTTTGCAAACCTATGCACCCATGAGTACATACCCAAGATAATGGGGACAAGGCATCAAAATTCAAGAACGAACATGATCCTGGACAAAGGTGGCTCACCCTCTCATCTCTATAATGCTTCTTGCAAAATCTGAGTAGCCCCTGGGCTTGTGGACATACGTAATAAGTAGCTGCAGTTCTCCGAAAGCCTTGGCTACAGGTGTGTCATGATTACAGCAAGGAGGAGGAGAAAGAGAGAGCTAGTGCTCCAGGGGATTCCTACGAATCCAAATGAAGATGGACAGATTTTTAGCCTTTATAATATGAACAGAGATCCAATGTAGACTAACTGGGGGCAAGGAGAGATACATACATACATACATACATACATACATACATACATATATATATATATATATATATATATAGAGAGAGAGAGAGAGAGAGAGAGAGAGAGAGAAAAGAGAGAGAATGAGAGAAAGGGGAGAAGAGAGAAGAGGGAAAAGAAAGAGGAGAAAAGAGAAACAACAGACAAGAGAACTAGCTTCTGAATCAGAAAATCTGGTTTCCAATCCTGTCTCTGACACATACTGGCTGTTTAACACTGAGCAAATCTTTTAATTTCTTATTGCACTAGTCAACTCATTAAAGCAAGAGAGCTTAACATTTTTTGTGTTCAGATGTCTTGGACCCCCTATGGGTCTGAATCCAGTCTCAGACACACTAGCTAGCTGTGTGACCCTGGTTCAAGTCACTTAAACTTTCTCAGCCTCAATTTACTTATCTATAAAAGGAGAGAGTTAGACAAGTTGGCATCTGAGCTGATTTTATTATACCTATAATGATAAAATCACAGAACCATGGACCTTTTATCATCATAGGAATTAATATTTAGTGTCCCACGTCCTCAAATGAATTTGTTTAAATGAATTTGATGCTACCAAAAAAAAATACAACAGAATTGAATCAAACCACTTTCTGTTTACAGATGCAACCCAACTCTGTGTAGTGGACCCTAAAGACTTGAACAATATGTTGAGTACAAAGTTGCCAAAATGCCTGTTTCTCTGTTTCATGCTGTCTTCTTCAGTTACCCAAGCACAGGAGACAGAGGACTGCGTGATACGATAGCTTTAGAATTTCACCACACTAAGTGAACAAGAAAAAAAAAAAGATTTTGATTATAAGGAAAAAAATGCATTCCTTCAGCTATGGAAAGGCAGCCTCCAAAATAGCTATTTCTTCTGCATATAAACATCTCCTGCCTGCAAGACATGTTTACATTCTGTATCATTCTCACCATTTGTTCATGAATTCCTACCTAGTTAGGTGAACAGTAGAGAAAAGAATTATGTCCTTCTCTGAGACCTGGCACTTGGTTGAATACAATTGGAAAGGCTAGTGCCAATGTTTAACTCTCATGTTCATTGTCATTGTAAATAATATTGTGCATTTAATTTATAATAACCATTCCTTTTGCATTTATGTTTTCATCTCTTCAAAGCTATTTGCCAGAATTAATGAATTAATTCCTCCTTTCCTATTTTATGATCTGTCTCATTATAATGGGGAAGGTCTTCTCTGTGGTAGTCACTTGTGTAAGGATGTGGGTTTTTTTTAGCAAATACAGCATTAAATTAATGCAAATTCATTTTTATGTTGTGCTTTCAGATGGAAAATTTGCCCAGATATAAAAATATATTTTTAATGCTTTGTCCTCACTCATGCATCAAAGGGAGTATTACCCCCTGAAATACATTTCCAACTATAAGCATATAAGCTATTTAGTACAGCTTTTCTTTCTAAATCTTTGTCAATTATTTATAAAAATCCCCTTAAGTAAATGTGCAACAACAACCAGTGATGGAAATGGGAATTGTTTGCTCCACAAAGGCGATTACTATTTAATGATTTGTATAACATTAAACAAATGGATTGGCTTACCTATGGGTCTAGCAGCTTGTATCATGAGAGCAAATGAAGCTTTGTAGGGTTCAAGATCACAAGAAAGTAGAAATGAGCTCTGAATGCTGAAACCACCAGTCACATTCTACTTCAACCACTTGAGCTAGGCAAGACACTTCCTCTCTGAATTTTAGTTTCCTTATCCATAAAATGAGGAGAAAAAAATAAGATGTTGTACCATTTCTGACAAGTAATAACTTCTCCATACCCGAGCAAAGTATTGGAATGGTCAGGAAACATCTCTACATACACACATACATACATACATACACACACGCATGCACACACACACACGCACGCGCGCGCACACACACACACACACACACACACACACACACACCTTCTCCAGTACTAGAACCAAGAACCATGGTCAAATCTATTATGCCATTGAGCCTCAAAGGGATGTGTCAATCCAGTCTCCTGTTTCTCTACTCCCCATCCTTGTAACTTTCTGGACCAGAGCGCTTTCTCTCCCCAGCACTTCCACATGTGTAATTGTCTTCCCCATTAAAATGAAAGTTCCTTCAGAGCAAAGACTGTCTTTGCTCAGTATTTGTATCCAAACTACTTCAAATAGTAAGCAACAAATTGTTTTCACCCATTTATTCATTTTTCCTTTTCCAATGTGGATTATAGAAAAAAATGGCAGTAATTTAAATTTAGAATGAAAACAATAGAGGGAAAAATGAATTTTGAATCATGTTTCCTTGAACACCAATCAGATGAGAGATCTAAATACTAAAAAGTAGACTGGAAGAAAAGAGAATAATGTATTTATTTCAGTTGTGGAGAGGAGAAAATGTGTAATCTATCAACTGATGAAAGGAATTATTAAAGATAAAATTTTGATGGTATAGTCCCACAAGATGAGTTGAGATCCACAACTTTTGGAAGGAGCACCCAGCTTGATTATACAACAGAACCAAGCAAAGTAAGCATTGATTAGGCAAAAATAATGAATTCTACTGGATACAAAGCAGTATTTCTAAAAGGAAAAGGGAAAAAAATGACTGGAAAACTTTTCAGTCAATACTTCAGTGAAATCATTGTTTTATCAATATGAGTGATCCTTCTCCGGGTAAAGATCATAACCTTCTATGCCATTTCATGTCTTTTAATAAATTCTCTATAGAGATCTACCCAACACCCTGATGGCCTTCTTCTGTTTCTTTTAATATCTCATTGATAACAGTAGGACTATAGCTGCTCATCATTCTCAGTATATGACCTTTCCAATCATACAGAACCTTGATAGTAGCTTTCAGTCCATTTTCTATATAGTACTCTGTTGCAGTATGTTTAAAGTCCCTGTGTATCTTTCCATTGTACTTTGGGGCACCTGAAATTTTTTAGTTTTCTGATATTGTGTCTCTAGATATCACCAGAAGAATATTGGTGTGAAAAAGATGGGCTTTTGTTGCACAGAGGTGTTTGAAGTTATTTAAAGTATTAGTCAGATTCTCTAGTGAAATTCAGTCCAATTCATTCTTTTTACTTCTGGACCTTTTGTGTTCATTTGAAATGCCTCTCAAAAAAGAGACAGAAAGAGGATCAAGAAATAGATCTATGGACCTATAGGTACTGATACCAAGATAGATGATATATACATAGACAGATGAGGGAGAGGGTAAATCTCTCCATTTGTATTTCACAACATGGTAATTATATGTTTAGGTTTGGTTGGGTTTTTTAAGTCTACTTTGTTTTTCCAGTGTGGAAGATTAGGTTACTTTCTTTCAAATGACGATGGATTTCATTGAGAAGACTTTGTAGTGGAAGCGATACATTTAGTACAATGGCATTCATGAATAGTGAAACTTGGAGACACATTGATAGGGAATCCCTCTTCTACTTGACCTATGCTTAGAACATCCTCCATTGCAGTGGCAAACACCATAGGATCCCTATGTCATGTTTTTCTTGAATGTTGACACTTTACATATCACTGATCTTTAATTGCATCTGTAGTAGAAATTTATGTGATTTTAGCAACTAGCTGGACACAGTAGATGAGTGCCAGACCTGGAATCAACAAGACCCAAGTTCAGATTCAGCCTCAGAAGCTTTAATAAGCTATGTGACCCTGGGCAAGTCACTTAACCAATCGACCTCAATTTCATCTACTATAAAAAAAAAAAGCACCTACCTCACAGAGTGGTTGTGAGGATCCAATGAGAATATTTGTAAAGCCTAGCACAGTATCTGACATACAGTCAGTACTATCTCCATGCTTATTCCCTTCCCTTCCATTTTCCCCATCTGGGAGATAATTTTATCAAAGAGATTCTTTAAAACTAAATTTTGTTCTCCCAAATCAAATGCTTTTTGGAAATCAATAAATAATAGATATATCAAAGTCTTAAATTCTCTATATCTGTAAGCATTTGACTGATTATAAAGATGTAGTCTCCTACATAAAACCTCTTAGGAAACTCTGACTGTTCCTTTCTATTATTTTCATCAAGGACATTTTTGATGAGCATATCAACCATTCTCATGATATTTATAGATGAAAAAGTAGTTATGTAAGTCAGCAATGACCTTCTCAGTCATCTTCTTTTGGTAATAGTAACAGCCATGATATTTTTTTATTTCCATTGAAATTTGCCATTGCAGGTCACGTCTTAAAAATCAGTTCCTTTAAAATTTGTCAGTATCAGCACAGATTTGTCCTGAATATATTTGATTGAGTCTAGCTTCTCTTCCTGAGTTCATCTTTTTCAATGCCTTTGAGTTCTGAGGTTGTAGTCTAAATGTGATGAATTTTCTAACATCCAAAATGAGAAATGAACATCATAGAAGCACCAAGAGATTTCCTAAATTTTGTTTCTATCTCTTGCCTTCTAGTCTCATCTACAAATGTTGTCTGGATGATCTGGCTTACCTTGGTCTCATGCCATATTCTCTGCAGGCTCATTTTCCCCTTCAACTGCTTTCTATTTAATTTTGAAGCAATAATAATACTCTTACTCTAACCTCTGTAATTTTTTTGGTAAATAAGCTTGTCCTCTATACCATTGTTACCCTTGGCCGCCATGTTTCTATGACTTGACAAAGATAGAAGATGTTTTCTGAATGGAGTTTCTTGCTATTGTAGCCTCTTCTTGGGGCAACTGCTTTGCAGTAGTTAAATTTCTCTAAGGAAGGGTATTCAATACCCATTTTTGTTCATTTTTCATTTTATAAAGTTGACAAATTGCATAAACCTGTCTGACACAACCTCCAGAATCTATAAGAAACTAATTTACTATGCATTCCCCAGTAACAGTACAAGGACATGAAAGACAATTTTCAAAATAATCATTCTTTTTCAAATAATCATTTGAAAAAAATGTTTAAATTCTATAATAATCAAGTAAATTCAAGTTAAAGCAACTTTTAAGTTACCACCTTACAGCCATTAATTAAAATGTCAATATGTCTTCAAAAATAAAACTCACTATAAGGGAAACAGGAAATATATAGCATTCTGATAGGATTATAAATTGGTACAGACATTTTGAAGAGTTATCAGACAGCATTCCAAGAGTTAATAAAACCTCCAATTCCTGTTGCCAGAACAATCTCCCTGGTCTGCCATGGTCCTAAGGATTCTTTTTTGGTGTGACGACTGAAAATTTCTGAGAGACAGTTTCTAGGTTTATCAGTATTATTAACCGTGTTTAAAAAGTAGTCAGCAAAATAGGCTTATTGTTCCCCAATGAGAGCCCCAGTCTGTCAAACCTTCAATATTTATAAAGTCTTTGGAAATCAATTCTGGTTGGTTAACAAGTAATGAAAGAGTGAATATTATATTGAGAGATAGGCTTATTGTGATGAGGGTCTTGTGATATTGAATACCCAATCTTGGTCAAGGAGATTCATCAATATCCATATCACCTACCAGAAAAAAGGGAGAATCCACATTTTCCCATATCTGTCTATGTAAACACAGTGAGCAGGAATCCAACATTTCACCTAAACTTAGAATTTCTTTATTCTCTTTGATTAGATGTTAGCTTCCTGGATGGCTGAACCTTGCCCAAGATTTCCCACAATGGTTGACTTCCAGATGAGGAAGTAGAAAACCCTTTCATCTTAATTCAATAATAGGTTATTAACATACGAAAGAAATAATCATTTTTCTAATTGGACTAAACTATGAATTCATTGGATAAGTAATTCCCAGTAAAAGAAATTTTCTTTGGCAATGAAGATGAAGACATATTTGTCTATGGCACCAACAGGTGGCAACTGACTTACCCAAAATCACATTGTCAATTGTGTGTCAGAAGCAGAGTTTGAACTCATATCTTTCTAACTCTAAGGCTGATTTTCTATTTACTATACCATGGTAACTTTCAAGAATGTTATTAAATAGAAATGCATATATATATGAATGTATATATAAACACATATATATTTTCACAAAAATATTTGTAGTTACTTTATACTTGAGAAAATTAGTAATAGCTTCTCAGCTGAAAAATTGGAGAACTGCTAAATAAACTGTAATATATAGGAGTAATCCAATACTATTCTACCATAAAAATGACAAATATGAAGTAAACAACAAAATAAAGACAGACTTCTACAACACTCTATGAGGTAGGATTAATAGTACAACAGACCGATTCACCATAACAATGTTAGTAAAGAAAAAAATGCCAGTACTTTACCTGTACACAAAGAAACTCTAATGAAAGGGGATACCAGGGAAACACACAGTGATATTTTTTTCCTTTGTTAAAGTTCATGTTAAAAATCATGATAGGATTATATCTTTTTTAAATTTTAAATTTGATTAGTTCTGGTTAGATGAATTTATTTGGGCAGCTAGATAGTGTAGGGGACAGAGTGCTGCAACTGGTGTTTGGAAAACCTGAGTTCAAATTCAACCTCAAATATTTACTGGTGGTTTGACCCTGAGAAAGTCATTCAATCTCCCACAGCCTCAATTTCCCTACCAGTAAAATGTAGATTATAAAAGCATGTCCTCCCAGAATTCTTATGAGCATAAAAGCATTTGCAAACCTTAAAATAGTACATTTATATTCTACTTTGTATATTATAAATATTAGTATATAATTATATATATA
>CM053770.1:209950899-209969761 GCA_028658325.1 Potorous gilbertii
ACCAGATATTCCTCAGGATGACTGGAGATGACCCAGGATGGGGCAGTTGGGGTGAAGTGACTTGCCCAAGGTCCCTCAGCTAGTGAGTGTCAAGTGTCTGAGGGGAGATTTGGAGTCAGGTCCTCCTGACTCCTGCCCTGGTGCTCTGTGCACTGCACCACCCAGTGGCCCCAATTATATATATCCTACATATATAAGTAGTCTATAAATACTCGCTATAGTTCATCGTCATCATCATCATTATTGTTACTACGATTCAGGGTTCTAGTTTTAATTAATGTTAATTGAGAGTATAAATGAGTTTATCATAAAAACATGTGTATGTGTTTTTTTCCTTGGGAATATTATATAAAGGTTATAGGACAACTCAGTGGTGCCATGGATAGAGTCTCCAGCCTGGAGTCAGGAAGACCTGAGTACAAATCCAGCCTCAGATACTCTGTGTCACCCTAGGCAAGTCACTTCCCCCTGCTTGCCTCAGTTTCCTCATCTATAAAATGAGCTGGAGAAGGAAATGGCAAATCGCTCTAGTATCTTTGCCAAGAAAACCCAAAACAGACTCACAAAGAGTTGGACATGACTGAAAAGTCTGAACAACACCATTATTCTTGAGAACTAGACTTGGAGGACCTTGGTTCAAATGGTACTACGTGACCTTGAATGAGTCCTTTAATTTCTTTGTCCCTCAGTTTTCTCATCTGTAAATTTTGGGGTTGGACAGTTAAGGATCACTAAGGTCCCTTCTCAGTCTATGATCACTCTCAAAAAAAAATTTAAAGATTGGTACTTGATAGTTTTCCTTCTATGTGTGTGTGTGTGTGTGTGTGTGTGCGTGCACACCTCTAGTTAGGTATTTGTTTCTTTAGTTAGTTAGTCGGTGGTTTTCTTGGCAAAAATCCTGGATTAGTTTGACATTGCCCTCTCCAGCTCATTTTACAGATGAGGAAACTGAGGTCAACAGGATTGGTTTAGTTAGTTCAGCTTTTGTAGTTGTGTCTAACTCTCCATGACCCCATTTGGGGTTTTCTTGACAAAGATACTGGGGTGGTTTGCCATTTCCTTCTCTAGCTCATTTTACAGATGTGGAAACTGAGGCAAAAAGGTTAAATGACTTGCCTAGGATGGCACGTATCTGAGGCTAGATCTGAACTCAGGTAGATGAGTGTTCCTGATTCTAAGCCCAGTGCTCTATCCACTGTGCCACCTAGATGCCCCCTTCTAAGTATGGAACTCTATTAATGCTCATATAACCAGAGAAGTTCTGGTTATAGGATTTCTAATCAGCAAAGTCTTTTTTTAAAATTTAAAGACAAGGGTTATAAGGTCCCTAGTTTCCTGATAGGAGAAAGGAAGAAAAGCAAAGAGGCAGAGGAGGAAAAGACAAAAACTGAAGGTGGCTTTGTGCCAAGTTGTCAGAAAGACCACTGCGGGAATCTGGCATTCGGGAGCTTTAGCCTGGGACTTTCTAGTTCTCTGTGTAAATACCAAAAAAAAAAAAAAAAAAAAAAAAAAGTCTTTTATGCTTCCTTTATTTGTTACACAAAGGAATCGTAGCTTACAGCCAGCTGCTTTGCAATTATAACCCTGCAAAGAAAGTACAATTTAACATCGGAATTGCCTAAGGGAAATAGGACTGTTACGGCATTATAGAGCATTAAGGGGTTCTATGACATATTGTTACATTCAGTCCCCAACTTACACAAATAGGTTGTATTCCAAAAGTTCTGTTGAGTCAGATATTTGAAATTCAGAATGAGGTTTTACCTGGGTTTAAATCCCGTTTCTACTGCTGCCATCTGTGTAACTTTGGGCAAGTCCTCTAACTTTTCTGAGCCTCAGTTTCCTCATGTGTAAAATGAAGGGTGTTGGACTAGGTCTATGAAGGCCCTTCTTCATGAATGAATGAATGTTTCTATAAAATGATTGCTACAAAACAGTGCTTAGGTTCAGAGACTAGTCAACAAAATCCCATAACGTAGCTAAAATATTCTTCGGTGAGTTTCACTAGAAATAATAAAAAAGCACCCACTCCATTCCAAGGAGGCTCATTCCAATACTGAGTTGCTCTAATTGTTTCTCCATAAAAAGAGCCTAATTTTGCCTCTTTGAAATTCTCTCCTTATTTCTCCCAGTTCCATCCTCCGGAGCCACATGGAATAAAAGCTTTCTGCATCACAGCAAACAGCTATCCTGGCCTCCCAGATTGTCTCTTCTAGGCAAACTGTCTTCAGTTATTTGTCCCTCTGCCCCTAAGGGAAAAGAAAGGAGTAGGTACAGAAGAAACATTGGTTTAAACATTCATTTCCCCACTAATGAATACTGGGTGGTCTTCACAGCTCAGAACTATTTGGTTGATATCTGAGGGTAAAGAGGAGTGGGGAAGGAGAGTGAAGGGTACCCCTCAGCGTTATATTGTATATAAGCAAAAGTTCATATTGTATGAAATGTGGGATATTCACAAGTTGGAGGTTTATAACAGAGAGAGTGCCTCTATGCTGAATTTTGTGTAGTCTTGTGAAATACAGAATAAATTAAAATTTTTCCCTTAAGTGCATTTCTCTGTGATACCAAAATACTATTGTAACTTTACTATGAAAAAGAGGATGAGTTTGGATGACAGACTACATCACCAGAAACTGTTTTCCAAAAAAAGTAGAAACAATTTAGGAGACACAAAGATATAACATAGGTATATATTGAAACCACTGAGAGTTGCATGCCAGGATGTCAGAAAGGCAGATTATGGTAAATCACTAAAGAATAACGAAAATAGCATCGAATGTGGCAAAAAAAAATAAAATATGCATTTTGAGGAGTCACAGATAGGAGAAGCAGGTAGGAGGAGAGGAACCTGTCAGGCAAGGAAGAAAGGGGAATGGAAAGAAGAAGGGGTCTATTAGAATCTCCTGGAAATTAACATCCTACAATGATAGCTAGGCCAGCTTCCCTACTCATTCTCTCCAAGAGAGTAGAGGGATATTTTGATTTTCACCCCAAAGGGGTCATTCCATTTTTGAGGATAGTCTCATGAGGAGATGCCATATTATTGTTGTAGAGGGATAGTTGAACCATCCTCTTCCCACATCAAAGAAGAAAACTCTCTGCCTACCAGTTGATGCAAGGCACTACTTTAATAGGATGAGAATTTAACAGCATAAGGCTTTTTTCATTTGAAAAATAAGGGAAGAGGGAACCTTTAGAATTCATAGGTTCCTAAAGTGGGAGATACCATCTCAGGGTGGGGGCGGGGGGGGGGGGGGCACGGGAATGATCCAAGGGAGCAGTAGTAGCCTAAGGGAGGCATGGAATAAAAATAAGGGGGTGGTGGAAGCATAAGAAAAGAAGAAAATTTTGTAAAACTATTTGTGCATGTTTCATCTGCTGTGTAACAGCATTAACGTCATAGTGATTACATTAGTTTCCAAGTAAAGACACAAAATTCAAGTTAGAACCTATCAGTGGTCAAGTCCACTGACAGGTCTTAACAAGCAAGTGATGGCAGGCTAGCACAACACATTTTGTCAGGAAGTCCAGCATGCATTGGCAAGCATATGTGCAAATGATGATTTTTTTTTTACAATACTATAGGTTGTATCATCAAAATTTCAATGGTGGAAAAAAGTCATAAATTTACAATAAATTAGCAAAACTTAAGATGCATCATTTTCATTAAAAATATTTAATATTTTTTTGAAACGGTGCAAATTTTAAAGAAATTAAAAAGTTAAAGAAAATAGATTTCCAAGGGGCCGCTGAGTAATTTTTTTTTTCTAAAGGGGGTAGTAGGCCAAATAAGTTTGGGAACCTCTGCCTTAGGGAATCCAGGTTCTAAAATTCACTTATACTAAAGTGTAAGCACAGAGCAGTTAGGTGGCACAGTGAATAGAGTGCAGAGAGTATAATTAGAAGGACCTGAGTTCAAATATAACCTGAGTCACTTACTAGCTATGTGACCCTGGGTAAGTCACTTCACCCTGTTTGCCTCAGTTTCCTCATATGTAAAATGACCTGGAGAAGGAAATGGCAAATCACTCTAGTATCTTTGCCAAGAAAACCCAAAACAGACTCACAAAGAGTTGGACATGAGTAAAAAAAAATTAATAACAACAAAGGTATGAGTGCAATTTTTCTGATAGCATAGGATCATAAGAGATCTATGATGGGACCTTAAAAAAACATCTAATCCAACTCTCTTATTTTACAGTTGAGGAAACATGGAGTCAGAGAGGTGACAACTTGTATTCAAGTCCATACTTGCTAGAGCAAGGAAACATTTTTTTTTCCAGAATCACACAGTTCTGGGCATAAATCAATGCCATAACCAACAAACACAAGTTAATTGCAAATACCAGTCGCCTAGGGTTCTTTTCCCGCTCCCATAAGGCCTGAGATAATCCATTTCCACTTCTTAAGAAACTAAACAAATTTGGATCCTTCATACATTCTAGCCTATTTTTGAAATCGCCTCTTCCCCATAGATCTTTATTAACTGGACTTTCTGTGTTTCAAAAACTCAGTAAATCATAGCTTTGACTCACAGTGTGTCCAAAACATCTCAGTAATAAAATTCAGCTCGGTATTCCTGATATCACTTTATAGCCATGAATAACTTGATCTGTTGACTTCAGGAGTGGGAGGAAGCTGAGGGGGCTGAGGGGGAATGGGGAATGGAGATCTTGAATTAGTTTAGAGTCTCCCACACCAATATTATCTCATGTAAAAGGCACTGAAAGAGCTACTTCTGTTCAGGTTCCCATCATGCACTATTAAATTTTTTACATTATGAACAAGATGCTAAGTTTGGAAATATGAGTCTCTTAAATCAATAACCATCCTTTAACTTCCATCTCAACCTTCCACAAGCCATCTCTAATTCTTTTTGCTGTAATTATCTCTAATCAACCAATCAGTAAACATTTATTAAGTCCCTACTATGTGCCAGACATTATATTAGTTTATGAGGACACAGGGACAAAAATGAGACAATCCCTCAAGGAGCTTATATTCTATCAAGGGAAACATGTACACATGTAAGTATATGCAAAAATATAGACAAGTCAATACAAGGTAATTTAGGGATGGGAGGTGAGGAGCTAGCAGTTGGTAGAAGAGTTGTGGGGTCAGGAAAGGTCTCATGTAGTAGTTGGTACTTGAGCTGAGTTTTGTGAACCTTAAAGTACTACATGAGCTGATTCAATCTGGCTCACTTGCATTAGTGATATAAATGCTCAGATTCCTTAAGAGTCTGGCCAATATGGGGGCCTTTTAGAATTATACCCACCTTCTATTGGTGTTCTAATAAACCTTGTCTTTGATTGAAAAATACTACTATGTAGATTATTAATATTATATAAGGCACAGGTTTTTATCCTCTTTGGACCCCTTTGACAGTGATACAACAATCTATGGGCCCCTTCTCAGAATAATGTTTTTTAAATGCATAAAATAAAATGGTAGAGAATTACAAAGGAAGAAAATAATATTGAATTCCAATTATCAGAAAACATTTTAATAATTCATATAACTCATGGTAAAGAACCCCAAATTGAAGGCCAGTTTCAGCTCTAATATCCTATCATTGATTGAATGAATGAAGTTAATCAATTGCTACAAAAATAAATAGGCCAATTGTTACTAGTCTAATCCAGTTTAACACAGCTGGAATGGAATAAATTCATAGATATTTCTTTAAATATAAACCATTTCAAAGCCTGAAGAATTTAAAGGTTGGACCTCATATCAAGATTTCTTCCTAGCTCCACTTTTATCTTTTAATTATATCATGAATACTAAAACATATATTCTAGTCTGTATGCGTGTGTGTATATAATACATCCACATTTTCTGGTTGTATTCTGCTCTAGAGCAATGGTATTTAGAAGATAGTTTTCTTAACCTTCATGAAGGTCATTGCCTTGTAAACTAGAATAATCATTTTATAAGAAAGGAAAGAAAATCAATTTTATCCAAAAAGATCATTTTTCAGACCTGTTAACTTTATTCAAGGCCTTTTACCTTAATGATTTATATATACTACCCTCCCTATCTTCAGCTACAGCTTTCAGAGCAGAGCCTTAAATAGAAGTTTTCTCTTCTGGGGCAAAAAAAAATAGAAAAACACACTCTGTTGGGAAGGTTGTGGAACAGTGTGTACCAGGGGCACAAAGGACATTCCAAACTTGGGTACAATTATGCTGAGAAAGAGAGTTGTTATACACACACACACATACACATACACACATACACACACATATGCACGGTTGGAGGAAGACAGACCCTGAGAGAGGGGCACCAAAGAAATGGAACCAGTGAGGGTAGCAAACCAAATCAAGAGAGAGGTAAACTATGTAGTTGCACCAGCCATCAGAAGATCATATGGTAAGGTTCAGAGACAGCATTTGTCTGATGGAAGAAGCACTGCTCCCACCCCCAGATATTGGCCCCCTGGGACAAAACCCTATTTCTCCAAGTTAGTTACAGCTCTGTGTAAGAATAAGGATGCCTACAACAACCTGGTCCATTCAAATGGCTTAGATAAAAGTTTAGAATGATTTGGCCATAGTATCACAAGAAGCTAAAACCACCATCCTTCTTACAAAAGAAAGGAAATTTTTTAAATCAAACTAGATTAAATTTGGAGGGTGAAGGGGGAAATTCCACATGGTGAATGAGAGATGAGAGTCCAGAATTCATGAAGACATAAAGTTGACAAGCTCAAGATATATCCAAAATGGAGCTTCCTATCTGAACACATTGTACATTGACTGTTCTATATTATCAGAACAGGAAATTCTTTCTGATAACTGCACCATTGTTTCCTGGAAGGAAAAAGTTAATGTACTACAGAGGAAGAGACAGGCAGGCATTATAAAAGAGATTTAACTTTCTTACCGAGTTATACATTTTCTTTTAAGGAAAAAAAAAGATAAATGAATCCAGGGAAAGAAAGTAAAATGCCCTAAGTCGTACACAGCTCCAGAAAAGAGATAGTAAATTTGCAATGAAGGTTTGACTGTGTCCTTAAAGGAGCTAAGTTTAGGAGTTTGGTTTGGTTTTTTTTTTCCATGAACTTGGCAAAGACACTAGAGCACAGCTACAATTACACAGCTCTGTATTTTGCATCTTTCTCCACAGCATTTGCAAGTTTCAAAAAAGCCGATCAGGCTCCTGGCTGCTTGGAGGAGGGACTGAGCTGCTGGAGTTGCCAGTAACAGTAGGGACATAAATGGGTCTCATTAAAGTCTATTTTGTCATTTCAATCAAACTTTATCCTCTTTAAGCAATCGACAGGACTTCCAAGACTCCGGGAAACTTTGAACTCATGAGATTGAGGATAATTTGCTCTCTGGGAAAAGTAGTTTGTAGACACCAAAAACTGAACATAGAAATTACCTAGTCTTATTTATTTAAAATATACAGGTTTGCTTTGCAATGCAGGTGGCCCTGGCTTTACAACCATAAATAATATTCACAGAGTGACAGCTTCAGAGCTAGAAGACACCTTAGAGGTCATCCAGTTCAACCCTCTCGTTTTACAAAAGAGGAAATCAAGTCCATGAGAGGTTATTTGCCCACAGTCATAGAAGTAATCCTAACAGCCAGACCTGAAGATCTGAACCCAGGACCTCTGGCTTGGTCTAATTTTTTTTTCCATTATGCAATACATCTCACTGTTCCTAAAAAGTGGAAATCAAATTTTATAAATGTGATACAAAATGTACTATGAGAGGGTACTGTTGAACAGAATCCTGTGGCAAATCTTTTGAAGAAGCAATGTATCACTGTCTCATTTATATGTAAAATGTCAACTAGTCTATCAACAGTATTTATTAAGAGCTCACTACGTGTCAAACACTTGTACTAAGCACTGGGAGTGTAAAAAGTAAAGTAAAACACTGGCCCTGCCCTCAAGGAGCTTATATTTTCTATATGGGAAACCAAAATGAAAATCAATAAAGTAGACACAGAATAGATGCTGTATTCAGATGGGATGCCATGAGCAACTGGGGAGACTGGGAAAGGTCTCTTGCAGAGGCTAAAGTTTGAGTTGAGTAAGATGAGCTCATTCTAGGCATGGGGAACTGCCAGTGCAAAGGTATGGAGGTGGGATAGGGGAGGTGGGAGTGTTATTTAGGAGGAATGTTTGTGGTGGTGTTCAGTCCTTTTAGTTGTATCCTATTCTTCTTGATCTCATTTGGGGTTTTCTTAGAAAAGATACTTGAGTGTTTTGCCATTTCCTTCTCCAGTTCATTTTACAGATAAGGAAACTAAGGCAAACAGGGTGAAGTGACTTCTCCAGGATCACACAGTTAGTAAATGTTTGAGGCTGAATTTTAAGTCAGGTCTTCCTGACTCCAGGCCTGGGGTTCTATGCATTGTGCCACCTAGTAAAGGTAGAAGCTGACCAGTAATCTGTCTTCCCTAGCACTTTCACAAGCCTCTTTAACTGGCTGTACTGCTCCAGAAAAATTCATTTTATACTTTCATTCTGTGCCTCAAGAATGGAAACAGAAAGTATTCACATAAAGTCCAAGAGTCAGGCTCAGGTTTTAGCAGAACCATGCTCTAGGTCAAGGACATTCTGTTGAGTCCAAACAGGAGAGACATTATTTTAAAGCAGATCACCCACAGATATAGGCATCACTCCAAAGTATCCTTAACCTATGAGCCCCTAACATCACCCCACAGGGCTTCTTTTTCCAACCCCCAACCTCTTTGTGCCACAATTGTTTTCAAACTACTTAGGCTGTTTTGTTTTCTCAGCCTTTGAGTTTAGGATTGGGCAGAGCCTGATGGAAGAGACCACCCTTTGTTTCAGGAATCTCTGAGAGAGTCCTCATGGAACCCAGAGATTCCACTGGACATAGGTATAAGAACTAGATCATACTCTGGTCCATGAACTGTGTGTAGTTTTCAGGGAGTCCTTGAACTTGGATGGGGGAAAAATTACATTTTTATTTCAATATAATTACTTTCCTTTATGCATTTAAAAACATTATTTCAAACGTTCCACAGACTTCACCAGACTGGCAAACGAAGCTAGGATGCAAAAAAAAGATGGAGAACTCTTGGATTACTCCAATTCAATCCAATAAACATTTATTAGGTGCCTACTATATGCCAGGCTCTGTGTTAAGTCCTGGGAATGCAACTGATTAAAAGTAATATAGTCCCTGCCATCAAGAACTTGATAACCTAATGGGGGAAAACAATGCAGAAAAGGAGGAAGGAAAGTTGGGGAGGGAAGACCAAGAGATAGCCCTGTATTAAAAGGAGTTTACTACTCCACTCTCTTAGCCCTCCAATCAAAGAAGAGAAGAGGCTGAGGGAGGGGGTAATGGAAATGCCCTCCCTAAAATAAATCCTACCACAAACCCTAGCGTCTATTTTGCATTCTTTCTGCAATTCATCCTCTCTTCTAGCCCAGTCACCACCAGTTTATGTAGACCCTCTAGAATAAACTTGTGAGAGAACATGGTCAAGAGTCATGTAGGATGTGCAAGCATGGATGGATTTCTAGCTTCATCACTAGAGGCAATATCCATATCAATGAGATCAAAGACCCACTAAAGTGTTGAGAGCTCCTTACCCCTAGTAATTTTTAAAAAGATATCTAGGAATGAAGGGTAAGTAAAGAAGATTATGGGAAACTCTGATGCCATCTCCTACAAAGGGCCTCTTCTGATTTTTCTAGTTGCTAGATCAAACCAATCTTATTCAAAACAGATCGATGCTATAGCCTTTGAAGATCTTTTTGGATCCTGACTCCCTCATCTAATACATTAGCTAATCTCTGTTTTGTGTCATCTGGAAATGTGATAAGCATGCCTTTCTATGCTACTATCCAAGTGATTAACAGGAATGTTAAGGATTGTAAGGGCCTCTTGCCATGTTGACAGTAAATCATCAACAATTTATTCATTGAGTTTAATCATTCTCCAGATCTGAATCCCTCCAATGGAATTGCCATTTAATCCATATCCCTCCATCTTTGCCACAAGAATAAAAGGAGATACTTGATCAAAAGCTTTGCTAAAATCTAAGTAAACTATTTCCATAGCATTCCTCTCTTCTATTAGTTTAATAATCTTGCCAGAAGAGGAAATAAGATGAGTCTGGCTTGACTTGTTGATGAAGTCATGTTGACTTTTTTAAAATCACAGCTTTTCTTTCAAAATGTTCATTCTTCTAAGATATCTCTTTAATTCCATTTTAGAATTTTCCCAAGAATCAAAGTCAAGTTCACTGACTTAGAGTTTGCAGAATCATCTCTTCCCTTTTTTGAAAACTGAGACTATGTATTCCTTTTCTCCCATCTTGCGGTACCACTTATATTTAAAATATTACTAACAAATGACTCAGCAATCACATCTGCCAGTTCTTTCAGTATCCAAATACAGCATTCCATGGGGGTCTGATGCCTTGAACTCACATGTCAAGGCTAACTAGGTGCTCTCTAATTTTTCTCTTTACTTATCTTTAATATCAATGGCATTAGTCATTTTTGTTCTGTCATTTGCAATGCAAATGTAATTTTCCTTGTCAGAGAAAAGAGATGCAACATCATAATCAAGTGCCTGTGCTCAGTATCACCATCCCATCTACCCCAAGGTCCTAACCCTTCTTTAAGCCTCTTTTTTCTCCTAATATAACTTTTTTAAAAGATTTTTTCTTTTTGTTGGCATTAGCTTCCCTCATCAAGCTCATCTCATTCAGAGATTTAATAGCCCCAACACTGTTTTTACAGAACTATGCCACCAGGCTCTTATATTTATCTTTTTGTTACCTGATTTTGCTTCTATCTTCTATACATTTTTTCTAACTAGACATAAGATTTCATTGATCAAGGAAACTCTTGGATGAGAAAACTCTTTATCCCAGCAGTTCTCAAACATTTTATTCTCAGTATCTCTTATAGTCTAAAAAATGGAGAACCTCTCAAAAAGCTCTTGTGAATGTGGGTTATATCTAGTGATATTTACTGCATTAAGAATTAAAATGCCTTAGTATTATTATGAAAATAGTTTTGACCTTGCAGGTAGTCAGAAAGAGATCTGTTCTGTTTGGCGAAGTTTGGATTCAGTCAAAAGGTTGCATTGAGGACCTAGAGGGCCATATATGGTCTCAAGGCTGTCCCAATGCCTGATCTAACCCATCAAAGGTTAGATAATCTTTTGGTGTTACAGACCCCTTTGGCAGATTGATGTAATCTATGGACCCCTTCTCTGAATATTTTTAAATGCTTTTAAAAATGGAATTAATTCTATTTGTGTACATTTATTGAAATACAGTCATAATATATTTTTTAAAGTTCACAGATCCCAGCCTAGGTTCTAGAGAAGTCCAGATGTTTTACAAATAAGGAAACTGAAGCCCAGAAAAGCAAAATGACTTAAAAGTTCACTCCATAAGGAGCCAAGGGAGGATCGGAACACAGTTCTCCAAGCTCTCAATCGAATATTCCACATAGATTCCAATTACTCCAAAATCTCTGATATGCCTAGAGATAGCATGGCTTCTAAGTCAGACAAGAAGGAAAAAGAAAGATGTAGCATCTTGTATGCTGAAAGTCAGTGTGGTATCATGGAAAGAAGAAACTAATTCTGGATTTAGATTCAAAAGTTGTTTATTAGTCATTTTTCAGTCATGTCTGACTCTTCCTGACCCATTTGCAAAGCATTTTTTTTCATAATTCTGTAAAATAGGTGGTAAGATTTTGTTATTTTGTTCAAACTCTTTGGAATTCCATTTGGGGTTTTCTTGGCAAAGTGATTTGCCACTTCCTTCTCCCATTCATTTTACAGATGAGAAAATTAAGGCAGATTAAATGACTTGCCCAGAGTCACAAAGCTAGCAAGTATCTGAGACCAGATTTAATTTCAGGAACATGATGAATCTTCCTGACCCCGGCAATCTAGCCCCTCCTAGCTGACCCTAGAGTCAAAGGACCCAAGTACAAATTCTGCCTTTGCCATTTACTACCTCTAAGACCTTAAGCAAATCACTTCTCACCCCCTGGTCTTCCTTGTCTTCATCTATTGAAACTGGTATACCCTAAAATCTCTTCCAGATGAAGATCTGTGATGCTTTGATGTTAATGTTTTAAGAATATTTATTGTCTGAGCCTCATTAGGCTAACCTGACTTGTTTTCAGCCCTGGGATATGGACCAGTGCTTGTTTTCATGGCTGAGTTCACAGCAAACAAAGGATTGCCCAGAGACACAGCTGGGATTACCACGGCAAATCAATCTCTTTCCCACAGTGCCAACCATCCTGCTACTTTGCCTAAATGAGTTCCTGAGCCCTAGTGGAAAGACTAGATGTATTTAAACTTGGGAACACAAATGCCATCACTGGTTTCAGACCCTGTGCCAATCCAAAAACACAGGTTGACAGTCATTGTTGCTGTAATTATGTTTATTTGTAAAGGTGCCAGGGAGGGGGAGTGAGGGAAAGGCTTTACCAACTAAACAAAGCCTCTTGTCATCAAGATATATTCATAATGAAAAGGCCAAATTCCTTTACGTTCCAGGAGGTGGCTGCAGATGTATCTGTTTACACTGGGATTTCTGGTAATTAAGCAGTTCTTTTGTCGATGGGACTGATTACTGGCTCATCAGATTTGGTCTGTGGACATAGGAAGAATTGGGGTAGGGGGGCGGGTTGTAGGGTTGTTTTCCCCAAGGGAATTTTAGAGAAACCAGAAGACTTGAAGTCTTAGAGAGAAAAATTAGCATGCTGATTTGTACATATAGAAAAATTAAATAAGGCAATCTAGTCAAAGCTTCACTTCCTAAGGGGTATTCAGACTGGTATTTTCCCCATGATTCCTTCATAGAAAATGCTAAGGAAATCTCAGGTTGGTCAGTAGAGGAGAGGAGCCCTTCTGTTCCATGACTTTTGCTTTCTTTTTTTTTCATTTATAGAATAAAACAAGCATTTCAATAACACAGTACGATAAAAAAAAAAGATGATTGCACAAGAAACTGCAAATCTACTATACACAACTTGCTATTTCTTTTAAATATACAGCAAAATTATCATATAAATTTCTTTTTCTTCCCTTCTCCCCTACATCCTAGAGACGACCGCCATTAGTTGAAAATGTATGTGTGTGTGTGTGTGTGTGTGTGTGTGTGAGAGAGAGAGAGAGAGAGAGAGAGAGAGAGAGAGAAAGAGAGAGAATGTGTGGATGTAGAGTGGGGGGAGAGAGTAGTTGTGGGCAAGGGTGTATGTGTGGGTATGTATGTTTAAAATTATTCTATACATAATTCTATTTATCAGTTCTTTCTCTGGATGCAGATAGCATCTTTCTTCATATGTCCTTTATAGCTAATTTGGGTATTTACAATAGTCAAAATAACATTTGCTTCTTCCTTGAAAATACTAACTCTAACATTGAGATGGTATGAAGGAATATAGCTCTTTTAAAGCTCTTAAAATCTGGGAAATGAAAGATTCTTGAAAATAATTTTTTTCAACTGCCTCCATGATTTCATTAGCATAGGATACTCCCAGAGTAGAGACTCCCTCCACTGGTGCCTCTGAGTTACTTCTCTATATGTTATAGTCTTAGAGACTTGTGAGATAGGGGGAGTGGGAGGCAGGAGGAAGATAAATTACTTTCCCCTGGTCATACGCACATATCAGAGATGGAACATGAACACAAATCTTCCTGACTCCATGGCTAGCCCTCTATCCACTATGCCAAGCTATCCTTCTATTTATGATATACTTATTATTAGATTAGATTAGACTTTATATCATAATACATTATGTTATATATTAGAGTAGATTAGAGCATACATTAGAGCTATATATTAGAGTTATATATTAGATCAGATTATATTTATAATACATATGATTAGATTATATATATTATATTTATAATAATGACGATAAAAGCTAGCATTTCTCTAGGACACTTTAAGGTTGGCAAAGTGCTTTCCAAATAATAGCTTGATTTATCTCCACAACAACCCTAGAGCGAGGTGACATTATTATGTTCCTTATTTTGCAGATGAAGAAACTTTGAGGGATATTAAGAGACTTGCCCACAGTCACCCAGCGGGTTGGCAAGTGTCTGAGGCAGAATTCAAACTCAGATCTTCCTATCTCTGGGTCCAGTACTCTCTCTACTGTACCACCTAAATATACTCAACTATGTTTAATTACAAATATATTATTTTAAGTTAAAAAATGATCATGAAATGCTAAATTCTTACATGCATGTAGAACCTAAGTTCTTTGAGGGCAGACACTGTCCAGGTTTTGTCTTTGTAGTCTCAGCACCTCACACAAAATTGGTGCTTAATAACAGGTTGGATTTGGTTTTTTTGTTATTTTTGTTTGGTTGGTTGGGTTTTTATGGATACCGTTGTGAGGTTATCTCACAAACAACCTCATGATATAAGAACATCCTTATTTGTAGAGGAGGAAAATGAAGCTCAGGGAATATAATTATTTGCCCAAAGTCATAAAACCATGAATACTGAGTTGCAAAGTACCTTGGACACATTCATGTTCAGTCCTCTAATTTTATAGATGAGGAAACTGAGACTCCAAGAAAGTATTTACCCAGGATCATAGATTCATAGCTGGATAGAACTTTTGAGGCCTTCGAGACCAATCTCATTTAACAAATGAGGAAACTGAGGCAGACAGAGGTTAAGTGCCTTTGCCGCAGGACCACATTGCTAACAACCATCAAAGACCAGATGTGAACCTAGGTCCTCCTGACTACAATTCCAGAGGCAGTAAAAGGTAGAATAAATAGAGTGCTGGACCTGGAGTCAGGAAGACCAAAGTTCAAATCCAGACTCAGACGCTTACTAGTTATGTGACCATGGTAACCTTTGTCTTCCTCAGTTTCCTCAAGTGTAAAATAATATGAGCACCCACCTCCCAGAGCTATTGTGAGAATCAAACGTAAAGCACTTAGCACAGTACCTGGTAACTAGTAGGTGCTGTATTTTTTCTCCACTTGGGAGATACTCTTATCAAAGTCTTTAAAACTAAATTTTAGCACATTGCCTTGTACATAATGAGTACTTAATGAATGCTTGTTTCCTTCCTTCCTCTTACTGCATTCAAAATCCATGATAAAGTTGTTTCCCTGCAGGGACGTACCTGTCTCCTTTACAAGATTCCACCAGGAACCAAGATAATGTGTCCCTGAATTCCTAACTCAATGTACCATTTGTTTTCCTCAGATCCCTATGTGAAGATTCACCTGATGCAGAACGGTAAGAGGTTGAAGAAGAAAAAGACCACCATTAAGAAGAACACGCTGAATCCCTACTACAATGAGTCATTCAGCTTTGAAGTACCCTTCGAGCAAATCCAGGTAATGCCAAGCACAAGGATGTCTCTGAGTTTCGCTCCTCCAGATCTCCCAAATACCCAGCACAGACTTCCATTAATTACCAAGGGAGCTGTCCATCAGCACCTGTGTTCCCATTTTCCTTCTACGATGCTTAGGAGATGCCCAAGGATATTTAGGGAGGGTTAGTTTGTCTACCAAGTCCCACCCTCTCCCTGTCTCCCCCTCCTACCCCAGCCCCAAAACACAGAAGAAGAAAAAAAACACCAGGTAAAGTTTTGTTTTTTCTTTTGTATTGAGTAGAAATGAATTAACAAAAAGAACCTCTAATAATGCTGATAGATTAACAAATGCATCTATAATCTTTAGAGTCCTAAGAACAGATGGGTTTTTCTTTACATTGTATGAAATATTTCATAGACCTAGTTTCCCACTGCAGCCTTGGCCATTTCTAGTTGTCCTTATCAAAATCTGGCCACTGGACCCAGATGACTCTGAAGGAGAAAAGGAGGCAGGAGACTGCACAGCCCAGTCCAATTCACTTACGAGTCATGGTGTCATCTTCCTGATGTCATGGTCCTCTTTGAGATTGAAGGACAAGCTACACAACCACATACAATTTCCCTCCCCCGCTCTTTACAGCCTATGAATAAGAAAAGTAAGTGAAATTTGTCCTTGTTGCTTGTATCCTAACTATGTGGTATCTTTCCTCTTTCATTAGTATAGAAATGATTAAGGACCTCAAGAAGGAAAAAAGAATAGTTGCTTACAATTCAGCCTCCTTGGCATCAATTGGGAATGGATGTGTCAGTATCTACCCAAACGGCAAGCCTTTCTTAACCTTTCAGCAATAGGAGGGGAGAGGGAGAGAGGCAAAGGATTCTCCATCTGGAGACCTTTAGAATGAGAAGCTACAGTCACACTGATCATTTGTGACCGTATGATTGGAGGCCTTTTCATGTTTGCAATTCCATGCTTTGTAATGATAGGATGCAAATTCCAGTTTCTGACAGGCTGTCTATGGATGGAAGCCTTCTCCTGCTGCTTCTCAGTGGGTACCAGAGTCAGATTGTTGTACTTAGAGCAACTTTATTCCTCTATATTAATGAAATAATTGATATAGGCGATCCTTTCAATACCAAAATAATTAAACCATGAATAGGAAGGAAGGCCTCTGAGATAAAGGGGAATTGACAAAAGTGCAGAGTGGATTTTTGTTTTAATTTCCCATCATCCTCTGAGCAGTAGAGGTTGATTTTCTTCTTGCTGAACATTGTTTTTGGACACAGTGCTTTACCAGTAGATCACACCTTCTTTCTCTTCAGAAGACTTCTCTTCTGGAGGGGGACAGGGGACTTAGAGTAGAACAGAGAACAAATGGACCTATGTCTTTGATGACCCTTGTGCCATAATCATTTTGGGGCAGCTAAGGGCCACAGTAGATAGGAGTAGGGTCTTGCATCAGGAAGACTCATCCTCGTGAGTTCAAATTTGGCCTCAAACACTTACTAGCTGTGTGATCCTGGGCAAGTTACTTTATGCTGTTTGCCTCAGTTTCCTCATCCATGAAATGAGCTGGTGAAGGAAATTGTAAACCCCCCAAAGTATCTTTGCCAAGAAAACCCTAAAATGGCTTCATGAAGAAAAGGACATGATGAAAAAACACAACTGAGAAACAGCAATAGTAATTTCTAGGTTGGACTATATGGCCTCCAAGGTCAGTCAATAAGCATTTATCAAATTTCTATTACGTGTCAGAGCACTGAGTGCCCGGCATACAAATATGAGTAAAAAGGATGATAGTGCCTGACCTCAAAGAGTTCTAAATCTAATGGAAGAAGACAACACATAAAATGGAGTTGAAAGGCTGGGACAATGGTATTTCCACAGGAGTAGTATGGCCAAGTCAGGAGAGATAGAGGCTGAGCTGGGAGATGGTTGGCTCTTCTGGGCCCTTCCTCAAAATGGAGGCTCTAATTGGAACTCACCAATGGCAGAAGGGGGCCATAGGAATAGAGGAAGTCTAAAATGTGAGAATAAATGAAATTATGTTATTGGAAAAGGTTTTTAACCTACTTTAACCTATATTCAGCTTAGATTGTCCAGTGGATAGACTGCTGGGTCTAAAGTCAGGAAGCCCTGAGTTCAAATCCAGGCATTTTCTAGCTTTGTGACTTTGGGCCATTTGCTTCAGTTTCTTCAGTTATAAAATGCAAAATAATAAGAGGATCTATCTCCCATGGTCATTAGGTGGATTAAATGAGATAATATTTATAAAGCACTTAGCACGTAGTAAGTACTATGTAAATGTTAGCTTTATTTTTATGGTCATTCTCTTTATAATATTTTATATATTACATATAAATATTTAAAATTATTTGTTTTATTATATTAATTACTATTACTAAGGATTATGCTTATATGACATGATCATCACCTCTAGGCTTGCAACCTCTGAGTCAAAGAGATGGGTCGGTACCTTTGCTCATTCACCCCTCGTCAGATTCAGTCTGGTCTAGGTATCCACTTGGCTAACACATACTTAACACTTCTGTCCCAGAAGGTGCTAGACTTTTAGTTGATAATGACTCCCAGCCTCATCACAGCCAAACTTGAGTCAGTGAACTCAGATAAAAAAAAACTGATCCTATTGGCAAATCCCTAAGATATCCAGTTTCCTCCACCAATGTATTTTTCATCGCATGTTATTCGTGCATTTTGGGGTTCTAAGACCTTATTCCTATGGTAACTAACACCTTCTGGCATTTCTTTTTAATTCTACAAAACAAAATAATAAAAAGACAGGCATTGAGATTAAAAAATACTACCATATAGCTTCTCCTTAGGGCTGCAATTCTACACCACACAATATAAATTCCCTTTTTCTTAAGCCATCCATAGCAGGCAAGTATGTTGGAACTGAAATACATATACACTTTAAGAACAAAACACATTGTTTCTAGGAAAAGGGTGTGGAAAAGATCACTTTTTCAAGACAGAGATGTGGAATGTAGATAAAAAAGCATAAAACCAATGTTTATCTTGTTCTCCTTTCTTTTGCATTTAGGGATGGCTGCTCTATATTCTTCACCCCTATTATGCAAGATAAATGAGTATTCCATGCAATAAAAAGGAGATTGTAGTTTCCCCCACTCTGAGTTCCAAAGATATCACACAGCATAGGTTATGTTGGAAATGCTTTCTGGGCTGAGTGGAGCCCAAGTTTTTAAAACTAGGAACTACACCTTCAGTGAAAAAAATCCTGCCAAGTCTTGTTTGGAGGTCTCATCTTGAGTACTCCTAGAAAAGTACATTCTTTCACAGAATTAACAATCTCTCTCTCTCTCCCTCTCTCCCTCTCTCCCTCTCTCCCTCTCTCCCTCTCTCCCTCTCCCTCTCCCTCTCCCTCTCCCTCTTTCTCTCTCTCTCCTCCCCTCCCCATCTCTCTCTCTCCCCCTCTCCCCCTCTCCCCCTCTCCCCTCTGTCTCTCCCCCCTCTCTTTCTCCTTCCCTCTTTCTTCTCCCCTCTCTCCCCGCCTC
>CM053770.1:209970261-209987711 GCA_028658325.1 Potorous gilbertii
CTCTCTCCCTCTCTCCCTCTCTCCCTCTCTCCCTCTCTCCCTCTCTCCCTCTCCCTCTCCCTCTCCCTCTCCCTCTTTCTCTCTCTCTCCTCCCCTCCCCATCTCTCTCTCTCCCCCTCTCCCCCTCTCCCCCTCTCCCCTCTGTCTCTCCCCCCTCTCTTTCTCCTTCCCTCTTTCTTCTCCCCTCTCTCCCCGCCTCTGTCTCTCTCCCTGCCGTGCCCTTCGTTTTCTACAGACATGGAAATTTCACATTAGCTTTTAAGGAAATAAAGGTAGTTCCCCTTAACTATGATTACAATGCTATGGATTGCTTTGAAGAATGTAGCCAGAAAGGTTCTATTGGAGAGGAAGGACAAGTGACACATTTTTTAAAAGTATTTTTTAAGGTAGCCCAAAATGAAACTTCTGGATTTGCTTTTCATCTCTAAAATAAGGGACTTGGGCTGGGCAACCACTAACGTCTTTTCTGGTTCCAAATCCTGTTATCTAACATCATCTGACCAATGCTGTCTTGTTTGACTTTCTCCCAGTATGGAAAGAAAATACCTTACTGTCCAGTCACAATTCCTTTTCTAGCTGACTTCATCTAGCCCTATACACTGGAGTCTGAAGGGAGAGATGCGCTGTGTTGACTTTACTGTCATTGTAGGGCATCTTATATTTTACATTTCTGAAGTAACCTCATTCTCTGGTTTGACTCTGGATATGCCATCCATAGAACAATCCACAGAACAACTAACAGAAGTTAGTCAGCAAGGGTTTGTTAAGTGCTTGCTATGTAGGAGGCACTATGCTAAGCTCTGGAGATACAAGGAGAGACAAAAACGGTCCCTATCCTCAAGGAGTTTAAACTCCAAAAAGGAAAACAATACCTATATAAAGAGATACCTGCACAATAGATTTATGCTTAGGTGCTTCCAACATGGCTGAATTTGAATCCATAATTACTTTTCAATTCCCTTAAATTGCCTAAGTCCTGCCCTCAAATATACCTCCTCCTTAACCTAGCTATCATTTTTAGTCCTAAAATACATCACATGTAATTCTAATTAAGGAAATATTCAATTGAGGAAAATATTGAGAGTCAATATATGCCCAAAGAAACAAGTGTAAGGGAAAAACTACATTTAAAAATGCATTTAGTTACTCATTCATGTAAGGTAAATAGAATACTGGGTCTATAGTTAAAAAGGCCTGAGTTCAAAATTGCCCTCAGACACTTATTAGTTGTGTGACCCTGAGTAAGTCACATAATCTCTGTTTACCTCAGTTACCTCATCTGCAAAATGGGGATAGTAAGAGCATGTACCTCTCAAGTTTTGGGGGGTTTTCTTAGGATAAAATTAGACAATAATGGTTAAGAACTTGTCATGGTGCCTATCATATAATAACCATTATATAAATGTTAGCAATTATTATATAAGGAAAGAGAATATAAACTCTATTCAAATAAATTCATATAAGCGATATTATCAAGTAATTTCTGATGAACTTGAAGCACATCCAAAATCTAAGTACTAGATATCAAAAGGGCAGGTAAGTGGTGCAATGGATAGAGCACCAGTGCAGGAGTCAGTAGGACCTGAATTCAAATCTCACCTCAGACACTTGACACTCACTAGCTGTGTGACCTTGGGCAAGTCACTTTACCCTAATTGCCTTATCCTGGGTCATCTCCAATCATCCTGATGAATATCTGGTCACTGGATTCAGATGGCTCTGAAGAAGTGAGGCTGGTGACCTGCACAGTCCTCACTCAAAACAAAGTCAAGTGCAAGTCATGTCGTCATTTCTCTGATAGCACGGATCTTCTTTGGCAACAAAGAACGAACACACACTAGATATCACCAAAAATAGTCTCATATCATTACTAGAGTATCCCCTTGGGTAATAATAAATTCATTGCAGAGAAGTGCTTTGCTCATAGTAGGTACTTAAGGAATATTCAATGATTACTTTTTTAAAGTCTGAATAATTTTTAAATACATTTAATTGATAACTTTTATCTTTGAATCAATCATCTCCCATTTCCAGCCTAGACTGAACCCTCCCTTGAGACAAAGAAAAACAAAAATTGCCCCAATAATGTTTTCAGTGTTCTAGCCTAATACCTTCCACCTCCTCTATGAGTAAGTCACATGACTTTTTAAAATATTTCTAATTTTGTCCATAAAACAACCATGTTAATCACCTTTTTTTTTAAAGTTGATCTAGCTAAAGTAAAGCAAGGTTTAGAGACTTGCCCAAACTACCTAGTGGCCAGACTGAATGAACGAAAAGGTATTTATTAAATGCCTCCTATGTGCAAAGTACTGTGCTAGCCAAGTAAGCGGTGGGGATATAAATAGACAATTCCTACCCTCAATGAGCATATTTTCTACTTCAAAGAGACAAAATATAAAAGAAAGTCAACCACAGGGCAGATGGAAAGACCCGGGGGACCTAAGGGGGTAGCTGTGGAAGGACCGCGAGGACCATCAGTAGGTCAATCAAACCAAGAATTTTGGAGTCCTCATTTCCAGCCACTGGGCAAGTCACTTGGCTTTATCTTGCTTGATTTCCAGCCCCTTTGAACTTAGACTGCTTTATCAGGAAGCGTTTGGTCCCTATCCCCTTGTGATCGCCTTGTTCTTTTTTTCTTGTCTTTTAGAAAGTGCAAGTTGTGGTCACTGTTTTGGACTATGACAAGATTGGCAAGAATGATGCCATCGGCAAGGTCTTTGTGGGCTACAACAGCACCGGCGCGGAGCTGCGGCATTGGTCAGACATGTTGGCCAATCCCAGGCGACCTATTGCACAGTGGCACACCTTACAGGTAGAGGAGGAGGTGGACGCCATGCTTGCCATCAAGAAATAAAGGGAAAAAAGAAGCCTTTCTGCATTTTCCCACATAGTCTCTCTAGCCAGTATCTGTAAATACCTCAGTAATATGGGTTCTTTAATTTCCAGCCATGCATTCTTAACCCAAATCAGTGATCCTTCAATTCCCATTTTAATTTGCACAACTTTAAATGTAGAGAGCCCCCTAAGATCTTTGCCACCCTGCTGCCCCCCAAATCTACTCTTCTTTTAAGCAATATGATGTGTAGATAGAGCATGACAGAAATTATTTATTGTATCACACTGTTGTATATACCAGTATGCTAAAAATTTATTTCTAGTTTGTGTATTTGTATGTTGTACGAGTTTCCTAATCCGTGTATATCTAGATGTTTTTAATAAGATGTTCTATTTTAAATTATGTAAATCGACCGAGATATAGGAGAGCTGATAATATATATATATATATTAGGGTTAAATATTGTATCGTCTGCATTCCAGCAAAAATTCCAACTTGTAAGGCACTAGTACAGTTACAGTGACATCTTAAGGGACAACAAATCTGAGTTTTCAACTGAACCATTCAAATAACTGGATATTCTTAACACTGCACACTTGGAGGGGGTAGATCCCATTTTGTAGAATTCTTTTACAGGCAACTTAGCATGATCTGAGCAGCTCTGCAGCTGACCTCAAGGAAGCGTAGCCACAAGCCTATAGAGTACAGTTATCCCTTACACATCTCAACTTTCCCCATCAAGGTTTCGATATATTGTGGGTCAGCACAGGAAATTAAATGAGGATTTCTTGGGAGTTTTGCAGAAGTCACTGATGATGCATGAAGGCCAGTAGATGACAGAAAAATTATCGAAGCTCAGAAATGCAGGATTGTTATTAAAAAAGAAAAAGGCAATTCCGGTAGACTCTGGTATCATACAAAAAAGACTAAGTCCTTATATGATTTCCTCAAGGGAAATGAAGGTGGTGTATCTACCCCTATGGATTTTCCTTATCACGTGGGAGGGTGGGGGAACTGCACCTCTAATCTCCTCGATGTAGAAGGGATAACTGTATAGCATTTGTCTGTACATACTTTAAAAAGCTGAAATCCTGGCTTTATATTTAACAGATGAGGAAAAAGTTGAATGGGAGGGAATTATTTCTTATTATTGCACTTAGAGTAAATAACATGATGGTGTTTGGTGTGTATGTGTGTGTACATGTATGTTCATTGTGGGGTCCAGGGTGGGGTGGGGAAGGGAAAAAGGCTGGGAGGAGAGAAGTCAGCATCTGTGAACATCGCCGACCATCCAAGAAGATGCTCTCCACTCTCACCTTTATATAAAATGTGCATCCTGGGAATTCTGTTGGAGATTTCCCGTTCTGGATGAATTCTTAATGGGTTTGCACATTAAACTTTATAATGAAATATTTTATTATACAAAACCAGATTAGAAAGGAATGCAGAATATTTTTCAACACAGCAATCTGTGCTTATTACGCAAAATGACTTTGTGGTCAACAGTATTGTAATCCCATCAAAACAAAAAAAAAAAGAAAAGGATAAAATTTAGCCATAGTTCTGAATGCACTTCGATAAAGCCAAAACAGCTAGTGATCTTTTTATATGCTCTTTATACTGAAATGAGTTTTAATTTGTCCTTTAAAAAAAAAAGATGAAACTAAAGAACAAGTTCTAGAAAACTGAAGCAACCTCTTATGTACACTAGATGCTCGTTTCAGAAGGAGTTTTTAAATGTTTTCAATGTTATTATGTAGTAATGGCACTATTATGAAGCTATCTGTCATTCCCTAAGAGTCTTAAAAGACTGCTCTGTGTATCACTGTGACTGCCATGTGTGCTTAGAAATCTAGTTTTCTCAGTGGATAGCAATCAATTTATTCTGTAGTGATATTGTTATAATACTGCCATACTGCACTGCCGGAGGCCTACGTAGCACTAACAGTTCTAGTTACAAATGGACCAACCCAGAACTGAAGAGCTGCACATCGGACAGGGAAATTTCAGAGAATGGGTAGACCACACAGCATATTGTTGAACACTGTGCAATATTCCATATCTTAGCCCACCCCGGTAGGTCATTGCCTTATTAAATGAAGGGCAATCTACCATCTCATTCTGCATCTAGACTCTTTTTCCACATCACTTCAGACTTTTTCTCTTTTTCTCTTTCTCCCAAGACCAAATTTTGAGTTGACCAGGTCACAGACAGCGACAATTCTCTGAAGTGAAAGCTCATTCTTCCGACAAATCAGAAACATATAACTTGACCTCATGTTCCAAATTTGCTATACTTATCTCCATACCAGCATGCCATGTTCCTCCCTAACTCCAACAAAAATTAGCTAGGGCTGCCAGACAAAAGACTGTAGGCTTTCCCAGCTATCCCCCAATGAGTGGAGATCCATTCTTTATAAGGATAAAGGATGAGGTGGGTCCTTTGGTAGTTCAACCCAGTCAAGGCAAAAGCCACCAAACTCTTCGGAACTGGGACAAGCACAGAATGAAAATAATGACTGGGGAGGGAGGGGGGGACAGTTCCCCCTCCCAACTTTATCATCCCTAAGCCATAATTTCCTTTACGTTCATTTCCCATGCAGGAGGCATCCTATGAGAGTAAATGCCTCTATGTGAAGGAAGAAGAAAGGTCAAACAGGACATCTTTTAATCAATTTTAAGGGACCAAACCCTACCAAAGAGAGGGGCTCGATTGACTTTTAGATTGTTGTTTGTGAATAACACAGAGATTTAACTTCATCATATCCAGCTTTGAGTTGTTCATACAGAACCCAGAAACAAGCAGGTTCCAGCTGCCAGATAATTACACATTCTCTATTGCGTTAAGTACTCTTAATGTATTCTCTTCCAACACTGCCAGACACACTGTTGCCGTAGTAGAATTGGTTGGTACTTTCTGCCATCATGCCCATGACAGTGACTGAACCTGCTTTTTTGACCAAGATGACCATCCATCCTCAGATAAGCCACATGTACCTTTCTGACAAAGCTGTGTAAAGTATTAGAAATCTGATGCTGTAGAGAGATCCTAGTTGCCTTCGTGTATATTTACTGCCTGCTTGAGTGTTCCTATATGTGGGTTTTCTCTGTATCTTGTAGAAATGTTGGGGTGTTCTATCCTGCCATAACGGCCCGTGGCCCACGAGCCGACAACTTTAGCTGTATTTTACCTTCATTTTTTGATGAGGTGGTTACAATTTTGTTTCACTTTGTGTAGTGAACCCCATAGTAGATTTCTGACTGTTGTTACCAATGACTTGACCTATTACACAGATATTCAATAAAAATGTTTTATTTCCTGTTGATGTCGTGGTGTTTCCACTCTTTTCTTGCCCCCTCCTCCCCTCACCCTGAGCTGTGGAATAAGGAACTCTAGCTCTTTTCCTAAGTCAAGGGCATATTACTTTGGGATCCCAATGGAAGCCTTGGGAAGCCAAATAAAAGCCTACAGCTGAATGCCAGCTTTTGTCTCACGTGGATGAATACAGAGCTGACTGAGGGGAAAACAAAGCCTGATGAGGATTTGGCTCTCTCTTCCTAGCATTCCTAGGCAGTGTTACTCTCAACATGTGTTTCTCTGTTTGTATTTATGGGCAATTCATTTGGCACACCTTCAGACTTTCTAGTGTGCCCAAAATACGTCCCCCAGGATTTTCTCTCAGTAGCTGGCTGAGTCACATACACATATCTCTTAGCAGAGAATGGGATTGAAAACAAGATTTTTTTAAAATTCTGTCATCATTTTCAGAAGAAATGATAAAATATTAAATTTCCCACCTAGTAGAAGAAAGGGGGTGGGGTGGGGGTGAAGAACAATTCAAAGTCACAGCATGTAGAGATATTCTTTGCAGGAATAAAATACATACTGCAGAATTTCTTTTCTTTGATGAAGATCCAAGTGTGAGAATTTTGCAATTTCTTTTTTCATAGACTCCAGTCACCACATATTCTAAAACCAGTTTTATCAGTTTTCTAACTAGGTTTCATGCCACTCATCACCAAACAGGCAGTAATTAAGTTAAAATTATTGGACAAGCCAGGGAGAGGGCGAATGGTCAAACCATGCAACAAGAAGTCGTTTTGCAAAACGACATTTACTATTCAGGCAAAGAAAAAGCGATGTAAAGCTTTGTAAGATTGTTTTCAAAAATAAATTACTGTAATTAAAACTGGCGACATGTAGGCATTTAAGTGGTTTAGTTTTTGTTCTCTTTAAATAATCAGGTGAATATGGCCAAAAACTTTTTTTAATGCTTCCTTACCAGTTGGTTTTTAAAAAAAATAAATTGGGACTACATTCAACTTTTTATTTCCAAATTGATTTATGCTATATACATACTTGAAGTGTATGGTAGGAAGTCATTCACTAAAGACAGATTCCCAAGTTTCCTTCCTATTTTTGTAAGCACAGAATCTGAGAATTGGAAGGGACCTGTGAAGGCCATCTTGATCAATCAATAAAAGCTGGCTAATCATTCTGTTAGCAACCTACCCAACAAATACTTTCCTCTGCTTGACAATCTGTCTAGGAACCACAGAACTCACTCCTTCCAGAAATGGCTTATGCCACTTTTGGACAGCTTTCATTGTTAGGAAATTTGGGGGGTTTTGTTTTGAGTTTGTTTTGGGTTTTCTTCCCCACACAATTTGTTTCTTTCACGTTTCCTAACATTATTGGAGACCTAAAGTCACGTCCATATTTTATTTATGACCACTCATTTGGAAATTCCAATTGTGCCTGCTACTATTTTTCCCCAGCTCATCTTTATTGCATGTTCACTGGGATAAAAGGTCTCTGATGCTCAGTGATTGATACAGGCTATACGCCTAACTGCAAAGAGAGCGAAAAAGGGACTTTTGAAAAAGGGAGCCAAGTAAAGAAAGCAAGAGCCAAACAACTAAAAATACAAAGACAGGAAGACACTTTCCTAAACATGAAGAGTAAGATATGCAGGATGAACCACTGAAATTAGGAGGCAAACATCATACGCATTTTTGTCGATATGCTTGGGACCAACATGATTCTTTTTGCTCATGTTCCCATGAGCTGCAGCTGTTTGAATATTCTGTTTACCTATTGCTTTTACCAGTCCCTTTACCAACCTCAACTCCCTTATTTTCCAACATAGACACTTCCCATGTTGAAAAGAAAACCAAGAAAAGCGTACTGTCCCCTATGCCATCTTCATAAACAAACACACACCCGTGCACACTTCTATAAAACAATAAATAGATTGCCAGAATATACTTCTCTCAGTAAAGAAGATTGCTTTGTTCTTTCTAGAGCTGACAAAGGATTGGATTGGCTGGTGGTTTTCTCTTTAAGTCATTCAGGACTCACTCCTTCAATCTACTCATGTTCTTACACTCTTACTGACTCAGTTCTACTTTTCTCTTACCTTTACTGGAGTAGGCATGAAGTGCTGTTAACATCTCCAATGATCTGTGAGACTGAGGCAGTGAATTAGAGCTGCAATATCTGCCTACCCCTTCTTCCTTTCCTCTCTAGGGCAGCTAAGTGGAGAAGTAGGCAGAGCACTGGGCTTGGAACCAGGAAGGCTCATCTTCATGGTTCAAATCTAACCTCAGATGCTTCCTACCTGTATGAGCCTAGGCAGGTTATTTAATCCTGTTTGCCTCAGTTTCCTCCTCTGTAAAGTGAGCTGGAGAAGGAAATGGCAAACCATTCCAGTATCTTTGCCAAGAAATCACAAATAGGGTCATGACTGAACAACCTATTTCCTTTGGGTCAAAGGACCTTTTAACTCAAACTTGAAACATGAGATCTTAAAAATAAATAATAATAAATTTATTAATATAAATATATATAAACAAAAATATACAAATGATATATTTATTATTATTATAAATAATATAAATAAAAATAAATAGCCCCTTCCTTTTTCAATTACTAGCAAATCAAGTCCCTCTCTAGCCCATGTTTCTCACAAATTCTCCTGCAGGTCATTCAAGGCAGTCTTTACATTTAAGCAAAAACTTACCTACAAAATCCAAAATTTAAAGTTAGAGGGGACCATAAACTCACCCAACTTCTCATTTCACACATAAGGAAACTAAGGTCAGAGAAGTAAAGGTGAAATGACTTGTCCAAGATCATGGCTAATTAATGGAAAAATAAATACTAGAACTTGGGTTTGTGCTTTTCACACTAAATTATTTTTCAAAAGTAACATAAGATGGGGAAATTATTTAATATTAAAGTTTTAATCAGTTTAAAATCTCAAGGAAATAACAGAAATAATACATTGGAAAGTTATCATCAATGGGGAGGCAAGGTTACATAGCAGCTCATGGGAACTGGATTTTACAAACTGGGTAACTCTAAAGAAGTACCCAGGGTCATACAGCTAAGTATCTGAGGCTGGATTTGAACTCAGATCTTTCTTATGCTAGGCCTGACACTGTCCACTGTACCACCTAGCTGCCCAGGGTTTGGAGACCAGATGACCTCAAAGATCCCTTTCAGTTCTAGTTTTATTCTCTGATAGGGGAGAGAGAGTGGACTTGTGATTGCTTTGGTTATAATGAATTCCCAGATGAAGAAATTCTCTCTATCAATGCTAGTCTGTGCCTTCTCCATAACTCAGAGAGTTGCCTATAGGAGAAGAGGGTTGAGTGACTTTGCCAGAGTCACATCACCAGTGTCAGAAGGGAGATTTGGAACCCACATCCTCCTGGTCTGCTTTCTATATACCACACCTCACTGCCTCTCTGCAAACTTGGGATGGTTTATAAATCTTGCTCCATGTCTCTTGCAATTTCCAAAACTATGTGGTCACAAGTCAGGTTAATTAAACCAAGGAGGAAGTGAAGAGCCATGTCAGAGCCTTCAGCCTAACAAATCCTGACTGCATCATTAAATTGGGTGTTCACTGACCTGTTCAGTATGTCAAGAAAGAAAATTCAGTAGCCAGGCAGCTATCTGTCCTACCCTACTTTTCCACCCTCAGCATCTAGCCTATCCACAGTCTCACTCAAAACCATGCCTCTAACCTAGGAAGCTCTTGATTGGTTTTTCAAAGTAGCCCTAAGTCACCCAATAATTCAGAAAAGAAAGATGCCATCCTAGTTCATAACAAAGCAGCAGAAGGAAACCTTTAGTGAGTTCCTCTGCTGTGCCAGGCATTAGCCTAGAGGCTGGGCATGTTTTCAAAGCAGGTACTGATCCAAGCTAGGACACTTACAAAACAGGGCTCAAGAACACAGGTGACTACAATAGCTAACTGGTGAATGTTTTTCTATGAGCAAAAAATAAAATAACATAAAACTAACTATGCTCAGTTAAGGGGCCCAGCAGGGTGTTGGGGGAACTACTGAGCTCAAACCAAGTCTTTCAACTGATATAGATCTGACAAGGCCAGGCTTACCAGTCCAACCTAGACTATTCTCTGTCCCAAAATGAAGTATTGTCTTTCTCTTAGGATTTTAAATTTTAAATTTAATTTAAATTTAAATTTTAACTATTTTATTCTGAACTTAAGAAATAAAACAAGCATTTCCATAACATAGTAGAATAGAAAAAAATGATTATATATGAACTGAAAATCTTTTATGCACAATTTTCTATTCCTTGTAAATATATAATAAACCTATCATGTAACTTTTTTTCCCTCTTTGGTTTCACACACACACACACACACACACATTATTTGTGTCTAATGGTAGCCATCTCTAGGATTATAACTTTAGAAATTTAGAGGTGGAAAGGACTTCCGAAAGATTACAGTTGAATTAACAAAAAACCAGGGATATTGCCTTTTGTCAGACAAGCCTTTAGCATCAGAGGCAGTATTAAACTCAGATCCTCTGACTGCAGTGTTCCTTCCACAGTACCGTTTGGCTACTTTGCTCTGGTACAGATGATTTCTCCTCCTTCCTTCCCTTGGCCACTGGCTTGGTTTATAACATCCAGACTTTGAGCAGTAGGGGATGCAATATATAGAGATAGCTTTCTTTTATTAAAAAAAAGCATTCAGGGCTCACTCTGCCCAGCTCCCCTTAGTGCCAAGGCTGACCCCATCATAGTATTATACTCGTTTGTCCTACTCAAGTATCCTGAGAAAATGGAATCATCTCCCTTCCCATCTAGATTGCTCTCTCCTCTTTGAACTCTGACATGGCTCTCACTTAGTTTTCCTCTTTCCTGTCTGAGCTCTTCATCTCAGTCTTCTGAGCTGCATCATTATTTATGAGGCAAGTAATCTGAAAGGTACAGAGGAGGAAGGATTCTATTGCAGTTGTGGTGGAAGTGGGGAAGTGGGAATGAGCTATATAAATAGCTAGAAATGGAAAATGATGGGCGAAAGGTCAAGAACAGGACCCAGCTAATAGTCTAGTTTGACTACAGTGTACAAGGGGAGAAAGGGAATGATGTGAAATAAAGCTTAAAAGTGGGAACCGCATTGTAGAGAGCCTTAAATGCCATGCACAAAAAGGGACCGAAGAGTATGCAAATAAAAAGAGCACTTCTATTACCACCTTAATAGTAGGGGATCACTAAGCAGGGGTGTTCCACAAGTGTTCTGCACAGTTACCTTTGCTGATAACTCTAAATTAGGCACGGATTCAATTATCTCCTGTAAATAAAGTCTGAATCTATCTATCCAACGTACATCTCCTCTCTCTCTCTCTCTCTCTCTCTCTCTCTCTCTCTCTCTCTCTCTCTCTTTCTCTCTCCTCCTCCTCCTCCTCCTCCTTTTCCTCCTCCTTCTCCTCCCATCTCCCTCCCTCCCTTAAATTCTAGTCCCACATTTCATAGTACCTGTTGGACAACTCCAACAACTCCAACTCAACACATCCAAACCAGAATTCATTATTTTCTCTTCTAAGGCCCCTTCTCCTCCAAATTTTGCTGTTTCTATCCAGGATATCCCCATCCTCTCAGTTACCTACATTCAAAACCCAAGAATCACATTAGACTTTTCTCTCATCTTCCATATCCAATCAATTGCTAAGTCTTGTAGATTCTGGATCTTTACATCTCTAACATCTATCCCTTTTTCTCTACCTCTACATCTCCCTTTATCAAGCCCTTCACCACCTCTCATAAGACCTTTGTAAGCATTAACTGGTCTTTCTACTTCTAAGGGCTCCCCTCTCTATGCTAGCCATCAAACAGCTACCAACACAATATCTCCAAAATACAGGTAGGATAACACATCATTTCCCGGCTCAAAAATCTGCAATGGTTCCTCAATGCTTCTATAATAACATACAAACCTTCTGGTCTATCTTTTTTGATATCATGAACTTGACAATGATCAAAAAAACATTGCAAGAAGAACATGAAGTGTATGAATAACAAGAAAGAGAATTACATAAGAAAAGATGAGCTTATCTATGTAGTTTGTGATCTATAATATGCATTATACAATATATGTAAGGGATAAAGATATCTACAGATCAGTAACTATATACTGACAGAGAAAATTGGAGGAGTTTAGAGGGGAGAAAGAGGAGGAGAGGTAGAGAGTGAAAAAGGGGAGAAAAGAGAGAGATGAGAGAGGGAGGAGAGAAAGGAGAGAGAGAAGAGGGGGGAGAGGAGGAGAGAGAGGGAGAGAAGAGAGAAGTAGAGGGAGAGAATGTGAAACAGAGAGGAGGAGGAGAGAGAAGGGAGAGAGTAAGAGAGAGCAGAGAGGAGAAAGAGAAGAGGAAGAAGAGAAGGGAAAGAGAGAAAACCTGTTTTTATTGGTATTGGGAATTCCCAGATGAGGAAACTCCCTCTCCCAATACAAAGTTGGCAGCTTTTTCCAACTTATAGTCATAAAGAGCTGCCCACAGCACTAAGAAGTTAACTCGCTTCACCAAAGTGATCTGTCCAGTGTGTGTCAGGTCTTCCGGCTCCAAGGCCAATTCTCTGTCCTCTTCACCACTATCAACAAGATAATGATAGCATTGTTCTCCCCATTTAAATTCTCTTCTGTACTTCTTATGGTTCTCATCTGTGTACGGTATTTAAGTCAATGACTCCAACATGCCTTTCCAGCCTTATTTAGTATCATTCACATTCCTAGAGCACTTTTTCTCGCTTCTCCCTTGACCTCTCCCTTCCTCACCTTCTATGTATGTCCCATATCCCAACAAAAGTATTGTCAATAAGGTTCTTCCTTTTTCCTTTCTTTCTCCCTCTTTCTCACTTTCTCATGCCTTCTTTCCTTTTCTTTCTTTTTCTCTCTTCCATAGTTTCAATGCAGAGTATCAAACTATGCACATGGTAAAGCTAATAACATATTATGTATTATATATATATAGTGTAATATAATATATCACATAGATATATATAATATTCATTTGCCTCTAGCTGTTCTACTTGATTTCATTTCCATCATCAATAGCAACATCATGCCCTATCCAGAAAACTCATCATCCTGGAGAGTTCTTCAGCTTTAGTATTCACACCCCTCTAATTAGAGAGCTGGAAGATGGGGTAAAAAATTTCTCCCATAGCCTATCTTTATAGAGGACTCAAAATGCCAGTCATCTCTTCATCTGTCACCAGCTGCTCTGCTTTATTTTGACTCTATTACCATCATTACATCATGCCCCCTCACCAAGTATTCTCTGGCTCCTCCCCTCACTTTTCAACTTCCTTTCCTATATATTTTTTCTCCATTTGGATTGTAAGTTCCTTGAGAGTAGGGACTATCTTTTTTTAATTTAAATTCTAAGCACTTAGGGTAGCACCTGGCATATACAGGCATTTAACAAAATTTTATCACATGGGATATATAGCAAAAGTTTGGGACATGGAATTGAATTGATCTGATCTAACTGATCTGCCCATGGTCCTAGAACTAATAATAGAAATCTCATCCCCTAATGCCAGATTTATTTCCATGCATGCCTGTAAGGTTGCTCTAAGTGCTACTTTCCCACTTGTGGTTAATAATTTTTTCCCTCAGCACTGATGATGGATTTATACTGAGTCACCCATATTCTCCATCAACTTCTACTTGAGACCACTGGAATGCATTTGGCAGATTAGCTGGTTGGCATGGAGGTACAATCTGTGGCCAAAGCTAAGTGGTTTAGACTGGGAATTTCACCCATAAATTTGGCTGTATTAATGTTACACTTCCCAACTGAGTGAATAGGAGCTATTTATAATGTTCTGCTGAATAATTAAACAAAAGATGAGACACTCATGTATGTAATATAATTTATTCCAGAAAATGCTGTACTATCCAGACCTTGAACATTTTAGACATCTTTCAAGATTTATCACTGTTTTAACAGATTTTGAGATAGGATTCTTATCCTTCAAAGAACCCAAAGCTTCAAATCTCAATTGCCCTTTTGACATTCCGAATCAGTTTTTCTTACACAGATAATTGTTTAAACCTAGTCTTTTGAACTGACAGTAAGAAAAAATTCAGATAATTGCTGTTAGAATAAATGGAAAAGCAGCAAAAATTACCAATTTTATTCAGTTCATTTAACCCCTAATCAACTGTCAAGCAAAACATTCTTCCCATCTGACAACTACAGTTAGCACCGACAGGATGCATTTCTCAGGGCCCCCTCACATCAGGCTTCTCAGAAAGTCAACTAATTGCTTAGCATTCATACAGGCTAGGAAGTAGGGCATTATATTTTCTTATTACTGTATTACAGTCTATTTTCCTACTTGTTTATATTTTAGCATTAACCATCTTGAATCCTAAATTGCAGCATCTCTCAATCTGCATAGATTCCAGATGTTCATTACTTTAAAACACAATCAGGGTCTTAACTTTGCTTGACTTGGCTTCTTGTCCTTAAAAATTACATTAAGCATGACTTTATTGTAAATACGCTTCAGTCTTTTTTTTGAGAGACATTCAATGTAACAAAGAAGTAGGTTTTGCTTCCATCAATAAAATTCTTAGGTGGTATACACACTTTTTTAAGTGTTTCTTAATGCTCCCCAAAATAGAGATGGTAGGCACAGTAGATTGAGAATCAGAAGGAATTCCAGAGCTCAAGTCCAACCTGATAAGTTTACAGATTAGGAAACAACGACCCAGAAAATTGAAGTGATTTGCCCTAAGGAGTGTTGAAGAACCTCATGATAGAAGTTACTAGAAGATAAAGGAGGATGGCTGAACCTAGCAAAAATGTGTGTGATGACCAGAGGAGAAAAGCAATATTATAATCTTCAAATCTGAAATTTATGAGTTGACCTGACAACAATCCATGTTAATTACAGAGTGATGAATTTTTCAGCCATAGCAGCTCTTAATAACCATCTTCTATGTAAGAGAAGAATTGAAATGTGGGTCCAGGGAGGGAATATCCACACTCATCCTTGGAGTATAACTAAAGCTCTGAAATGAGCTCCAGCTAAAATTTATGTTACACAAGTCTGATGGATACAAGTGGCCCATGTGGTCTGACTTTCTGGATGTAAATGTTCAAGTCACATCCCACTTTCTTCCCATGGCCTTTCCCAAAGGTCCTTCAAAAATCAGTCCTAAACATGATCAGATTCCACAATGGCTTCCTAATTGACTTCCTTGATTCAAGACTTTCTCCTCTCTAATCCACCATCCGTACAGTTGCCAAAGTGATTTTCCTAAAGTGAACATCTGACAATGTCATTACATTATAAACTCCTTGAAGACAGATACCATCTTATACCTTTCTTTGTATCCCCCGTGCTTAGCACAATGTCTGGCTCTCTATTTACTACACCACACAGCCAGTGGTTAACTTGGACTAAGATTGCTGGTTTTATTCCTTCAGCCTCTCATAATTCTCTTCCTCTCGTTACCTAGCAAATCTTTTTTGTGTCAGTCCTTATAAAACAAAGTCTCCAATTTCTTCCATTTATCCTGTCTCCCCCTGAAAACTTGAGATAATATGTTTGAAATGTGAAATATTAAAATATTTCTAAAGATATAACTAACAAAGTTATTGTAAATACCACTGAGGGAAATTCCACCAACCTCCAAAGCGGATTGTAACTGTATTTGTAAGTTAAAGTACTGAAAGTTATGTAAATCATTCTGTTTATGCACTTAGCGATTCTTCTGAGTTAAGCATGTTTTTTCAGTGTAGGAATAAATGACCTCTCCTATACCTGGTTTATATTGTACATCAGGTATCTCTTACTTTCCCCTTTGGGGAGACCTAGACACAAGTCATAATACAAATTATAATTAGCATTATTCTTGGGATACCAGGAAAGAAGTTTGCATGTGAGAGTGAGGATCCTAAAACACACCTAATTAGAGATCAGGCATCTCCAAAGACGAAGGTCAGGTAAGTCATAATGCCTTAGTAGAGTATATGGAGTGGTGCAGATGACCAGCCCCTGTGAGTCTCAGCTGACCGGTGCTTCTGTGTTACACATGCATTATCTCATTTGAAATTCACAGCAACCCTGTGACATAAGTACTAAAGATATCATCATCATCATTTAACAGATAAAACCACCAATGGGGGAGAGATTGAGTAATTTGCTCATGGGCGCACAACAGTTAAGTGTAGTAGGGCATCTTACTCAGGTCTCCCGGATTCCAAGTCCATCACCCTAATCCTCTGATACAATTAGATTGCCTTCCTGACTCCCACTTTGATTTTATTCCATTGAGCCTAAGCACATTCATTATCTAATTAATCAATCAAAAAGCATTTGGCAAATATCTGTTACATCCCAAGCATCGTGCAAAGGATACAAACAAAAAAAATACATACCATACATATATATATATATATATATATATATATATATATATATATATCTGTATATAACTAGAAAGATGGATCTCAATATATTTACACAGATATCTATATTTACATATAGACAGATATCTGTATATAACTAGATATCTTTCTACATAAAAATAGATATCTGTATGTAGATAGATATCTGAATACATATATAGGTAACCATATCTACATGATAAATATCTACAGATAGATATCTGAATATATACAGATATCTATGTGTAGAGATAAATATCTGTATGTAGATAGATATCTGAATACATATATAGATGTTCATATCCATATGATAAATATCTACAGATATCTGAATATATACAGATATCTATATATATAGAGTTAGATAGCTGTATGTAGATAGATATCTGAATACATATATAGATGTTCGTATCCATATGATAAATATCTACAGATATCTGAATATATACAGATATCTATGTGTAGTTAGATAGCTATATGTAGATAGATATCTGAATATATATATATATATATCCATATCTACATGATAAATATCTACAGATAGATATTTGAATATCTACAGATATCTAGAGATAGATGTAGAGATCTAGAGATAGATGTGTAGAGATAGATATCTGTATGTAGATAGATATCTGAATACATATATAAATGTTCATATCTATATGATAAATATCTACAGATATCTGAATATATACAGATATCTATATATAGAGTTAGATAGCTATATGTAGATAGATATATGAATACATATATAGATATCCATATCTATATAATAAATACCTACAGATAGGTATTGGAACATATAAAGATATCTACATGGAGAGATAGATATCTATCTGAATACATATGTTATTGTTTGTCATTGAGTTCATCCTTTGTTTTC
>CM053770.1:209987811-210015489 GCA_028658325.1 Potorous gilbertii
CAGGATGTAATGGGAGACCTTGGTCTTTTCAGGTACTCACTTAGAGGGAGGTAACGCCCATTGAGTGAATAGGTCTCTTTAAGAAGTAGTCAGGGAATGACCTTTTTAATATGCAAAAGAAAAAAATAAATAAATCACGTTGGGAGGGAAAGAGAAACTGTTACTATTGGTAATCACTCTACACTCTAAGCCAGTCATTAAGTGAAGCTTGGGCAGGGACCTACTTCAGAGTGCACTGGGTTTAAGGTTATAGGAAAAGGAAGGAAGGAAAGAAGGAAAGGAGGGAGGGAGGGAGGAAAGGACATCTAGCCAGTATTCTATAAAGGAAGGGGAGAGGGGGACAGAAGAGAGAAGATGAGCTGGGTTACCCAGCTAGCTGGGTCCCATGCAGGCAGCTTGATCTACTCACAGGTTGTGTATCACAGATATCTATATTTACATGATAGATAGACATAGATATCTGTATATAGATATATATCGAAATACATATACAGGTATCTGTATCTACACATTAGATATCTACAGATAGATATCTGAATATATACAAATATCTATATGTAAAGATAGATGTCTGTATGTAGATAGATATCTGAATACATATACAGATATGTGTATCGACATGATAGATATCTGTAGATGGATATCTGAATATGTACAGATATCTATCTCTCCATAGAAATAGATATCTAAATATATATGCAGATATCTATCTGCACATATTACTGTATCTATAGAGAAATATCCACGTATATATAGATTTTGATATTTTTATGCATATATTTGTTTATATATACTATATACAGAAGTGTATATAAATATACAGAAACTATGGCAACATCTCAATATATGTTTGTGTATGTAGATATGTAGGTACACATGTTGGTGGGTGTGTTTACTTTTTGTTTTTAAATAGATTAAAGGCATCATAAACTGCTTCTGGCATCTTAAACATCTGAGTCTTTTCCAGCTACCATTGAGGCAAGAAATCCACACCCTGAGTCCTGTGAATGCTGGAAAAATGACAGCCCTGAGAAAAGGTAATGAAATAAATAGCTGGAGAACCATCAGATCCCTGTTGGCCTGGCAGTCTCTGCCTGGGTTACCTCAGATGCGACTTTCCCGACTGAGATGAGAGCTACAATTGAACTCTGGGAGCCAGCAGAAGAAACCACTTTCCCAGTCCTGTTTAGAGACAATGTCGCTTTTGCAGCCATTACAAATTGCCCTGCAATTTTCAAAGGTAACTATAGAGACAGGAATTTTTTTTCCTGTGTGCAAAAGTGATGAGACAGAATCCTAGGATAATTTAGGAAGCTTACACCTGATTGGAAAGGTTCAAGAAGGTCGCCGCCAATTGAGTTGGACCTATTAATGTTTCATAATTACTAAATGGGGTGAAGAAGAGTGCTGAAGCTGTCTGTCACTCAAAGATCCTTCCAGGAAAGGAGAGAAAGCCTGAAGAGTTAATCTGTAGATACACAGAGAAAAGTCAGTGTGAAGTAATATGAGAGAGAGAACGCAGAACTAAATGTATAATCTTCACATTGAAGAGAAGTCATCTTCTACATGCCAGGTACAGTGCTAAGAACTTTACAAATATCTTACTTGCTGCTCAAAGCAAATCTTTGAGGCTATAATTTTGAGTGCTATAATTATCTCCATTTTACAGTTGAGGAAACTGAGGTAGAGGTTAAGGGATTCATCCAGGGTCACCAAGAGAGTGTCTGAGGGCAGATTTGAATTTATGTCATCCTGACTCTAGGCCCAGAGCTCTATCCACCGTACGCTGCCTTCGTTGACTACACTTATATGCAATCCAGATATATACATGTTCGAGTCTACAGTTATAATGGAACCACAAGCATGTATTCAGCATTTACTTTGTGCCAGGCACCATGTGAAGACAAAAACCCAAATGAAGATGTAGCATTAGTCATTGATAAATTGCTAGTGGTGTCCAAATGTCTAAGCTGATTTCTTGCAATAAAGTTGATTAAATGCACAACTAATCATTCCCTCTTACATTTTTGCTTGCTTTGCAGTTGTGCCTGAAGAAAGAAAAGAACTGCCCTTACTTCTCCTGACCCCCAAATATCCATCACTCTGGTTGATATACCAAGGGGAAAGGTAAAAGACACTGTGCTAGCCATTGGAGATGTTGTGACGAATAAGATACTCATCTCATATTTTCCTTTTGTCAAAGAGGCAAGGATCAACCACCAGCCAAATGGCTTTGTTCATGTTGTTCAACCTGTCTGAAATTCAGTTTCTTCATTCATTTTTTTAATTATGAAAAAAATACTTTGCTCATCTCATAAGATTATTGAGAGTCTTGAGTGATAGGTGAAAACTTACAAAAAAACCAAATCAAATGTTAGATATTATTTTGGGGCAATGGGGAACCACTGCAGACTTTTCTTCTTTAAAGACCAGGCAGAGGAGGGGTGTATGTGTCAAATAGCATTTCAGAAAAATCTGCAGGGATCCACAGTACAGATTAAGAAGAGGGAGACCATTTAGGAGGTTATGATAGCAGTGCAGATACAAGATAAAGATTATTCCAGCTCCTTACAAGCAACTTGGAAGCATTTTTAATTGACCAACGCTAAGGAAGTGCAATAATAACAAGTCTTTATATAGGACTTCAAGGTTGGCAAAGTGCTTTACAACGTTATCTCTCTTTATCCTAACAACAACTTTGGGAGATAGGTGGTATTTTTATCCCCATTTTACAGAGGAAGAAACTGAGGCAGGTGGTGGTTTGCAGGGATTTGCCCTGCGTCATGAAGTATATGTGTGTCAAGACAGATTTGAAATTAGGTCTTCTGACTTCAGTTCCGTGTCTCTAGCCATTGGCCACCTAGTTGCCTTTCACAAGGCAGGTTCAGAAGGAGCAGTATGAAAGGGTACCCAGCTGCCTGGACACGTGGCTACCCACCTCTCCTCATCCCTAGCCCTTTCTCCCTAATTGTTCTGTCTTTCCCTATAAGAATGTGAGCTGCCCTAGGGACCATCTTGTCTCTCTGATTTTTTGTATTCTCAGCACTTAGCTCTGGCCCTAGCACGTAAAAGCTTGATAAATGCTCTTTCTGAATAATTCTTATCCACATCCTCCCCAGAATCTTTCATAATGAATCTAAAAGTTAGTGCACTCAAAATTACTATACAAATGCCAAATGCATAACAGAATGAAGGCTAAGATTCAGAAAGACCTTGGTTCAATGCCTGCTTCTGAAACATACGAGCAAGGTAACCATAGGCAACATAGAACCTCTCAGTCTCCCCACCCCCCAAGCAAATCTTTAAGACTATAACTGAACAAATAAAATCACAAATATATCCCAAAAAATAAATAAATAAATGAGAGATCCTTTATATGAAAAATAGCTCTAACTTCACTAGAAAGAATGAAATAGGACACAGCATAGATGTTGACGATGTAGCCAGAGGACCTGGTTCTCATGCCTATGTTTAATGGCTACTAGTTAGTTGACCTTCGACAAGTCATTTAACCTCCAAGGGCTTGTTTCCTGATCTGGCAAATGTATATGTTAGACTAGATAGCCCCAGAGGTCCCTTCTACTTCTAAATCTATGATCTTAAATTTTTGATCCATGAAACTGCAAAAGCACTTCCTGCCTCTTCACCAATAGCCATCAGAACTGGTTCTGGACATTGTACATAGTAACAGCAACACTGTGCATTGATCATCAATGATAGACTCAGCTCTTCTCAACAATTCAATGATCCAAGACAAGTCCAAAAGAGGAAAATGCTATCCACATCCAGAGAAAGAACTTGTGGACTCTGAATGCAGATCGAAGTATACTATTTGCACTCTTTTTATCTTTTTTATGGTTTTCCCCTTTTAGTCTCTTTCTTCTTTAACAATATGACTAACATGGAGATGTTTTACATGATTTCACATATATAACTTACATCAAATTGCTTATCATTTTAGGGAGGTATGGGAGGGAGGGAGAAAATTTGGAACTCAGAATTTTATTAAAATATGAATGTTAAAAATGTCTTTACATGTAATTGGAAATAATAAAACATTATATTTAAAGTCATATTGACAATTATACTCAAGTATACTCAAGGAAGGAAGATGCTATCTGTAGCCAGAGAAAGAACTGATCAATAGAAGTATGCATAGAATGATTTTACATATGTGTGTGTGTTTGTGTATACACACATGCAACCATAAACATATACTTGTGCCTAATGGTAGTCATCTCTAGAGCAGGAGAGAGGGCAGGAAAAAAAGAGGAAAACAAGAAATTTACATAGTTTTATTATCTATTTAAAATGAATAGCATAGCAATAGATTTACAATTTTAGGTGCAGTCATCCTTTTCTTATTCTACTATGGTATGGAAATGCTAGTTTTATTTCATAAAATAAAATTAAATTAAATTAGAAAAGAAACTGTTTCTGAATCAGTAATCCTTTAAAATCTGTCCGTAATTTCCAAATGCTAAGGTTAATGAAAATGGGCAATACACTTGCATGACGCATTTTATTAACATGACAACAGAGAATCCCAGAATCTTTGTCCCATTGATTTGTTGCTTTAGTATGGCACCATTAAATTTCCCTCTCCCTTCCCTATTTGACATGTAAAGCCAAGGAAATGGTCCACTGGTTACTCATGTAGACAATCTAATTAGAATCACTGTAGCCCAGGCTTCTGCCAAAAGATATGTTCAATTATCTGAGCACTGTGAAGAGGGTAAAAGAATGGCAGCTTTGTTTCCCAGTATGCTTTTAAAATTTTATCCATACCATATTCTAATTAGAATTACAAGGATTTCCTGTAGGAAACCTCAACATTTTCGTACGGTAACCATCTTTTATTGACCTCCCCTCATTATGACCTAATTCCAACTTCTTCCAGGAACACTCATTCCTGTCTGGTTTTGTTTTCTTTTTTTTTTTTCCCTAGGATATATCCACCTCCTCTCATCAATATATTCAGAAAACAGGAAGACACCCAAAGAATTTCTTGCCCAGAGTTGGGCCCCATTTGTCTTTCTCTGTCAAACATTTATCACAGGGAGGTGGTCTGCTGTGGTAAATCCTGATTGAAAGCCTGTATGTTCTCTTGTGTACATCTTAGAATTGAGCACTGAAGAAAGGAAATTGCTATCATCCCAAGCACTGGAAGAAAGCAATGTGGACAGTGATCACTCATACTGCCCTTGTCAAGTTCCTTGTTTAGAAGGGGGAAGGTGTGATCATGTCTGCTAATCAAGGGAATACAATCTACAATCTATACAAAAACTGTTGTACTTTTATATATGCATTTAAAATTTTTGCCCTCTATGGAAAGAGTTTCTTTTTAACATTAAATAATTACATTTATAACAGTCTTTTTGTTGATAGTTCTAGTAATCATAAAACCAAAACAAATCAAAGGCAAGGTGGGTACCAAGACATGCTCATGTTAGGATGACTGGACCTTCTGTCTCTCCTTCGCATTCCTAACTCCATCTCCCGTATCATCCCCTCTTGCATTGTAGTATTGAGAGGCAGGAGAGGGGAGGAAGAAGGAATGCCTCTATAATAAATGCCAGGGGATGGCTGGCTTTTTTTGTTATAATCAAATCTTGTTTTAAAAATGAATGCTTTGATACTTTGAAAGTGAAGTGGTCATTTTAAGAAGATTCCATAATACATTGCTAAAAAATCACATCTCCAGTCTACAAGACCTAGAAACAGTCCCAGGAACATTTAAACACAGTGCCTGGCTCATGGAACCTGCTTAATAAATGTTGACTGATTTATTGATCCACCTGTTTGGAATTGTTTCCCCATCTGCAAAATGAAGAGATTTTACTAGATGGACTCTTAAGATGCTTTCCAAATGCTACCTACCTCCTGAGATGGAACTGATGAACTCTCACTGCAAACTGAAATATAATTTTCTTGGATTTTTTTTGCCTTTTTTTCTTTTGCAATATGGCTAATATGGAAATATGTTTTGTGTGATTTCATATGTATAATTGATTGATATCATTCTGCATGCCTTCTCAGTAGGTAGGGGAAGTGGGAGGGAGAGAGAAAAGAATAAGGGGAGAAGAAGGGGAAAGGGAGAGGGAGAAAAGAGGAGAGAGGGAGAGGGGAGAGAAAGAATTTGGAACCCAATTTTAAAAGAAAAGAATGTTAAAATAAATAAACAAATGAAAGCATAAATAAATATAGATATAATAAGATTCTTTTCTAAAATTCTACTACCCTATTTCTCCTAGGATGAATACAAACTCCTCTATTTCACTTTTAAAGCTCTGTACAACCTGATCCCCTCCAGTTGAGTCAGACATTACTCTGCCTTCCTCACTCTATGATCCAAACAAACTGATCTTTTCTCTTCTCTGTCCTTTACACATGATGCTTCATTTCCGTCCCCCATGCCTTTGCACTGGCCATCCTCCATGCCTGGAATACACTTTCTCCTCATCTCCACTCCAAAGAATCCCTCTTTTCTTTTAAGATCAAATTCAAGCGCTGCCTTCTACATCAGGCTTTTCTGATCCCAACACATGGTACTTACCTTCTTCTCCAAACCCCTTGAATTTTTGTTTATTGGCTTTGTATTGATTGTGTGTATCCTTATATATGTATTTTTGTAGGCTGTGTTGGTAAATGATTAATAGCTCTCCAGAAATTAAAAAAAAAAGTAAACAGGATATACTTGTTAACATTTTCCCCATCATTTTCTCACTTTTAACCAATCAACAAAACAGTACGCCCTGATGTACAACACTTGCCCATTGCTGAGGTGCAAATACTCACTCTGAAAATTCGCCAAGTGAATCCAAGCTGACTCTAACAAACCTCCTACTTGTTGTCTCCCCACTGAGAGCAGGGATTAACTCATACTTCGTGGCAGAATTCCCAATACCTAGCACTGTGCCTAGAACACAGCAAGTACTTAATAAATGCATATTAATTGATTGATTCTATCATCAGCTTTTCTTGGAAACAGCAACCTGCCTTTATTTTTATGGATGTTTTTGTTTTTCAGTCACCTTCATTTCTTAATGCATCCCTTTCTTCTCCCTACAGAGCTATCCACTGTATCAAATAACAAAAAAGAAAGAGAATTCCAACCATTCTGGAGAGCAATTTGGAACTATGCCCAAATGAATCCAAAAATGTGCATCCCCTTTGACCCAGCAATATCACTTCTAGGACTGTATCCCAAAGAGATCATAAAAATGGGAGAGGGTCCCACATGTATTTATAGTAGCTCTCTTTGTGGTGGCCAAGAACTGGAAATCAAGGAGATGCCCATCAACTGGGGAATGGCTGAATAAATTATGGTATGTGAATGTAATGGAATACTATTGAGCTATAAAAAATGATGAACAGGAAGACTTCAGAGAGGCCTGGAAGGACTTATATGATCTGATGCTGAGTGAAAGGAGCAGAACCAGGAGAACTTTGTACACAGCAACAACCACGTTGTGCAAGGAATTTTCTGATACACTTAGTCCTTCACAGCAATGCAAGGACCTAAAAAATTCCCAATGGACTCAAGGCAAAACGCCTTCCACATCCAGAGAAAGAACTAGGGAACTGGATCACAGAATGAAGCAGATCATTTTCTTTTGTGTTATGTTTTGTTTTGTTTTATGGTTTCTCCCATTCATTTTAATTCTTCCATGCAACGTGATTAAGGTGAAAATGTATTTAATAGGAATATATGTGTAGAACCTATATAAGATTGCACAGGGAGAGAGTGGAGAGGGAGGGGGAAAGTGGGGAAGGAGGGAGAAATATCTAAGATATATGGAAGTGATTGTAGAACACTGAAAACAAAATAAAATAATTTTTTAAAAAAGAGAGAATTAAAAACCACTGAGTAAAATCAGTCAAAAAGGCTTCTCTTGTGTTAGCTCAGAACAGCCCTGGAAGGCAGCTGTTGTTATTGTCTTTATTTTACAGACAAGGCACAGAGAATTAAGTGACTTTCCTAGGGGTCACAGTGCTATATAGGGCAGTGAGGTGGTGCAGTGGAGAAAGCACTGGGCTTGGAACCAGGAAGACTCATCCTCCTGAATTCAAATCTAGTTGTGTGACCAAGTCACTTAACCCTGTCTGCCTCGGTTTTCTCATCTGTAAAATGGTCTGCAAAAAGAAATGGCCAAACGTTCTAATATCTTTGTAAGAAAGCCCCAAATGGGGTCACGAAGAGTCAGACCCAGCCAAACAACAACACAGTTATTAACCATCTAAGGCCAGATTTGAACTTATAACAAAATGAAATACATAGGATTACAAAAGAAGTCAATTTTACGCAGATACAGTTATAAGACACATTTTGTAAGCAAGCTCACACATCCCAGGTTAAGAATCCCTGGGCTAGCTACTACCCACCATGGCTTTACAAAAATGCAAATAATTGCACTTCGGTTTGACTCTCCTTTTCTCACAATGATGCAAAGGGCAAACAATCTCGAACTCCATTTGGTGAAAGCCATTAACATTTACATGAAATGGACATGAAAGAACCTCAAACCTCTTGCCCTATAAAGAAAGTTTCCAATTTTCTCCAAGCTGATTTCAGCCTAGAATGTACAAGGGAGGACTGCCCAGGTTACCCAGACAATCTCCTTGGGGACTTCCACACTTCTTTTGATATAAGGTACTAATGATCCACTCTCAGTAACTGTGCCATTCCGAACCAGCTTAGGACATTCTTTTCAATGACTGTCCATGTTTCAATTGTGTTCCTCACGGGTCACTGTGTCCAACATAAATTCTAAGAAAAGAATAAGCCAGTGACACCTAGTATTCAAAAGAAATGAACACATCTTTCTTATTAACTTGGTTGTGAGAGTGCTGTCTCTCCCCAAAGAGGACACAACTGATCTGCCAACAGAAGGACCTGCTGTACTTCTGGGTTGCTTTTTTCCCAAAAAAAATGTAGAGATGGGAGAATTATATCAATCCTTACATTTTATCATACAATCAGCTAAGATAAAACCGAGGAGCAATTCAAATCCTGACTCTATAGAGTACCCCAAAAGGTCATCAAAAGCCTCTTCCCCAAAGAATATCTAACATCCCAATTAAATGAGAGTCAATCCTATGTGTAAATGCCATCAGGAAGACAAGATTTCCCAACTGGCTTTGGTAACGTTAGAGAGACCAGCATGTCTGTGCTGGTCAGAATGCTTTATTTGTCCTTTATTTGGCATTTAGAGCTCTTCACCATCTCTTTTTGCACTTTTTTCCCTTTCCTTATATTTTGTTTTCCAGACACACTCACTTTTGCAAACATGCCACACTCCATCTCCAATCCAATTCCTTTGCACTTGTTGTCCTCCCACCCCTCTGATACTCTCTCATCTTCCTTCACCTCTTAATATCTTTCCATGCTGAGGTGGAGGGCAAAGGAAAAAGCATTTATATAGTGCTTACTATGCGCCAGTGCTAAGTGGTTTTTTACCAATATCTCATTCAATCTTCCCAGCAACACTGCAAGGTAAGTGCTATTACCATCAACCCCATTTTTACAATGCAAGAAACTGAGGCAAACAGAGTAACCTCTGTGGCTTGCTCAGGATCAAGTACCTAGCATTTGAGTTCTAATTTGAACTCAGGTCTTCCTGACTCCAGCAGGTCCAGCACTCCAGTGCTCCACTGAAACTCAGCTCAAATCCTACCTTCTGCAGGGAGGGTCTTTCCTTGTCCCTCTTATTTACTCCAGTCTTTCCCTACAGTGTGTGTGTGTGTGTATGTGTGTGTGTGTGTGCGTGTGTGTAGGTAGGCAGGTAAAGAGGAAGACAGGGTAGAAAGGAAAGGGAGGGAGAAGGAGAGAGGGATGGAGGAGGGGAAAAGGGGAGAGAGAGAGATAGAGAGGGAGGGAGGAAAGGAGGGAGGGAGGGAGAGAGAGAACATAAGAGAATAAGTATCTATTTACTTACTTACATGATGTCTCCTCCATTATAAGGGTATGCTCCCTGAGGGCAGAGATGGGTTTTGCCTTTCTTTATACCCCTTGACAGTAGCACAGTATCCTTAAGACAGTTTCTTATCCCTAGGACAATAGTTGATAAATCAGTCTGTTGACTGATTTGTAAAACACTTAAATAGATCTTATTGCTGGTATGCATGTATTCTAAAAAAGCAGCAATGCAGGGCAAAGAATAACCTATCTAGTGTCTGTTCCTACTTCATATAACACCAAATACTCCTCACCTCTTACCTCCAGAGGTAAGTCTAGGACCTGAGCCTCAGACATAACACAATCGCTTCTAGGATTCAGTTTAGGACCTGACACTCAAATACCAAACCCCTCAAACCTAGGATCAGAGCCCCAGGCAACCAGGCTGATCACCTCAAGAACCATACCCTTCATCACCGAGTTCTCCCCTCAGACCTCTGGACCAAAGATTCAGATACCTAACCTCTATCTGCCAAGATTGCATGTACAAGAATGGCCTTTTCTTTCTCCTCCAGTACTTAAAAGAGAATCTACTCTACTCTAGCTGGGCCTTTCACAGAACACTTGGGGGTAGGGGAATCAGTCAAGTGCTATATTCCCATCCAATCGTTGGCAACTTTTTTCTCCCAATCCCAGTGACAGTGATCCCTAAAAGCCACCCATCTCTTGCCAACATTTCCCACACTCTCATCCCCTTTAACCTCAAGCCTAATCCTCCCAAGTCCAAACCTAGTTCTGCCTGACCCTTCCAATGTGTTCTTTCAAATCCCCATTTTAATTATTAACAAAAATTCTTAAAACTCTTCCTCTTGTGTTCCTTTCATCTTCTGGAATTCATGTGAGATTCCCCTCCCCCTCAGAAAACATGGCATGCCTGACCAGGACTGGACCAACCTCCTCTTATGCCCCAGGAGAAGGAAAAGGCAAACTACCTCTTAGGCAACATTACCCCTTCAACATCCTTCCTTTTCAACCACCACTCAGTAATCTCCTCTAATTTTAGGTTCACTTGTGATTCAACCTATCCATATTCTGATAGTAATTTTCTACTAGCCCCCAAATTATCCTATCTTCTTTCTCAAAGAGTTCAATGTAGGATCACAGTTTTCCTTTCCAGTCCAGCTCTTACCCTTATACTGGGGGATTTCATATTGATGTTCCTTTGAACATCTTGGTTCCCAATTCATTCAGAAGCAGTATAGAGGATAGTACCATGGTTCTGGAGTCAGAAAAACCTAGAGTCAAATCCTTTCTCAGACACTTAAAAATTTTCACCTACCTGGAGAAGTCACTTAATCTCCCTGGGCCTCAGTCTCCTTGTTTTTAATATGAGGAGGCTGGAATTGAGAGTTTCTAAGATCCTTTTCAAATCTAAATCTAAATCTAAATCAAATCTAAATCTAAATCCTTAGCTCTCATGTTTAACACCTTCACCATACCTCAACCACACACAGGGATAAGTGCATTGTTGATGTGGCCATTGCTCTCAAATGTTCTATTTATATAATGAAGAATCCTGAAATTCTTCTATCCAGCCGTATACTGCTATGATTCCATATCTTTCTGGTTATTATATTTTAGTCTTCCAAATATTGGATCAAACCTGCATCCTTGATACGAAACCAATCTGGTCATAGTATATGATACTTATATGTTCATGCAGTCTAGTTGCTAATATTTTATCTAAATTTTTGTATCAATGTTCATTGAAGATATTAGTTCTGTAGTTTTCTTCTCCATTTTGTCTCTCCCTGGTTTAAGTACCAAGGCCATGTTTATTTATGTCATGAAAGAGATTAGAATGGTTCCTTTTTATCTTATATTACAAATAGTTTGTGTAGTATGAGAATTAACTGTTCTTTTAATGTTTGATAAAATTCACTTGTGAATCCATCTGCTTCTGAATGGAGTGGTCTTTTTTCCCCTTCTTTAGGGAGCCTTCACTTCTCTTGAGTTCTAGGTGAACTAAAGGGTAACAGTTGGAACAAAAGTATTCTTCTTATACAATATAGTAACTGAAGTCTTTAGTCAACCCATCAGGAATTGGCAACTGGGCCTTATTATTAGCGAAATGCTTCAGCTGCTGGATTTTTTTTCCCTATTGAGACCTCCCCTTCCCCTTTGTCCTTGACGACTACAACCTCAATGTTGGCTAATTATCCTCGGTGGCTTAAAAGAGTTCCCTGCTACTCAATGATTTCACTTTGGAGGTAGCAACTTTCTGGTTTTCCCCTTTGAAAGCCATAGTCCTTTAATGACCCCCTTGGTCTCCAGTTATGATTTCTTATTTTATGATATTTACTTTCTTCAATTATAAAAGTTACATGCAGATGAGCTAAGAGAACTTAATGTCCCACAGCTTTTATTTCTCGAAATGATCCTCCATCACATAGGCTTATTCCCTGAACCTTACCAGTTCTTCTTCCTGTTTTAACAAATAAAAGTTTTCTCTGCCCCCTTTAAGCCATTAAACTCTTCACCTATGAATAAGGCATCACCTTACATTATTTGCAAGATGACTTAATTCTCTATTTTTATGCCACAGTTCATTTTCTGTCCTAAACTGATCAAATCTTGTCTGAAAACCGTATTTCTATATTCACCTACTTCAGCAGTTTTTACTGAGCCAAACTTCTTTTCCTATTCCTCTCAAGCATCAAAATGTCTGTCTTTTTTTTAAAAAAAGGCAATATCTAATATCTTTTGCCAGTCAACTCTTTCATGCAAAAGTATTTCAGCTCTAAACTGCTCCATATACCTTAAAGAGACAATGCCTTACATAAATCTATACTTCAATCTCATTGTGATCTCTGGCCCCTCAATCCCTCAGTGCTCTCCCTTAGCTATCACCATTCTACTTAGCTTCATTCTCAACCTTCACCTTAGATGCCTATTAGCTGTGTGACCTTGGGTAAATCACTTAACCTCTCTGAGTCACATTTCTCTCATCTGTAAAATGAGGTTAGAATTAATAATCTCTAAGGTGCTTTCCAGTTACAAATCTGCAACCCTATTATTAACCATTTCAAATTTAAATTACCTCCTAGTCTCAAGTTCCTTGCCCCTTATCCTAAAATCACTCATGACTTGCCAAATACCAACCATGAAATCTTTTCATCATTTTCAGGCTTTGTCACTGAAGGCTGTTGAGTGACATTTTGGGTTAAGTAACTTGCCTGGGGTCACAGTAAGTGTCTGAGGCCAGATTTGAACTCCAAAGATGAGTCTTTCTGATTTCAAGCCCAGTGTGCTATCTACCACACAACCTAGCTGCCCCTAAACAGTCATCCCCTTTCACTTGAACTATTTCAATAAAACTCTTTTTGTCACAGATCTCTCCCTTCCCCAATCTCTCCTCCACAAAGAAGTTAAATAAAATAAATCACAATTCCTCTACTTAATAAGATCTAGTTTACCTCTAGGATAAAATACAAGTTCCTCTATTTGGGATATAAAGCATTTCATAATCTTACTCCAAACTATCTTTCCTCATTTATTACGTCACTCCTCTACACACACTCTACAATCCATTGTGACTGGCCAATTTGCTGTCCTTCACATGCAACGTTCTATCTTCCATCCCCATACCTTTGCAAAGGCTCTCATTTCCAGGCCTAGAATTCTCCTCACTTCTGCCTCTTATACTCCCTGGTTTCCTCCAAAGGTCAGTTCAAGTACCACCTCCTATATGAAGTCTAGGATCATGCGATGCATAGAGCACTGTAGTGCCCGGGAAGAGTCCATGTACCAAGGCAAGAGGAGATTCAGATCCACACCAGGCAACTATGACAGGGACAGGCGCCATCTGGCAGTTCTGTCATTCACTGCACAGTTCCAAGTCACAGAATTGAGGGTGACCAAGAAGAAGATGTGCAGGGAAGCAGCCTCCTAAGTAGGAAGCCTTGGGTTGTATATGGGAAAAGGAGGAAGTTCAGAAACCAGCAGCAGTGGTATGGCTCAGATAACAAGCTCAGAGCAGGATCTCACTTACTTCCAGCATCTAGCCCAACCTACAAAGCAATAACCAAGGCAGGAAACCTAGACCAAAGGAGAATCTAAAGTTCTGTCACTCTTCACCAACAGAGCTTTCCAGTTGGCTGGTAGGAGCCAAGTCAACAGCAATCTACTCTTGTTCAGACTCAAACTTGCAGAGTTCAGACTGGTGTAAGGAAGCAGGGAAGGGGGCCAAGGAGGGCAGACAGCAAATAAACTCTGCCTGATTCAGATCACTTTGGAAGTGCTGAAAGTTTGCAGGTCCCAGTCTGCTCCCAAGATCCTGAAACAATCCAGCAAACAACCCAAGAAAGTACTAACAGGACCAGTTCGAACCTTCCTTCCCCTCCAGAAGAGTGGTAGAGTTCAGCACTGTCATCAAATCCAAAGTCAAGCAAGAAAATGAGCAAAAAGAATAATAATAACTCCACCATAAAGAGTATTATGGGGTAAAGAATATTCAAGACACAAACACAGCAGAAAAGATGACTCCAAAGTATCTACCAGCAACATCTAAGAGAAAAAAAACACAGCTTGAACTCAAACTCAACTAGAATTCTTGAAGGAAATGAAACAAATTTATTTTTTAAAATATTTTTATAAATGTATTAAGAACATGAAGAGAAAATGTAAAAGAAATGAAAGCTATGGAAGAAAGTATTGGAAATGAAATTGACATAATGGGCCAAATAGAAGCCAATGGCTCTATGAGGCAACAAAAATACATTACAACAAAGTCAAAAGACTGAAAAAAATAGAAGAAAAAGTAAGGTTATCTTGTAGCAAGAAAAATTGACTTGGAAGATAGATCAAGGAGAAAAATATTTAAGAATTATGGGACTATTTGAAGGCCATGAATAAAACAAGAGTCTTGACATACTTAAAGCAATCTTAAAAGAAAATTTCCTGGGTCTCTTAGAACCAGAAGGCAACGTGGAAATAGAAAGAATTCACGAGTCATATCCTGAAAGAAACTCCAAAATGAAACTCCCAGGTACATCCTAACCAAAATTCAGAGCTTCCTGGTCAAAGAAAAATTACTACAAGTAGCTAGAAAGGATGCATCAAGTAATTCTATCAGCGCCATTTTTCCAACAGCATGTGCTCACATCATGCCTCTGTGTCATATTTTGGTAATTCTTACAATATTTCAAAGTTTTATTATTGTTGTATCTGTTGTGGTGATCTATCATCAGTGATCTTTGATGTAACTATCATAATTGTTTTGGGGTACCACAATCTGCCCCCATATAAGACTTCCCTCTAAGCGTTCAAGTGAGAGGAAGAGTCAATGGATGCAGCAAGTTTCACTGTTGTCTTATTTTTGGAAACTGCCACAGCCACCGTGATCAGTCAACCACCATCAACATCGAGGCAAGATTCTCTACCAGCAAAAAAGATTGCCATTCACTCAGCATTTTTCTTTAGCAATAAAGCATTTTTAAATTAAAGTACATACATTGGGGTTTTTTAGACACAACCCTATTTTACACTTAGTGGACTACGCTATAAAGTGTAACTTATGTGCACTAGGAAACCAAAAATTTGTGAGACTCACTTTATTGTGGTAGTGTGGAACCAAACCCACACTATCTCCAAGGTATATCTGTACATAAGTAGAGACTTCTGAGCAATGGCTTGAAAGAATGTTGGCCTTTTCTAAGTACTTCAAACCTGAGGTAGCTTTCTGGGAACTTGTGAGTGGCACCTGAGAACTACATAACTCAGTCAAGAAAAAGCGTCACCTTCTTACACCTTCAAAAATTCCATACTATATAAAGCATTCTTTCGTCCAGTTCTCAGTGGAGGTAATAAACAATTTGTTATCTTTTCACAGAGCCAAGAAGTGTAAATCTGTCTTCAACCATTCCCTAGATTAAAGACAAAAACCCTAATTTCTTTACCATTTCCTCATTAACCACATTTTCTCTCTCTGAATCTGCTTTTTTTTTTTTTACATTCCACTGAAGTCCTTCCAAATTGTACAGATCCTTAATTATATATACCTCCCCCCTTTTGAATTAGAGAAGAAGAATGAGATAACATTTTCAGACACGGCAATTGTCAGTGGATTTATTTTGACTATGTATATTAATTATGAGGCTTTTTGTTTTAATTTGGGGGTGGAACAATTGTGGGGGAAAGTAGAGGAAAGGGCAACGATAATGGTGCCGCCCCAAAAAATAATATTTTTAACGAAGAATTTTTTAAGTGCAAAGAACAAATAATTAGGCAATTCAGAAAGAAATTTAGAAAAGCAGGGCAGCTTTGAGACTAATGTGCTAAATGTATTATATACTCTAAAAAATATTATTTATTTTTTCTGAGCTTAAATAAAACAAACATTTCCGTAATATAGTAGAGTAGAAAAAAAGATAATTGTACATGAAACTGCAAATTTTGCTATTTCTTTTAAATAAAGTTCTCATGTACCTTTCTCTTTTTTCTTTGTTTTCCTTTTTACTTCTCTCCTCACCCCTTGCTCCAGAGATGGCTACCATTAGACACAAATATGTATATGCATGTAAAATCATTCTACACATACTTCTATTTATCAGTTCTTTCTCTGGGGGCAGATGTCTTCCTTCACCGGTCCTTTGTAGTTAATTTGGGTATTTGTAATAAGCAGAATGACGAAGCTACTCAAAGTTGTTCCTAAAACAATATTATTGTTACCGTATATTATGTCCTCTTGGTTCTGCTAATGTTCCTCTTACATGCAAGTCTATCAGTGTTTTTTCTAAGATCATCTTTTTTAAAAAACTGTGCATTATGGAGATCTGAAGTTTCATATACAACCTTCTTCTGTTCTTTGTTTATGGAAGCATCCGTATTTGCAAGAGTATGTCAAGTTCAGAAGAAAAATTAAAAATTTATTTTTTAAAATGCCTCATCTACTCTTTAATTATAGAGTCCTCAGTTCTGAAGCTTATTTTAATATTTCTATAAATCTTGTTTAGAATTTACTGTATTTTTAAATATATGTGTAGGGGTAAAACAGTTTGATAGTAAAGGAGGCTGCTTACATTAGAGTGAAATATAAACAGGGGTTGGGGGATAGTGAAATACAGCGGTCTGTAGTATGATAGTGTCAGGAAATACTTCTATTTCTATCCTCAAGGGGAAGGAGACTAAGCAAAAGTATGGCTAAAAAAAGATACAAGGGCCAGTTCATTATGAAATATAGATATACACATGTTCATACATGTGTGCATGCATATATGCATGTATGTGCATGTATATACCACCATACCTATGTGTGTGCATGTGCACATGTATGTGCATATGTACGTGCGTACATATGCACACATGTGCGTGTGGGTATGCATATATGCATATACATGCATGCATAAACACATGTGTGTATATCTATACATTCAAACATATAGCATTTGAAGGGGGGAAGCATAGTACCAACCTAAGAGCACAGAATGTTGACATTGTAAGATAGCTCTATAATGTACCATAAACCCCTATTAGATGTATTACTAATACACTATTTCCAGATATTTTCAAGGATCAGAAACTTCTTTTATCCCCTCCTCGTATTGACCAAAATATCATGACCTTGACAAGCCTTCAAGCAGCAATATTTCCAGGCTATGGCATCTCATATGAGTCTGTGAAACTCGGTCCTCCTGAATCCTTCTCTAGTGATCCCCCCAATCTGATATTCACACTTACTCCATTCCAGTTTTCCCATAGTGACTTGTTCTTCTTAAAAAATAAATGCTTTTTAAAGCATTAACAGTCACTTCCCCATGATCCTTCTTTTCACCAGTGAACTCTCCCGTGTAACAAAAGACAATCCTAATTAACCAACCCTAACTCACTCCCTCTCTTAAAAAGAACAAACCAATATACTGGGGATGTCTGACATCATATACCTCATTCTGTATCCATGATCTACACCTTTTCTAGCAAGAGGAAGGAGGAAAGTTTGACCCTCAGTCTCCTTCACTCAAGATTGGTGAAAGCATTGGTCAGAATCCTGATGGTGGTTTTTCCCATTTTTTAAAATTGTACCTTTCTTCATGTTGCATATCTTCTTGTACTCTATACTCTAATCAGACAAAACTATCATTCCTTAAAGTTTTCCATTGTTTTTCCATTCCATTTCCATGCTTTCCTATCTCCATGTCTTTTCAATGACATTTCTGATATCCAGAACTCCTTCCACCCTCATTTCTACCTGTTGAATTCTGACCATCCAATAATAGCCCCATCACATACCACTCCCTCAAAGAAGCCTTGATTGATCAGTCATCAATGATATTTCATGCCTTAGTATTCCCATTGCTTTTTACACCTTTGGGTGGTAGTTTGGAGGACAGAACAGAGTGCTAAGTACTTGGAATCAGGAAGCCCTGAGTCTGGCTCCAGCCTTCATTATCTAATAACTGTGTTACCCTCAGCAAATCTCAGTATTAGTTCTCTCACCTGCCAAATGGAAATAATAATGTCTACTTGAAAAACCACTCACTCAACCATACCATCTTCTCAAACTCCTCAAACTGCCTTTAGGCAGCTCATTGGTACAGTGCATATAGCCTAGAGACAGCAAAAACTGAGTTCAAATCCAGCTTCGGAGACTTGCCAGCAAGTCTTTTAACTTCTATTTGCCTCCATTTTTCCAGCTGTAAAATGGGGATATCTCTATCTATCTCATTGGGTTTTCATGAGATTCAAATGAGATAATATCTGTAAAGTGTTTAGCATAGTACTAGGCACATAAGTGCTATATTAGTCTCTCCCCTCCCAATTTTCAGTCAAACTTCCATTTTCCCCATCTCCCCTAATGTAAGTGCCCTCTCTCCGAGATCACCTCCAACATAACCTGTAGATTCCTCTACGTACATAGTTGTTTGGAATCCTCCCCCATTAGATGGCGAGCTCCTTGAGAGCAGAGATGTTTTTCCCCTTTCTTTGTATCTCCAATATTTACCAGGGTGACTGGCACAGAGTAGATGCTTAATAAATACTCATTAATTCTTTTTTTAAAAGCTGACTTCCCTCTCACTCATTACTGCTACTTTCTCTCCTCTAATATCTGAAACCTTTTGCTAGTACAGCTTCCGACCTAAACACTCAACAAAAACTGCTGTCTCCCGAGTTGCTGATGACATCTCAATGGCCAGATCCAGTGACCTTTCCCAGTCTGCTGATCTGTGCAACATTTAATACCATTAACCTGCCTTTTCCTCTTGGATAATCTGTCTTCTTGAGGGTTTTATCACGTTATTCTTCCTTGTTTATCTTCCTATCTGGCTCACCAACATTTTTTCAGTCTTCTTTCCTGGTTTGTCTTGCTTCAGTCATTGGCACTCCTCTCTCTCTCTCTCCCCCTTTCACTCTCTCTTTCTCTCCCTCTCTCCTAATTTGGATGTATATCATCTCTCTTACTAGGTGGTACACTTCTTTGGGGGTATGGAACATTGTGCAAACATTTTTTAAAGAATGAATGATATATTTGATGGCACCACAGAAGTTACCTCTTATAATAGTAGTCATTTATTTTTTACAAATCTAGCAAGAAAATTAGTAGAACAAGAAAAGGTAAGTATACAAATTAAGGAAATTAAGATTAAAAATCTATCATCATAACTTGCATAGTTTATGCTTAAGATGAAAATACAAAATTATGCCCCCTTCTCCTTTATTGTAATGGCAAGAGGTACTTGGGATATTAAATACATATTTTATATATATTTTTTCTATCTTCCTCAGTTTTACACACCTGAAGCAAGGGCCTCATTGGTTTGGTCCTTACTGGAAGGCTCTGCAGCCTACTACCATCAAACTTACCAATCAGTAAATTAGTAGTCAATAGATTTGCAGTGTCAATTAGGTAAAGGCATCTTTATCTAAGATGCATCTTGGATAGAGTTCCAAGGTTCACTGAACAGAAGCTTCAGAGGATTGGCAGGGGAAAAATACCAAACCAGAAAATAACAATGATAGTGGATTTTTATCAGTAACAAACTTGACTTATCAGAAAAGCAAATTATCCAATCCAGCCAGACTCCCCATTTCAAACAAAGATGTGATCTGGATGCAATGTAGAGATTTCGAAGCAGGCGCTAAGGAAGAGAATGGCAGTGTGGGGGCCTTAACCATTCAGACATTGTCAGAAGGTCCTGTGTCAAGAAAAACAAAGCAGAGAGCTATTGCTGCTTATCTCACTGATGATTTCATTTTTCAAACAGCAGAAATAACTTGTAGAACTATTTTGCACTCAATTCTGCCTTGTAAAAAAAAGAGTGGTGACCGAAAGAGAAATGATGAAAACTTTGGGAGGAAATGAGGGCCACCATATTAAAGGCCATGGCAGATAAGGAGGTGCAAGCTGAACAGTCTGGTAGGCACTTTTATTTTTCACCAAGATGATTGCAATGGGCATATCTATCACAAATCAAATCATTTTAAAAGATTTTTCAGCTCTTTCATTCATTCATTCAACAATGAATAAATTCTCTAAAAAATGGCCAAATGAAACAAATTAAAAAATTTTCAAAAGAGTTATAAATGGTCAGCAACCACTGCTCCAAGTTTTTAATAATAAAGAAAAATGTGAAAAGCTCTGAAGTTTTATCTCATATTGATAAAGAATTTTTAAAAAATAGAATTAGTAAGTGCCCCTGGAATTGTGGGAAAACATACACACACTAATATAATGTTGGGGTTATAAATTGATCTTACTCATCTGAAAACCAACTTGGAATTATACAAAAAATGCAAATAATTTGTTTATATCCTTTGACCTGGAGAACCACTGCTAAATACATACCAGAAAGAGGTCAATGTGAAAAAAGGAAAGTCTTATATAACAATAACAACCTCTTGATTCCATGTCCAGCCTTCCTTCCCCCTAAAACCAAGGTGCTGAGCCATTACTTAACTCAATCACTACAACCCATGCACATACACATTCAAACTAAGGCACTTCTGCTAGAGGGGAAAACTGGAGGACACATCTTTTAAGAGAAACAAGAAAAATTCACTTCTTTGAAAGAAATACACTAGACTACTTTAAGATAAGATTTATATCCTAAGATTTAAAAAAATGGTTTGCCATGAGCAAGCTACTTAGGCAGGTCATCTCCCAGTTGGGCTTAGATTAAGATCTAAATCCCTTTTTCAGCACCCTGAGATTCCCAAGCTGGGTCCCATGAGTTATTTCTCATTTCTAGTCAATCTACAAACAACAGCTTCTAGTTATATCTCGCTATCTGTCCTTTCCTCAAGCTTCCATCTCTACAACTCTGTCTGCTCCAGCACGGTGAAGTTATAGCTCCACGTTGTGGAGAACTGAGGAAGATGGAAGCTTACAATAGGTATGTTACCCGCCTGATCTCTGTGAGAATCTATGGTATTCTGGCCTCCAAGGCTGAAAAGGTGGGGGGAGGTGGGTAGAGGGGGTAGAGGGGGAGGGAAGGACTCATCATTATTGTTAGAAGAACCAGACAGGTAGATATTATTTCAAATACAGGAAAGAAAGAAGAATTGGAAGGAAATAAATGCCAATTTACTCATTCTCTTTTTTGTCTGTATCCCTTCGAAAAAATATATATTTATATAAATATTATTTATATCAGACATCACTATTTATTCTCTCTGCCTTTAATCCTGGATCCTTTTTAGCAGCTACCAGGGCATAGTCACAAACACACAACACACAGTTCCTTTTGGTTACACACAGAAATGAGGAGATTAAAAGCAAATGATTTCCTATATCTAGACACCTACAAGCGCAGCCATGGAAACTACCCAGAGCCCACATTGCCTGCTCTGAAAAGGGAAGGATTGTTTATCATTAACTAGAGTCCCTTGACCCTTGTTCAGGGGAAAAGCTCTTTGGCAGAACTGCCAATAGCTATCTGTAACATCCCATCAAAAGCCAATCAATGTCCTTTGACCTCAACTTCCATGGGACCAGGTGGATGATGCAGAAATGAGTTAATGATCTCTCTCGGAGACAGACAACAAATGTTTTCATAGTTATTAATATATCTGTTGCATCGGGATACTGAATCTCTAAGATTTGGAAGCTTAAGATTAGTGGCAGAATAGCGTTAGCAGTTTTCCTATCCACCGGGTGAAAAAAAGGAAACAGTGATGAGTCAAGATCTTTAGTCTAAAAACATTTTAGATTTAGCCTCAATCTCTAATCAATAAACAGCCTCTGCTGCAAAGAAGTTTGCTGTCTAATTCAAGACATGAGACATAAACATAAAGCAGGTCAAACAGCAACATAGGAAGGATGGACAAGTCTAAACTAAAAGTCATGAGGGCAGGGACAGATCTTACCTAAATTTTGTATTTCCTCCAGCTTCGGGCAGAGGCCAGTCATTGTTTAATATTCTCCCTTGTGTCTCCAATGCTTGGAGGTAAAATTTATAGAATAAGTATTTGTTGATTCATGGATGGTGACTGGAACATGGTACATGCTTAATAAATTATTTTTAAATAAATACAATAGCAGATATTATGTGGTAACATAAACTTCCCTTCATTATAGACCTCTTCTTCCCCATCTTCTGGAGTTCACTGGGACACACATGCCTGACTATCCTTTCTAGCACTGGTTGCACTTGGCATCATGTCTCCCAACTCTGTGGTCCCAGACCAGAAGTCAGAATACTCCTTGATCCCCATGACTCCTTCTAGACTCCCCTTCTATGGTTATCCCTCAACAGTTCCCTCTCCTTCACTCTGTCCATTAATCACCCAGTCCAGATCTTGGTGGCTGTTATCCATCAATCCCCCAGGACATTCACTCTCCTTTCTTAGGGCATTCAATTTCTGGCTCAGTCTTCCTTTCTCCCTGAAGTCCTAGCTTCATACTAGGAGATTTTGACATAAATCTTCAAAACCTTTTCCTGACATCCATTAGCTGGATAATCATGGACAAGGCACAACCTCCTCAGCCTCCATAACCTTCCATGTAGTACAGGAGGCTGTATTAGATAGCCTCAGCAGTACCTTTCATCTCAAGATATATGACGTTGATTTTCCCTCAAAACACACTGCAGCTGGCATATATATATGTGTGTGTGTGTGTGTGTGTGTGTGTGTGTGTATGTATGTATGTGTATACATATATATGTGTGTGTGTATGTGTATACATATGTGTGTGTGTGTGTACACAGACACATATATATGGTGCATTGAGGTTTCCAGAGTATTTAAACATCAATTTATTTTATCCTCACAACAACTCGGAGAGGTAAATGCTACTACTACCCCAATTTTTATGGATGAGGAAACCATGGTGGAAGTTTCCAGCTTCTCAATCTATTTGACTTCCATGTCCTAATCCATATTATCTCAAGTATAGAGGGAGATGGTCACATTGTTGATTTTGTCATCAATCTCATGTCATTTCCATGATCAAGAACTCTGAGCTTGCTTTAGTTCTTTACAATCTCCTATCATGCCATCCCTTCCTACGTTTTACTCCTTCTAAACCTTTACCCTCACCATCACCTGCAATATCTCTACTCAATTCTTCTCAAGGCCATCCCTGCTACTCTAGCTATATCTCCTCCTTCCCCAGTCTTGGCTCTTTAGTGAACAAGTGGCATTCTACATGATCCTTTGCTCTCAAATTCTTTGGTCCTTTGTCCTATTGTCAATTTCACCTTACCAAACCCAGTTCTAGATTATTTCCACCATCTGTGACCTCCACTCCTACTCACATTGGTGCTAGAGAGTTGGGTCAAGTCACACAACCATGATGACTGGGTCGACTACAAATTTATGCTATCCAATTTCAAATAGGTCTTCACCCATTTCCATCAAAGTTTAATAGATATATATATATATATATATACGTGTGTATGTGTGTATGTATATATATGTGTGTGTATATACATATTATATATGAGTGTGTGTATATGTGCATGTGTGTGTATATATACATATTACATACATGTGTGTATATGTGTGTGTGTATAAAACTCCTCCCTAATTGATTCTCTGTTCCATTCACCAGAGCAACTGTTCCAGATTTTCTCTTTTCTCCTCAAGCTTCCAGTAATGGCCCCCTCTTCCCACCACCTCAGATAAGGACCTTGCCTAAAATTTTATCCAAAGGTTGAGGCCAGTTTCTGAGAATTCCCTCATCTTTTTATCTACCATCTCCCTGACATGTCTCCTCCACCCCCCACCCCACCCCCGTCTCTTCCTTCACTTCAGGCTCAGATGAAGAAGGGTCTCCTCTCCTTGAAAATGTCAGTCCCCCAGGTATTCTTGATCCCATCCCCTTCTGTCTTCTCGAATAGAATGCCCCTATTCTCACTCTCATTTTCTCTCTAATCTTCAATTTCTCTTTATCAGCAATTTCTTTCCCTAATGCCTACAAACATGTATGAGACTTCCCCAGCCTTAAAAAACTCACCAAATTTTACCATTTGCAAGCTATTCTTATTTTTTTCTCTTCCTTTCTCAGTTAAACTCTTTGAAAAAGCTGTCTCACTTTTCTTAGTATATAAGTAGTTGGAGGGATTACACACACACACACATATAGACAGAAAGCCCAGGGAGAGCTGCGTAAGAAGGAATGATAACAAAAAAACAATAAAATTAAGGGGTGAGAGAGGAATATGTTGCGAGGAGAAAGAGAGACATGGAATGGGGCAAATTATCTCTCATAGAAGAGGCGAGGAAAAGCTTTCTTAATGGAGGAGAAAAGGTAAGAGGTGAGACGGGAAAAGTGAAGCTTACTGTCTTCACATTTGGCTTAAGGAGGGAATAACACGCTCACTCAATTTGGCATGAAAATCTATCTTACAGGATAGTAGGGGAGAAGGGGAAGTGGGGTGGGGGGATGATAGAAGGGAGGGCAAATAGGAGGAGGGGGTAATTGGAAGCAAACACTTTTGGGAAGGGATAAGGTCAAAAGAGAGAATAGAAGAAATGGGGGGCAGATAGGATGGAGGGAAATATAGTTAGTCTTACACAATGACTATTATGGAAGTCTTTTGCAAAACTACCCATATATAGCTTATATTGAATTGCATGCCTTCTCAATGGGGATGAGTGGGGAGGGAGGAAGAGAAGTTGGAATTCAAAGTATTAGAAATGAATGTTAAGAATTGTTCTTGCATACAACTGGGAAATAAAAAATACAGGAAATGGAGTATAGAAATCTATCTTGCCCTGCAGGAAAAGAGAGAAGACGGAGATAAGGGGAAGGGCGGAGTGTGATAGAAGGGAGGGCATATTGAGGGAAAGGGTAATCAGAATGCAAGGAATTATGATGTGGGAGGAGAGGAGAGATGGTGAGAAAATTTGGAACTCAAAATTTTGTGGAAATAAATGTCAAAAACTAAAAATAAATAAATTAACATTAAAAAAAAGAAAAAGCTGTTTCATCACTTACTCTCCTTTTATTCTATTGACCCTCTGCAATATGGCATGTGTATATATATATATACACACACACACATACATATATGCACATATACACACATATGTGTGTGTATATATATATATATACACACACATATGTATTTCCCTTGCTGAAGTTTGACTCTGCACCCAGTTAGATAGAGCCCCATGTAATGTGGTGCACCTCAGACTACTTCCTATAAACAGATTTGGGGAAAACCTACGAAGATCATCTGGAAGTATACCTGGCATCTTTTTTACAAAGCAATGAGAATAGATGTTTGTGCAACAAGTTGGGATCTGTGTCTGCCTCAGTGCCCATTATGGACCAAACTATGCCGTAGTGCACTCAGCACCGATCAAGCCCACTGATGCCGAAACCCACCCCCATGCCTGTCTTAGATTGGCCCCTCAGTCACTCACTCACCCTGCCTGCTGTATCTGGAGTCCCTGTTTTCTTCTAGACTATTCAAACCAAAAAGGTAACGTATTTCCAGCTCCTTTTGCACTTATTAATATGTAAATTATCGAGTGGATTAGAGTATTTGGAGCTTATTTTTTAAAGAAAATGCACAAACTAACTTTGACATAACTCATCACCCCTTATTTTATTAAAATGTCTGATGAACTTAACTGAAGAAAGGTGAAGATTCCCCTTAGGAGTACGTTGTCATAACATTTAGAGAGATTTCCCTTCATTTAAGCTAAATGACTGTTCTGTGCTGATCCCTCTTTTTTTCTGTCTATTTGCTTTCCTCTGCTTGGGTTTGTTGGAACAATAAACTTTAAGTTGTAAAGAAAAAGTGATGATGATTTTGCTTCCCTTGCGAATAATCCAAAATACGCTTCCATCTACGATAACATCAGGATGCCCTGGGCCTGCATGTTGACATATTCAAATCACTGGGGAATCTCTGTGCTCTTTTTGGTGTGTTGGGTCGTCATCCTTTGTCACCGAAGAAGACCATGCCTTCAGAAAAATAATGACATGACTTGCACTTGATTTTGGTTTTGACTGAGGGAGGGCTGTGCAGGTCACCAGCCTCACGTCTCCTCCGGAGCCATCTGAATCCAGTGCCCAGATATTCATCAGGATGACTGGAGATGACCCAGGAGGAGGCAGTTGGGGTTAAGCAACTTGCCCAAGGTCACAACAGATAGTAAGTGTCAAGTGTCTGAGGTGAGATTTGAACTCAGGTCCTCCTGACTTCTGCACTGGTGCCCTATCCACTGCAGCACCTAGCTGCCCCCTCTCTTTTTGGTAGATGTCTAGCAGACCTCCTCCCCAGTTACGGGTTGGATAAACATTTTCATTAAGTTGGAAGCTTCCTTATAGTTTGGAGGAAGACTTTTCAATGCATTAAGGTCAGAAGTTGATCCAGTCATTCAATAGAGAATTGGAGTCCATGTTGTAGTAAGTAGAATACAATTCAAGACAGAATCAGGTACTTAGGAACTGTATGATGTTGGAAAAGTCACTTCAATTCCTGGGTTTCATCCTTCTTATCTACAGCATGAGGGCATGACAAGGGGATCCCTTTGAGTTCCAGATCTGTGATCTTAATAAATAACAATTATAGCTAACATCTATATATCACCTACAATGTGTCTGGCACTGTGCTAAGCCCTTTATAAACATTTCCTCATTTGTCTTCACAACAACCCTTCAAGGTAAGTGCTATTATTGTGCATATTTTCAAGAAGAGAAAACTGAGACAGAGGTTAAATGACTTGCCCAAGGTTACACGGCTAGTGTCAAAGGTCTTCTCTTGACACATTACTTCCTCATTAAGTAAATTCAGAATTTCCTAACTCCAGTGCTCTATCCACTGCACCACCTAGCTTGCCCCAAAAGATTACTACTACTACTTTGCTACTGTTACAACTATTACTGCCCCTACTACTATTTCTACCACTACTATTGCCATTAAAATTACCACTACCACTACTGCTACTACTGCTACCACTACTACTACTAGTACTATCACTGCAATTTCAACCGTCACCACTACAACCACTGCCACTACTACTCTTACTGTCACTGCTATCACTACTACCTTTACCGTACCTTCTACCATGATAACTGCTTCTACTATTAATACTTTCTGTTGTTGTTCGGTCATTCTTCAGTAGTGCGCAAGTCTCCATGACCCCATTTGGGATTTTCTTGGCAAAAGTGATAGAGTGACTTACCATTTCCTTCTCCATCATTTCTACCACTACTATTATTGCTACTACTACCACTACTACTATTACTAAGACCACTCCTATCTCTATGAATATAACCACCAATACTACTACTACCACTACTACTATTACTAAGACCACTCCTATCT
>CM053770.1:210015989-210031835 GCA_028658325.1 Potorous gilbertii
TACTACTACCACTACTACTATTACTAAGACCACTCCTATCTATCTCTATGAATATAATCGCCAATACTACTACTACCACTACTACTATTACTAAGACCACTCCTATCTATCTCTATGAATATAACCACCAATACTACTACTACCATGACTACTGCCACTATTACGTTACCACCACTGTTACTACTACTTTACTGCCATTCCTATCACTATTAAAACTACCCCTATTTCTACTACCACTACTACTACTACACCACCACTACTATTACTACATCTACCACTATTTCTACTGGTGGTGGTAGTAGTAGTAGGAGTAGGAGTAGAAGTATAATAGCAGTAGCAGTAGTAGTAGTAATACTGTTGCTTGTCCTTCATTCTCTAAGAGGATCAATGACATCAGGGTGGTGAGGTCTTGACTTGCAAGTGAATTGAAGTCAATTTAAGTGAGGCAGAGTTGTGCAAAGTCACCAGCCTCATTCTCTCCTCCAAAGTCATGTGGGTCCATTGACAAGACATAGATCAGGACAACTGGGGATAGCCGCAGATGCGTTGGAAAATCTTGGCCTTTTTAAGCTAGCGTCTTTTCTAGGTCTCAGTCTGGCTGAGGCAACACCCATTCAGTAAGTCTAGGTAAGAAATGAGGCAAAAAAAATGCTTCTTTTACCTAGTCAAAAAAAGTAAATCCATCTGGAAGGGGAAGACCCTCAACGCTTCTGGACAGAACAGAAGCAGTTGCTATTTACACTCACTCTTGAGTTATCAAAAGCCAAACAATGACCAAGCAAGGCTTAGGCTGGGACCTGTTGTTGGCCAGTGAGAGCCAGAGGGGTTTGGGTTTAAGGCACCGTCATGGCTTTATCAATATCTGGTTTCCCAGTGCTTTGCTTCAAGAAATTATAAATGAAACTACATGGGGCAAAAGGTAATTATCCCAGTTTGTTGAGTTGTTTTTTGTTATGATAGAATAAATAAATAAGGAAAAAAGGGGGAAAAAAATCTAACCTGAAATCTTGCAAGGTTTCAGCGATCAAAATTTATATTCCTTTGGGCAGAGCACCCACCCTACCATTTATTTACAACTACTATTATTAATAATACCTGATATATGCCCCAGTAGAATATAAGCTCTTTGTGAAGGGAAACTGTTTGATTCACTGTATTTGTATCCACAACCTTTTGCACAATGTCTGGCTCATGTGCTTAAAATATATTTGTTGACTAATGAGTTGATATAGATTCAAAGTTTAGAAAGTCTGTACATGCGGTATCTCATTTAATTCTTTAAAATCCCTGGAAAGCAGGTGCTATAGTCTGTAGGCCCCTTTTTTATAGATGGGGAAAATGAAGCTGAGACATGTCCAAGGCCACATACAAAGAAAATAAAGCTTGAGGAGTTTGCATGTGGTTATACCCGAGAAAAAGAGCAACTAAGAGATTTCTCTACATAAAGGCAAGACTCAAACTGATGACCATCCCAAACTGAGTATTCATTGCCATGAGTTTCTTCCATGAAATATGAAGCAAAGTTCTCAGCTCAGGGGGAAAGGGAAGCTTGTAGGCACCCTAAGGAAGGCTAAAAGCCTCTGTAGAGAGTAGGATAGTAAATCAATTAAGGAGGTATAAAAGGGCTATCTTGCCAAAATGAGGGCACGGTTGATGTAATATGAACTTGTAGTAGACTGAGGCGGCAACGTTTTGTGAATTTCTTCAGTTTGGTTCAATGGCACCTGAGTAGGGGTAAGGCAACAGATAAAACAATCCAAGGCTGAGGTTTGGAAGGGCAAGATCTATTGGAATAATGGACAAGAGACTCAAGAAAAGACAGCATGAGTTGAACTGGTTCACCAGCAGGTCAAGACGAGTAACAGATGAGAGTAACCAGGGCTGGGAAAGAACTGAAAGGATCAAGAGGCTGGATATCATAGTTAAGATGTAGAACAGGCTTTGGGATCCCAAGACAGAGGGAAAGGTGAGATGATTCCAGATTCTTATCAGATAAAGGAATTTTGGAGTTCATGGACATGGATGTGTTCACCTTGAAGGTGATGCCAAGATCCAGGGCATGACCTTCTCTGTGTGTAGTTGTGGTGAGGAGGAGGTCATAAGAAATGAGAAATTAGAAAGTTGTGCTATTTGAGGGAATTATTAATATGCACATTCAAGTCTCCTAGGATGAGGGCAGGATTTGGGGAAGAGAGAAGGACTTTCAGCTAGGAACTGAATTCATTAAAGAAGAAAGGTGAGTATCCTGGAGGTCTGCAGAAAACCACCTGAATACTGAAAGGGTGATAAAGAAGTATTGAATTAACCTTAAGACAGGAGAGGTTAGTAAGTGATGGTGGTCCTGGGAGAGCCTGGAAATGGCAATGGGGAGTGACTCATATTGTTAGAGATTTGACAAAATTCTTTATAAATTTAAGATGAGACCTTATCTGACAAACTGTCTATAAATATTTTTCTCAATTTTCTACTTCCCTTCTGATCAAAAAGGTTTTATTTGTACAAATTTTTTAGTTTAATGTAATCAAAATTATCCATTTTATACTTTACACGGCTCTCTCTCTGTTTGCCTATCCATAAATCTGATAAGCAATATGTACCATGTTCTTCAAAATTTCTTATAATATCTCTCTTGAGATTCAGTTACACCACCATGACTAGTCTAGGTGAAGAAGTGAAAGGAAGGTCAATCAGGGCTGGAAAGGGTGGCCAAGGAAGTTGAGTAATCAGGAGGGCATGAGAAGGGAAAAGATTTAAGACAAATTCTCCAGGTCGCATGGTGGAAGAGTTAAAGAACTTTAGAGTAGGAGGTTGGGGGTGAGCTGATAAGGAAGCTGCCAGGGGAGAATGGAGTACTGGGTTTGAACAATGAGGCATTCAGAATCCCCTGAAAGGGTTGAGTATGATGGAGTAGAAAGAGTACATGGTAGGTTATCATTGTCCGTAGGGGTTGATCCTCAGATAGAGTTGTCCCAGGGTGTCAGGAAGCCTTTAACTGGAAAGGTGGGATTGGTGCCAAAGCAAGGTAGGCCCTGAGGAGGTGTAGGTGGCCACAGGTTCCTGGAATATATATTAGAAGCATAAGACTGGCCTACATATGACGCTTGGGGGAAGCAATGGATGGGCCCAGTAAGGCAGACTTTTGGCATAACATAGATGAAAAATTGGCAAAGAAGACTAAGAAAGCCTCTTTGAACAAATAATAGGTGAACCAGAGGAGAGAGGAATATCATGATGAGCTAGAGAAGTCAGATTGTCAAGGGAGAGTTCATCAACACTATCAATAGGATCAAATAGGTCAAGAAGTATAGGGACTGAAAATCAAATGTCTTTAGGATTGGTCATAAAGAGAGCCTTGGTAAAATTGGAGAGAATATTTTCAGTTGAATTATGAGGTCAGAGGCCAAACTGAAGAGGGTTTAAAAGAGAATTAGAGGAAGCAAAATGGTGGCCCTCAGTGTGAACAATTCACACAAGGAGTTTAGCCAAGATGGGGCACGCAGACAGCTAGCATGGATGCCAGATCAGTGAAGGAGCCAGTGGGGAGAGAGAGACTGAAGGTAAGAGAGAAGGCTGACAGAGTGGGAATAAATTGCTGGAGAATTCAGAAGGGCATAAGATCAAAGGTACATGCAGAGGGACTCCCTGCCTTATAAGTACTTGGATTAAGAATATAATGGTAAAACAGTATTTGTCTGCATCCAGAGAAAGAACTGACAGATGTGTATAGAATACAAATATAGAATTAATATGTAAATAAATAGAAATAACAAAAATGTAGGAATAAGTATGTATTTTACTTATATACACATAATAGCAGCTGTCTCTAGGTCAGAGTGTGAAAAGGGGGAAAGAAAGTTATATCACTTTATTTTACAGTTTAAAGGAATATCATGTCATACAGATTTGCAGTTTCATGTGAAATCATTTTTTCTATTCTTCTGTGCTATGGAAATGCTTGTTTTATTTTTAAACTTAGAAATTTAGAAATGAAATAAAACAATAACAAAAGACATTACCTCCTCTCTTCTAATAAGTGGAGATAAACATCAATAGGAGGTTTCATCTCCAAGGCCAATTTTGTATAATGTAATCATTTGGATAACAGGTCCCAAAATGCTACACAAAAGTCATCTTATTTTTGCAGTGGTTCTGACATTCAAGAGAAACAATCATCCTAAGAGGGCTCAAGGTGAGGCCACAATATAGTCAAGGAGGGAGGAAATAGGGGTGGGAACAAGAGGAGACATTTAGTGAGTTGTGACGGGCACTAAGAAAAATGTCTTCCAAAAAAAAAAATGCCAGAAATTTTCAGCACTGATGTCAGATCTTAAATAGTCCTAGAAGTGACAAAATGATCCTGGAAGTGCGAAAAAGTAAATTTGTCACCTAATGGAGGGCAAATCCCCAGAGGACATTATGTGGGGAGGGAGGGAAGGATTCTGAAGCATGGGATGATCTCCAGGACCCGTGGGGTTTCACAGTAGGAAATGTGGGCAGTCAATGGGCAGGAGGCGAGGATCACAGAAGGACTGGATGTGTTGGAGAGGAAGAGGCTACAAAGTCCTGAAGCTGACCCTTGCCTATGTCTAAGTGCTGCCTACAACCAGTCCCAGCAGGCAGATGCACTGCACAGGCAGCTGCAGTGAACCAGCCTGCCTAGGCAGATGAGCTACCTGGGAATGGAATGTGGACAGGAACTGAGCCTGTGGCCTGCAGACCTTCAGGGTCACTGAGGTGACAGGATCCAGCCCTGGCAGGAGCCACAGGCTCAGGTGCCCTCTCTTAAAGAGACTGGTGCTACCTTTTCCTCCTTTTCTGTCTGCCCCCTCTCCCTGATCAACATTCCCCAATCCCTTTCTCAATTCTCCTTTCCCTGTTCTCCCCTCTTTTTATCTCCTTTCTTTTTCTGTCTCTCTCCCTTTTCTCTTTCTTCTCCTTCCTCTCTATATCTCTGTCTTTCTCCCTCTCCCCTCTTCGTATCCCTTTTCTTTCTTTATCCTGTGTCTCTCTCCATGTCCCTTCTCACCTTTCTTTTTATCTCCTCTTTCTTTCTCCTGTATCTCTCCCCTTCTTTTTCTCTTCTCCCTCTGTCCTCCCTCTCTCACCCCTTGTCTTTTAAGTATCTGGTTTATCAACACAATAAGTGAAAAACTCTCAGAGAAAAACATCAGATAGAATAAATCAACTCCAAGAGACCTTCGCTACCTGAGGATTCTGGTTCACCTTCCAGAGGAGCCACTGGAGGGCAGCGTAACCTCAGTTACTTGAGCTACTCTAACTTGCAACTTTTGGCACAGAAATAAAACCGGGGCTGATGTACACGCACACATCCTGGGACAGGATGTTTCTGGATAAATTATTTCATCGTGAATGTAAATACAGACAATCCGGCCGACTAAAGCAGGATGCCTGCTGCAGAACCACACCACTGGCCAAATTTCATTTGGAAATTGAAATTGACGTACAGTATCAAATCTTGGAAAGGGCCACAGGACCGTGGATTTGAGAGTTGAAGGTTCAAGGCTGAAGAGGTCCCCAAATCCAGTCCCCACAGGATGCAAAGAGTCTGAACCCTTTCTGGGTTAAGTGATTTGCTCACAGTTGCATAACCGTTAAAAGTTAGAAGCAAAGTTCTTCTAATAACTAGCATTTATATAGTGCTTAATGGTTTGCAAAATGCTTCACAAATATTTTCCCATTTTTGTCCTGGTAACAACTCTCCCTGTAGGGTAGTACAATTATTTGTACTATTTTATTAATGGGGAAATTAAGGCAGATGACAGTGACTTGCCCAGGGTCACTTTGAACTGATTCCTGACCCAAGGACTCTTTCCTTGGAACTCTTTCCAACCTAGTTGCCTCTTTACCCTCTGACAAACATAAAACATAGCTTATTGTTCTACCACAATTATAAATCTTTTACTTGGTTTAAAATAGTTTTTATCATTTTAAATTTATGTAAAGAATTCTGTTTAAAAAAAAAAACATAAGAGACAGCTAGGTGGTTCAGTGAATAGACCACCAGCCCTGGAGTCAAGAGGACCTAACTTCAAATTCAGCCTCAGAGATTTGACTCTTACTAGTTGTGTGACCTTGGGCAAGACACTTAACCCAAATTGCCTAGCCTTTCCCCCTCCAAAAACAAAAACACATAAGACAAACATGGAACATAGCACAAATTAGTTATATATGGGGATGTTGTTCATTTTCAGTTGTCTTTGATACAGTATATGAATTGTTTTGTTAACTGAATACCACTTTAATTGAAAAACAAATAGTCCTTTTGTTGACATTCTGAATACCTCTAAGTAAATACAATTTTTTTTTTTTAATTGGGGCAGCTAGTTGATAATAGGTACGGCACCAGCCCAGGAGTCAGGAAGAATTCAAATCCAGCCTCACACACTTACTAGCTATATGACCCTGGGCAAGTCCCTTAACTCCAATTGCTTCCAAAACAATAATTTAAAAAAAATCTTTGGAACTTGAAGGAATCTCAGAGGTCATCTAATCCAATCCCCCTATTTTTTAGAGAGCAGCAAATATCAAATATCCAAAGGAAATGTTTATCTCTGCATATTGTCCTTATGATTTCAAAAGGGGTCTCTAGATCTCTTTTAAAGTCACAGTCTCTGAAGGAAACAGGAAAACATTAAATCTGAACAGAAATGGAAAGCATTCAATCTGTCCCACTACTGATTTCTGTTCATTTCAATGCAAGGACCTACCTCAGCCAGGCCTGAAGAAATAAAAAGTGAAAAAGAAACATTTGCTACCCTTATAGAGTCTATAGTCTACTGGTGGTAGGGGTGTACTGGTATATGCTTGACAAGCAGCTCACTCTCCAAATATAGATGATAGAGAGACAGATAGCATGCTTTTAGATTTAATCTGGGGCAGCTAGGTGGCTGTTCAAATTTAGCCTCAGACACTTACTAGCTGTGTGACCCTGGGCAAGTCACTTAACCCTGATTACTTCCAATGTAAAATTTTTTTGGAAAGAAAGAAAGAAAAGGAACAATGTGAAAGAAGTATAGAAAGCTAGAAAGAAATCAGATTGTTGAAGGTATTTTAATGTCAGGCCTTCTTCTCCAGGCCAAGGACTTTGTATTTTTTCCCTAGATAATCGGTCACTTCAGAGGACTTTTGACCAAGGGAGTGACATGGTTAGACTTAAGCCTTGGGAAGTTAAACAGCTGTAGGGTTTTTTCTAGGGCAGGGATCCTTGGCACTGGTAGATGTTGTAGTCTAACATGATGCCAAAGTCACAGGGCCAGAAGCAAAGCTTTGGAGTGGGGAGTGGATTGGAAGAGAGGACTTGTACCTGAGAAAAAGAAGTCTGTAGTTTGGGATTCAGTCCCTCCACACACTTGCAATTCTAGCATCATAAGCCTAGAGCTAGAAGAGACCTCAGAGGCCATCTTGTCCACCACCCTCCTTCAGAGCTAGAAGAGACCTCACAGGCCATCTTGTCCACCACCCTCCCTCCCATTTGACAGATGAGGAAACCAAGGCCAGGGATGGTATTGTCTAAGGTCTCCCAAGAAGCATCATAGATGGAATTCAAGAGTCAGAGAGCTCTTCCCACTGGGCCATCATCACACCTCAGAATATCACTTCATGAAAGGATTCCCTTGGATACCGATTTTTTAACATGAATGTGCACATGGTTGAGTGTGCTTGCACATGCATCATGCATGAGTACATACATAAAGAACAGTCTCTGTACTCAGAAGACCTACATTCAAATCCTGATACTTACATGGTCCACAAAAACCCAAAAACATGTTGTCTGATAGGGAAAAGTCTTAGTCTTTGGGATCTGAAGAATTTAGCAATGATTATTGGGTGGTTCAGAGAAGAGGAAAGTAGACCTACTCAGAGTATGGTGAGAAAAGGTACTGGATTGGAAGTTAGTGGGTCTGGGCTTGAATCCTACTTTGGCCACTTATGACTTGCGTGGTCTGGGCCAAATCATTTCCCCTTTGGGGGCCCCATTTCTTCAACTGTGAAATGTGTAGAGGACCAGATGGTCTTTTAAAGATCTAGCACATTGTGTTTTGTCCATCTAATGATTCTGCAGTCCTAATTTTTGAGTATTTAAAAGACAGACAAGATCAATGGGCATTAAGAAGTTTGGCTGAGAGGTCAACTGAAATTGAGCCAGGCACCAAAGAAATCAGATTGCGCACACAAAGGGAAATTTTTGCAAAGATCAAAATGACCGATCCCAACCACTGCTACTTTCACAATAGGGATGCCAGCAGGTTCCTTATCGGTATGTGGTGATTCATTGTGGGCAGGGCTGGAGAGAGGTTTTTTGGACACTCTCTGTACCACTGAAATATCAAACATATGGCCATCTGCATTCAGGTCACAGGAACCTTATTTGGACAATGATTGCTGTGAGAGATTTCAGTACTTTAGCTGGGATAGAATAACATTCACACCCATCTCACAGGGTCACTGCTACTGATGTAAGATCATCCCAAAGATTTCTCCTGTTCCTCTTTCCAATGTTCTCTCCATGAAGGGTCAGCAGCCAGTTCTGTGTTTTGAGAAGAAAAAGAAAAAAAGAAAGAAAAACATACAGGAAAGCCTTCTCTCAAAACGCCAGGTGGGGCCTCGTGACTAATTCTGAAAGTCAGAGTTGGGCATTTTGATATGGGCAGAGGGAGACACATCAGAGACGTAGTCCTGAGGATGAAAGATTACATTTAAACAGAATGATCCCAGGGATGGACCACCATGTTGTATTTTGTATTTCCCAGTAGATGAAGGGAGGGGGGAAAAGGGAGAAAAGTAAATAAGGATGAAGGGTAGAAATCGAAATGTTTGCTATTGACTGAAAAATAATCTGACTAGAACGAATGAACCGCAGAGCTGGGAGTAATGAAGCAAGGCTTTCCCAACCAAGCAGCATCTCTGGCCATCCCTCAAGGCTCACCCCCTGCTTATTGAACTTTGTTTACTTCCGACACCATCATCTCACTATCATTCTTAAAAGAGGTATCATGGTCTCCCACAATGATGGTCAGAGAACATCAACTTGAATCCTACCACTTACTGCTGGAGTGACTGTGGGCAAATCACTTAACCTCTGCAGACCTCAACTTCTCCATCTTCCCTGTAATTACCAAAAATGAATTTTCTTTTTCCCCCCCATCTTTTGAATTTTATTTCTTTTTAAAAATACAAAAATTTTATTTTTCCCGAATTACATGTTAAAACCATTTTAAACTTTTTTTAAACTTTTGAGTTCTAAACTCTATCCCTGACTCCCCACTCCCTGAGATGATAAGCAATCAGAGAGAGAGAGAGAGAGAGATGGACAGGCAGAAGGACCACAGACAGAGTGATACATACTTTAGATCATCTGATTAAAAAAAAAAAATTTTGCATGGGTGTGGCTGCTGAGCATACTACAGTTTCTTGGAGCTACAGGTGAGAGTTAGGTAGAACAGGTGGACATCAAAGGTGGAAAGCATTCCTGAAAAGGACTCAGCAGCCATTACACCAGAGGTGCTAGTCTCCTCTGGATACAACATGGAATTGATCGTGCGACGTGGAAGACCCTGTCATAGGACCATTCAGCAAGGCATGCCCTCATAATAGGAAATGCTGGGTTCTATGAGCAAGGCAGAATTGAAGCAGCTCAAAAGAAACCTAAGATGTGCAAATTTAGAGAATCCACCCAAATGTTCACATGGACTACGTGTGCTCACTAGAACATTCCAAGCTTGTATTGATCCAAACAGCTAGTAGGACACACTGTAACTTGACTCTAGCATGGTTTTGTCATTTTGGTCCTCTTCAAGAATGAAGAACAACCAGCTAACCTGTGTGTGTGTATGCATGTGTGTACAGAATCATGTAAAACATTACCATATTAAACGGGTTTTTTTAAGCACAGGATTGACCTTGTTGCTCCCTACTCAGTAATGGTGTCCTATTGCCTCTGGAGTTCAAGTACAAACACCACTGTTAGTCTTTTAAAGTCCTTAACAACCCAGCCCCAACCTGTCTATCTCTCTAGACTCATTTGAACATCACCTCCCCACCTTCCTTCGCTCATTTATCCCTCCAAACTGGCCACCTCTCTCTTTCTCACACTTGACACTTTACCTTCTATCTCCCTGTCTTGACTGTAACCCTAAATACCTAAAATACATGTCTTTCTCTCTTCCCCCTTAAAAGAAAATCTTCCTTTTCCTGCAAGACAAACATGAAACAATATCTTCTAGAAGTCTTTCCTGACCCCTGGTCCTCAACAAATGCTACCGCTCTCCCTCCCAAACTGCTTTAGTCAAGAATTAAAATAGATTATGAAGGAACTCAAGCAACTACTTCACCTTATACATTTGAATTCATTCTCTTTATATTTATTTTTATAAAACTACATAATGCTTACCTCACATCCCCCAGAAAAATATAGTATATAGGCTTCTTGATAAGAGATTTTTTTTTCATTCTTTGTATTTGTACCCTAGCAACTAACATAGCACCTGGTGGAGTCCCTTAATAAATGAAAAATAGATCTGAAAAATAGAGGGGGTTGGATGATAAGATCTTAAAGGCCCCTTTCAACTCTCACTCCATGATCCTTTGATTTTCCTGCCAAAAAAAAATAAATAAGATTGTACTTCCTGATGTTATTAGGTCATAATTCAGCCCAGATTTTTGTGATTGGGAGGCATTTGGAAGAGGGAGAGGGTGAGAAGAAAAGAAGGGAGAGAGAAAGAGTAGGAAGAGAGGGAAAGGAGGAGAGGAGAGGAGAGGAGAGGAGAGGAAAAGGAGAGGCGATAGCAGAGAATTGAGGAGAAAGGGAGGCAATTATGGTAGCTCCTTGTTACTTTATTGAATTAAGCTATTCTCTAATATGGCAAGTTGCTTTCCATCAGAGTCCTTCCAAATGCATAATTGATGTGATCTGACTGTTTTCAGGGAAGGGAGCTTTTGTTTCTTGAAAGGCTTTCTCATTAGGCAATGTTCACATGCCCTCTGAAAATGTGTTTGGAATATAGAGACTCCCCGGTATCACAGATTAAAATGCCAGCAGAACAGAGGATGTGCTCCACCATTCTGAGTTCGATAAATGAGGCCTCATGCAGTTGTCTGAGCAGGGAATCTCTCAGGTAAGATCATTTAAAAGCATGGTGCCATCTATTTAGTGTGTATATTTAAAAAATCTGTAGCAAGCTATTGCCTGAAACAGAAAGCTGGCAGTCAGGAGACACAAGATCCGTTCCCAGCTCCCCAGCACTGATGGATGGGAATTTACAGAAGACGCCACAAGCATGGAAATCTCTGGGGTTTGCTAATGTCCCAGTAGGGATAATTTAAAGGGCGGAATGAAAAACTTCCAAGCTCTTTTCTAACATGCTATCCTGCCGATCACAGCTTCTTTGGGTTAGGAAAGTTGGATGTTGGCCAGTATTTTGCTGACCATGAGGCCAACAAATCCTGGAACACAGGGTCTCTTGTTCATGGTCCAAAGTTTGGAGCAAAAGGAACTAGTTTATTTCAGTTCAATAAACATTTATTAAGCACTTCCTGTATTCATCCTTTGGTGCTAAGGATACAGACACAAAGCAAGCGGTCATTACCCTCAAAGAATTTATAGTCTATGGGGGGGAAGGGGATGGGAAGGAAGAATTTACATATACACAGATAAGTAAACACTAGGATAGAACTAGACCCTGAATTTCAATGGTATAGGAACCTCCCAAGTGAGGAAACTCCTTTAACCAATGTAGATCCCAGCTTTTTAAATGTCTTTTTCATGAAACTTACAATTTTAGATGCCTATAGCCCTGAGAATTTAAGTGACTGCCCAAGATAACACAGGAAATATATATTAGAAACACAGCTTAAACCCTGGCTTTGGCACCAGGTCTCCATTCACAATGTCCCACTGCCTGTCAAGTAAATATAGGAAAGGTGGAAAAGGAGGGGTCTGCATTTTTTTACCACACTGATAGTACTATGTGTTTGTCCTTCGTTGCCAAAGAAGACCATGCCATCAGAGAAATAATGACATGACTTGCCCTTGACTTTGTTTTGAATGAGGGAGGGCTGTGAAGGTCACTAGTCTCACTTCCCCTCCAGAGCCATCTGAACCAGTGACCAGATATTCATCAGGATGACTGGAGATGACCCAGAATGAGGCAACTGGGATTAGGTGACTTGCCCAAGGTCACACAGCTAGTGAGTGTCAAGTATCTGAGGTGAGGTTTGAACTCAGGTCCTCCTGACTCCTACTGGTGCTCTATCCACTGCACCACTTAGCTGCCCCACCATACTGATAGTAGAGTGTGTTAGTGAAGTCCCCATATAGAATTAGATGCTGGAGATAAAGGAACCCAGGAGAGCCTACCTGTCAGACTGAGCCTAATTCAGGTCAGTCCTCTTATAGTGTAGGTCTGAAACTAGAATGAAATAAGATACCTATTCTAAAACAAAAAGAAGTTTACTTAGCCATAGGAAGGGAAGGCTGTTCAGAGCAGGGAAAGAGTAAGCATTGATACAGTGGAGCACAGTCCCAGCCTTATTTATACTGCTGATCTTTGGTGTGAAAACTCAGGTCAGGGCACTAGTCTCTCACTCTGGCTGTTTTGTGCCCAGCTGCCCGGGAGATTATGTCAATGGCCTGAGCCAGTCAAATCTCAAGGATTGTTTCAATGCCATATAAGGAAAATTAGTCTAACTTGCACTGAGGGAAAGGAGTAGAGAAGGATATTGCTAGGATATTGCTTCCACCACATCCTAACTCCTTGGCAGTAAGGTCCTTAAGGTCTTCTAGAGCATCTTTCACCACTTAAGTAACTTTAAGACCAATACTGGACAGAGTAGAAGCCAAGATGGCAGTGTGAAGGCAACAATCCAGCTGAATTCTCCCAACATTTCCCTCCAAACAATTTTAAAATAACACTTCAAATCGAACTCTGGAGAAGTAGAGCCAACAAAAGGTTGGGATGAGACATTTTTCCAGCCTAAGACAACTTAGGAAGTTGTAAGGAGAGGTATTTGATGCAGGATAGGGTCTTGTCCAGAGTACAAGGGGCCATGCAACCAGTAGCGGGCCTTGGAGGCAGCTGAAACAGTAGCAGCATCTTTAGGGTCTCACAGCCCAGAGACAACAAGGGGGTCAGATAACTGATCAGAAAGGGATTATAGGGATTCTTTTGTTGGCACTGAGTATAGCTAGCACTAATTGGCAACTATTACCCTTACACAGTTCTGGGTCTGGGTCATACTCTCCAGAGTAGAGGGAACCATTTGTGACTGATCATCAGAGAACAGGGGCCCTGGTCACAGGTCTGATGCAGAGAGAAGCACTAGATTTTGCTGCTGCAGGAGAGAAGAGGAACTGGTCACAGTTCCACAGCCAGGAGAAATGTTAGATTTGTGCCTGAAAAGAAAGGGGCCTTTTCTGGATAAAGACCAGAGCCAGAGCTCAGACCAGGAGAGCAGTGACCACATCTCTCCCCAAATCATACCACTTTGGAAGCATCAAAAACTTTCAGATCACCACAACCAGCTCTAAAAATAGCAACACAAAAAAAGCCTGAATCTTGGCCTGGTATCTCCCCACATCCATGTGATCAGAGTGTAACTTCAATATTAATTTCAAATTCAAGAAAAAGGCTGGAAAAATGAGCAAACAATAATAACAAAAGAATTTGGCCATAAAAAAAACTACTTATAAGGGTAAGGAAGTCTAAGACAATATTAAAACAGCTACAAGCAAAGCTTAAAGAAAAAATGAAAACTTGACACAGATCCAACAAGAATTCCTGGAAGAGTTAAAGAAAGAAATAAGAGTGCTAGAGGAAAAATTAAGAAATAAAAGTGATGCAAGAAAATTATGAAAAAGAAAATTAACAGCTTAGTAAAAGAGGCACAAAAATTAACTGAAAAAAAGAATTTCTTAAAAAGCAGAACTAGCCAAATGGAAAAAAAGATACAAAAGCCTGCTAAAGAAAATAATTCCTTAAAAATTAGAATTGGGTAAATAGAAGTTAATGATTGCATGTGACATCCAGAAACAATAAAGTTAAAGAATAAAAAATATTATGTCTAGATTCTTTTTTATAATCATGGTTTTCAGTTAGTCCAGTAATTCTTTTTTTAATTAAATTATTTTATTTGTTTTCAATGTTCTACAGTTACTTTCATATATCTTATACTTTTTTCCCCTCCTTCCACCTTATTTCCTCCCTCCCTTCCCACTCCCTCCCTGAGATGGTGTACAATCTTATATAGGTTCTACACATACATTCCTATTAAATACATTTTGCATAGAAGGATTAAAATGAATGAGAGAAACCATAAAACAAAACATAATACAAAAGAAAATGGTCTATTTCTATCTGTGAGCCAATTCCATAGTTCTTTCTCTGGATGTGGAAGGCATTTTGCCTTAGAAGACCATTGGAAATTTTTTAAGTCTTTGCATTGCAATGAAGTTCTAAGTCTACCAGAAAAATTCCTCACACAACATAGTTGTTGCTGTGTACAAAGTTCTCCTGGTTCTGCTCCTTTCACTCAGCATCAGTTCATATAAGTCTTTCCAGGCCTCTATGAAGTCTTCCTGTTCATCATTTCTTATAGGGCAATAGTATTCCATTGCATTCATATACCACAATTTATTCAGTCATTCCCCAGTCGATGAGCATCCCCTTGATTTCCAGTTTTTGGCCACCACAAAGAGAGCTATTATAAATATTTTTGTGCATGTGGTACCCTTTCCCATTTTATGATCTCTTTGGGATACAGTCCTAGACGTGGTAATGCTGAGTCAAAGGGTATGCACACTTTTGTAGCCCTTTGGGCATAGCTCCAAATTGCTCTCCAGAATAGTTGGATCAGCTCACAGCTCCACCAACAATGTATTAGTGTTCCAACTCCCCAAAATCTTCTCCAACATTTATCATCTTTCTGTTTAGTCATGTTAGCCAATTTGATAGGTGGAATTAGTCCAGAAATTCTTAAATTATCTCTCTTCAATCTATTTTCCAGGTTAGTTGTTTTTCCACGAGATATCTACTTATTGCCCACTGCCACAGCCACTGTGCTGTTGTTCGCATTCCACTGACTCCTGCAATGGGCATCTGTCCCACTGCCCACTCTAACAGAGAGCTCCATACCTGTGTCAGGGTCTGAATACTGTCATGGGTGCTGTTATCTCCCCCAGTAATGAGGCTAATCATCACAATGGGACCTGACTCCTATAGTAGGGTGGAACATCACTCCTTACTCATGCTGAGGCCTCTCTCTTTCTCCCTTATGCCAGAGAAGGACACTGTTCCCTCCCTCCATGCCAGACTGGGTGATTCAGATCACTATATTATTGTCTTTGTCTAGTCCAAATAATTATTTAGGTGAAGAATTGCCATGTAGGATGGCTCATGAACTTCCAGATGATTCTAGTCAACTGACACAGAGAAAGGAGAAAGGAGAATAGTAGGTAAGAAGGACACAAAGAGAAAAAAAGCAGGGAAGGAAGGAAGGAGAGAGAAGGGCAAAGGGAGGGTGAGAACAGGGAGGAAGGGAAGGTGAGAGAGAAAAAGGAGGGAGAAAGAGGAGGAAGGAGAAAGAGGAAAGAGATAGAGAGAGGGAGAAAAAAGGAGAGAGGGAGAGAGAAATCACCGTTCTAGAAGGTGGCAGCTGTCTTTCTTTTTAAATTGATACAAGAATCCTAGGCCTCAGTGAGTCACCTGGTGCCTTTTTTCCATATTCCCATTTAAGAAATCTCTCTGGATCTGGGGAGAACTAGGCATTGACCTTTCCAGTGTCTTCTCTAATGTCTAAAGAAAGAATCCTAACAAAGTCAATGTGGAACCA
>CM053770.1:210032335-210214388 GCA_028658325.1 Potorous gilbertii
TCTTCAGTGAGCTTTTGCACCTCTTTTTCCACTTGGCTAATTCTGCTTTTGAAAGCATTCTTCTCCTCATTGACTTTTTGAACCTCTTTTGCCTATTTTTCAAGGTGTTATTTTCTTCAGCATTTTTTTGGGTGTCCTTTAGCAAGGTGTTGACCTGCTTTTCATGCTTTTCTTGCATCTCTCTCATTTCTCTTCCCAGTTTTTCCTCCACCTCTCTAACTTGATTTTCAAAATTCTTTTTGAGCTCTTCCATGGCCTGAGCCCACTGAATATTTATTTTGGATGTTTGGGATACAGAAGCCTTGACTTCTGTGTCTTTCCCTGATGGTAAGCGTTGCTCTTCCTCATCTGAAAGGATGGGAGGAGATATCTGTTCACAAAGAAAGTAACCTTCTATGGTCTTATTTTTTTCCCCCTTTCCTGGGCATTTTCCAAGCCAGTTACTTGACTTCTGAGTTGCCTTTCCACATCCACTTTGCCTCCAGATCCACCCAGCCAGGACTTGGGGTCTGAGAGTCATATGCAACTTCCCAGCCTTAGGGCTTTGGCGGGACAGGGCTGCTATTCAGTGTGAGATTAAGTTCAGCTGCTTGGGTGGGGGCAGGGCTGCCACCCGAGGCTCAGTTCCCTCAGGGGTTTATGTGGAGACCTTCAACAATGGATCTGGGCTCCTTCCTGTTTTGGGAGCCCCTGTCTGCTGCTGCCTCCTGAGGAGGCCTGAGTTATGGGGACACCCCACTCCCCTCTTAGCAAGTCAAAAAGACCCTCTCATTGACCTTTGGTGCCTGTGGGTGGAGGGACCTGTGCAGCCTCTGAGGATTCTGTTCCTGAAGCCTGCTCAGATCTGGTCCCCTCTGTGTTGTGCAGCCAAGGCAGGGCTGGGCTCTGCTCTGGGTCCAGTGTGTGACGGACCTTTCATGTCAGTTTTTCAGGTCTCTCTGGAACAAAAATCTCCTCCACTCCATTGTTCTATGGCTTCTGCTGCTCCAGAATTTGCTGGGAGTTCTTCTTTACAGGTATTTTATGGGCTGTGGGTTAGGAGCTAGCATATGTGTATCTTTCTACTCCACCATCTTGGCTCCTCCCCCCAAGGTACTAATTTCTTATGGGAGTCCATACACAGGTAATAAAACACATAAAACATTCATCATAGCCCATAAGCCATCAACAACAATTTGCTTTTCTTCAGCAGGTTCAATTTTCCCATGAAGGACATGGTATAGTCCCAAACCAGTAAATACCTAAGGGGTTTGGATGCCTTTATTTCAGAAAGAAACGAAATTCAAGATTGCCAGTGTGACCAAGACATCATTACAGTGAATGCCTAGTTTTCCTCTGATTATTACATAATTCTTTCTAGGTATATATAGATGTGTGTGTGTGTGTATGTGTAGCTGTAGTTAGGACTATTCTCAGAAAGCAAATACATTGGGGTCTGTTAGACAAAAGATACTTTCCCATTAGATGATGACTCTTCTAATAACTCAGAATACTAACAAGATATACTTTCCTGTACTCCTATGTCACAGCTTTAGTTTCTTATTTCCTTTTCTAGTATATTTGATGAGTGGGGCAGCTAGGTGGTGCAGTGGATAGAGTATCAGTGCAGCAGTCAGGAGGACCTGACTTCAAATCTCACCTCAGACACTTGACACTCACAAGCTGTGTGTCCTTGGGCAAGTCACTTAACCCCAATTGCTTCATCCTGGGGCATTTCCAGTCATCCTGATGAATATCTAGTCATTGGATTCAGATAGCTCTGGAGAAGAAGTGACCTGCACAGCCCTCCCTCATTCAAAAAACAAAGTCAAGTCCAAGTCATGCCATCATTTCTCTGATGGCATGGTCTTCTTCGGTAATAAAGGATTAATACACATAAATCCTCCAATGATCCACATGCACAATCTTCTTCCCTCTCCAGGAAGCATCTCCATTCAAAAATTCCTCTTTTCTCTGTAGAGAACAGATTTTTAGGCTCATAAACTTGGATTGCCTGTAACTCCTGAGACATCTCCCTCCTAAGACATTCCCCTTATTTAGCTAGGAGGTCAAATCTGCCACCATATGGCTGGGAAACCAATCTTCCTTTAAGACAAAGGGGTTCTGAAATGACATTGCAGTTCTCTTCTCCCAGAGCTTTGGGAATTTCTTCAGGAATCCTTGGTACTCAGTCATGGCCTAGGCTGATGCCATATCTTGGGCCAGAAAAGTTCCCTCTTGGGGATTCTTCCCAAGTCCCAGCAAGTGCAGGACACATATGATTCTTCCAAAATGGTCCTTTTCTGCTAGGGTACAAGTAACTTTCAATCTGTCAATGATGTTTTGAAAATAAACTGTACCAGGCGAGATATTGACTCGTGAGTAGATTGGTAGCTCCCATGTTTGCTGGCACCAACTCATTGAGGGAGTCTGAGCAGGGGAGCTATAGGAGAAGAATGGAAAGAATCACTCCTCTCCCCACCCCTTCCAGGGTTGGTAGTTGGTAGGGGGTTGGGAAGGATGCTAGTGGAAAACATGGCTCTTCCTAACACAGTGCAACCTCCCAATATTCTAAGTCAATGGAAAAACCTCAAGAATAGCCTGAATCACTAAGATACACTCCTCTTTGGGGAACCCAATCTCTGCCCAAATGTGAGGCATTTTTGTAACTGGGGGCTTGAAGTGATTGTAACTAAACTCAGAATTTTTCACTTAAAATAGCAGAAAGGGGAGGGAGCCAAATGCACCTTAGGAGACATTGTATTGCCCCCAGGCTTAAAATAAATTATTTATTTTGACAAGGTATTACAAAGTGTGTGTGTGTGTGTGTGTTTGTACACACACACATACACATATATGGTTATTAATTTTATATTTATTTTAGTGTGTATTTGTCTTCTACTGCCTCTACCATTAGAATGTTAGAATGTAAATTCCTTGGGACCAAAGATTATTTTCTTCTTTATATCTCCAGCACAGGCACGTTGAAGGGGTTTAATAAATATTTGTTGATAAATTCTTTGATTTAAGTGGGGAGTGGAAGAGTATGCACAAAGATAAAATGTAAACTCTTTTCAAGATGTGCTTCTCTGATTTGCTTATATCAAGAGATTAGCACCAAGATCAGTCTATCCATTCCTGTGCACAAAGGGCCACTAGCACTCAGCATATCCTCAAGAGAAGGACAGTTAGTTATAAATTACTAATCCTCCTAAGAGTCGGTGTTTGCCCAGCTGACAAATGAAGTCAGTTTGCATTCACGGAGTCTTAAGCACCATTTAAAAGTCAAATTATTTAAATGCAATCCCAAACTTCAGAATCTGGGCCATTCCCTAGACAGCTCATCAAATCTCATTGTTGGGATTCAGTGACTGAGTCCAAAGTTCCAGGTAAAATATTTCTTTTCTAGAGTTCAGCATAGCTCCCAGGCAGCAGACCATGCAAACGATTTGAGACTGAATGAATGGAATGTTGTCTGGAATGATAATGTGGAAATGGAATACACTTCACATAAACACAGCAGGATCATTTAATTTAAAGAAACACATTTAGATAGCCACCTAGTGGTTTCTAGGCATGGGCATCTGGTTCAAGTTGCTTAGGGAAAGGATATGACTATGTTAAAAAAAAAAAAAAAAAAGAGGGGTGTGGAAGAGACTGGAAAGTAATGAAGTTGACATTAAATCTTACTTAAGGAGATGGTCCTTGTCAGCTAGTAAAACCCTGGTCATAAGGGTCATCCTTTACCAAGATGTGTACAGTCCCCAGGCTGAAAGTGAATTCTGACAAAGATTATCCCAGACCTTCAGAGAGATCATAAAATTATATGATCACAGATTTTAGAGCTTGAAGAGACCTTGGAAGTTATGTAACCCAGCCCATTGGATAAAGGGTGAGGCAAGATTGCAGAGTTATGGTGACTTGCTCAAGGTTACGTTGGTAGAATTGGGAACTAAAAGGAACTCCAAGTCCAGCCCCCTTTCCAGGGCGTTAGCTGCTAGTGAATATAGGTCTTCTTTATGATTTACATATGTGGGGGGTGAGGGGAGAGAGAGAAGAAAATTTCTTCCATGCCTCAAATACAAGGAAAATCCCTGAATATTCATAAGGGAAATTATAGGCAAGGCTACAATTCTTCAAAAGATCTGGGGATTTCATGGCAGGGGTATTCAAAAAATTCAGCACCTAGTGACTAACCTGTTTGTAACAAGGGATTCAGAATTCACTCAGTCTAGTCCCACAATCCCAGATGCAAGGTTCCACTGTTTTCCACTAGCAGCTTTACTTGACTTTGACTCCATGAATACCACACCACAATTCCCCTCCCCTAGGATCTCCTTACCACTCAGGTTCTGCTAACATCTTACCAGCTCACCTTCAGTTACTTCTCTCCCTCTGATTGGAGGATTTAGAGAGCTGATCATTAAACTCCTTCCAAAGCCTTCCTTCTTAGAGCACTCATAACATTTGAAGTGACTCCTTTTTTCTCTCAGCAGCTCTGCTTAGCTTTGATTCCATGTGAAGATCTTGCCCCTTCCCTAGCACCTTCCCGCCATCCCCATAACCCCTATCCCCACTCCAGGAGATGATCACCTGAAATCTCTTCACTAAGTAGATTAATTCAACCCTTTCTTAACTCACCCTCACTGTTCTCTCTCCCTCTGAAGACTGATGGATAGAGCATTTCTTTCCTCCAAAAACTTTCTTCTACAGAGGGCTCATAATCTTTCAATTAAGTCCTTTATTTTTCCATCGGTAGCCTACTTGACTTCATCTCCACAAAATACTACACTCCAGGGTTGGGGTACTGCCTGTGGGCCCTCCCATACCCTTTAGTGTGCCCTCTTTCCCATTCAATTACAAATTCCTTGAGGTCAGGGAGTTGTCACTTTAATGTATCTGCTTAGCATGTAGTGGGCACTTAATAAATGTTTACTGAATTGAACTGAAATCCATGGCTAGCTAAGACATAAAACTTTCCCAGCTTGGTAGGATCTGCCAAAACTGGACTGGGCTGGGACATTCTACCCCCCTCCCCCAACTCTGCATCATCTCTTATGGCTTCAGCTTTAGGACTTGAAATATGTGTTTTCATAAGCTCATAAAATCCTAGATTTTGAAGTACAAGGGACCTTAGAGGGCATCTAATCCAGCAGCCCTCTGAGGTACAGAGAGGCTGAGACCCACTAGGAGCAGAAAGTAATGGAAATGGAATTTGAACCTGGGTTCTTACATGCAGGTCAGTTTTCACTGCCTTATTGAGGACACAATGTTCCACAGTATGCCCATTGAATGCACACATTTGGGATCCTTATAGAATTTCACTCCCCTTGTTTTATTTGGTTTGGTGCATTTTCCTAAAGTCATTTTTCCCATCAGTGAAACCTTTACAATAAACATGCAAGCATCTCCCTCCAGGGTGAAATTACCCTGGTAGCCATACAGCAGGGTACAGAGGAGACACACATGCAATGGGTTTTAACCTTCACAAGGTGGCAGAAACAGACTAGAAATTCACCTCTAACCAGTTTCTCCAGCAAAGGGAATTTCACAGAACACTAGGGACTAAGTTCCACAATTGAATTCCATTAGGAGCTGTCCTAAGCTTCCCAGTTTGACTTAGCTGTGTCTCTAAAAGTCAGGTTTGTGTCCAAAAAGGACCTTTCAGAGTGCCAGCGCTTGGAAGTGACCATGGTTGGCTATTCTTGAAGGAGGATTGAAACAGTGAGACCTTGAAGGCAGAGAGACTGTTTCACTTTTTGATTAATTGAAAAGAGGCTAAGTTATGAACCTAAGAATTGAAAGTCAGTACTTCTGATGCCCTACTCAGAGCTCTGATCACTATACCAAATTTAATCCTTAAACACAATCATAGGATCAAAGAGACCTAGAGAAGTCACCAAGTCTTACCCCCTCACTTTACAGATGAGACCTAAGGATCTAGTGACTTGCCCAGGGTCATACAGCTAGGAAATGAACCCAAGGAGGGATTTGGACCCACTGTCTTCCTGATTCCAAAATCCAGCACTCTATCTACCAAACACCTCTTATAGAAGGGCTTTTGTTTTCTTTTGTTTTTTCATTTCCTTTGAAAAGTGGTTTGGCCACACTTAAAAGGGCAAATAGTGACTGTCCAAGAGGAAGTGAATCCCATTTATCACACACAAATGTGCCCTCATTCCAGAAACTCATGCATGCTTAGTCTCTGGTCTTTCTTCTTTATAGAATGTTCTTAGGTAACAATCTTTGCTCCTGTTTTCCACTGCATCTGACTCCAGGAAGGCTCTTCTTCAGATGCCTCCTGATCTCTGAATGAGCTCTAAATCAAAGGTAGGCTAAATCCAAAAACACACGTTAGTGGTTTTGTCTGCCCCTCATGGGCTCCATTCATCAGAAGCAGGAGTGCTCAGAACTCCTCCTCAGTGCCTTTGATAAAGCTTCCCGTTCCCCTAAATGCTTTCAGTCATTTTTCAGAAAGGGGATTTCCAGAGCTCTGTAAGCCAAGGTTAAATCCCTAGCCATCCAACAGGTTCAGAGTTGCTGTTATGCATAGAGAGGCAGCTTAACTATATCACTGGAATGTCTTTGTGGAAGGCAGTTTCCAAGAGACTTGGGTTTGAATCTCCATTCCAAGATGAAACAGTTGGGTGAAAAGTCTCTTTATTTCTATGAGTTTCATTTTTTAAAAAACTTTTGAAATGGGCCTGATAATCCTGAGTCTACCTATTTCACAGGATTGCTATGGGGGGGGAGGGGTTCTTTAAAGCTAAATGCAAGTCATAGGATCAGGAAGCTATTCCATTAAGCCCCCCCACTCAAAAGCAGAGTTATTGTTATTTACCCAGTACTTTAAAAAACTGTTATAAATTTATTTTAGAGGCAGTTGTGGTTCAGTGACTTGCCCAGAGTCACTGTGTTTGAGACTGGATTTGAACTCAGGTCCTCTTGACCCTAGTGTTTTTTTTAATATTTTTATTTTGTTTTATTTAAACAAACAAGCATTAATTTTCTCTCCCTTCTACCTTAGGCCTTGTCAGAAAAAAACAAACTCTTGGAACAAACATACATAGACAGAACATGGACCATGTCCAAAATGTATGCCTCATGAATCTTGAGTTTCCCATTACTTCATATCAATTTGTCCAGCTTTCACACTTCCAACTGAAACACAAAATGAGGCACAACAATCTAAATATATAATGCAAAGGATTTGTGGATTTTTATCAGAATAAGGAAGTCCTGGTATGAGAACTTCCTCCACCAAAATGCCAATTGCAACCTGTCAATTACTTACTAGACAAGTCCTGCAGAGTTGCTTAAAGCAAATGGAGGTAAAGTCCCTTGCCCAGGGCCACACAAGTGGTATAAAGGGTGATATTTGAATCCAGGTTCTAGGGTAATAGAGTCATTGGTTTAGAGACAGGTAGGACTTCCAGAATTACATAGTACAACCCTATCATTTTATAGCTGAGGAAACTGTGACTCATAAAGAATAAATACAGGTAGTAAGTACCAGAGTCAGAATCTGAACCCAGGATCTCTGACTCCTAATCCAACATCCCCTCTACTGTATCTGATTCCTAATCCAGCTCTTTACTACATCACCTTGATTCTATTGACCATTATAATTCTACTCTGATATATAATATGAATTTAGAATAAATTTAGACTAGATGAACAGTAAGGTCCCTTTTAGCTCTATCCCAATAATTCTATGAACTTTGTGTTGCATCTATAGCAAGACCATTATGGGTCCTCTCCCAACTCCCACTTGTTCTGGCAAGATGGGCTTCCAGAGGGCAGTTACATCTTCCCTCCTTGTTATTCTAAGGGTAACAGCAAGAGTTTGGGTATCTTCCAATGCTGTTGGCTCCAGACCCCATTCTGATTTGTTCTCCCCCAGCATCAATCATCAATTACACTTAGTATCTTCCCTATACTGATTTAACCAGTGATTAACATCCTACTATCAATATAATCAATTAACATCAGTTAGCTTTTACAATGGAATATATATATATATATATATATATATATATATATATATATATATCTTATATATCACCTCAGTCCCTGTGGAGAGTAGATTCAAACTTAAAGTGATCTCTACAAAGCCTTCAGCCCACCAAGTTCACTCCTGAATGTAGTAAAGTTGAATTTGAACTCAGGTCCTCTTAACCCCAGTACTTCTTTTAAAAATATTTTTATTTTGTTTTATTTAAATGAACAAGTATTAATTTTCTCTACCTTCTCCCTTATCAGAAAAAATAAAGTCTTGAAACAAACATGCATAGTCAGAGAGAACACGGGCCATGTACAAAAATGTATGCCTCATTTTGCATCTTGAGTCTTCACCCATTACTTGCTTGCAAAAACAGTCTCAACTGCTCATTCAATTAATTGCTGTACTGAGAGAAGTGTGTATGTGTTCGTCCTTCGTTGCCGAAGAAGACCATGACATCAGAGAAATAATGACATGACTTTTACTTGACTTTGTTTTGAGTGAGAGAGGGCTATGCAGGTCACCAGTCTCATTTGTCCTCCAGAGCCATCTGAATCCAGTGACCAGATATTCATCAGGATGACTGGAGATGACCCAGGATCAGCCCAAGGTCACACAGCTGGTCTGAGCTGAACTCAGGTCCTCCTGAATCCTGCACTGGTGCTCTATCCACTGCACCACCTAGCTGTCCCTGCTGGGTGAAGTAAGTTACTGCTCAAGGCCATACTGTGTAATGGCAATCAAAATCCTGCTAAAGGAGCCCCCTTTTGGGAACCCAGATATTGTGCTTCCCTCTCTGGTTATTATGGTCAGACAGTTGGATTTGTCTGTTGAATTCAGGCAGTGGAAACCATGTCCGTTAACTTTTAATTTCTCTGTATTTTCTTTGAAGTTTAGGGTGCTGACTCTCCTGAAATAGGTGAATGATACGCATGCTTGGTTAAAGGATTGATACATGTGTTTGATTAAAGTGATTGTTAACCCCTTGAAAGTTGCTTTCCTTTTATGAATGCAGATTTAAGAACCTGTGATAGCAGGCCCACCTGTGCACGTTGGGACACCTCTCTAGGCTCAGCTAACAGAAAATTTGACTATGGACTGTAGTTGTTGGACCCATTATGGGTGTCCTGACTTCCAGGCTTACAAAATCTCAACATAGCCCTTCGCCTAAGTTCAGGAGAGAATGGATACAACAGGGATAGAAGTGAAAGCAGGGACATGAGCTCAGAGTATCATGGCAGCAAACCAGATTGAGAAGCAAAGACCCAAGACATCTCTCCCCACCCAGAAGCTTATGGCATTTAGTCCTCCTCACTCATACATAACCAAGGGGAGAGGAGTTGATTTGGTAAGTCAGTGTCTTTCCATCACGTTCCAGCTCAGCAGCCAATCAGAAGTCCCACAAAGAAAGCAGACAGGAAATAGAGAATACCTGAGAATGCTCTGGAGTTCACAGTGAGGATTGCATCAACATGATGAAGCAAATGCTCACAAAGACTGGACTCTCATTGGCCAATCCTCTGTCACACACCAGTAGAAGATAAAACTTCCTATGGATTTAAGGTATCTAGTATTAGAACCAAGGGGATTAACTCACCTTACTTCTTGAATAACTACACGGAAAAAATCAATCATTGCGGACCTCTCTTGGGATCAGTTAAAACTCTTGTGCTAAAAGACAAAAACTCAATGTCAACTATTCTAAAGGCCATTTCTCCCCGAAATTTCTAATAAAACAAATAGTGCGCATTTTGGCACTGAACACCATTCCTCACAGAAGCTGTTTGATGCTAAAATATTTCCTCTTCTTGTTTTTTTTCCTTCTTCTCTTCTTTTTTCACATGGATGGAGCCAAAACAGGATTATCCCCAACCAGTTTGAATCTAATCCAAGCCACACCCCGCCCTCTATTCCATGCCAAATCAGCTTTAAATTACTAACATCCATGAGCCCCAAATGAATGATCTACTAGAATTCATAGAAAGGGTCAGAGAAGAGGCCCGTAGGCCAAAAAAAAGAATGTGAAAGAGCATGTGTCAGACGGAAAACAGATCAGCCCAGAGACAGACCCTTGGTCAAAAACTGTTTTATGTGGAATTTGGCTGCCAAAAGATCACATCTCCCAGTTGGGAAAGGCAACAAAGGAAAAAGTAGATGACATCCACATCCACAGCACTGGAGAGGCTGACTCTGTACTCCAGTCCTTCACCTTGATTTTCCTTTGCTTGATGGTTTCTGAGTCCTTTCTTTAAGTTTAGAGTCGAGGGAACAAAAATCACTGGGATAGAGGTCTTGCAATTTTATCTTTTGCTTGGCTGATAGTTGACTGAAAAACTCTTGTTTTGGGCAAATTATATTTTTCTTTCTGAGTGCCACAAATCAAGAGGATTTTGTTTGTGTTGTCGTCAGTCCTTCTTTCTCTGAGAGAACAAGGACATCAGGAGGGTGATGTCTTGACTTGAGGGAAGGGGATTTAAATGAAGCAGAGTCATGCAAAGTCATCAGCTTCACTCTCTCTTCCAGAGTTACTGGAGTCCAGTGACAAGATAAAAGTCTGACAACTGGCAATGAGGGGAACAGGGAGCAGCTAGGTGACGCAGCGGATAGAACACTGGTCCTGGAGGCGGGAGGACCTGAGCTCAAATCCAGTCTCACACTGTGTGACTTTGGGCAAGTCACTTAACCCCCAATTACCTCACAAAAAAAGACAAAGACAACAGGCAATGCAACCCAAAAGGATTTTTGGATTTACTTGAAAGCCAAAAAGTATGAAAGTCAGTTCTTAGAATAAAACCATTTTTTTCTAGTTTTAAATCCAGTTTCATTCAATTTCCCAGTGGTAATTATGTGCCCACTCTACAGAGTCAAAGACAAAAATCAACACAATTATTGCCCTCAAGAAACTCACATTTTACTAAGGGAATGTATTATGTACACCAATGTGTAAAATATAAGATACAGTGTGGTAAGGGGGAGCAAGTAGATTAAGAAAAATCGAGGGAAAAATTGCTTCCTTTGAAAAAAATAACATTAGATATCTTTGATTTTTTACACTACCAGTTTTACCAGTATCCCTTCTGCTTTCTGCCCACCTCCCAGAATACTATCCCAATTTTTAAAGAAAAAGTAGGAGAGAAAAATATCATTGAAAAGGTATCACTACATCAAGAAAAGTCTGAAAACATATGCAATGTCCCACATGTGTAGGTAAGACCTCTAAGCAGTGTCTTCTCATGTCTTCTCTATAGAAGTTATGCTGTTTTTCCTTGAGGCAGCTCAATGTCCCAGTAGATAGACTCTGGGCCTGTAGTCAGGAAGTCCTAGGTTCAAATCCAGCCTCAGATACTTACTAACTGGGCAAGTTATTTAATATCTGCTTGCCTCTATTTCCTCATAGGTAAAATGGGGACAATATCAAAGTGGTGAGATGATAGTATGGCCTTGAACAGTAACCTACTTTATGCACAGTTCAAAGGATTATTGATTTAGGGCTGCCTTCCAGGGTGGTGATAAGGATGAAATAATATAATATTTGTAAACAGTGCCTGGCACATAGTAGGCCCTCTATAAATGTTTATTGTCTTCCCTTCTTCCCCTTTGTCATTTTACAACATTCATTTTTGAATGTTTTGTGATCATTCCTTCCATTTACATCATGACAGTCCTTGTGTATATGTTTTTCTTGGCTTTGTTTATTTTATTTTGTCTGCAGTCAATCGTATAAATCTTTCCATGAGAAATTACTTTTCAAGTAATTTCCAGAAAGACTTCAGGAAAGAGAGGGTTCTGAAGCTGGGCTCTTAATTAAGCACCTACTATGTGTCAGGTACTGTACTAGCTCCTGGAAAAGAAGGAAGAGGACTTTGTCAACAGAAGGAAATAAAAACGGAATGCATTCCAAGGCTTAGAAAATAGCCTTGTTGGAAGTGGAGAGGGCAAGGACAAGATTGAAGCTAATATCATACAATCTGGCTGAAATGCAGAGTGGGTGAAAAATAATATGAACCATAGATTGAAAGGTAAGTAGGAGTCAGCCTGCAGAAGTCCATTAAATTTTGTTCTATTTTATCTTCTAATCCAGGAGACATTGAAGGCTTCTGAGCAGAGGCATGATCTCCCCTGAGCATTGGTGGTGAGTGGTGTCTGTCTTAGACTGGGCTGGTTTCTCTTCAAAGGGAAAGGAGGTGGTCCTTGGACTTGATGGTCCAGGGGACTGAGACTTGAAATTGGCACAGCTCCCTCATTACCTGAGGTATAAAAAGCCCAGCCTGTGAGGACTCAGTGATACTCGGGCCTCATAAAATTCCCACTGGCACGAAAGTCAACATCTCTCTGATTGGGTGTTGTCTCCCTAACAGATGTAGAGACAGAGGAAGGCCTCTTCCACCTGAATCAATGATGTATCCTCATTGATCTCCTTTACGGTTGAGTAAACCCTTCTTTGTTCAATAGTTTATGGCCTGTGAGTATCTCATCTCACTCTAATGTGAAGCTTGAGTCACCAGACCTGCCTGACAGGCTTGCCCAAGACTATAAAAGAGATATTTTAGCAGCTATGTGAAGGACTGACCGGGGGAAAACCGAGACCAAGAAGATCGATTTGCCCAATGAGCATTTATTAAGCACAGACTGTGTACCAGGCACTGTGCCATGCTCTAGTGATGCAAAATAAACAAAATACAGCACCTTCCCTCAAGGAACTTCCAATCTAATAGGGAAACATCATGCAAAAAAACTACACACAAACCATACACAGGATAAATTGAAAATAATCAACAGAGGGAAGATACTAGAATTCAGACAGGTAGTGAAAGGTTTCCTGTAGAAGAAGAGATTTTAGTTGGGATTTGAAGGAAGCAGGGAAGCCAGGACAGGGAAATGAGGAGGGAGAGTATTCCAGGCACAGGGACAGCCAAGGAAAATGTCTGGAATCTAGAGATGGAGTCTGATTAAAGGAACAGCAAAAACCAGTGGTATTGGATCACAGAGTATGTGAGGAGGTAGGGTTTACCAGAAACTCAAGAAAGGGTCCAACATGGGTAAAGACCTGAATTAGGTGATAACAGTTCAAGTAGAGAGAAGGCTAAGATGAGGAATATTGCAGAAGACTATCTATGCAGGTTCTTGAAAGGTGAAGGTTTACCAGAGAGTGAAGAAGAATTATGTGGTCTACATATGCGATCAGAAATGAGTCTTTTGGATTTTGTCATGTCAATTAAAGACTTTACTGTATTTGAAAAAAAAGAATGGGAGGGAGGGAGGGCGAGAGAGAGACAAAGAGACAGAGAGATAGAGGGAGGGAGGGAAGGAAGAAGGAAGGAAGAAAGGAAGGAAGGAAGGAAGGAAGGAAGGAAGAAAAAGAAAGAATCCATAGTTAGGAAAATGAGAACAGAAATAGAAATTGGGACTGAAAGACTGTGGGTCTGAATCTTGGTTCTGTGACTTACTACCTGTGTGAGTTAGAGCTTCAATCTCTTTCAGGCTTCCATTTCCTCACCTATACAAGAAGAGCTTATCTCTAAGGTTCTTTCCACCTGTAAATCCTGTGATTAGATATTGGGCATGAGAAAAAGAAAAGTCAAATGTGAGCAGAGTTGAAGCCTGGTCATCTCTGGGAGGTGCTGGATAGTTGGGAGAAAGGAGTTGGCTTAGAAAGAGAAGAGTGAGGAGTTTAGTTTTGCCCCTGAATGTGAGGTGCCAACCAGACAAGACGTCCAGGTAGAGATACTGAGCAGGCCGTTGGAGAGGCAGGGTTAGAGCTCTGGGAAGAGACCAATTCTAGTTTGGATTTGGAAATATGCAAATGTCTCCAAATTATTGGAATTAAAGCTACTAAATTCCTTCTGGCCAAGCACCCAAATCCTTACTATTTTTACATCCTCATTCCCAGCACAGGCCTATTAATGGCAGCTAGGTAGCTCAGTGGATAGAGTACCAGGCCTACAGTTAGGAAGACTCATCATCATGAGTTCAAATCTGGCCTCAGATACTTACTAGTTGAATGACCCTGGGCAAGTTATTTAACCCTGTTGGCCTCAGTTTCCTCAACTGCAAAATGATCTGGAGAAGGAAATGGCAAATTATTCCAGTATCTTTGCCAAGAAAACCCCAAATGGGGTCATGAAGAGCCAGACAGGACTGAAAACTGACTCAATAACAACAATCTATAAAGCACTTTTAGATTTGGAAAACACTTTATAAATATCACCTCATTTGGTCCTCACAAGAACACCAGGAGTAAGGTGTTACTATTGTCCCCATTTCACAGATAAGGAGATGGAGACAGAGAAATTAAATGGTTTGCCCAGGGTCACACAGCTAGGGAATGTTTGAGACTGGATGTAAACCCAGATCTTCCTGAATCCAGATACAGTGCTCTCTATCCACTGTGCCAGTAGATAACTGCCTACCAAATAGAAATGTTTGCAGAATTGAATTAAATATCCATTTTGCTGCTACCTATGTCAGGTTGAGAGGTAGCTTGTGACTCTGTGGATGAAGTACTGGACCTAGAGTCAGGAAGACCTGAATTCAAATCCAGCCTCAAGACACTTCCTAGCTGTGTGACCCAGGGCAAGTCACGTAACCTCTGATTTCCTGAGAAAATGGATCCACTGGATCCCCTGGAGAAGGAAATGTCAAACCACTCCAGTTTCTTTGCCCAAAAAAGCCCAGATAGCACCACAAAGGATCAGACATTACTGAAACAACTCAACAGATATCAGGTTGAGTTGTATGACCTTGAACAAGGCAACTAACTTCTCCCAGCCTCAGTTTCCTAATCTATACAATGAAAGCACTGGATTCATTGATCTCCAAGGTCATGATCCACTCATAATCTATGAATTTAACTTTTAACCTCCATTCTTTTCAGTAAAGCTAACTTAAATCATCTTCTCTTTCATATGTTTTGTGCCTTGGAATTGCTGCGAATAATGTGGATTTTGTTTTTTAAGTCCATATGATTCCAGCAAGTCCTGTTGCTTCAGCCACATGTATGCCATCTGCCCTGGGCAGTCTGAAGGGAAAAGTCCAACACATGAATAAGGCAAAGATCTATATGAGGTTTCTGTAAATAGACCAAAAATAAATCTTGCTAAGTTTAAACGGAATATTTTATTTGGCTGAACAGGAAGAGGGGAGACCCGCTTTTTCTACATTCCACCAAGAAATAGGTTAATCAGTTTGGGGCTCCATTGAATGAGTATAGAAATAGAAATTTTTACCAGCCAAAAAGATTAATGAAATGGTTTTAACATGCCTTACATACTAGCTAAAGAATTCAACCCTAAGATATAAGAATTCTGAAAAGGGAGATAACAGTGAGTTTCAGGTTTCTTCTTATGCAATAACTCAGTGGACCAGGCCCATTCTTCTAGAGGGTCTTGTTCAACACCTAGCATGCTGAGGTCACATTCAGTGAATTCCTCAGATTCCTTCTGTTCAGTCATCCCTTAAGGCCAAGGATCCCAAATGATGGAGGCCTTTTCCTATCCAAGACACGTATGAGGTGACTTTGCTAAAATGACCCAGTCAGAGGGTCAAGGGTCAAGTCCTCCAATATCCTAAAGATGCCTGAACCATTAGGCCATTCACTAGGTAATTACACTCCTCTTGCACAAATAGTACCAATAGGCCCTAAACTTGCTATCAGTTTCAATGTCTCCCTCCACTGATTGCCCTTAAAAGGGAACCTCTAATAAGCAGTAAAATTGATTTCACTTGCCCCTTCTTTTCCTTCCACCATTTATTTTTGTTATTGTTGAATTGTTTCAAATGTGTCTGACTCTTCATGACCCTGTTTAGGGTCTTGGCAAAGATACTGGAGTGATTTGCGGTTTTCTTCACCAGCTCACTTTACAGATGGAGAAACTGAGGCAAACAGGGTTAAGTGACTTGCACGGGATCACACAGTTAGTAAGTGTCTGAGGATATATTTGAACTTAGGACGATGAGTCTTCCTGACTCCAGTACTAGCCCTCTATCCACTGTACCACTTGGCGACCTTCCATCTATAGCAATTTTACTTAATTCAATTTAACAAACATTTATCAACTGACTGGGTAAATATGCTAGGCTCTGGAGATACATCAATAGATGTGATATAGATCCTATTCTCAAGGAGTTTAATAGATGGTTGATAAATACATATACAGGTAACTAAGATACAAGGAAGACTGTAGGGAAGGAAAGATGTGTGTAAAAGGAAGATACATCTACAGAGGACATACTGGACAAAGTTAGGAGAAATTTCTGAAGGAAGTTATAATAAAACGAGTAGTCCTTGACCTTCGAGTCAGGAAGACATGTTCCAATCCTACTTCAGATCCTTGCTAGCTTTAAGATCTAGGACAAGTCACGTAACCTTTCCCAGTCTCAGTCTCCTCTTGTATAAAATGGGGAGAGAGGTAGTAGACTCCATGGTCTCCAAGGTTCTTTCCTGCTCTATATCCATGATTTTATGACTTTTAATTAGGGGAAGCCTAGAAGTATTTATGAATGAGTTGGCCTCCATCTTGAATGGATGGACATGAGGCAGAGAGGAGTCCATTTCAGGCATGGGTCTAACAGCAAAAGCAAAAAGGCAGAGATGGCAGGATGAGAATAGGAGATGGAGATTAGGACAGTCTGGCTGGAATGTAAACAAAGAAAAAAGGTAATAGTCACAAGATAATACTGGAAGGGTGGATTGGAAGGAGATTGTATATTGATTTTATGTGGTTAAGTGCAATAAGATTACGGGTCAGAGCTGAGAGGAACTTCATAGGTCATGGAGTCTAACAGCTTCATTTTTCAGATGAGAAGACTTAGTCTCAAGAATGTTAAGTAACTTGCATAAAGTGCCATTGAAGAAAAATACATTCAGATATGAGAGAGAAAGAGAGACAGAGACAAAGACAGAGGGAAGGAGGGAGGGAAAGAACAGGAGAGAGAAAGAAACAGAGAGGTTTCTCCAGTGCTTCCTTTGGATCCTGCCATAAATCTGTGCACTGAGAATCTTCCCCAACCCCTTACACACACCTGATGGCCAAGGGAAAGGGAAGATTCAGCCCTAGGTTCATGGGCCTCTAAATCACAAGCATGAGAAATGACTGTCTTATTCCTATCTCCTTCACTTAGGAAAAAAAAACACAAAAAAGGGGGGCACTGATGATAACTGGAAAAGCCATTTTAAATACTGGGATACATTAAAAGGCTGGATGACCTGTTAAAAGGGGATGGCCTTATTGCTACAATCAGTAGGGCAACTTTTAATGGATTTAGTCTCTTACTGAAATCTTGCTACTTGTTAAAAATTCACATTGGATTAAGTAACTGCCATCTTTTAAAAATGGAGCTCCCAAATATTTCCTTATCTTCTGTTTCTCTCTCTTCATTTGTTTTGTTAACCCTGGGAGAGAGGGAGCAGACAACAAACCTACAAGTCATGATGACCATTCAAACCTAACAAACTGTTGTCTTCCTTATTTTTTCTGCGTACACAAGGACATCATCCACATGCCTGAGGATCTGATTAAACAGTGCGTAGCCTGGATAAAGAATGGTAATGTTGGATCACTTAAGATCAATAACCATTGTTCCATGGAGCTGAAACCAGACAGAACAGCAAATGCAAAGTAGAATGAGTCAAGTCCAGTCTCTGCTATCTATGCTTGGTTAGGCATTTTTAGTCATGTCCAACTCTTCGTGACCTATTATGAGGTTTTCTTGGCAAAGATGTTGACTGGTTTGCCATTTTCTTCTCATTTGAGACATGAGGAAACTGAGGCAAGGAGGGTTAAGTGACTTGCCCAGAGTCACACAGCTAGTAAGTGTCTGAGACTGGATTGAAACTCAGGTCTTCTTGACTCTAGACCTTCTCAGCTTTCAATGGTCCCTCAAACAAGAGCCAGTCCTTCAGCACTGAAATTGTATGGCTTCTTTCCTCTGAGCAGCACCCCAAGTGATCTTTCCTCAAACTGTTGCCACATCATACAAATGCAAATATTGATTATTACAGTTCTGCTCACTATGAGCCTATGAGATAGAGACTATAAGTGTGACGATCCCCATTTTACAGATGAGGAAGGACAGACTTTATAGGTCCTTTCCAGCTCTAATAAGGTGAATGACTTGCCCAGCAGTCACATCAGTCTTAAGCAAACCCTCCAAGTCCATCATGCTTTACACATTCTGGACAATTTTTTAAAGGTCAGAGAACAATATTTAAACTTCATACCTATGTAATTCAGGAGAGGAAAATATTCTGTTCCGGCTCCCTTCAAATATCATAATGGCCTTCTGCCATCATGGGTGGGAGAAAAAAAAAACATCTCTCTTGAGCACTATCAACTCTAGACTGTATCCTGTGCCCTATGGCTTTCTACTGTTCAAGGGCAAGGCTTCAGAAAGAGATGTGAGGCCCCGGTACACAGGAGGAGGCCAAGAGACAAACAATCACTTGCTAGGATAAGCTTCCTGTTCTCTGATATCAGGACACACGGTCGCCCACAATCAGGTATCCTGAAAAAACAAGCTGAGAAATTAGAGAAAAGAAAGGCAGAGCTGCCAGGAGGCATGAATCGGAGCTGATTCACCCTGTTTGTTTAGTACCCATATCAGGCTGGTTAATGATACTGCCCTAGAACATATTTGTTCAGGAGTCTGGTCAGAACAACTCCTCAAGAGGAGAGAATAGGCCCTCTATTGATCCTGCGAATGGAAGTGAAATGAAGACCAGCCTAAACTCAAGAGATTTTCCTGCCTTATTTTTGTTTTAATGGGTTGGGTTTTTTATTTGCATTTTTATTAGGAACTTAATCATCAAACAAAAACATTTTGATATACTACAAAAAATAATAATGTACATGAACTAGTGACCTTGTTGCATATTTTTGGATTGGTTTTTAAAAGTATATTAAATTTTGGGCAGCTGTGTGGCACAGTGGATCAAATACTGGGCTGGGAATCAGGAAGATTGATCTTCCCCAGTTCAAATCCGGCTCAAAATTTCTAGCTGAGTGACCTTGAGCAAGTCACTTAATCCTATTTGCCTCAGTTTCCCATCTGTAAAATGCATTGGAAAAGGAAATGGTAAATCACTCCAATATCTCTGCCAAGAAAAAGAACCAGACGTGACTGAAACGACTCAACAAAACAACAGATGAAATTTAACATAATAGTTTAAAAAGACTGCCTGTTCATGTCTCCTTCTGAATTTATTTTTGTTAATACAATCTGTCTTTGGCCATGCCCACAGGGAGTGGTGACTCCAGTGCTTTTGGGAGTGACCTGTTAACCAGGAAGTTGATCCAGCATTTCCAAGACCTGGGTTCCACCCCTGATCTTGAAATAATTTATTCTACAAAGAAGTTACGCTTCATACAAGAAAACTGGCAACTATGTGACATAGTAGATAGACTGCTCAACTTGGAATCATGAAGACCTGAGTTCAAATGCTGCCCATATTATAACTGGTTTTATTATTTGCTTATCCTCAGTTTCCTTCTCTGTAACATGAAAATAATAGCACCTACCTCACAAGGTTTCTGTGAAGATCAAGTGAGATAATGTATAAAACGCTATCTAATTTGCTGTTTTTATAATGGTTATTATTAAAAATAGCTCACTTAAAAATTTTTATTTTATTTATTTTGTCATATTTTAAGTTCCAGACTGTCTCCTTCCCTTCCTTCCTCCCCACTCTGCACTAGAGAAGGCCATCATTTAAACAAATTTATAAATATATGTAAAACCATATTATGTATTCTTTTATTTGTTAGTTCTTTCTCTGGAGGAAGATAGTATCTTCTTCCATAGGTCCTTTGTAGTTAATTTAAGTATTTATAATACTCAGAATAACTTGGTGGTTCATGATCATTCTTTAAATATTTATTTAAAAAAAAGAATAGTTCATTTTTTTAAAAAAAAGAATAGTTCACTTTTTATTATTTTATTTATATATATTATATATAACATATATATTTATATATATTATATATAACATATATTTATATATTTTATTATTAAGCTCAATAATGATGGTGAGGATGATGATGATGATGATAGGTTATTGTTATGAAGAAGTCACAGGATTGCTTAAGGTTTACAAAGAACTTTCCCCAAAGCAGCCTGAGAGAGTAGATGATTAAGTATCATGTTCATATTTTTACAGATGAAAAAAACTGAGACTTCAAAGAAATGAAGGCAGTCACTCAGAGAAGGCATGGGTCAGAAGTAGGGTTCAAACCCAAGTCTCTGGAGCTCTGAATTCAGGACTCTTCTCCCTCCCCTTTACTGTCCCCTCTGGGTAGGTGCACCTTTGGTTTCATTTTTAGGATCTACAGTGGACCGGGTATCACACAGGACCCTAAAATGACCCCTGCCTTCCAATTTTATCCCCCTTAAGAATCATCAGCCGCTGATGCCCAAATATATTGTCCAGCTACATTCAGTGGAATGTTGCCAGAGCTCCAATTTATTTCAATTGGACATCCAAGAACAAAAACGTTTCCAGGACAAGGAAAGGGAGGTGACAACATGGAGAATTTGTCCCTCAGCCAGACATTTCCTGGTAGCTGAAAGAGATTCATGACAAAGCCACACTTCCTGATAATTGCTTTCCCTAACTTTAGGGAAGATGTCTGTTACAGTCCTCTGCAGCTTCCCGTCAAGGGAAACAGACCAAACTAGGAAGTTCTCATTTCCCAAGGATGGATGTGTACAGCAGTCCCAAGAAGCAACAAACAGATATAACAAACATGACTCATCGGACTTGAGAGAGTTCACATTTTCTCATAGAACAGTCTGGTTAAGTTTTCAGGGTTTTTCTGTATAATTCACACTCTAGGAAGGAAAAATTAAATAAAAATAAAAAGAGGAAAGGGGAATGTTTATCTCCTGTGAAAAGACACAGAAAGAAAAGAACAAGAAAAATCTTATTTTCACCCCCTAAATTTTCATTTAGAATAAATTGCTATCTGGAGAGGTAGTGTGCCATTGTAGAGGGAGAGCTGGCCTTTTTTTAGTCAGAAGCACCTACATTCCAGTGTTGCATCTGAGACATACTGGATGTGAAACTGAGGAAATCCCTTAATCTCGGAGTACCCTAGGCACTTTTGAAGGCAGTTAAGTTGCAGAAAAATTTCCAACTGCATTAGTAAAGGGGATGGGTCTCCTTTCTGGGAGTTCCTTATACCAATATAATAAAAGATCCAAAGATGCATTCCATTTCCCTGTTTTTCAGTCATGTCTGACACTTGGTGACCCCATTTGGGATTTTCCTGGCAAAGATACGGAATGGTTTGCCATTTCCTTCTCCATCTCATTTTACAGATGAGGAAACTGAGGCAAACAGGATTAAGTAACTTGCCCAAAGTCACACAGCTAGAAAGTGTCTGAGGTCAGATTTGAACTCAGGAAGATTCCTCTCCAGACCTAACATTCTATTCACTGTGCCACCTGGCTGCCCCTTTGTAGCTAACATTTCTGAAGTATTTCATAACCCCAAATTTACTCAAGAAGAGCCTACTGTTTAAGATTAAACTCATGATTAGTAATAGGGCACCAGCTTTTGGCGGGGGAGGAAAAATAACAGGACCTGATCCTATCACATGAGGGGAATAACCTCCTATCTGATTTCCCTGTCTGTTAATTATAATCACTAACTAGGTTTTACTTGTATTTTAAAGCTTACAAAGCACTACATATACATGAACTCTCTTAATCGTCACAAAACCCTGTGAATTAGGTACTGTTTCTATCCTTGTTTTACAGATAAGGAAACTGAGGCAAGCAGCTGTAACTGACTTGCCATGGGTAGGCAGCAGGTAAGTCTTTGAGGCAGAATTCAAACTCAGATCTTCCAGATTCCAAGATAGAGATAACACCTATCCTTCAAGTATATAAAGAAGTTAAGATTTAGCATAAAGGAAATCAAACATGGAATCATTTGAAAGCAATTAACAGGAGAAAAAAAGATTTTTAGGTATATGATAGTTAGGAAATGATAGGGGCTGCTTCTCAGGGTGCCAAAATTCAGCGAACATTGATAGCATTTGTATGTCTTCATTAAATAGAAACAACTGAAAATAGTGCCTACCTTGCTTAAAACAGGAAGGCAAAATTAATGAATAATTAGTTAAAACAGGAAGATCTCAGAATGTATGCTTCAACATTCCTACCCCAATGGCTACACTGCGAGGCAAACTCCTCCTTGGCAGCGCTACCCACCCAGGTGTAGTCTTTTGGTGTCCCAAGGTTTCCTACTCACAGAGCCCAAGGTGGTCCTGACAGCCATAGCCATAGAGGGCAGTCCCAGGTCCCCTCCCAACAAGGAAGCCTTGGGTCCCAAGGAACCAGATCGCCCCTCCATATTTAGTTGAGCTTTAGCACTGACCCCTGAACAGCTAATAATCTGTGGTAGCTCTGGTAATAACTAGTATTTATACTGCAGGTTTTCAAAAATATTTTATATAGTCCAGGTCATTTGAGCGTCACACAAACCTGGTGAGGAAGGTACTGGAGTTACTATGGCTCTCATGGAGCAGATGAAGCCAATTGCAGTAATTGTTAGAGGTAGGATGCAGTCTGAGCTTTCTCCTGACTTCAAATGCCTCACTCTAAGTCAGGTTTGGAAGTCCCCAGTTCTCCAATTTAGGTTTGCATTCCCAACTGGGGTTTAATTCTCTGACCAATTTCTTATTATTCCTTTCAAATGAAAAATGGATGTCACTTTGAAAGGTAATAAACAGAAAGAGAAAAAAAGGCAGAAAGGAAAAAGGAAGGAAGGAAGGAAGGAAGGAAGGAAGGAAGGAAGGAAGGAAGGAAGGAAGGAAGGAAGGAAGGAAGGAAGGAAGGGAAAGAGAAAAAGAAAAAGAAAGACAGAGATAGAGAGAAGAAAGAGAGAGAAGAAAATGGTCCAAATTGGAGAAGAAACAAAAAAAGGTGGGTGACAGATATCAGCACAGCTGGGAGCTTGTCTAAAGTGCGCACATCTTGGGGGAGCTAAGAACAGGAGCATCCAGTTGGCCCAAAAGTGATTGGATGGGTACAGTCCCCCCAGAACTTGTGAAGAAATTGTGCCTCAGAGGACCAGCATGTACATGTAAGTTTCTTACATCATTATCAGGAAACAAGTGAAGAGAATAAAAGCTAGGTAAGAGATCTGAGGAACAGGATGGTGTCGACCAAGAGCATGGACCTGTAGTCACACAACTCCTCAGGAAAGAAGAGAAGGGGGGAAATGCATAGGCTAAGCCTTAAAGAAAAGTGTTTAAGTTGACATTCAGTTGAATGAGAAAGGAAAGTTCTTAAATAATTCAATTGAATTCCCTTTGAACATAAAAATCACCCAACCTCAACTCCATTTCCGGTTCTGGTGGATGGAATGTTGTTGAATTACTCAGCAGGTGAACAAGCGGGAAGTCATTTGCCCTCTGACCTTCTTAACCTTCCTGGCATTTCTAAAGTGGGAATGATAATACCGAAACTACATATCTGTTAGGGTTGCTCTGATTTTGTACACTGCTAAAACAACTAGAAGAAAGTGAGCTAGTTGGTCATTGATGGTAGCAGGATACTGATATAATACCGAGCCCACACATGCACACACATACTCCCTGCGTCTTGACCCAGGCCCAGCTCCTACATCCACTTCTAAATGTTTCCCTCACCTGCAATCAGGGCCAGCTGGGAACACCCACTACAACTGCCACAGGGCCATGGGCAGCCTGAGCCTGGCTGGAGGTGAAGGATATAATAGAAAGAGAGATAAAGGTTGCTGAAGTCGGAATGCCAATGTGTATGATGAGTACAAATAAAATTCACATGCTGAAAAAATTAGGATGACGTATAATTTTATTTTTTATTATGAACTTAAATAGGAAAAAAAACCACAACGTGACATGTTCTATTGGATAGACAGCAGGTTTTAGAGTCAAGGGGCCCAGGTTCATCTGTGACCATCTGACATATAAGAGCTTTCTGACTCAGGAAGGTTTTGGCAACCTCTCGGTGATTCTCTAAAACAGCTAAGTTATGGAAAGGTAGCCATCTTGTCAATTCAGTTCAATAAACATTTATTAAGTGCCTTCTGTGTGCTAGGCACTGTGTTAACCCTCCACATTAGTAAAGAGAGTTTCCTCACCGCACAATTAGTTCTCTATGACAATGAATAGTCCCCATCCCTAGTAATTTTATATACATTTTCATTACATTAAGAGAGGCAGAAAAGAACTGTAGCTATAAAACAAGAGTCAGGAGGACCTGAGTTCAAGTCTTATACGTAATAGCTGTGTGACCCTGTTCTGGTTCTGATTTAAACCTCTGAGTGCCCTGGGCAACACACTCTCTCTTAGTATTTTGTTATCCCCCAGTTATATGTAAAGACAATTTTTAACATTCATTTTTTTAACAATTCAGTTCCAAATTTTCTCTCTCCCTTCTTCCCTCCCTCACTACCCCCCAAGATGATAAACCATTTTACATAGGTTATATATGTTCAATCATGCAAAACTTATTACCATATTAGTCATGCTGTGAAAGACGACATAGACCCAAAAGGGAAACAAACACACACACACACACAAATACAGAAAATGAAAAAAAGTATGCTTTGATCTGCATTCAGACTCTTAACAGTTCTTTCTTTGGAGGTGGACAGCATTTTCCATCATGAGTCTTTTGGAAGTGTCTTGGTTCATTATATGACTGAGAACAACTAAGTCATTCATAGTTGATCACTTTACAATGTTGTTACCATGTACAATGTATTCCTGGTTCTGCTTACCTCACTTTGCATTAGTTCATGTAAGTCTTTTCTGGGTAACTCTCTTAAAACTCTAATTTGCTGAGAAGTGACTTACCTTGGTGGATGGAATCCTTCACCTGAAGTTCCCTGTTGAAATTACAAGTCCATTTTTTTTTAAAAAAAAGTGAACATTAAACTCTAAGCTAACTCTCTCCCTCCAGGGGAATGCAAATTTCTTCAAGGCAGTCAATGTTTTCATTTTTTGTCTTTGTAATTTCAGTACCTGGCACCTAATTAGTGCTTGGATGAAGTCAAATCCATCATTTCTGGTCTAATCCTTGTTGATGAAATATGCATATAATTTTTAGCATTGTACTACAATCAGGGTATATATAATATTTTGCATATGCCAATTTTTGATGTACATTTTGAGGCAGTCTTGCTGAGCCAGTAGAATGCTGAACTTGGAATAAAGGAAGACCTGCCTGGGTTCAAATCCCTCCTTTGACACCTACTAGCTGTGTGACCTTTGATAAGTCACTTAACCACTCTTCGCTTGACTTTCCCCCTTCCAGTCAGGAAGCTATAACAGAAAGCTGGAAACTGTATTGATTTGATGCCCACAATTGGAACATCAAAGTTTCCACTGAAGTCTTAGTTGGATGCCATGTCGTGTGACAATGGTGTGCCAGCAGAGAAAGAACCTGCTCTCAAGGTCTTACAGCACCAGAAAGATGTCATGTAATGGCTGTGCCTGAGGTCCAAAGTCCAACTTGCTTATGATCAAAAGGTTGGTCATCCAGTGATAAAATTCCTTGGCCACAGCTACCAGAAGACTATCTACTAAGGTTTGTAGTATGAGTCGGTGGAGTGAGCACTTAGAAAAATGAAATCAGAGCTGTCTGAAAAGTACTTGATCACACACACACACACACACACACATGTATATGAAACACACTCATGTATTTGTATATAAAGTCTCTCTATATGTACACATATACACATACGTGTATGTGTACATATGTGCATTATAGGAAAAGTGCATGTATGCGTGCATGCATGTATTATATGTGTGTACATCTATAAACTATGTACACAGATATGTGTATGTATATATGTGTATATATTTATACATACACACACACATATAGTTATTTTCCTCTTAGAATGTACGCTCCCTGCAGGTAGGACCTAGTCTCACTTTTGTCTTTGCATCTCCACTCCCTAGGACCGTGTTTGGCACACAGCAGATACTTGCTAAATGCCTCCAGATGGAGGCACTACAGCACAGTGGAAAGAAATTTGGCTTTGCAATCAATCTCTCTATGTGACCTTGGGAAAGTCTTTCAAAGCTCTGAGCCTCGGTTTCCTCACTTGTCAAATAAAAGGGTTAGAGCCAGGGGTGGGGAACCTGTGGCCTCAATGTCACATGTGACCCCCTAGGTCCTCAAGTATGGCCCTTTGACTGAATCCAAACTTCACAGAAAAAAACATCCTTTTATTAAGGGCTCAGACTAAACGATTTCTAAAGTTTCTTTCCAACTTTAGATTTCTGACATGATCTCAGAGCACCCAACTAGATGAAAAGGCAGATGTGATTAAGGAAATAAACCAATTAGGCTTCTAACATTTTGCTTAATATACCAAGAAAACACGAATGAGAAATCATATTTCATTGTCCTTCTACCCTTATAGTTAGGAAGCTCTTCATAAAGCTTTTGGCATACTTTACTGTCCTTATTAAGAATAAGTAATTCATAGAGACGTGCTGATCCTACAGAAATAAATGAATCATAAATTAAGAAATTCTCCATTGGAATACTCGACTGTGTTTTTTTTTTCTCCTTTGTGGAATTACTTGAGAATGGTCCCACTTAGCTAGAGATCATTCATGGTAAAAGTTGGTGTTTCTTTCTTTCCCCCCTCCTCACAATGCTTCCATTTGAAAGGAGTGTGTAGTTATGAATTGCATGCACTTGGTTGGTTTCAATGAAGTCTGAAACATTGATCAGAATGCATTATTGTTACCAAGAGCCTTTAGGCAAGAGCAGAGATAAACCTTCTTAATGCAGAAAAACAAAGATTTCATTCCACCAACTCTTGGACCACAAACCCCAGCTGAGTTCCAGAGATAATAAATGCTAAACTAATGGGGCCATGTCAGGCTGCCAATATGAATGCTGAGCCATTTTCAGATACAATCTTGTGCGACTTAAGCAAGAAATGAAAAGGCCAACTTTTCTAAAATTTTTATTTTACATCTTAGATAATATTTAATAAGGAAAAACAAGAATCATGGTTAAAAACATAAATGGAAGATGCCAATTATATTTATTGAATATTTTTATGACATGAATTAGGATTGAAAATATGCCCAAAATGTTATACTGTAAATGTCTCTGTAGTCCACTCTCTAGGTTCATGTACCCCTCCCTAACACCCTCCATACTCCAATCAATTGGCTGGGTCCTAGAAGACATCTGACTACTTTAGTTTTAAGGGTATCTCTGAAGGAACAGAGTTTCTACTATTTTCAATCATGAGCCCCCACTGGTCTGCTTTCCATTATCAACTAGTTAAACCACATTTGCTTTTAGAAAAGAGATTTACTGAGAAGGTATATCAAAACAGTTATTAATATATTTCCCTCTCTCCCTCCAAATCAATGGGGACATGTTCTCTTGCACACACAAGGTCCCTGGGAAAAGTGGATTCAAACTTAAGAGTGCAGTGGTAGAAGTTGTATGTCATTAAGCAAGTCACTTAACCTCTGTTCACCTCAATTTCCTCATTTGTAAAACTACATAATAATAGCACCTACCTCCCAAAACTGTTGTTTTGGATCAAATGAGATCATTTCTGTAAAACCCTTAGCATAGTACCTGGTATATAGTACAATATAAATGCTAGCTGTTATTAACTAGAGTACTAAGATACGATTATATTTTATATTGTACAAAATATTCCCCTCAAAGTAGGGCAGTTCTTCCCTTGCACAGACAAGTTCCTAAGAAGTAGGTACAAAGGTAATGACACACAAAAGCAGAGAACATGTATAGCCTATGGCTGCCTCCTGACTCCAGGTTCTAGAAGTCCTTTTCTTCAAGTTCTCCTTAAATTCCCCTTAGCAGTAAGATACTGTCATTCTATGGCTCCAACTCTGCTATTTGCTGATGAGACTTTATGGAATCTCAGGATCTGCTAAAACTAAAAGGTTACCATCTGGACCATTCCATATTGGGACATTCATTCCCTTAAGATGAGGAAAGAAGAAACACAAAAGACACAATTAAACCACATGCTAATGAACACAGTGGCTGGGTGGGACATAGGGGGAATGCCCCTCCTCTCACCCAGCAGTGCATAGCAGCTCTTGTCTCACCACCAGAAAGTATAAGAAACTGAGAAATTGTAGGATCTTCTCCTTTTTCATTCCAACTTAGATAAAAGGAGCAATTTTGACTCTGTAAAATCAATTTATTTTGCACAAAGAAAACCAATGCATTTATTAAGTGTTTACTGTGTGCCTGGACAGATAATGAAATATTCTTTCCACTTCTCAGCAACAAAATCTTTTTCCCCAAAGTACCCGTGTACTGCTTGTGAACCTGCTACAACCAGAACTTCATCTCTGTCTTATCTTGCCCTTCTAAAAAGGCAATCAGTCCTTTTACTAGCTACAGATGAATGGAGTCTTCTTAACAAAAAATCAGTTTACAAAAATGCTCTGAAACACAGTCATGGCTTTGATGAATTGTTCTATCTCAATAGTAGTAATGGGCAGATTCCTTTTAAGGATTTTAGTCACAGCAAAACTAGGGTTTAATAAATATTTGCTTCATTAAAGGCTAAAGTACCCATTGTTGACAGGTCACCACTGTTTAATGTCAGTGAAGTTTACATTTTTTTAAGGAATGCAAACATTTATCTGAACTCGAGAAAAATCTGACAGCACATCTGGTAAAGTTGTGAATTTCAAGTCCCAGGAGACTGATTAAACACTGGTCATCCTTGGATTTACACAGTTGAAATAGTGAAGAGGCATCATAAAAATGTAATAAGACAGTAATATTAGTTATATGAAAACTCTAATATGGAAAAACCCAGGCTGCATAATGCCAACTCCAAAGTATTCACTTAGTGACCTGTTTGTACATAGCTCTTTGCATGTTGTCTCCTCAGATTGTGCACTCTTCCAGGATAAAGAAGGTCTTTTAACTTTCTTTCACTTCTTAGTATTTAGCATAGGGGCTGGTACATGATAGATGCTTGATAAACATTTATTGGCTGACTCGTGGCTTTTAGCTAATGTTTTTAATGGTATTTTCTCTGATGCATAAGGTGGAACTAAAATTATCTTTATAATTTATCTAAAATTTCATGGGATCGTAGGATTGAGCCCTGTAGTGTACCTTCACTATTACTTAGCTCAGGGGAGGGGAACCTGCAGCTACATGTGGCTCTCTAGGTCCTCAAGGGCTGCCCTTCAATTGAATTCGAACTTCACAGAACAAATTCCCTTAATACAAGGATCTGTTCTGTAAAACTTGAACTCAGTCAAAAGGTCACACCCAAAGACCTACCACATGCGGTTTGGAGGTCACAGATTCCCCACCACAGATGTAGCTCAACCCCTCACCTCATCTTACCAATAAGAGAAGTGGGGGAAAGCGAATTCTGCAGTCAGAGGCCCAGCACAACCACTGTGAAGCTCTGGGCATATCTCTTAACCCACTCTAGATATCAAATTCTTCACCTTATAAAATGAAGGAACTGCAGAGATAATGCATCATACCTCAACTTTTTGCAGATATGGGTACTCTATTTGGCTGCTTTTGCTAACTTACTTTTCTTTATTACAAGGGAGGGGATCTATTCTAGGCCATGCAGGGGATAGAGTCCCAGCTGAGAAGACCTGTGTGTCCCTGGGCAAGTCATATAACCTCTGTTTGCCTCAATTTCATCATCTGTAAAACTGGAAATTAAAGCTCCTACCACCCAACCAAAAGAGATAATAAACGTTAAACACTTAGCACACCTGACACACGGTAAGTGCTATAAAAAGCTACTTATTATATTACTAATTCTGGCTAGGGAATGGGTGGATGGGTAAAAAGAAAAGGGCATAAATACAAAGGGAGGTATGAACCAAGTGAGCTCTACAGTCCATTCCAATTCTAAACTGATCTCCAGGAAAACCCTCCTGCTCAGAACCCACAAATCTAAAAGTCTCAGATGGGTTAGCGACTTGTTAAAGGTCTCACACACAGATAGGTCTGAACCCAAATATTCTAAAAATCCACTTTTATGGAAGCTAGCAAACCATTCCCCAGGATCACATATTCTCTGAATGAGAAGGAAACTAAAAGTCATCTGGTTCAGCTTCCACCTTGCCAAGTGGTCATCTAGTTTTGGGCCTAACGACTTGCAAGGATGGCAGTTCCTTCCCTTCTAAGGCACACCATTCCTGTTTATATCACTTCTAATTATTAGGGATTTTTTCTCTAAGAGTAAAAATCTGTCTCTTTGCACTTGTAGATACTTAAGTCAATGAACATTACTAAGTGCCTGCTATCTTGCTAAGTAAGCTCTAGGGTTACAAAAAAATGCAAAAGTTCCTGTCTTCAAGGAGCTTGAAATCTAATGGGGCAGGCAACCTGCAAATTAATAAAAACAAACAAGCTATTTGCACAGGATAAATTGGAATTAATCAACAGAGGGAAGGAGAACTACCTTCTCTGCTAGTTTTGCTCTCTGGGGCCTAGCAGATCACATCTTATCCCTTTTCTATGTGACAGTACTTGAAGACAGTTATTGAGGTAGTTCTTAATTCTTGTTCTGACGTTGTGAAAAAAAAGATTTGGCTGGACAGGTACATAAAATTTACAGACTTTTTTCTTAATTTCTTCACCTTGGTTCCTCAAAAGGAGGGCAATAGAATGCCTTTTTTTCTGATCATGTCACTCCTCTACTAAAAAAAATCCAGTGCCTTCCTTTTACCCCTATGAGATCAAATATAAAATCCTGTTTGGTATTTAAAACCCTTTCTAACCTGTCCCCCCACTCTCCAACCACATACTAGAGGAGACTATCTTACACATCTTGCAACATCCCTCTTTTCTTACCATGTACTCCAATACTGTCACACTGGCCTCTTTACTGTTCCTTGAAAAGATACTATCTCCCAACTCTAGGCATTTTCAGACTGTCCCCCATGCAGACAGTGCCCTCTCTCACACCTAACTCCTGGCTTCCTTCAAGTCCCCTATAAAAGCTTACCTTTTATAGGAATGCTTCTGATGCCTCAACACTAGTGTCTTCCCTCTGTTGATTATTTACAATTTAACCAGTATATATAGCTTGTTTGTACATTGTAGCCAGTCAAGTTTGGCTCTTCATGACCCCATTTGGGATTTTCATGGGAAACATACTGGAATGGTTTGCAATTTCTTTCTCCAACTCAATTTACAGATGAGGAAACTGAGGCAAAGAGTGAAATGATTTGTCCAGGTTCACATAGCTAGTGTCTGAGGCTGGATTTGAACTCAGGTTGTTCCAGCTCCAGGCTTGATTGACACTCTATCCACCGTTCCACTTAGCTACCATCCTAATTCGTACAGTTATTTTCAATGTTGTCTCCCCTATGAGACTGTGACCTCCTTAAAAGCAGGGACTGTCTTACCTTTTCATTCCCAGTGCTTAGCACATAATAGGTGCTTAATTAATATTTATTAAATGATGATTCTCTCTACCTAGTCATCCAAAGGGGTAAAATTAATGAACTCCAAAGGGCATTTGTCATAGCCAGTTCCTTTTTCCAGTAGGGAAGGTCAATGTGACACAATGCTTTTTGAAAATATAACCTTCTGCTGAGGTAGCAAGAAATGCACATCTATACACTGTAGGAGTTAAATAGGAAAAAAAAAAAGGGAACAGGGATTTGATGGAAGCCCAAGATAAGGGGGCTGGGTTACAATTAAGAATGTAGGATCTTGCAAGAATGTTTTAAGGCGTGCACTGAGGGAGTATGCTCTTATATAAGGGGTTTAAGTATTATCTCATCAGACAGACTGAAGGATGCTTGTTCCCTTGTTAGACATGTATGGCATTACTGACAAGATTAATTTGAGTTCTGGCAAGTGAGGGAGGCTGATTAGCCCGTGCAGGTGTATGAACTACCACAATTAGGTAAAAGGTTATATAAACTACTCACTCCAGAAACAAAGAATGGCTTCTTATATTCCCAGACCCCTACTTGTTTCTTCCAAAATATGACAGCGAAGAATTTCCTTCCCAGTATGTTTGAATTTTAAGAAGTTATTCAGACAGTCTTAACAAGTAAACAAGGCAATCCCTAGAATACCGGTGTCATAGAGAAATGTGTGTAGACTTCCTGCTTTATTCAAGAAGTCTTGCTGTGAATGTAATGAGCTTTTATCAACTGGAAGTTTTTGGCTTAAAAAAAAATTCAAGTATAAAATTCCCCACACAAATAAAAAAGCCACACACTACAGTTTCAGTAAAAGATATATAAAATTTTATTATATTAGCACTATCCTTTCATTTCACAAGTAACCTCTGAAAGTGAGGATTTTCATGATCTTAGAAATCAAATTAACCAGTGTTCAAAATTAAAATGAAAATTTAGCTTCCAAAAGACACTTCAATTTTTACATGCATAAAATTAAAATATTTAAAGTGAACTCTGATACAGTTAATGAATCTGGAGTGATGAATGCATTTATGTAGCAGAAAGAATGACAGGGATGTCTACAGAACAACAGCACATCCAGATAATTATCCAGATGTTTTTACACAACAGCAACAAACCATCTGGACATACTTGAATGGACTGATTTTTTTTTTCCCATGGAAGATACTTTTGGCTCCATGTAGACACAACCAGCAGCAGAAGCCTCTGGTTCAAATTTTGTAGAATAATGCAATTACCAGAACCCTGAAGAGAGCAGCCAACTTTTTCAAGAAAGTTAAAAAAAAAATATTACTTTAAAAAATCCATTGACTATTCAAAACAGCATTTATGTAAATTTTGTGGAAGTCCCAGCAATAATTTTAATATCACAGATTCTACCAGATTGTATTTCCTATGTGTTTTGTACATATTGTGAATAGTAACTTTATGTAAATGCTTGAGTGTAGCACTAATACTGACAGACAGTAAGTCCATGATAGAAAGGATATTTACTTCAAGTCTGAAGTAGCTTGCAGCTTCATTCATTTGGCAAATGCTGCAGTTTTCTCCTTTTCCCTCCCCTCAGGAGTTGTGGAGAGAGCTGGCCCTGAAATCAGAAAGACCTGAGTTCAAATCTAGCCTCAGACACTTAACTAATTGTGCAACCTTGGGCAAGTCACAAAACTTCCATTTGCCTCAGTTTCCTCACTTGTAAGAGAGGAATAACAGAAATAAATCGTGGTCCCTCATAGGCAGTGTGCCATGTTACTTGTTTTTTTTCCTTACCTGCTATTAACAACTAACCACTCACTGGATTCCTATCGGACATCCAACAAACCCCAGAGGGTTGATAGGCTGCAAGATGGTCTAATTTGTTCTTGGAAAAGTAATCTACATGCTAGAAGAATCTTGTCAAATATTGTCTAAAAGACAAACAGTCTCTCATCATGGTTTCCCACAACTTACAGACTTATTTTTTTTTAATTATTTTTTAAAAAATGTTTTCATTCAAGTCTCCAAATTCTGATACAACTGAGGAAAATTCAGACACAAATACATAGTGGGAAGGTTAAGAAAGAGAAATGTAGACTTTTGTCCATTTGTCTCCATCTGTCCCTGAGCTACACTGTGGTCATTGGCTGTTCAGGAAGTATTCGGCTTCCAGCTTAATGGAAAGGAGAAAGACAAATATTTGAGTAGCTCTTGCCTGAGAGAATCATGAGGTTGTTTCCTCAATGATGGGGGGAAAATTCCAATGGTACCCCCCCCTAAAAAAAGGGACATGTATTACTCTTACCTAAGAATAATTCAAATTTTAAAAGTACGCAAAGTAATAAACTAGAACAGTAACTTTTATAACCATCTGTTTCCAGGACAAAAAAAACAAATTTCGGGGAAATAAGATTCCATGTAACCTAAAAAATTTTGTATAATAAAATTTTATTTAGAAAGGTAAAAATAATTTCAGTATATCCAAATTTTTGTCAAACTATTCCAAGAAAGTCTATAAACATATGTTCATCAAATATGAGGTCAAAAACTTGACCAATATTAAATAGAAAAATGAGGGTCATTGAATACAGATATATTAAGTTTAATCATCATTACTGGGATATTCAAAAGCAACCTGGGCTACTGGATAGAGGGGTAGCCTCAAACTCCCTTACCTCAAGAGCTTTCAAGGACTATGTTGCTTAACAGCTGCAGATCCTCATTGGTTAAGGGTTCCTAAACAAAGGTTCCCTACAATAGTGAAATCATAGTTCTAGGCTTTCTTACTGAAAGTTCAAGAATGCCAACATATATTTTACATCGTGGATCCTGACTTGATGGGATTTTATATTCTAGTTTGAATTCCACTATTAACAAATTTATTTTTTTAATTGACTGACTAGAATAAGTATCACCATGTGGCATTTTCAAATTTAGTTCTTCACTATTAGAGAACTGGTTCTATTGGATAATACTGCTAATGAAACACAAAGAAGGTACATTTCATCCCTTGATGAAATTGATATACTATCAAACAAGAGAACAAATATCCCAGGCCTTGATTTTGAAATGGAAATTTAAAATGAAAATTAAAAATAAAATAATTTCTTAAAAAATGGGTCCAGCTGACCTGGTCCATTACACCTGCACGGTCTTTGGACTTTGATCTGTTCCAGAGTAGTGCATATGGATGATCCCAGAGTATTCTACTGCATTGTTTACAACAAAACATCACTGAAAACTCAAAATGACTTCATCTCAAAAATACAGATTAATCTGGATAACAAAGTCTTGCCCCACAGTGAATATTTTGCTTGAGTTGTCCTTTAAGTCAAACTGACTATTTTTTCACCAATTTTGGAGTATGTTTCTTTGAAAGAACTGGTTATTGTACTGGGGTAAACTTGAATAGATTTATTCAGATTTTAATGACAAAAAGTCAACATTTAATAACTAGTCTTTCAAAAGAAAAATATTTTCCCACATAAGCTATCCCTTATAAAGATAATTTCAGGGCAACAAAATGATCAAATGTCTCAAAAAATTAGAAGGCATCATGGTGTAGTGGATGGAGACATGGTATTGAAGTCAGAAGGACCTGGGTCCATGTCCTACTTCTGGCACACACTGGCACTGGTTCTCACTCAACCTGTCAGTGTGCTAGGCAACTCTCTCGGATCCTGTCCAAGTCTTTCAATCTTTCTTGTTTCCCAGCAACCCTCTCACCTTATAACTCTAAGTGAAAGTACTTATTTATATTGGGGGTGGGAGTTTCCTTGGGGTTTCATAGAAAGGAAATCAGTGGTCTGGTCCCTGTATCATAAAACTATGCAATGTTGCCTTTCAAAAGAAAATGGAGGTCAGCTCTTAGAAAGTTAGAATGAAGGTAATTTGAAAGACTGCTGAGCTTGCTATCAGAGAAGTCCTAAAAAATCTACATGAAAGTAGCCGCTTTGAATCCTGTTTGAACACAGTACCCTCGGAAGAATGAATAAATGTTCAGGAGAAGCAGTCATTTTTGACTGGTGCTATGACCAATACCTATTTTCTACTAGGGAATCACTGTGTATTATTTGATAGAAGTAGATACCTAAGGTTATACCAACAGGTTAAGAAAAACTTTAATATAAATTTTAATTGAGAAGAATCTCTCAGTGGCTAAAATCCAAAAGCTTTATTCAAAATGGACCATTCAGCTTCCCGATCCTCTCCTCTTTCCTCCTCAGTGACATATTAATAAAATACGCCGGTTCAAATTTTATTTGCTGTAATTATTGTGACTGTAATTATCACTAATAAGCAGAGGAAATGTGGAGGAAAAAAATGGAAAAACCTGATGAATGGCCTGGTGGTCTTGTCTCTCTCTGATAGCTTGGAAGGGCAGGCAGTGTGACATGTTGGTAGACAAGTCATTGTCTTTACTGCAAACATTTCTGATATCCAATTTGGTAGAATATTCAACAGCTAACTTTAAAATGCCAGTGGTTGGGGCAGTATAAAACCACATGCTTTGACATTTCACCCAACATGGGGATCAAGTGGAAAATTTAGAAGAATCACACGTGCCTCTGGAACCTGATTAAATTTGTTTTATTTAGGTGAGTTTATGAGTTGTAACTTTAAATAACAACCTTCATCACCACCACCACCACCAACAAAAAAATCCCAGAAGTATAAACTGCTGCTAATTTCATACTGTATTTCTTTAGAGGATTCACAGGTGAGTGGACTATATATCAATTGTGCTTTCTTTGCCATCTCTGTCACTTAACCAAGGGTAGCCAGAGGAGGAATTCAGGAGCGAAGACAGTGAATGGTAGGTAACTTTTGGAAATTAGTGGCTGAGCCTCATTTACAATCCTATGACACATGCTGGAAATTACCAATCCTATGGCAATGATCTAAAATATTTAACCTTTAAACTATGAATTTTCCAGCATCAATTTATTAGCCAATAGAACATAAATTTCTTGAGGGCAGGAACCATTTTACTTTTGTCTTTGTATATCAAGTTTCAAGGCACAGTGCCTAGAAATAAGATTATGGGGGAACTAAAGTTAAGTAAATATAAAACTAACTACACCAATCCGCATATATCCCTTCCCTCAAAACCATCCCCCTTCTTCTCTGCTCAGTACAAAGGACAGGGGTTGTGGGAGATAACCAAAGGGGATGAGGTTTAAATGAGGTAGCCAGAATGGCTTTCTCTCAAAAGGACTAGACTTGTAATGTGCACTCTGGGACATATATATAGAAGGCAGAAACATTGAGAAAAAGCAGAAGAGAATTTCTGTAGTGATATTAAAGGTTCAAACAGATCCAAATTGTTAGGCTATTTCAAAGGAGTATTAGAATACACCTGTCCCCAAAATATTTTCAAAATGTGTATTTGGAATAAAAGACCATTCTATGACTACGAAATTCAAGTTAATAACATATTCACAACTTGTAAATCTTTAAAAGAAAAACATTCTTATTTGTTCCTAAAATTCCAACATAATGAATATAAACTGCTTCCAATTTGGTGTGGGAAATGTCTAGTTAGAGAAGGACAAAAAACACCATGTAGGATCTTATCTCAATTTTAAGTAACAGACAACACAGAATGAAACTGACATTAGTCTTACCGACAGTTAATGCTCATGTAATACCATTAATTATCTGGATAAACATTTTCATTTTTATTTTAAGGCAAAAAGATGTTAAGAATATGTATTTTATTTATAAGCTGAAATTGTGTATAAGCTTGAACAACGAACTTACTTTTCTTCCTTTTTACAAACATGTTCTCTTATCTTTCTTTTTACAAACATGTTTTAATAAACCTCCAAACAATAAAAAATAGTACCTACAAACTTCATAAGAACATTTACATAAACATTACATTTGTACGTTTTTGCAGAAGTTAAAGCGCTTTCTTTAAATTCTCAATATACAGACCAAAAACAGTAAATTTGTACTTACTATGGAGCACAATTCAAGTACTTTTCTAAAAAAAAAAAAAAAATTATATCTAGCTGAACTCTACACTACATGAGATTGACTGTAATTTCATAACAGCTTTCCTTTAAAAAGATGACTGCAATACAGAACAGAGAACACCTATTATTCTAATCTCTTAGAATAAGTAAAAACAAACCCCCATGAACAATGATAACACCAAGGTTTTTGACAGAGCGAGCCACCAATATGCAAAAACGTTATATATCACTAATAAGGCATCTGCACTTTATAGATGTTCGGACAGCAAGTGACTCCCAAAATATACTTGGATCCATGTAAACAAAGCTTTATACTTCTATTTCTGGTTTTGTTTTTTTTTTGAGGATGGGAGAAAGACACATCATCAGAGGTGAGGACATAGTCTGAGCCACTTTGGACCATATTATCTGAGTACATAAAACTAGAGAATTTCATAGCCCCTTATCAATTATTTCAATAACTAAAAAAGGTTGCTTATTCATGAAATGAAGTGGATACATTGTTTTTATTGGTATTGAAAAAGAAAAATATTATGAAAATAAACATCCATGAGTTTCCAAGAAATAAATACACACTTAGTTATTTTAATGTATTGCAGCATGGGAAATATTGCCCTAACATTGACCTCAACATTCAATCAGTAGTTTTACAAATCATTCTCCTCACTGAGGCTGGGATCTTCTACCTTGTCAGCTGCCCAACCACTTTCAAAAGGGTTTTGTTTTCCTGCTTTAGTTGTTCATTTTCATCTTCTGTGTCATCTAGGTCCTTGGGGAGGAAGGAAAACAGGTACCAAATTAAAAAGACTTCAAGAAAGAGGTGATGATATTTTATTAAAGTAATTTCAATTGTTTAATGACAAAATTATTGTATTATGGGAGAAGGGAAAATTCCTAGAATCACTAGAAAAACAAATTTATACCACATCTCTTCTCCCCTACCCTTCCCTGGTTTAAGGATGCAATGTGTTAGAGTGAAAAGAGAACTCACTACCTTTGGACACCTAAGGTCTGGGCTCAGAACCTGCCTCTGAAACGACGGCCTGGATGACTTTGGGATTAATTTAGGGCCAAAGTGGCTGAAATTTTCTCATCTTTAAATGAGGACGGACCAGGATTCTGGTACCATCCACGTCTGGACTTAGGAGGCTCAAACTGCCGCTTCTTCTGACTTTCATCAAGTCACTAAAAGTCTTTGTGACTTAGTGGAGATGATAATTCTCGCACTATTTCACAGAGCTGTTGTGAATCAAGTGTTGTGTAAACCTCAAAGTACTTTACAAATAACAATTGTTATGAGGACTGTAAGGAAACCTACCACTGTCTTCAGCTGAACATTTCAGACAGAGCCCTCACTTAGAAATCCTAGGAAATCCACTGTGGACCCCAACAGACATTAACAATTTAAAAAAAAAAGGAGCACAGATTTAATCTGTCAATTTAAACAAGTGAGAATGGAAATACAATAATCTTGAGTTATATGTTTTAAGACAGCAGCATTTTAAGAAGCTTGAACTATATTTAGACAGCAGCACAAAAGCATTTTTAAAAATCTAAAGGCATTTTACATAGCTTTTAATTCATTAAAATTAAGTGAAATGAAAGACTTTGGGAGGTAAGATTTGCAGTAAAAAAAAAAAAACACCAACAAAAAAGCCACCACTAAAACTTCAACTGCCATTGGTTATTTTTCCAAATTCAAAATTTTCCAAGATTCAAATTATTGAATTATTTGCTGGCAAGTTAACCACATCATGAAATTACACATTCCAGTTATCATCATGCCTGCATGGGAAACTCCTTGAAGACAGGCAATTAATCATTTTACTTCTGGACAGCCCACAACATTAAGCATGGTGCTTATACAGCGGAAGCCTTCTCAAAATACTGACCAAACTTTAATCTTGCAGATGAATGAAAGATCCAGGTATGCTGAAGAAAGGTGGGAGATTTTTGTAAAGCTAGACAGGTTGGGCCAGGAAGAGCTGGAGAATAGTGGTGGTGAGCCACTCATTTTGAAGCATGAAAAGAAAACTGAAATGAAAAGGCTGGGGATATGGGAAGGGAGTATATATTGAGTAGAAGAGGCAGGAGGACGGTACAAAAAGGGGTCTGAGAGTTCACCTGTCATGACCTCATTTTAGCTGGGCAACCTGAGGCCCACGGAGGTCAGATGATTTGCTCAAGGTCCCACAGAATATTACACTTAAGAGTTCTGTTTCCCAAAGCCCTTGATGATGGAGGGGATTTGGTAGGGCACAGTCCTCATATCCAATACAGCATTAAGCATTGCCATTTGGATCAACTATTTAGAATAAAAGGGGTAGCATGACTCAGCCTAATAAATGAACAAACACACTATTGTTATGTTTCAACCATTAAAACCTTGGCTCAGGTTCTGCCCCAGACACCTCCTAGCTTTGTTGTTGTTGTTGAGTTGTGCCTGACTTTTTGTGACCCCATGTGGGGTTTACTTGGCAAAGATATTGGAGTAGTTTATCGATTCCTTCTCCTCCAGCTCATTTCATAGAGGAGGAAACGGAGGCAAATAGGGTTAAGTGACTTGCCCAGGGTCACACAAGCCTAAATATAAATAATTGAAAAACAAAACAAAACCCAGCAGTAAGTGTCTGACGACAGATTTGGATTCAGGAACACCAGACCCAGCACTCCATCCACCTAACATCATCATCTAGGCCAGCTAAATAACTTCTCCAAGATCACAGAAGTAGGTTAATTGCAGAATCTAAAACATTCCAAATTCAGAGCCCTTCCCATTAAACCACATTGCCATCTCAGAAATCATAGTCAAAGCAGCAAATTAAATTAGCTATGTAATCACATGGTAATCAAAGGTATGATTTCTACCACAAGCCAAATATAAGATGGCAGAATCTATAAGCATAAAGTCATTAATATAAAAAAGCCTTATTTATGTCTTCATGCATTGCCCCATAAACAGAAGGCTAGACCATCCAATTGAGATGTCTACAGTACTTACCCTATTTAATAAATCAATTTCTTCTTTGAGTTTTCCAATTATTTCTTCTTTATCCTGAATCAGTTTCTGGAGTCTTAAGTTTTCTTGTCTCTCCTTTATTACCTCCTGGTAGACACAGTTATAAAAAAACCAGTATTTTTTTTATAAAAAATTTTTTTATATTTTTTTTTATAAAAAAACAAGTATTATTTGGACAAATGTGGATTTACATACTAAAAGAATGTTTATGGTCTTCTTAAAAAACTGGGGCTTGTCACATCTGTTCAAGTCACTTAGAAATATTCAGCATTCCTACTTCGAGGTCCCCCAAGGTAGCTTACTTAAAATTGCCTTTTGTTGAATTAGGTGTGTGAGAGAATTCACCCACAGGAGGGAAGGAGAATGAAGGGAATGCAGAAACTAAAAAGGAATCTGGCAGATTAAATCAAGGCTTAGCCAAGTCTCTAACAAATGCTAATCGATTTCTCAATGGTGTACTTACCCCCTTTATCCACCGCCTACATATCTCCACTATTAATTGCCCAGAAAACATTTTACTCACTCTCTAGTTGCTTTAGAAGTCTACAATGTCATTTTCACTTTGGGGAAAAGCATCATTATTTAGGACAAACAGAACCCTAAGAAACTTGGAAAATAACAATTCTAAGTACAGGCTGGTGTTAAAGCTTGAGAATTTACTTTCACGTTAAATCAAAATTCTCCAAAACAAAAATAGCTTTCCCCTAGTCCAAAATGAAATTTCTATTTGGGCCAATCTTAAGTCACAGGGAATATCACAATTACAGGGAATAATTTGGTTTCAGTTGATTAGAACAGATTTTCCATGCTTGTCCATTGGGTTAAAAAGTTCTTTTCAAAGATATAGATAACAACATTAACATTAACCTGGATCCATTTGAACAGTGGAATTGTGCATGAAAATTTAACCCTTTGGGGATGAAAGGAATCTTCTTTGAACTATTTTGGGCACCCTTCAAACCCAGATAGAATTTTCTAGTAGAAAGTGTTCTGAAGGCAAAGACCAAAATCTGTTTAAGCTCTGGATGCAAATCCTACAATCAGTAGGTACTATATATGAATATTAAACATGCAAATAGCAACCCATGTGATCTGCCATGTACATGGTCTCATCAGAACCTACTCTAAAACTAATCAATTTCATTCCTACAGTTTCATCAGCAACAGGAGAGGTAACAAGGAAGGAAATAGAGAAATAAAAACTTGGTCACACATGGGGCTAGATATGAACAAAACCTCAGGATCACACTCTTTCAAAGGTTAAAGCTGTTTTCTATTCCTTCCTCCCCCTACCCCATGCCCCTTAACCCAAATTCTCTCTTAGGTTTAGTTCCAGTTTTTCTACACCACTCTTCAAGGACAAAAAACCCAGGCGCATTTATTTGGCTTTTAGTATGTCTTCCAGTTGTCTGAACACAGGATAAGGTCATGCTAAGATATCAGACCATCTAAAATAATCTTGAGGTCATACATACCTTTTCAAGATCTTCAATCTTGCTTTGCAATATGACTAAATGAGAAGAAGATGGATCCCTGCTGTGCCTAGATGCTACCCTGTCTGTTCGAGAGTAGCGACTTGGAACATCATCTTCAGGGTTAACATTTGTGCTGTGGAGTGAAGAAATAAACTTTAAGAAGACCTTGAACACAAAGAGCCACAGTAAACACTCAACACTTTTTTTAAAACAGCTATCACATTCTCCAATTGATAAATGGTCAAAGGATATGAACAGGCAGTTTTCAGAGTAAGAAATTAAAGGTATCTATAGTCATATGAAAAAATGCTCTCAATCACTATTGATTAGAGATACAAATCAAAACAACTCTGACATACCACATCACACCTGTCAGATTGACAAACATGACAGAACAGGAAGATGATAAACATTGGAGAAGACGTGGGAGAGTTGGAACACTGATTCATTGTTGGTGGAGCTGTGAGCTGATTCAACTATTCTGGAGAGCAATTTGGAACTATGCCCAAAGGACTACAAAAATGTGCATACCCTTTGACCCAGCAATACTAAGACTGTATCCCCAAGATATCATAAAAATGGGAAAGAGTCCCATATGTACAAAAATAATTACAGCAGCTCTCTTTGTGGTGGCCAAAAACTGGCAATCAAGGGGGTGCCTATCAACTGGGAATGGCTGAACAGGTTGTGGTATATGAATGTAATGGAATGCTATAAGAAATAATGAACAGAAAGACTTCAGAGAGGCCTGGAAAGACTTAAATGAACTGATACTGAGTGAAAGGAGCAGAACCAGGAGAACTTTGTACACAGCAACAACCAGAGCATACAAGGAATTTTTCTGGTAAACTTAGTCCTTCATAGCCACCTTTCTGGGCCTAGCACACCCTTAACTTCCCCTCCCTGGTCTGTAGAAACATAGGCAGGGGCAGCGCAGAGCAGGAAGAAGATAACAACTACATGTGTAGAACACTACAAAGGCTGTCAACGAGCAGCTGGTGTGTTGGTGAGGTTCTGCCAAACTTTTCCCCCACTCCCATTTTTTGTTAAAGGATAACTCATCTCTAGGTAAGAGGAAACATGTATTTGAAAATTAAGGTGATGTTTTAAAAAAAGATAAAAACAAAATATTTTTAAAAATTAAGAAGTTCATTTTTCTTTAATAAGGACTCACAGGTAAAAAAAGCACCATACCAAATTTAGAATATACTTTAAAAACTGATCTCCCTGAATGGCACTGTGATTTTCTAAAGTATCATAAACATGTAACTGGTTAAAAACTAAAAACTTTACCAAAGGTTCTACCAATACCCAAGTGTGAATAAATCCAGTGTCTATCAAAAGCAAGGCTAAATGAGGGCTGAGGAGTAAAGCACAGCTCCCCTGCAGAGCTTGCTACAGTTATGAGGAATACTATTGACATAATTGCAGGAATTTTGTACTTTGAACTCCTTAACAGGTTTAGCACTGTTTGTTCTACAAATAAAAGTGTTTTTGAGTTTATTTCTACAACTGGATATGCTCAATACAAAACAAGAGAATGAAAAGTGTTACATTCTCTCTAAAACAGCTTGCAATATTTTGATTAAGAGGACTTTATCACCAACGTCAGTAAGACTCCAAAAAGAATTCCCCTAAAGTCATTGGCTATGAAGGTGTTAAAAGGGGAGAAAAAAATCAATGGCACTAAAGAAAAATGCCCTTGGTTGGAAATGTTCTTCCTCTAGGAACTTTTCACATCTTTTGTGCAAAGATGAAAGCAGTTTTAGGGAAATATTATTGTAGGGACTGAGAAATCCTGTTATCTTAAAAAAATCAAGTTTGGAAGACAGCAAGCTAGGATGCCTCAAATGAGGATGCAGGGAGAGGAATTTTCCACTAGGGACAACATAGGAAAGCTTAGCACTTCAGAGACACACTGGTGGTGAGCTGAGGGATGTGAGAGTAGGGTGAGCACCCAGGTACCAGGTTCAAAACCCTGCCTGGGACAAATGCTGACAGGGTACCTTGTGAGCCTTGGGTGTTCCCACCTATAAAAAATGGAGGTAAGAATACTTACACTTCTCTATCTCATAGAAATGTTGTAAGGAAAGTCCTTCCCAGAACAGTGAAGCATTACATGTAAATCTGGCATGGCTATTATTACTACTAACAGTTCATGAGAAAAAAATTTTACTGTGAGAGTGGCCACAGAAAACTAAGGGAAGTTGGATAAAATGTGACATGCTTAGCCAAGTTATCACGGATCATTGCAGCAACAGGAATTAATTCTCCCACCTAAATCCTCACAATATTCCAGTTCATGTCACTGTACCTTTAGCATTACAATGTGCTCTATTTGCTGGTCAGTTATTTTTCAGTTGTGTCTGACTCTTCATGACCCCATCTGAGGGTTTTTTGGCAGAGATACTGGAGTGGTTTACCATTTCCTTCTCCAGGTCATTTGACAGATGAGGAAACTAAGGCAAAGAGGGTTAAGTGACTTGCCCAGGGTCACACGGCTAGTAGGTGTCCAAGGCCAGAGCTGAACTCAGGAAGATGAGTCTTCCTGGCTCCAGGCCCATCGCTCTATTCATCAAGCTGCCTTCTCCATCCTGTGTTACCTCTTAACATCTCTAGTTTCCCTCAAGGATCAGTTTAAGCACCACTTCCTACATGAAGCTTTTCCTGTTCTTCCTAGCTGGTCGTGTCTCTATCTCAGAATTACTTTGTATGTTCTTATGTATATACATTGTTTTCTCCAATAGAATACAAGTTTCTTGAGAACAGGGGCTGTTTCATTACTGTCTTTTATTCTTTCCTTCTTCTGCAGTGCCTAACACTGAGAGTATCCACCTTGAACATACATATTAAGTTCCTCATACATTTGCCTGATTCCCTGCCCTTTGAACTATAAAGATGTCTGTCTGTCTCGACTGACATAGACATAGGGAGGATGATAAGATCATAGATTTAGAGCTGGAAGCCAATCTTCCAAGTCCAGCACTTGTCCAATAAGCCACTTAGCTGCTTCACACCACCTCCAGCTAAGGTTAATTATATTATATAAACAAACAAATTTGTTATTTCTTTGAATGTATCTAGTTGAAGCAGAAATGCCTGTTTTAAAAAGTTTATTTTTAGTTTTCAACATTCACTTCCATAAATTTAAAATTTTCTCCCTTTCCCCACTCCCCTCCCCAAGATGGCATGCAATATGATATAGACTCTACATATACATTCCTATTAAACATATAGAAATGCCAGTTTAAAGAACTAGGAAAGTATAATACAAAAGAGAAAATCATCTAAACATAAAATAGCTTACTCAAGATAGCATTTCCTTTCACCTGGCATGTATACCACACACTTTCCTTAAAATAATGCAAACAAGGCAGGGTGAAGAATGGATGAAATGTGCCCTGTTTATCTGCATGTTCTATTAAGCTGAAAGATACAGAAATGCAATGAGTTTGGTCTTCCAACGGTGCTCCAATATGCTGGGGAACCATCCTTCTAGAGATGACATGGATATCAATGAAACATGCCGGCTCTTCAGCTAGTCTTCTCTCTTGCTCCCTAATATGTTTACCTCATTTTCTCCACTGATATCTGGGTATGCTTCTTGTATATATTATCACTGGTAGTAATAAGCTTCAGCTACTTACCCCCAACATGCATATTCCCCATTGCCTACAGGATGACCCACAATGTTGAATCCTAAGAGACAGTGGTATTCCAATCAGCCTATCAATTGTTTATCAAGCACCAGGTGCTTGATAATGCTGAGCAGCAAGTGCTGAAACAATTCCTATTTGCAATGAGTTCACATTACAATAGGAGAAATACAGGTACACATGTTTAGAAAGATAGACAATTTAAAGCTAATAAAAACAAATATATACAAAGTAGTTAAGTACAAGCTAGTCTGGGAGGGAAGACAACAAGCACTTAGGGGCATTAGGAAAGGCCACATGCATAATTCGAATTCATGTGGCATCAAGAGAAGGATATGATGGTTAAAAACTCCAGTTTTTGTTTTAGGAAAAACATTGTTCCCAAACGTAATCCAAACCCTTCTTTTTCCTACTCAATTCTAGCCCCAGTTCACTCATCACCTGCAGTTTCTAAGATATACGTACTGAGCAGCATCGTGGACTGTATACCTCAAAGTATTTTGTAATCTACACAATGTGTTCTTCACCTACTTGTTCTCCTCCTCCACCCCCATTCCAGGTAGATGTATTTGATTATTGATGTATTGACGTACTTGATAGATGAATATAGATTATCTGTATTTGCATATCCAACACTTAGCACAATGCATGGCATATGGTAAATATTTCAGGTGTAGATCTGTGTCTGTCTCTATCTACCTACTTACCAGGTCAAGGAGCATCCAGAGTATCTTCAACTGGGATTCTGCCATGACTGGCAAACAACTGTCTTGATCATCCCTCTCCCTGCTTTATGCCTTATTTGATATTAACATAGCCAAAGACTGACACACTCTCTCAAATCTGTAAGGCAGTATGATAATCTATGGATCTACTCCAAATCTACAGAACACTGTTCACAAAAGTCCATCAGGTCTTTTCCAAACTTCATCAAAGATGCCTTTAATCAAGGTGAATATTATTTTCTAAGATTTTGTAGAATTGGGGTGACAGATATATGGGCTGGTCGTTATTGTTGGGTTTTGTTTTGTTGTTGTTTTGCATTATCTCTTCAGCAGTATCAAGAAGCAATATGAAATAATTCATGATTATTTCTAAGTATTTGGTGTCCCCGTCCTCCAACCCCCTATTAAGCAAAGTTTGAGAATCAACCTCTTAATATCTAGAAAACTGTATTGTCTTAAGCACCAGAAACAATTCTCTATATATCTGATTCTTTCTCTTTATAATTGACCAGGTCCCTTTGCTCCTTCCTTTCTTTAGAACCCTGTGCAGCACAATGCGGACAATGATGCTGGAACCCAAATATACTGGGCTCCACTAAGTCTATGTCAGCAAAATGTCTGTTAGAAAAATTCTGATAGGCTTCATGTGTGTGCATGTGCACAAATTTTTGTCTTCTTTAATATTTTATCTTTAAAAGCTTTTAGGAAGCTCTGGCTTAACTGGATTTCTTAGTAAGCTATAAATTTGTTTTCTCTCCACTGCTTCTGTTTTTTGAGACAATACTACCCATAACCTTATAACACTATCCTCTGTTAAGATATTCTAAAGTGGTAATAACCTCATATTCCATCCCCTGGCAAGGAACTTTAGTTCTGACTGAATAAATTGGTTTCTAGGTTCTTTAACTTCCTCATAGTAGTGATTTACATTAATTCAGCATCAACAGGAAATGGTTCTGGGCAACACTAATGTATTTTCCTTTAAATAGTTTCCATATTTTCGATTCAACAGCTCATCTGAATAGGTCTGGTTAGAGCTATTTTCATTGAATACCAGATCTTCTCATGTTCAGTTTCTCCTACTTTGGTGTTGACGTTAACCTTAGATTCTAGAAAAACTGATGGCCCAATACAGCTGTTTCCTATTATAATCTGGTCAGTTTTACCTTCCATGAAGAAATCTGGCTCTTGCCATGTTTAATTCCTCCAAACCATTCTTGAAGCAACTATTCATGCATAGAAGCGAAACTTCTACATTATCTTTAGCCTTTCATCTGTTATTCCTGAGCTAGTTTTTTTTTTTTAAATGTATTTGTTTTCAACATTCATTTCCACAAAATTTTGGGTTCCAAATTTTCTCCCCATTTCTCCCCTCCCTCACCCCAAAACCCCAAGCATTCTAATTACTCCTATCACCCCATTCCATTTCTTCCTTTCTCCTCCCAATATATTTCTCTCTCACCCCTTGATTTCATTTTTTAAAGACATGATCCCATCCTATTCAGTTAACCCTGTGCTGTGTGTGTGTGTGTGTGCGTGTGTGTGTGTGTGTGTAATCCCACCAACAACTAGATACTGAAAAAAAGCTTCAAGAGTTACAAATATTGTCTTTCCATGTAGGAATAGAAACAGTTCAACTTTAGTAAATCCCTTATGATTTCTCTTTGCTGTTTACCTTTTTCATGCTTCTCTTGATTCTTGTGTTTGAAAGTCAACCTGAGCTAGTTCTTGCAATACTTTGGAGGTGGGGAGGTCCATCCATCTTCTCCCATGCCTATTTTTGCACTGCAACCGTTAATCACTGAAGAATATTTTGATTTCACTTGGAGGGTCTCACTAACATACTCCTCATAGAAACTATTCCTGCTTCTCATCCTCTGCAACAGATGCTGGTGGCTCAGACTGCAAGTAGGTCCCTGGTAATCTCTTTGCTTACTGTCAGTCTAAATAATGCAAAGCAAGATGACTAAGTATCTCAGGAAAGGTTTCTTGTTGCCTCTGAATATAACATAAAACCATCTTCTTTATCTGCCTGTTTAAGGAGAACTGGAAGACCAGCGTTCTTCCATCTAATAGCAATTTCTTATCTTCTGATTTTATTATAAAAATATAACTTACTGTGGTTAATCTCCAATTAAAGCACCAACAGTTACATTCATGTTTACAGGACTAAAATCTAATTGCAAGCACCCCTTAGTCCCTCCAATCTAGCTGGGGGAAACAAGAAGTACATGTCGCATGTGTGCATACACACACACCTATCCCTGCCAATGTGGAATTAGAAGACATAAGGCAAAAGAAAAAAAATGGTATTTTTCTTTGCTTTATGGCCTGTCACCAAAGAATTTATCATCTCCTGATAATGAGCTTCCCCGTCCCTAACTAGGTTGGTCCTTGGAAAGCAGCCACAATCTCTTCCAAAGACTGTACTCTAAGTCTTTCCATCACTGTAGAACCTGACAAGACTTGCAGTCAGTCGGCACAGACTCTGAGAACCCAGGGTCAAGGGTAAACTCATGCTGAACATAATGACATAATTTAACCTCGCTCTGAGCTGTCGGAAGTACGAGCATTACTATGGTTCCTGCTTATTTTCAAGTGCTAGAATCAATTACTTAATGTAACAAATAGTTACTAAGCACCTACGGTGTGCACAGACCATACGCCAGGTTCCAGAAGATTTAAAGTTTATATAAGATCCCTACACTTGTAAAAATTATGATCTAGTACTTGGATATAACATGCACAAAGCCACAACACAAAATAACCCAAGTACTAAAAGATAAAGAGCTATGAGATCTAAGGTGAAAAACAAAACAGGGTAAAGGGCTAAGAGATGCAAATGGACAAAAGTCACTGTAGACTGGGGAAATCTAAAAATGCTTTTTGGAAGAGCAGTAGATGGGGCACAATCTGTACAGATCTTAAGATGTGAACAAAAATTTCCTTTTTATTACATTAGTTTGTTTGTCTCTTCCTCTTTCCAACTTACTAACAACAATTTTTTTTCCTCAGAGGAAAAGAATCAAGTTGGTTGAGCTTTCTGGTTGTTTGGATAAAGATAAAAAAAAGTCTACTATATTTCACATGAGTTAAAGCCTCCAAATTAAAACGTATATTTAGCTTTTCAAATGATACAGTACATATTGCTTTAACTTTCTAAATTCCTCATTAAGCTATTTATTTCCCCCAACTTCGTTATTTCTAATGACTTAGAATCTTATACTTTCTTGCCTATTACCAAAGAAAAAAGACCTGAGTGTCATTTCTGATTCTTAAATCAATCAACATTTAAGTATCTACTATTTGACATAGATATCTATACTATAGTATTTACCTATAGACTATACTATTTATTAAGTACACATACTACCTAATATAGATATATAATATCTACACATATGCACATCATGTACATACATGCACACACAGGCATAAATCACACAGATGTACATACACACATGTATATGCACACACATATCAGGTACCTCAATAAGCAATGGGGATTCAAAAGCAAGGTGAAAACAGTGCCTCCACTCAATTAGTTCACAATCTAGCTGGGGGAAACAAGAAGAAACATGTGTGTATATGCATATACAAAATACATTTAAGATAGATAAAAGGTGATTTGGGGACAGCTAGATGACACAGTGCTGGTCCTGGAGTCAGAAAGATCTGAGCTCAAATCTGGCCTTAAACAACTACTAGCTACATGACCCTGGACAAGTTACTTAACCTGGTTAGCCTCAGTTTCTCCATCCGTAAAACAAACTGGAGAAGAAGATGGCAAACCACTCCAGTATCTTTGCCAAGAAAATCCCCAAAGAGGCCATGAATAGTCAGACATGACTGAAAAACAACTAAACAACAATGAAAGGTGATTCGAAGGGGAAGGTATTATGGGGGGAGGGATGATGAAAAGCTTCAGGTAGTACATAGTGGGCAAGCTGAAAGGAACTAGGGAATCCAGACATGGAGGCAGAGTGCTAAGGAGGAGTACCAAATAGATCAGTTAGGCTGAGTTCCAGTGGACACTGTAAGAAGGGATCCCCCTTTCCCCTACTCCACCCCTGAAAAAACAATCAACTGCCAAATCCCCAAAATTCTAATTTCCCAATACCTTACCCACATCTCATCCTCTCTACCTGTATTGCTACCACCCTAACTCAGATTTACCCCTCTCCAATCCATCTTCTACATAAGGAATCAAAACATGCTTCTTCAGTCACAGATCTGACTGTTATTCCATCACTCAAAAACAGTCATTAACTTGCCCATAAACTAGCAACAAAAGGCTCAAGAAGTATGGCCTTGAGAATACTGGATTGCACTGTCACCAGCTGGCAGAGGCCTTTGGACCTGTTTTGGCTTGGACTTCTCAGCTCTCAAGAATTCTGGTAATTTCCAAGGCTTGGTTCTGATTGACAAAACCGAAAAGATTCTTGAGTGATTCTCAAAACATAATATGTAACCCAACAAGTATGACTGGTTTTTTAAACAATAGTTGTAAAGATACTTCCCTTAGGGGTAAAAAAAAAATTATCATAGTGGTGAAGCAATGTTTAAAAACACAAAAAACCACATATTCCATCTTTAAGACAATTGTACAAATGGGATCCATTTCCTGTCCTCTTCCTTGCCAAATGCCAATGACAGCAAAACTTGGAGAACACACTAAATTTATTTGATCAGATAAGTCACTAGGCTAGGTTTTAGCCATTTCTAAGAGTTTCTTGGTGTGAGTCAATTAACAAGGATCTTCTAAGTTGACCTACAAGAACAAACAAAAATCTATTTGGGTATACTTGAGCTCCTCCAGACAAACCTCTCCCTCACATTGAACACTGCCTAATGTCCAAAGTTCTCAAGTGACCATTTATTTATGTCTAGTGCTCATTCTCTCTCCTTCCCCTCCCCTCCACACAATTGAGCTCATATCCAATTGGTAATGATATCCATCTTCCAAAGTACAATCCAACGGCATTATTATCAACCAACAAGACCACATCCATTTTCCAAATTTCTTCTAAATTGAAAACTGTATTCCTTAGGTCAGTCTTTACTTAATTTTACTTCTTAGCCGCTGATTATAATCTGTTTCTACGTAACTCATTTTTGGTTCTCTGACAGAATGGACTTGTAGATAATACATAAAAGAACTGTTAGCTCAAATGAGAGAAGCCTATACTCAATTCCATTCCATAACAGGAGGGTCTGTGGCTTATGTGAGAGAGCAAAACGCAATAATCTCTTGGTCAGGGACCTTGACGCACCTTCTCACTCTGAATTTGCTGACCAAATTCATGCAGATCACCCCTATCATAGTTCACCCCACACTTTTTGATCATCAAAATCTCACTTGCAACCTTCTTGATTATCAACAGACTCCTGCTTTAGAGTGAACCTCGATTAACTTTAAGGTCTGTCCACAGGTGCCTCGGAGCCTCGAGGTACACCTTCCCTGATGACAGCCATTATCTCCTGATTAGGAATTACAAATTCAGTTGGATTCAACATTCATTTATTATGTGCCTGGAATATTTAAGGCCATATTCTAACCACTATTCTGTTGTAAAGAACTGCTAAATCCTAAGCCTAGGTAGAACCAATTCTCCTGCCTCTTCCCACTGGTGACAGGACCGGTTGGCTAGCATTATATAATCTGGCCATTGTGTTTTGTTCAAGGAAGTCCATCTAACACTCCTAGCATTCTCAGACACATTGCCCTAAAACAGATGTATGCCGTGTCAGGCTAGGGCTAGCTGCCAACCGGAAAGCTAAAGCTGCTTCCTCAGTCTTGAAAGTATCAATGTTCTTTTTAAAACATTGTTGGTGGAAGGGGAGTTACCTTTCAAAAGAACCATATGCCTATGCAATTAACTTACTTCAGGCCTCCTATTCTGGACAGTCCACTAATCAACCAGATCAGAAACAGAAATATTTACAGGAATTTATGTAAAAGACCCAAGAATTAACCTGGCCCTCCAGTTTTGATTATGTAAGTCAGAATTATGCAACCGCTACAGCTGCCCTAATAGAACACAACCAATTTGTCTCTGATATTAGGCCTGACAATTGGAGAGCTCTAGCACCAAGCAATTTGAGCCAAACATACAAAGATAATGAAAGGTACAGTAGGAGGACTATCTACCAAAGTCGTAGCAAAGTAGGCTGGGGTAGTTCTTTTTTTAAAAAGTATTGAAATTACCTTTAGCTCAGGCTAAAGGCCCTGATTGTGGCTTATGGATCAACTGAGTATAATAAGCAAGTCAAAGCACTAGTACAAAGCACCTGCTCCCTGTTCCCTCAGGGTTGGGTAGTATGACCTACCCATAGGGACAAGGAGGCTGTGCTCAACTGAATTAAGGCTAGATCCTCCTTGAAAATCCAATTCCTTGTTAAGGCTAAGTAAACTTTCTTTGGTTAATGGTTAGATCTTCTACAAATGTGTCCTAATTTTGAATTTAAGGTAACATCAGCCCTATCCAGAAGGGTATAGTCTGTATGATTGCTGGATCATACCGTACACTGGATTTTTTTAAAAAGTGCTAGCAGATCTCTCCTTTTTTGGTATAAATTTATAACAGCAAGTATTTCTATATACAAAGAAAAAAGATCGCTATGAAATTGTGAACTTCTATGACATGATTCTTTCTTCAAATTGTGTATTAAACAAGACAGTAACAAAATTACCCTGTTTGTATCTACTCTTTTGAATTTTTCTTCTGCTTTTAATATTTTACTGCTGGCTCTTTTCTTCTAACAAAGGAAGGTCCCACAATGGTCATGTCGGTAAAAGTGCTATTTTGCACATTCCTAATCTCTCACTCACCTGGGTAGGAGGTTTGCTTCATTTTCAGTCTTTTAAAGTCATGACTAGCAGATGTCTAGAAATTTAAAAGTTTTTTTTCCCCTTAAAGAACTGTAAGGTGTGGGGGAAAAGGGAATGATATCAATGATGATGAGACTGACAAAGAATGACCAGACAGGTATAGAGGGAAGTGTCACAAAATCTGAAAGTGGAAATAGTCTTCTCACCTCTGAGAGGTCAGAGAATTTGGTGGTGGTGGTAGGAAACCTCAAAAGTCACCAAGTCCAACCCATAATGTTACAGATAAGAAACTGAGACCCAGAGAAGCAAAAGTCACACATGCAGTAAACCGCATGGAAAAGCTTCAAATCCTGCCCTCCTGCCTTCAACTATGCATTATAGTAAGCTGCCTCTAGTATTTTTACTTTGCAAATGGAAAACTTTAAAATACTTGTTATTATTTACTGCAAACTACTTGACACACATTAAAATTTTTTTTTTAAAGTTTTTAATGGAGGAAAACTAATGGAAATGCTGACTATGACATAAAGTAAATCTGAATTTCTGACTTAACCTGTTTGTTTGTTTTTTGGGGCTGAGTCTTTCTTTGTTTTTGCATTGGTGTCGAACATCAGTGTAGAATTATGCACTTAGGACCACAAAGATAAATTATAGGCTCAATTCCAAATTCAAATATTGAGAAAAGCTTTTTTTTTAATCCTAAGTATTCTAAACATAGTTAAGTAACCATTCAGTTAGGAAAATTACACATATTTTTTAAAAAAAAACTCACAATGTCAAATATCTTAAACCTTTTACAAGTCAATAAAGGTCTGGAGGGGAGGCAGAGGTGTATAATTCTGAAGAATACAGAGAGAGCATCTGATGGCCAAGCATTTTATCAATCTCAATCATGTACCACAAATATGAATATTTATATCAGCAGTTCTTTTTTTCCCCCTCAGTACCCAGTAGCCTTTGCTATTGAGGAATCATAGCCCTTCAGACCATTAGGTGGGGAATATATACTCTAAGACACTGAAGAATGCTCAGTTTTCCCTTCCATAAAATTTGCTATATTTGGTTCTTGCAAGTTTGACATGCTTTGAGGATCGCTGACGTAATAAACATGTTTGATTTTCCAAGTACCCTACTACATGTTTTAGAAAAGTAAATTATACCTCAGTTTTTAAATATTTTATTGACATCTTTGTTTTTTACATCACCCAGATACAGCTTAATATAGCTCTCCTTGTACATCCCACAGAATCTTTCTTAAATGACAACAAAAAAGGGAGGAGTGGAGAAGAGATCAGTAAAACTAACCAATATGCTGATAAAATCTGATATTATACAGGTATATATACAGGTATATACCTGTTTTATACATACACACACACACACACACACACACACACACACACACACACATATACACACACCTGTTATATATACAGGTATATTTATACCTGTTATATACCTGTATATAACATATACCCATATTCCCCAGCTAACTAAGGAAAAATATTTACAAATTTTCCTTTATCTGAAATAGCCCAACATCCAAAATAGTGTAGTTCATCTAGAACAATTCATGGCACAGTAATGACATGGCACATATCCTTTGGGAACGACTAGTTTCAATGAACTATTATGATGTTCAAAAAGAATCCCTGATTTGTCTAAAATTTGAATCCTAACAGGTCATACCTTCTGAAGCGCTCTAAGATTCACAAAACGCTTTCCTCCAAATCCTGTGACGCCACCAAGCCAAGTATGATTACTGACATTTTGCTGAGGCTTAAGTACTTTATCAACAAGGAGGTCAAGTTACTTTTACATGGTCACACCATTAGGACATTTTGGCCTGAGCTAAGGTTTACTGATCCCAGGGACAGTTCTTCTATGTCACTAAAGCACACCGGGGCTTTCTCTGCCATAGGTCAGACTGTGACACACCTCCTAGTAATAATCTTCCTTGATTCATTAGGTGACCGTGACTGACATGCAACAAGCCACCAGATTGGTTGTAGACTGTTATGACCTGTCGGCCTAGGTGCCACAGTGGATAGAGTACCTGGCCTGGAGTCAAGAAGACTCTTCTTCGTAAGTTCAAATCTGGCCTCTGATACTTACTAGCTGTGTTGTGTGACTCTGGACAAGTCACTTCAATCTCTTTTGCCTCATTTTCCTCATCTGGAAAATGAACTGGAGAAGGAAAAGGCCAACTACTCCAGTATCTTTGCCAAGAAAAACCCAGATGGGGTCACAAAGAGTCGGACCTGACTAAAATGACAGGACAATAAGAAGGGGGTCAAATAATTAAGAAAAAAAACCTGTGAGTTGGTTCCCTGTCTACATTAGAACCCCAAAGAAGAATTCTTAGTATCACATTAAAAATCTCATTAAAGATCACTTGACTTTTGGACAAAGGACAAAAAAATCATTAACTTTACAAAAGTAAAAAAAAGTTATTTTTTTGGTGGTGGTGGTTTACTTTACCAAAAAAGTAAAAGTTATTTTCAAATATTTGTCACAAAAGCCTTGATTTTCTTGATTTTCAGACATTTTTGACCAAGCAGTTTTCTGGTACCTTTTACTCTTTAGCTTATTGCTTGGGTCTCATCTGACACTGTTTTCAATAAATATTTCTTCCCAAATATATTTTACAATTTACTAAAATATGGCAAAGAAAGAAATTTCCATGTTAACAGTTCCCAGTACTTAAAAGATAGATAATCATTAAAACTAGATCATAGAGGTTTCTTCCCCCTCACTGTTAACATTAACTGGGACTAAGGCTACTTCTACTCAACTAACATTCATACATCAGTGGGAGAAAACTTTTTGTTAGCAAAAAGATAAAAAGAAGAGGAAAAAATTGAAGGTGGGGAAAACAAAAAATGAATATGTTGACTAACTTTATGTTTCAAGAGCTTAAAAAAAAAACCCAACCCACAAATAAAAACTGATAAGAAAAAATATATAAAAAGTGGCAGTTAAAGCAGCTTCTCAATTTGAGAAGCATAATATTAATAGAAAAATTGTTTCTGGAGAGAATAAAGAAATCAATTAATCATAAATTGAATCTGTCACATTTGAAAAGGTTATAATTGAGTGACAGTCAACTGTAGAACATACCAGGTGGCAGATTCATGAACTGAAGTTTACACCTACTTGAGAACAAATGATACAAAAACAGAAATAACATAAAGATAATGTTTTGCTATCTGACTTTTTTAAAAAGTCCTTGAATTTGATAGCTTAAACCCAAATATGGTAGTTTAAAAGAATTGCTGTCATTACAATTCTCAATTATTTTCAGATAAGGGGTGTAGAGTGTGTGTGTGTGCGTGTGTGATATATTACTAAGTTTCATGAAGGCAGGGATTTTGCTTTGTTCCTTCCCCAATACCCACCACAGAGCTTTTAGCAAATGTCTGTTGACTTGAATGACTAAGTGACCATAGTATTTTCTCTGTTTCTCTCTCCAGTATGTACTGAATACATTTACTGGCTCTAAAACCCTGGTTAGGGCAGTTAATCTCTCTGAGCCTCTGTCTCCTCATCTGTAAAATAGGCTGAATAAAAAGCAACTATAAGAATATTATTAGAAGGGTCAAATAAAATAATGCAGGTAAACTTGTCTGCAAATTTAAAGTGCTATATGACTATGCCTCTTTATGATTTGGGCATTAGGGGAGCATTTTTAAAAATGTAACCTCAGAGTTTTATATTTCTATTGAAGTCATCTCATGTCAAGTGCTTTATAAGTCTTAAAGAGCTTTCTAAATAGGAGCTGTATTGTATATCATGGCAGCTGCTTTCTTTCTTTACTTTATTTTTAAAATTATAACTTCACAGCTTTAAATTTCTATTCGAGTCCTATTCTTATGTCCCATCGTGCCTTCAAAGTGATCATGGTGGGTGTCAAAGGCTGTGCGTGTTACAGAAGTGCAAGCTGTGGCAGGTTCTACTATGCTGGAAAGTCTCTGATACCAGCCTGGTAAATACACAGAATCAGTCTGGAAAGGACTAGACCAGATTTAAGTTTGGAGAAGTTCATAACCACTCTGGTGGCAGGATGATGAATTTTCAGCCACAGAAATTCTCAAAGATCATCTAAGTTGTGGAGGGTTATTGTTTGCCTCTGCAATGAGGGCTCATATCTTGAAAAAAACAGATTCTCTACACATGGAAGTTTTAAAGTAATATTTTTCCATGTGTTATCTCTCCTGCTGGACTACAGGCCAGTAAAAGGGAGGAATATTCATCTTGGTAAACTCTCCCCCACCCCTACCCCTCCCCTAACTTAGCACAGTGACTTCCATATGGTAGGTACTTGGTAAATGTTTGCTCAATTTAATTATCTTGACTCTGTTTTACTGCTAGGAATCCTAATGATTCACATTTATACAGAACTTTGCGGTTATAAAATGCTTTTATATACATTCTCAGTAAGTACAGCAACCTTTTGAGTTCATCATCATAAATGACTATTTCAGTTTCCTCTTTCTCGTAGGACAAAAGTGAAAAATCTATTTTTGTGAAGCATATGAATGGTTAGAAGGACAAAATAAAAGGACATCATGCCACTGAAAGACATGCAAAGTGAACACATGTCTCAGACTCTTTAGCTACTCTGGTCACGAGTGGGAAACGCTGTAATCCTAACAGATACTGCCTATGAAAGGGAGCTGTTGTCCATCCTGGAAATTAGCAGCTTTGATTCCCACCTTCAAGATGAAACAGACAGGCTGGAGACACAGCAGTGTATCTATAAACTTTAAACCCTTCTATAAGTGTGAGTTGTTGTTAGAGTTGACACACATGCAAATATGTTATACTCAATGTACACCCAGGAATGGGGTTTGAGAGGAGGGAGAAGACTTAATAATAAGAAAAGCAGACGTGTTAATCCAATATAGCATAGCAGAGACAGCAGTCAAGTAAGTAAAACAAGGTGTTAGACCTGTACTGATGGCAATATATACATATATAACATACATATGTATATAATATACATGTACAAATTATATGATACAAAAGCTTCTTACCTTTTATATCTACTTGAAACAGTTCTAGATGTTTCCTGTAGTAAACAAAAAAGGGTAATACATTTTAGGAAATTTTGTTCAAGAATACAACTTGCAAACATCAATACAATAAGATTCAAAAGATAAATGGGAGAAAATATCTAACACTGAAAATTAATAATTTGGTGACGCCAATCGTTACCTCTGTTTTACTGACTTACTTATTTTGAAGCTAGGTTAGAAGTACCAGGCCCACTCAGAGATCTGATTTCAGTTTGATTGTGCTGCAGGCGGGCTGGGCCCTTCTGAAAGGACCTGGTGAGCCTTGTCTCCAAACCCTTACCACACTAATGTCAAGACTGAAGGAGGACAGCTGATGTACAGGCTCAACCCTCCCTCCCAACTTCAAGTGATTTCCCCAACTTCAGCTTCCCCTTGTGATGGCAAACAAAATAGAATCTTTTGCTGTTTTTGTTTTAGTATAATCAAGTGGCTCTGACTCAATCTTGCCTTTATCAATAAAGAGTCTTTAAATGGAGTAAAGGACAGAAACAAATCTTTAACTAGAAACAGTATATGTATTTGTATTAATTATTGTAATATGATTAAAGATCTTCCCCATCCATTAATGGACCTGCCCATTAAGGGGAGTTTGATTAGGGAAGATTTATGAGAAGGCCCAAGTCTTTTGTTAAATGAGGTGCTGGTTCTCAAGGGTTGTGATGCCCTCTGGCTCTACAAAAAGGTATAATACTCGAGCTGAGGTTTTACTTTGGGGGTTTACTGACTGGAAGTGTTTGGCCACAAGAAAACTCTGGGAAGCCACTTAACCCTGCGGCTTTGAAAACCCAGATGTCAGTGCTTTCTTCTCTGGTAACTATGGTCAGACAGTTGGAACTGTCTGCTGAATTCAGAGAGAGGAAGCCATGTCTGTTGATCTTTGATTTCTCTGTATTTCCTTATTTTCAGAGCTTACTCCTAAAACTAGTGAGTGATATATGTGCCTGGTTAAAGGCATAATATATGTGCTTGATTAAAGTGATCGTTAGTTAACCCCTCAGAAGTTGCCTTTCCTTTTACGAATGCTGATCCAAGAACCTGTGGTACCAGATACCCCTGTGTATGTTGGGGTTCTTACTGTTACACCCCTGGAGAAGGGATCACACCCAGCCGTGTGCACCAGCACACCCGTCCAATCATTACATTTAAAAATATAAACACTCCAAGTAAACTCTGGAACATCATATTATATGTACCCGAGCACGGGAAGAGGAAAGAAAAATCCAAACCAAAAACACCTGAAATCATGTGTAATTAAGTTTCTAAGAACTCTTCCACTGAATAGAATTATTAGCACAAATGACAGCTCAATTTTGTAATTAAAAATGAAAACTGGCTAATGTGAGCAGATGATTTTGCAGATGTCTCCAAGTATTATTTGTTTTCGGACTGGGTTTGTGATTTCATTGGTGAGCAATTTCCTGGTCAGGAAATTCCTACTAATGCAAAAAGGCAGATACTTGGTGGTTAAAGAACCCTGGAGTGCTGCAGAGCACACTTCAAGGTTAAATGACTTGGGTCATGTCACCTAGCCCATGTGTCTAAGGCTGGACTTAAATCAAGATCTCCTTAACCCTGAGGTTGGCTTTGGACCCACTGGACCGTACAGGGTTTCCAATATCCACATCTGTCAATTCATAAAATGGATAAGAAACAACCTCCTGTCATCACAACTATACTATTCTAAATCTAAATCTGATCTGCCCCCACAGCACCAACATTCTGGTAGCATATACACGGCCTGACCGACCAACTTAGTCATTGTTCCTTGGTTTCTTAGTTCTGGCTCTCAAACTCACTCACCCTTTATTTTTGCTCAAGCAGACAGAATTAAATGAAAAAGCTGTTTGTTTTTCAACTTGACTCTAACATGTCCTTATTCTATCTGATCTCTAAAACTTTAAAAGAAACAACCCACAGTCCTAATAAGATTTCCATCTAGGTTAATTAGTAAACAAACAAAGAGATGAGCAGACCCACTTTGAGGTAAAAAAGAAGTCACTGGGTCATTATGGAGCACGTAATTAGCATCATCATCATGCTGTTTTAACAATAAATTTATATTTATATTACTATGTGTGTACATATACCTATATTATGCTCTAGCCAATGTATGCAAAGCCCTAGAAAAACTCACCAATAGCAGTAGAAGAAAATGGCCCTCAAGTTGACTGACAGAAATTCCATCGAGCTTGCACAAAAATATGCTTCATATAGCTGCATAACTGTGACCAAGTGCACAGGTGGGTGACAAAGTCCTGACCCCCCCCCATCCACAAGGTGAAGGCCTTGGAGAGGAAACGATGACTTTGGTTATGCTTTGACAGTTGGAAGTGAGATATTTTAAGACTGGAGTGACCAGCTATTCTTATACCCAGGAAAGCTACTGAAAACCAGTATTTCAACACTCAAGAATCTCTTATCTGTCTCCACTGGAGAGGCTACCACAATAACAGCAGATGGCAAAAGCCATTCCAGTTTGGTAGGGGGATGGGTTTTTCCAAGCCTGGGAAAATCTGACAGAGAAGCCAAGATCCCAAGCCAGGGATCACTAAGGGTGGGACCCTTCCTAGGCAGCAAGTGATCTTATCTATATATATCCTGGGCATCATACAGCTGTAAAGATGAAAAAAAAACAAACTCAAAAAACAACTGAATGAACAATATATAACTTTTAGTCCTGGGGTTTCTAAAGATATTAATGAGAGCTAGGCCTCAACAAGTAAATTAAATATTTTCCCAACTGTTCTATGGCCATTCTCTGGAAGAGAGTTGGAGGATGGGGAAAGGGAAGAAGAATGAAAAAATGCTAAAAACCAAACCAAACCTGGTCATGGTTCAACTTTGGGAGGGAGGGAGTGAAGGAAGGCCAACCTTAAACCTATTAACTAGATATTATGTACATGTGTGCATATATGCATAGATATATGTACGTATACACACACACACTCCTGTTTATATCACAATTAATCTTCAGAAGTCTAAAGGGTTCAAGTGACTAGTCCAAGGTCAACAAAGCAAACAAGAACCCAGCCCAGCCCAAAGGTTTTCCACTACTGCACAAAGTCTGGCACACTCACTGCTATGGAATGTTGAAGAAAAAAAAAAAAGATAAGCGACCAGTTAGTTTTCATTTGTAAATAAGGAAAGAATGAATTTTATCTCCAGAAAAACACCAGGCATAAGTATGGCAAGACCTTGCAGTGACAACTAAGGATACCAAGAAAAACATTCACATCAGAACTGTTGGCTATTAAAGAATTAATACTTGAAGGAGTGGAATTTAAGAATACCCCAAATGATCAAGCTTCGATGCAATGCATTTTTAAAAATCGATAGAGTAAAGAAAATAAATAGGATGGAAATTTTTATCTCAGAGTAAAATGACAATAAAATTTTTGCATCAATTAATTGACATGCCTGGTCCCTTTAGAGTTAAAGGTATCCAAATATTTCAGGGAGGCTAGTCCATTATTTTTATACAGTTTAATTTACAATCAAGTTAATCACAAACACTATCAAGATTCCTAAAAATCTCTCTTAAAGAAGCACAAAACCAAACTGGAGGAGAGGAGAAAAAGTTTTTTTTTAAATCTAAGCGATCGTTATAGGAAACTCTAAAACATAAAAGAATTTTGTCAATGATATCTATATCTACAGCTAAAATAAAGGTTCCTGTAACTTAAAAAAATATATATATATACTAGACCAATAAGAGCTTAATTTTTTTGTGTGTTTTTCTTTTAATTTTTCATTTTTAACACAGGTCATATCCCATAACACAATTCCAACTTTTGGTCAGGTGATATTTCTCTTAAAGCATTTACAATATAGACCACAAAAGGATTTTTTTTTTAACATTAACCAACTGAGACACAAATAATCACTATGTATGCTAACTTCATAAGTCCTTGACCTAATTGTCTCCACACTATTACTGAATTAAAGGACCCTAACTTATTGTTGTTGGTCTAAAGTCCTAAACCTAATAGCTTAATTTTAGACTTGACTTCAGATGTTCCCCTACCAACAATCTATAATTTAACAGATCTTGTATTAAGCTTTTTGACTACAGGAAATTGCTACTAAGAGTAGAGACATTGCAGGGAAACAATATCTCCCCAACTTCTTGTCAGTTCCAGGCACGAGTAGACTGTCAACTTGCATTCAGTGAGGCTTAGAGTTTGCCAGGTGTCAGTGGAGAAACTGAGTCAGGAAAATCCCACCTCAGCCCAGACTGAAAAGCCACTCTCCCACCTTTCCCAAGAGATCACCTTTTTCAGTTCACACCAGCATCTCACAGGCTTACTGGCACCATGGATTGGAGGCTCAGACCACCTTTCTTGCTATCCATACCTGAAGTTAGACTCAGAAGAACAGTCACTTAATAGCCACATAGCATCTAAAAATGGCAAGTTCCAATAACCAGGTTTCAGATATGACTATAATTGCACATTGGCTAAGGAACATCTTCTGAGGCAAGTCTTAAGTGGCTTACATGCCTTTCTATACCTGTTCTAGTTCCTGCTTAAATAACAATCATATAAAATCAAATTTACCATTAAAACTTTAACTTTTCCATCAATGTCAAATTTTACCCAAAGTTACCTGCCTCTAGGAGACTTAAACTAAAATTCATTTTCTAATTGTTTTGAACTATGGAATGAAAATAGCCAAATTTGAGAAACAATGGATTATTAGGTAGCCTAGTCCCTACCCTCTACCCTTCTCAGCTCACAAGCCACCCTTCCTTCCCACTGCCTCCATGCTCACAGAATAGAAGTTTCTTGAGAGCAAGAATCATTTCCCTTTAGTCTTTCTAAACCCAAGAGCCTAGAAACTAGCACAGTTACTGGAAAATAATTATGTGCTTAACAAATGCTTACTGATTATAAATGTGAGAGTACCAATTAAATACTAAGGGTAGCAAAAACCAAGCATTACAATCAACTTCTCTGAACTGAACCCAAACTTCACAGAACAAATCCCTTTAATACAAGGATTTGTTCTGTAAAACTTGGTCTCAGTCAAAAGGCTGCACCCAAGGACCTAGAAGGCCACATATGGCCTCAAAGTCACAGGTTGCCCACCCCTGGGCTCACCTCTATGCCAGGGAGAGTAGAACTTTAATGAACCATGAACAGGAAAGGAAAATAAAACACCTCACTAGGAAAGATGTTTCCACTCACTCAAAGAACTGAAACGTGATTCTGCTAGAATTCTAGGTCCTCACAAAAAGGTCTAAAACAAATGGGGCAGAAGTCTGTCAAACCACTATTTACTGCTTTAGAAATGGGGCAGTTGCTGTGACTTTAGCTAGCATGTGTCTTGGAAAAGGGCAGCTTTTGGTAATGATCACAATCTTGGAAGATGGAATCTTTTCCCTTTGGATCCCCATAATGTCTAGAAGCTTTGAGACTTCCCTAAAATGCTCCTAAGAACTCTAAACATCCCATCAATAGCTGTCAACTACCAGACTCCGCTAACAAAGGTAGAGTATGACAGTTGACTTCCTGACTTTTATTTTCTCTTCCTTTCAATTCTTAAAAACTGGGCTATGAAAAGTCTCTTATTATTTACACTATAATTATCTGCACAGTGAACAAAAGTCGATTTTGAGGCAAAATGAAAGAAGTAGCCAAAGAAAACTTCAATAGTTGCTAGTCTTGTGAGTTTAGAAGAAAATCAAAATCAAAGGAGAAATAATACACCAGAAATCACTGGAGGTGATTTTTTCAAGTGTTTGCTGGCTCACCCTCTGCTCAGCTACAACTCTGCCCAGGCTGCCTGGGCCTCAGTACCTAACCTTCCCTTCCTTTACCGCCTCCAGCTTTCCTTCATGCTTTGTCTTCCCTTATTAGAAATGAAAGGGCCTTATTGTTTCCACATCGCTGGTACTTAGCACAAAGTGTAGCACACAATAAGCATTTAATAAATGTTCTTTCTCAATCTAAGCTCCTACTGGTGTTATGAGTGTTCTCTTAACAGAAAATCTGAGAAGGCAAAGGCAAAGAAAAAAAATGGTATTTCAAGACTGCGTTTCCAAAATCAAATGTACACTGTGCAGTTTTTAAAGAACATTTTGCTTTAAACATATAATTCTAAAGGAGTGGTCATGAATGCTGGATCTCTAATTTCTCTCATCAGCCAGTTCCAAAATGCTAAATCCAAACATCATACAGCATCAGAGTCAGAGCTAAAAGGAAGGCTGAAGTCACTTAAGTCCAACCTGCTCACTTTGCAGAGGAAACGGAGGCCCAGAAAAGTGAATTGCCTTGCAATTTGCCTCACAAAGGTAGCAAAGCAGAAAAGCCTAGATTTCAACCCAGTTCTACACTTTGAATTCATCAGTTTTTCTTATGCAACAAAACCAGATCTGAGTGTCTGCATTCATTGGGTATTTCTCATAAGAGAAATGCAGAGATCAAATGTCATTTATGTCACCCAAAAAAGAGATGAAAGTGGACCTGGGGATATAACTGGAAAGGCTCTGAAAACAGGAAGTAATTTCAAGCTCATGGGTAGAACTTTCATAATGCATTTTAACCTGACTTCCAAATTCTCATTTGGTTGGAGAAAAACAGAAGTAATCTGCAAAGAGAAGAGACAATAACTACAATAACTTTTCATCTATTCCAACTGCAGGCTGAGCTGGGTTTCAGATCTTTTTCTTATAGAGAAGAATAATCACACTAGATTTAAGGCAAGTAGGGAAGGGTTGGCCTACCTCTATAAATGTCTATGCTCCAGGTCACTGAACATTTTGCATGGGAAGCAAGCTACTGCCTGTCACCCATTTGGGCAGTATAGTGTAATGTTAGTAGCCTTGGCCCTCAAGCCACAAGACTGAGTTCACAAAACCTCTATGATACTTTCTTAAATCTGACAGAAGTTACTCAACCTAGCTGAGTCTTAGTTTTCCCAACTATAAAATAGAAACAATAACATTTGTACCTCACAGCTTTGTTGTAAGGGAAGGCACTTTGTAAATATGAAAGTGCTCTATAAATGAAGGTTACATCTCGCAAATTCTAAAAGAACAAAACATTCAGAGTACTTTTCAAAAGCCACTGGGTAAATGGCAAACATCCCTTGGGGTGATCCAACCCAAAGCTAAGGATTGACCTTTCTCTATCCTGTCATGCATCCCTCAGATCCCTGCTACTGGGGAACTAGTCTTATACTTCAAATTTGGGTTACACTGAGGTTCAGTGAGAAGTAGTAGCCATGAAATTTAACAAAAAGAGCCTCAGGCAGAGTTCAGACTAGAAATAGTTGAGTACAAGTAACAGGGCTAAAGATGAAAGAGAATGAACATCTTGCATACCAAATGTTTAAAACAGATCTAGTGTTATCCAAATGCCATTTTTGTGGTCAACCACCACTAAAAACCTTCCACATACATAGAAAAGCTAGTTTTCAATTATATTTTTTTAAAAAGCTTAATGAGTAAATGAAAATGTTTAGCCAGTGGTATTTAGATGCAACCCTGGAAAGAAAAATGAAGTTTAATGTTTATATGCTAAAAGTACATTTTATTGAACACAGATGATGAAACTGTGTGATATATTTCATAAGAACTATTTCCTATAAAAGTTTACCCCTCCTCTCCCATCATGAAGTGTGCTTATCAGGCTATTTTAGTGACCATACAAAAAGTTCTTAGTTTAGAAAATCTGTACTCTTACATTTGCATGAACTGGTCCTTTATAACAAGGATTCTTAGGTTAGAACTGGGAGGGTTCTGTTTACTTGAGCTAGAGATAATACATCACACACATGCATATGTAAACATATACCACATGTATCACATGATACATATGACACAACTATGTAAACATATACATCATATATTGATAGCTATTTTGATATAGCTGATTTCCTTTGCAATCTTATGTTTTAATTTATACAATTAAAAACATTAATCTGAGAAAGGGGCCCACAGACCTCCTTAACTAGACTGACTGCCCAAGGAGTCCATACCACAAAAGGTTAAGAACTTCTGTAAATTATATTCTTAAAACAGCATACCACTAAAAGTATTAAGTACAAAGTCAACTTCCATTTTTTATGAGGTCCTAAAACGATTCTTTCTTTCTTATATTCTGAGGCAGCTAGGTGGAAAGGATGTTAGATATAAACAAGTTCAGACTCTGCTTCTAACACCAGTGACTCTGGGCAAGTCACCTACCTTTTCAGTATCCATTTCCTCATCTGTAAAATGGGGAATAACGATAGTACCTACCTTTAAAGGCTTATGAGGATCCCAATATATGTAAAGCACTTCCCAAAACTTTAAAGCATTACATAAATATAAATTATCACATATCTAAACTGACTGTTCTATATCCCTACTATACTGGCAGAAATGTTTTCAATATTCAGAAACATTTACAGGACATTTTCATCATCTTTCAAAACCCCTACACAAAATGGGTTATCTTTTCCAGTCTTAACACAATAATTCCTCCCTTCCATATATTATTATGGCTTCGGTATCTTTTCTATGCCATCTCTTACTTTTATGCATTTGCCTAAGTCAATCCCCATTCCTAGAATCTGTACTCCCTCCTGTGCCACACTAGTCATCTCGACTTATGCCTTCCACTGGACCCCAATGACTCTGGAGGAGACAGTGAGGCTAAGGACTTTGTACAGCCCTGCCAATTCATTCACACATGACTAGTCCTCTCAAAGAATGAAGGACAACTCCTTTCATCTTCTCAAAATGCTTTTATTTCTCCTAAATTCACCTCCAGTGTCACCTCTTTTAATCGCTTTTCTTCCATTTTCCGCTAGTTCGCTTCTCTCTCTCTCTGCCTCCCTCCCTCTCTGCCCCAATTATTTTGATTGCACCTCTATGAACATGTAGCATTTCCTACTCCGATTTACCACCCATCCTCCGGTAAATTAGAAACTCCGCGAGGGCAAGAACTGTCTTTTCTTGGTCTTTGCATACCAAAAGTCTTACAGTGCTTTGTACAAAGTGGGTATTTAATAAATGTGTGGACTTGAACCTAGGTCACCCTGATCTCATTCCAACGGAAGGGTAAACAAGATGCAATAAACCCAAACAGCAACAGCCCATGCTGGGATCAAGTGGTACCACAGATTAATAACTGGGTAATTGGCAGACTAAGAATGAAGACCTTGGCCACAGAAAAATTTCTGAGGCTGGAAGGAGGATATTTCCCTAATGAAACTTCCTAAATTGGTAAAGCCTCCACTAACAGAGTTAGCACTAGACTTTTAACAAATAAACCAGATACTGGTGGACTTAGTTTTCACCAACACTAAAGTAGGGAGGCATTACACTCATTTAAAAAAATCGAAACATCACATTCTTGAGGTCAGTATTGGGAAGGCCTCCAGTTAAGTTTGCTAATGGGAAGCCATGTAATACATCAATTTCCTGCATTCCTAGCAATTTTTTGAACAATTAGTCATTTGAAACTTTTAATACAAAAAAGTCTTAAGAATTTCTATATAACTTGCTTGGCATATCTGATACATTCAAGAATTCTGTTATTAGTGAAATTGTTGCTTAGAAAAACTGACACACAGTGTAAAATTACAATATGTTTATACTTCATAATGTTTAAGCAATTAGTATGAAAACAATGGTGCTACTATGTCTAGTCCTGAATTACTGACTTATCCTAATAGTTTAGGTTCTAATTTGAACACTTAAAGACTTGTTCTTTGTTTATGTATTAGGATACATTCTTTTCTTACATAATAAAAATTCTGTGAATAAATGCTATACTATTTCACTGTAATTCTAGTAAATCAAATTACATATTGAATAGTGGAGAACTCTAAAAATTGGGACAATGGAACCACTCTAAGGTTCATGAGTGCACAACTCTGGGACTTTTCAAATTTATTTATTCTATTGTTGGATTAATTTAAAAGTCATTTAAAACATTCTGATTACACTGCATTTGCTGTGTTTTTAGGGCATATTCTGGCTATAATATTTTGACTATAAAGGCTAAAAATAATGATATGCCTATAAAATTATTTTAAGTAGAATGAGCTCTAGATTTTTCCAGTAGCATCTTCCTCAGATAACCTTTCATTATGTGGAGATAACTTGGGTTCAACAGAACATAAGTGCAGATATGTCCTAGGGCAGGTGTGGGGAACCTGTAGTCCAAGATCATGTTCTGCTGGACCAGGCCAGCTGACTTTCAGTAGAAGGCTAGCCAATGGGTGATATTTTTTTTGAGGGGGGGGGAGGAGGGGGCAGAGCAACTCACAAAAATTTACAAGATTAAATACTGTACCTGTTGACTGAGTGATCCTTCAAAGTACAGGTTCAGTATATTAATATTTTAACTCACCATAACTGATGAAGTAAGTATTTATTTATTATGGCTAACTCAGAGTCTCAAAGGTCCTCCACAGTCTGGCATCATACCACTTTTATAGCCTTATCTCTCTCAGATTTCCCTTTACACATTCTAGGGTTCAGCCAAACTGGACATTATTATCTGCCTTCTGAACCTGCACTATGTTTACCTGTCTTGGTGCCCTTACTAAGACTCTTATCTAACCCAGGAATGTCCTCCTGTCTCCTGCTGCATTCTTACCACCCACTCCTTCAAGTGGTTCCCCTACCACTAAGCTTCATTTTGGCTTCTATAGTCCTCCAAAACATCACTGCAGCTTACGTTTTCAGACTTCCCAAAGTATTCTCCTCCATGCACAGTCCACAGTCTGGCAAAGTTGACCTCTCTGAAGCTTCTCAGCTCCCATCTCCACGCTCTTGCAGAGATCTCTCCACCATCTTCACCTCAGGATCTTTCACTTTCTTCACAGCACAGTTTAAACGCTGCCTCTGACAGGAAGCCTATTCTGATGTTACTGGCTGCCAGTCTTCCCTCCCCGCAAATGACTTTATATTAATAAATTAATATTGCTTTATATTTATCTGAGGATGTGTTATTCCAGCCAAGATAATATGCTAGCTACTGAGGGTAAGAATAGTCTACTTTTGTTTTTGTTGCCTCAGTGCCCAACACAATGTCTGGCATAATTAGGCATTTAACAGATGTCTGTTAAACTGAATTAAAGTCTGGGTCAAATGCCACCTCCTCTGAAGGCAGCCTTTCCAGCTCGCCTTTAGTCAATACACATAAAGAAACAAACACAGAGAGTTTAAATGAGGTACCAAAGGTATACAGTGACTGAAGAGGGATTCCAATCCAAGGCATCTGACCCCATTCTTGTACTAAAGAATTCTTGAACAAAGAGAAAACTCAACATTTAATTTTTGAAGATTAGCCTTGTCCTTAAAGGAAGGCCTTTATACAAAATTATTTGTTTATGCAATTCATTCCTTTAAAAAAAGATAAAATTAAAAAGTTATACTTAGAAATGATCATCAGTTCTCTAAATTTGGTGAGGGTACCCTCAGGTACACACAGTCACAGAGAGCAGCCTTACTCCTTCTTGCTTTAGGAGATGTTTTCCATACATTACCATGGCTACCAACTTCATTACTGCCACTGGACTGCTGGCAAGCTGCTCCTATGAACCGAGGAAAGTAGACCCTTCAATGACACAGATGAAGGTGTGCTTCAAAGTCACTCCTGCTTAATTGTATTGGTCAGAGGCCAGGCTCCCAGAGCAGAGCTCCCAAGGATCAGAGCTCTCTCTGCCTCCAAATAATGCACATGAGGACTTTAGCAATGGTAGACTTTTAAACTCCAATAAAAACTGACCCTTACAGAGTTTGCCCTGTGTTGTATGATGTCATAGGCAGAGTCAGTGTCCACCATCAATGTTGAGAAAGACAGTGAAAAATACTAAGATATCATCAAACATTTTGCAGAACTTCACTTTCTTCCAAGTTAGAGGCTACAAATTCTCAATGAAGATCTGAAAGAACATAAAGCAAAGCATGCCCTCTACCTCAGGGCTGCAAGAGGAGAAACTACTAGGACTGATTATCAGATCCTTTGTCACAAAAGGTTTCCATATTAGATCACAATCAGAGTTAGAGCTTGGAGGAACCTTAAAGACTATCTGGTCCAACCTTCCTCATTTTACAGATAAGGCACTGAGGCTCAAGGAAGTAATGACTTGGCCAAATTCACAGGGACAAATGATGGGAAAACAAATTCAGTTCTGCACATAGTAGGTGTATAACGAATACTTACTGACTTGATTAATCGTTTTGAATTGTCACAAAGAAGGATTAGATCTTGGGCAGTGGAAGGAGGTGGGAAAGGTGGATCTCCCCCCCCCAAAAAGGCATCAGTGAAACTTTTTTAAACAAAGATTCAGGAAAAAACAAAATAAAACCTTCCAACACAGTAAGCCAAAGTATTACACAATTGGTTTAAGATATACTTTTCCTTAATGAAAGGTTCCTTGCAGATGGTTTATGTTTCAGAGCAGGGGTGCAGGGAGGGAGTAGACAAGGTATGGTGAGCTGAGAAAATACTCTCAAAGCCCATTCTCTTTGTACCCATGTGAAAGAATTGTTCTACTGCATCATGGCTTAGAAATGGTCAAGGAGGAAAATTCTGCGGACATTGTCTTTGCAGGTGCATTGGCAACTCGGTCTATAAAGTGTAAACAAATATAAAACCTCACCTGTAATAGGATCAGACAAAAATAAATTCAGTTGAATGAAAAGGGATATAATATAGGACTGTGCCAAATAAGGTCAATGCTAACAGCTCCATGTAAATAAAAATAACATCATTAAAAATTTATGAATCCTCTTTTGCAGATATATGAACATTAAGAGATGGAAAGCAAGGTTAATGAAAAATACTCATCTTCCCTAAATATTTCCAACAGATAAATGACTCTTTTCTACCTGGTATTCAACACATGCTGGTCTTAGACTATACTTGTGATACCCTACCTCTCCAGCATTAACTCATATTACATCTTCAACATGTTCTATGCTAAAAAAAAAAAAACCCAAAAACTCTGCCACCCCCTCCATACACACACATTCTCACACCTCCGTGTCTTTGTTCAGAAATTCCCTTCCTCCTCCTCTATCCTGAAGGGTTACATTCTACTTTATTCTTTATGAAACAATTCAAATGTCCATTCCTCTGGAAAGTATTCCTTGATTAGTCCCTGGCTGGCACCAACCTTACCCCCCAGATCTCAATTACATTCTAATGTCCTCGACCATATAATATTTTATATACAGTTATATGTGTGGACGTTCTATTTCTTTGCCCATTTAACTGAAGTTCATCAAGAAAAGGGTCTGTGCTAATTAATTAATCTTTGCCTGCTTCAATTTTCCTCATTCTAGAAAAGTGCTGTGCAAACAGCTAGCACTTCAACTATTATCTATTGTATTATATTGTATTGGGCTATAATACAAACTTCCATCACTGAATTTTATGTTCCATTGACTCTCATTATAGAGCATATTATAAAACAGCAACTTGTGCCACTAACTGGGCCCTCCTGCATAGCCAGTCATAACCTTCCCCTTAGTATCTTCCACTTTTATATATAACACTTCGACTGGGGATGATACATTTTCCTAATGTAAAACAAGATTAATTAATATTATTACTAATATTACACATTGCTCTGTACCAGGCCCAATGCTGGATCTTAGGAACATGAAGATATATATAAGTCCCTAACCTCATCAGCACAGGTAGTGTGGCATGATATAGAGAATGCTAGATTTAGGGTTCAGAAGCCCTGGGTTCACATCATGCTTCTGAAACAGACAGGTATTTCATAAATCCTATGATCTTATGATCTCACTGGTGAAAACTAAGTAAGCATAGAGGTCATATGCAGGTAAATACAAAGTAACTTCGGGGAAGGCAAGAACTGAGTGAATCAGGGAAGGTTTCTGAGTCTCTAAAGGAGAAAGTGGGTTTGCATTCTAGGGATTGTATTCCTGAATGAGAGACAGCCTGTGCAAAGGCACAGGGGCTGGAGATAAATTCCACAGAGAGGAAATTGCAAGCACAGTGCACTTGGAGGAGGGCGGGAAAGGTGGGTGGAGAGGGAACATGCAAACAACCTGAGCAAGCAGGCTAGAGAGGCAGACTGTGAGAAGTTCAGACTCCAGTTTTTACTTTATTCTGTTGTGCAAAGAATAAAATTCCAAAGTGAATAAAGAGAATTTCCCATTCACAAGAAACTAAATAATTATATTTGTTATCCAAAGTCTTTTTAAAAGTTATAAAAACAGAACTATGCTATAACAGTAGGCAACCTAGATGTAGGAGTGACTATGATTAAAAATTAAGCATGGGTTTGAGATTAATTAGTTATCTTAAAGAAAAGACAGAGCTTTAATCCCACCACTATTTCCAAAGGCAACCCCCACTATGGCCAATGCCTAAGAGAAGTGGAGGGAGGGAAGGGGAATGGATGGAGCAGCAAGGCATAGCTGACCACATGCTGGAATCAGGAAATCAGCAGACTTGGATTTGAATTCCACTTGATATATTTCCTGTCGATGGGCCCAAAGAAAAGCCATTTAGCTTCTCAGAGCCTCACTTTTCTTATCTGTAAAACAGGGATATGACCACTTGTACCACATCTATCTCATAGGATGAAATCTGAAAAAAAAAATTTAATGGTAACATGAAGGAAACCAGATGGGTCAAACCTCTAGCATTCTCTCAACCAGGTCCTCTAAGAGGCAAAGGATTTCAGTTCGATGAGTTAAGACTTGGATCCCAACTCTCCGACTTGCTACTTTTGTGGCCTTGATCAGGGAGATCATTTGACATCTCTGGATCTCCAATTTTTCATCTTTCGAATGAGGTGATCTCTAAGATCCCATCTAGAATTAAATCCGATGATCCTCCCACAAAGATGGTGGGAGGTCAGGAAAACCAGGAGATATGAGTTAACAAGAATTTATTAAGTACGTGCTATCTGCAAAGGCACTTGGCTAAGCACTGCAGCAATGGTTAAATAAGGAGAAAAGGGGAGAATTGCCTGCTTATTTGGCACAGGATAATAGCCATTCATAAATGTTTGCCAATCAATGAGTAAAAGTCACAGGGAGGCAGGTTTCTGCTTAATGTCAATCCAATTAAAGCTGTAGACAAATCAAATAGTTTCTTTCCACTAGTTGTGAATTCACTGTCCACAGAAATATTCCAGCAGAGGTTAAATGAATACTTTTCAAGGTTGTTGTGAAGGGGAGTAATTTAGAAAACCTTTTCAACTACAAGATTCTGAGACTTCCTGAAATGCAACAGATAGTTATATAATCCGGTAGATTAAGATAGTTTTTTAAAATGCGTACACTACCAAGAAAGTAAAGGAAAAGAGACAGAAAGAAGTCATTTTCTTCACAGCTTTGTGCTAGTTAATTTAATCAGAGTGCTTTTTGTTTTAATAGCATCTCTAGATGACTGTTATTTTTATAAATTTGATCACTTTTCTACAAGTACTAAAGACAAAAAGGTTTTACGGGGTTGGGGTGGGGTGGTATAAAGGGAAACTATGGAGAAGTTTAGTCAAAATTTTAGTTGCTTATTATGATTAATCATATTTTCAGGTTTGGGTATGCTCACTGCTTAGACCTGTCAAGGACATTGCTGTCTCTCTTGATTACAACATGCTATGGCAATAAAAAGTGCCAGATTTTCACACTGGTTTAAGTCTTACTTTCAATAATGACCAGTAGCTACCTAAGGAATGACCATGCGTAAGTCCTTAACCTCCTGGACTCCTAATTTTCTTTCTATAAAATGAAGGTGTAAAACGTGGCAGGGAAGGGCACTAGATGGCCCCAAGTCATTTCCTCCTTGTCATCTATAATTAAACCTGAACTAGAAAGAATCTAAGCAACCACCAACTCCAGTGGTTCCCAGTAATTAATATTTTATTATAACATTCTGCAATTATTTATCTTAAGGCACTACTATTCAACAGTGAGCACAAACCCTTTGACCATTGTCCAGAAGCCATTAACCAATGAACAGGAACCACAGACCTACTTTAACCATTTTGCTGAGCAAAAGTCTTGATTAAGTGATTTCCTCCTGATTGGGTACAGATTCTAGGAACCTCCTTGAATCTTCCCACTTAATATCCAAATCTGCTACCCTGAACCTAAACTGGCCCTCCATAGTCTGTGGCCTCCACATTGCCTCAGGATGATTCCCATCCTGGATTACTTCCCATCCAAGCCTCCAGCTGTTTCCCACCCTTGATTATATCACTAATTATCACACAGTCCCATCAAGATCCTCCTTAGATCCCTCCTCCCAGACTACTACCCCCCAGATCCCTCTTCCCACAGTCTTTCTGTATATAAAATTCCATGTCACCTCCATGAAGGTGCTCAGATTCAATCCAGGTCTGGTTCTGTCTAGCTGAGATTCTATCTGGCCCCCCTTGTCAACACAAGTGTCACAAATGGTGAGGCTTAAGAGCCAACCCAATATGGCGAACCTTTAATAAACTTTGTTTTACTTTGGCTGAAAGAAGGCTTAAGTCAAATTCATTTGGCAGGACCTGGCAGGTTCAGTACTTTGGGTCCCAAGCACCCCAACCTCAACATTATGGTTTCCTGACTTCCACACTCCCTTTGGATATCAGTTTTCTCATATGTAAAAGTAGGGATGATAACATTTGCAATAGCCACCTTATAGCTGTTGTAAAAATGGCCCTAGGTAAATTAAAAAGCATTTTCTAAATATAAACATTTTTGCTTTTACTCCTAATATTTTTAAAAATTTAGAATGGAAAGTAAGGCTTTGTAAACCAAAATATGGTGCAGCAGAAACCAGTATTACCCTGAATCATGCTAATCAGAGGAAGCAGCAGCACCCAACAGTCGAAGCAAGCCCAGAGTGAGAATCACACAGCATGAATTGGTTAGTCAGGGCAAGCCTAGGAGATTTATCTGATCTGCCTTCCTTTGCTTTATGTCACTGGAAATACAAAATTCCCTTCATCAGACATGACTGAATTCAAATCATTCTAAAAGTCAATTACAGGTGATTTCTTCATCATCAGATGATCATCCCTCAACAAAGGGGCATCTCCCTTTTCTATTAGCAGTGTTCAAACAATGGCCTGGCTGGCCCCCACAAATTCCATGCCCATTCCTACATCTGTACCTTCGGCTCAAGTTGCCACGCCAGTCTGGAACACTGCCCTCCATTCTCTCAATTCATAGTTTTAACATGGAAAATAAGCTCATGCTCCATTTCCTTCACCTAGCTCTCTCCTCTGTTCTAAGCCCTGGTGATCCCTCTCTTCCCTGCATTCTTGTCACATTAAACGTAAAACCCATACTAATACTGTAGTTTTTATTCCAAAGCCAAATACCCCTACCCCCATATTTGGGAATAAAGTTAAGACTAAATACCATTCTCTAAAACTGAAGTTGGTAAGAATTAAGAAAAGAAAGATAAGCAAAGCTTGAAAGCAGCTGCAGAAGTAACAGTCTAAGAGAATTTATAAATATGATGGTGATACCATTAAAGTGGCTATTAAAAATATGGCCAAGAAGTTATGCAGGAGATCCAAGTGCCCCCTTGCTATGTAAGCTTTTATCCAGAGACAAAAGCCACCTCTATGTTGTTTCCTGAACAAGATGCTCCATTTCAGACTCCAGGCATTCTTCATTTGTCCCCCATGCCTGAAATGTTCTCCCTCCTCATCTCTACCTACTGGCTTCCTTTTAAATCCCATCTTCTACAGGAAGCTCTTCTGATCACTCTTAATTCTTGTTCCTTCCCTCTTTGAATTATTGCCTCTTTTTCCTGTATATGGCCTATGAATACATATTTGTTTGCTTGTTTCTTCCACTGGACTCCTTGAAGGCAGGAACTGTCTTTAGACTCTTTTTTGTACCCCGACTGCTTAACAAGGTGCCTGATGTAGTAGGCACTTCATAGGTGCTTAATGACTGTAAGCAACCAAGGGTATAAGCTTAAGAAAGATGTAGGGTTTGAACTGTAATATAAGATTTATCTTATTCTTTAAATTTCTAAGTTTGTGTACGGATGATTTTATGACAGGTTCAGGCTAAGATCTAAGAATTCAATTATGCACAGGGCTAGGAAGGGGCCAGAAGACAAAAACAAGGCAATGTCAGCCCTCCAGGAACTTTCTCCTTCTACTGGGAGGATACAAGTTCACAAATATGTGAAGTACAAAGTATTTCTAAAGCAATTTCCTGGGAGAGCCGCCCCATCAACTAGAGGGATCAGGCCTGGCCTCAGGAAGAAGGCGGTACCTGGGATGGGTTCCAAGGAAGCTAGGGATTCCAAAAGGCAGAAAGGGAGCTCCACTCTTATGGGGAAGGAGGTGGGCTCCAGCACTTGTGCAAAAGCCCAAAGTCAGGAAATGAAAGGCCCTGTGCAGCAAACAAAGACAAGGACAAAATGACAGCAGGGATGACTTTGTGTGAAGAACGGGAGTATGAAAAAAGACTGGAAAGGCAAATAAGACATCCCTCCAACATGATGCAGGACAAATTTGAGATTGCCAATACCAGTCCTTCTGGTGATTCTTCCCACTCTAGATGCTATCTTTTTTTAAGAAAGCAAAAAGAGCAAGACTAATAACGGCCAGTAAAATTAAATTTGCCTTAAAGATGAAAAAAAAAACTTTTAAATTTATTTTCTTCTCATTCTCTTCCTTCTAAGTTCAGAAGCAGCCAGGCAGAACAATTTGCCTTTTTGTTGTGTCCAATGAATCAGCAAACTAAATATAAACTATATTCAATAATCCAGGTAAAAAAACAAAGCCTTCACTAGGCACCAGAGCCAAGCTGGGTTGTAGGTCAAGACATCATTACAGTCTGGGCAACTTTATGAGCTTATACTCAGCACTTCTGTTTTACTTGTTTTCCCCAGTATTCAATTTACACTTTTCTCATGCACTTACGATCTGTTCTATATTAGTTGTCTGCAAACAGGTTATAGTTACCTTCTAGATTGTAAGTTCCATGAGAGCCTGGCAAGACTTTTTTTAATCTCCCATAATGACTAGAACAGACCTCTGGATAAAAGAGGCGATAAAAGATTGCTGAACTGACTTCTCCATCTAGATACAAAGAACAAAACTTAAGAGGTTAAAAAGAAACTGAAACCCAAGAAAAGTACTTCAGCACAGAAAGTGAATATCTTACTGTCTTAAAAGAATTCAAGGTCCCTAGTCCAGGGAAAGGATCATCCCAAAGTTAGGGAAAGAACTTGCAAATGTGAGGAATAGGGAGAACAGCAGAGATGCTACATATTAGCAAAATCTTTTATTTTTTAAAATATTCCACAAATCAAATGTCACAGTTTCCTAGAAGTTATTAAAATAATAAAGAAAAATGACAAAATGAGTCAGCCAATTTCATTAAGAACAAGCCAGGCAAGATAATATACCTATAAGGCCCATATCCCATATCCCGAAGAGAAAAGGTTCTACATGTACAAAATTATAGCAGCTCTTTGTGTAGTGACAAAGAACTAGAAGTAAGAAAATGCCCTGGAAAACAGCTAAATAAATTATGGTATATGGATATAATGGAATATTATACTGCTGTAAGAAACTATAAAGGGAACGACTTCAGAGAAACCTTAGGAGACTTACATAAACTGATTCAGTGCTCCCCAAAATGAGAATTACATGGTTGTCATTTTGATCTTTATTTAACATCAACAAAGTGAACAATGTGACTATATAAAAAAGTGGAAAACTTACCTTTACAAATAATATCTCCTGCACATTATTTATTATTTTTCAAATATGTGGGTAAGTGGTTATAAAATAAAAATTCCATTAAATTTTTTTAAAAAGCGATGCTAATGCAATACATCTTCTCCCTTAGAGTGAAGGTAGGAGACTACTAAAATGGATTAATTTAGGTACACACTATAAGACACAATTTCGTGATCAATGTTTTTTGCTTGTTTTTGTTTAAAAGAAGAACTTATGTTAGACTGACCCCATTTACTCTTCTGATATAGATTCTGAATTTAAACAGACCACTGGGTAAAGATTCTCATGAAAACCTAATGGCTAAGATGAAGAGATAAGACAATAGGATTAAGATCGATTCAGAACTGGCTGAATATCCAAAACTAGAGTTGATTATTGGGTTAATGTCAACCTGGTTAGAAGACTCAAGGCTCCATTGCTGGCCCTGTTCTGGGTGACTTCTATTAACCACTTAGATGTAAAGTCTTGAACATAGTACGGTTTTGTTGTTCTTGTTTTAAAGTACCAGAAGGGGAACTGTTGGTTAGGTAGCAATTAATGTTTTGCTTTTTAAATTTGGAAATTTCTGGAAATATACTTTCTTAAATTCATTCCAATACATAGTTATCAGAAAGTATAATACCTATTACCAAGCACCTTGACAAAACAAAGGCTTATTGGTTTACTTTTTAAAAAATTAATAATCTTCTGGAAGAACACTAATCTCTAAAGATTCAAGATTGTAGGTCCCATCCAATGGACAACAGAAAGGAGTACGATGGGCATGACTAGGAACTATTAAGTATATAGCAGTGAAAAATGATATAGTAGGGAGGATAGGTATGTCATGTACAAAGGATAACCAATGGAGAGCTTCCCTACAGGTATCCCTGTTATGTCAAGAGAACTATAAAGAATGAAAAGCACTATTCTCAAAGAGTTTACATTCTAACAGAAGAAACAAGTAGATGTATAAGTTGATATAAAAATAAATAGAAAGAAAATAAATACACATTAAGTAGAACGTAGTGTCTGAACTCTGTTTTGAAAGAAAATAAGGATTCTATGAAGCAAAGATGAAGATAGAGTTCATTTCAGGCATGGGGGACAGTCAGTACAAAAGCAAAAGATAGGAGATGGCTTGCTATTGTGTGAAAAACTGCATTGCAGAGTACAGGAGAGTAATTTGTATTACCAGAGGCCCACTCGCTATTATGTGATGTCTGGGCAAGTATGGCAGAAATGTATTGTTTACATACACACACACACATTTTATATGTGTGTATGTATGCGTGTATGTTTAACCATGTGTATATAAATACTCAAAATGGAATCAAACCAAAATTTATCTTTTTGCAACTTTCATTCACTGATTATATGTGTGTATGTAAATTAGTATTGTGGCTACTCATGGACTAAAGAAGAGCCAGTCTAATATTCTCAGGACTAGCACTTGTAAGTTCATTTATCACACACACACATTTGTGGATGAGTTGTTCTAAAATAATTTAATTAAAATAAGTAGATGATGTTAGATCAAATCTGACAGAAAAATTCATTATAGATCACTAGAAATTCAGGAGGTGACTAGTTAAGATGATTTATTGATGTACTCACTCATAATTTTAAAATCTTTACCTGCAATAGGGATGAAGCCCCAGGATCTGAGGTTGCAGATTCATTCTGCATTGTATTCTGTTGTGTGATAGCATCTTCTCTTTTCCTTTCTTTTTGGCCTGCTTCATCATCTTCATATTCATCTAGACACTTAAAAATAAAAAAAAGATTTATCACTATATGCAACTAATGGATGATTCTGGTGGTAAAATATACTTGCCCACTGTTAGTATGCAAACCTAACAGATCTGTTCTTGAAGAACTGAATTTAAAGTAAATTTTAATATACTGAGCCACATTTTAAATGCATCAAGAATGGCTGCAAACAGTGATTCCAAATTAGTGAACCCTTCCATCAAGCAAAGGCAAAACCAAAAATCCTTGAATAACTTAAACCTTCCCGAGTCTCACTCAGTCTCCTAACTTGTAAAACGATGAGGCTGATCTAAATGATTCAACTCCTATTCCACCTCTAAATTCTATGATTCTTTTGTAATGCTAATAACCTAAACCAGCCTCCTAGCAGTTCCTCCTTCAGGACATTCTCTCCAGTCCCCAGACCCAAGACATACAATCTGCCAACCCTGAAGGCTATTCCCTCCACAAAGCCACAGCCTAGAACTTTGCTCGGCTTAACTCAACTGAGGTCTTCCCTGAAATCCTCCATTATTAGTGCTCTCCTCTTTCTCTGAAGCTAAAATGATTTTATATATAATTTATATTTTCCATATCTCACTCCCCACCCCAAAATAAGAATGTGAGTTCCCTAACATGAGTTATGAGCATCACGGACATGATCATGGTCAACATGGTCAACAGCTATGAGCCAAAATGGAGTTTAAGTGACTTGGCAAACTCTCCTCATCTACAGAGCAAGGGTCTTGGTATAAATGGCCTCCAAAGTCCCTGTGTCAAAGGACTGGAATGGAACTTTCCCTCTTTTCCTGTCATTGTTTCTCAGTATTTCCAGAGTCGTTGGCCACTTTGTTACTTCAATCCATATTTACTCTCTCATCCTTGTATCTTTATATACCCAACTACCTTTTACCTAAAAGCAGCAGCAACTGTGTAAGCACTCATGTTTTCAAACAGAAGCCAATCTCCCATGTGCATTTCTGGAAGCTCATAGCATTCAACAATTCAGTTAAGGCCACATCATATGTTGGTTCCCACATACATATAAACATAAATACTCACACGATGACTAATACTTCTCATCCAATTTGAGTCACTTTTGTAAAATAGGTTTAACATGTGCATGATCAAACAGGATACAATTAAATGATTCATATAGTCCATCATTTACATAGTACACAAAGGTTTGGTCATTTGCCTCATCTTCATCAATGGATTCCAGAGGCCCACTCGCTATTATGTGATGTCTGGGCAAGCATGGCAGAAGTGGAGGATGAGAATAACAGGCCTTTGCCATTATCTTGCACTTGGGAAAGTGGAATGGAACTATCTGTACTGAATTATTTGTACTTTAGCTAATACTGTTATATACATGCTGTTTGTAGCCATTAACTGCAAGTTTAGCTTGAATTAGAGCATTTGGGAGAATCATTAACTTAATTGTTGCTATAGTTTTTAAACATTTTAAGAATAGGGTTAACACAGAGGCAACAGTATAGAGGACTAAGAGAGAGGTCACATTTATCTGTCCTATGAAAACTATTTGAATATATTCTTTGCTTTTTTTTTCAATTCACCTTTTACCTCCAAACATGCTGCACAGGCCTCACTCAGTCATAACCAGACCAGAGGGACCAGAGCTTTACACCAGGACCTTATAATCCAACAGACTGACTCATGAAATGTGCACTTTCTGTGTTTCCAGAGATTACATTCACACTAGGTTCTGTCTCCTAGCCCCAAGCTGCCACCCCAACAGCATCATTTTCCCCAAGCATCACCAGGTTTCAGCTCCTATTTTTATAATTTGTTCATTTCTATATAGAGGCACAACATTGTTTTCCTAACGAAAATCAGTTTAAACAAGGCCTATCCAAAGAGGCTTGGGCAGAAGAACTATAAATAAAAATTTACCTTTACTCTTGACTTTGATTTTATTATTAAATTATTAGAAGAAAAGTGGAATCTAATTTTGTCATATGACTAAGAGATCAAGACAAGGAGAAAAAATAATACCCCTCTCCTTCCTCTTCTGCCCAATCACCCATCTAACCATTTTTCAGTGCCACATCCATTTTCCAGGCCTCAATTTCTTCAGCTGTAAAAGGAGGTGGAACTAGACGATCTCTAAAGTACTTTTCAGCTCTAACATCAAAAGATTTTTGAATGAAAGTTAAAGATTCTGTGCTATTTCTGTGGGGAAGTAGGGATGGCATGACAAAGAAAAATAAAAAAAAAATCTCTTTTTTGGATGGAGTAAAAAGCCTGAGACTCAAAGAGAAGAGGCAAATGATGAAAAATAAACTAAAGATTCCTTTCCAGAAATGAGAATACTTGAAGGAAGGGTACTGATGGTTCTTAACAGGAGCTGTGCTTTTCTGCATATAAGGAAAGATGTTTATTATTCTGCCTGACCAACATTCTTCACTTTCAACTTCACGAACCAGAAATATGGGAAAGAGGTACCAATCCAATTTGGTTCTCAATCCAATTAGGAAGCAAGTCAGTTTTTTATACAGCACACAATCACAAAATGTACAGAAGTCCTCCCTCTATTAAATCAAATAGTACACTCATGACGTACTTGTTCTGCCTCAGAGGCATGGCCTGTATCATGCATCTCAGATGAAGTTTGGAAGGATGATAAATAATATTTTGGAAAGTAAAGTAACTGAACCAAAAAGGAAGTTAAAAAAGAAACCACTGTTTTTCAATGCTAACAAAATAAAGATTCCTACTAATAGAACTACTGACCTCCAAAGTTTCTCAAATAAGGGAATACATGCTGTTCAAAAACATGAAAACATTATGATTTAGACTCCTATAACAGATATGACCAAGTTAAAAAAAAGGTAACCTAATAAAATGAAAACTATGTGTAACATCAAACAAATGTCAATTTAATCAAGACAAAAGAAAACACTGCCCTGAATGTATTTGTTCATAAGAACCCAAAATGCTGAAACAAAATATGATAAAATAAAACAAGAGATTGTATCAATTAAATAAACAATATTTATGAAGTTCCTACCAGGCACCAGGCACTATACAAGGTGCTGGGGAAACAAGCACAAATGAAAAATAAAACAATGCTCTTGCACACAGTCAAATGGGGTAAATGTAAATGTACAAATATATAAAAGTAGTTAAAACACAGCAAAGGTGACAAAGAACTTTTAAGTCTTGTTAGTTAAAAGATAAGTGGGTGGATCAAAAAGCAAAGAGGAGGATTGTTTAATCAATCTGCAAGTATTTATGAAGCACCTGGTAAGTACCAAGGGCAGTGGGACGACATTCAAGGAAAGAACACCAGGTCTAGAGTTAGGAAGACTCATCTTGAGTTCAAACCTGGCCTCAGACACTCACTAGCTGTGTGACCCTGGGCAAGTCATTTCACCCTGCTTGCCTCAGCTTGCTCATCTGTAAAACAAGCTGGAGAAGGAAATGGCAAACCCCTCTGGTATCTGCCAAGAAAACCACCAATGGGATTACAAAGAGCTGGAGATGATGCAAGACCAAAATAAAACAGTGCTGGGCACTGTGGGAGAGAAAAATACCCATCATGCTGCTCATGGCAACTCTTAGTAACCTCACCGTCTGAGGCCGCCTTGAGGGGTGTCTCACTTGTGAACTCGGCTAGGCTGCTCTTTTGGATGTGCATCCCATCTAGCAAATCTTAGATCATTTCAATCAGTCCTACTGAGGCTCTGCATTCCATTCACTTCATGAGCCTGGCTTGGTAATTCACAAAATACTTTGCATGATGGAGACGTAACAGATACACTTCAATCCCCTCCTAACAGACACTGGAACAGTAATCTCATACAACTAAGGAGGCGATACCGATCCCAAACAATTCTTGTTGTTCTAATTTTGCTCCTAGATATGTGGCAATTCAGAAATCTCAAATATTTTCCATCTAAACCACTTTTATCCAAATATGGAAGATATTCTGTGCAACGTTTGCACATCTGATCTTAATATAAGGAATCCACAGAAATTCCTTAGGCTTTTTAGCTTCTCACACATTTGAGTGGAAGAATGAACATGTCCCTATAGCTCTCCACCCCACCATGGAAAACAGGGTAGGCTTTTCTTTTTCTTTACATGAATCACAGTGATGGGGAATGCTCAGAACACCATCAGCCTCACCACTAACGAACAGGGACAGAAAAAAAGGTCAGAGAAGACAAAAACCATTAGAAGGTTAGAAAAACTGCTTGGAGAGGCCTTAGAATTATTAGTGACTCACTTTAATTTGGTAGTCTTCCGAAACTTTACAGGAAAAGGGATATAGTCTGTAAGTAAAAATTATGTGGCAGGTGGTAAAAACAATTGCCAATTGTGATTCTGCATTGGTAAATAAATGGTCACCATGCCTCTCAAAGTGGAGATTATAGTTACCAAGGAGAGCACTAAAGAAAATCCTGAAGTGCCTACTTCCTTAGTAGGATTCATTTCATTATTTCCTCCCTAAACCATAAGTATTTCCTCTTTCCTACTTAAAAAAAAAATACTCTTAAAATTTTAAATTTGGGGGGGAGGGGAATAAGGAGATAGAGTGGTGCAGTGTCTGAAATGGTGACTTCATGCCTGGCCTGAGACTTGTTCCATCAAAGCATATCAACAATTTATCTGTAACTTAAAACTCTCAAGTTTTCCCGACGATGCTTCTAAGAAGTTCAAGTGATTTTAATCCATGATCCCACAGTTGCAAGTAGGACTCAAACACAGGCCCTTCCATCCCACCTTTATCCACCAGGTCAGGGTCTCTTTCTCTCTCACCTCTTCATCCTCCGTTATTAACTCTATAGCTGAAGTTCACATCTTATTGGCGGCTCACAATTAATAGTTCCCATTTACGATCCATCTACTTTGTCTTCATTAGACAGGAATATCATTCTAAAATTTAGTGAGTTGAACAAAGTGCCAACTTACTAAGACAATCCTTATAGACAGAAAGACAAAAATCTAATCCACAAACCTTGTCTACAATGTACCAGGTTCTAGTCAAGGTTCACAACTCAATTCAACAAACATTTCTCAAATGCTGCTATGTACAAAACGCTGTGCTCGGTGTTTGAGATACAACTGACAAAAGATAACTTTTCGTCCTCCAATTCCACTGGTGGCATACACAGATGTGTACACATGTACCCAGATAAAACAAGGACAAAATGATCCCAGGAGGGAGAGATGCACTAACCAAGGAGATGGAGGGGACAGTGACTTCCAACAGGTTAACACAAGAGACTTACAGTTAATTGAATAAAGGAAGACATTTCAGGAACAACTATTTAGTAGCCTATGTAGGTGGCTTATTCAAAGTAAAAACTGAAACATGGCAGACTAAAGGGGAAAGAAAAATTTCCTACATAAATTTTGAAATTACTCATTCTCAATACAAATGTCATAAGTACCTCCTATATGCCAGTCACTGAGTTTTGTATTGGGAATATTAAGGGAAACGAGGTAGTTCCTGCATCAAGGAGATTGCCTTCTATTGGAGGGATACACTACGTAGAGAGGTAAGAGTATGTATATATACAAAATATTTTATTTAATTGGGGAGGGGGAAGAGGGGGAAATGTCAACTAGAGGGAGTAAATCCTCATCTATGCTGGAAAGGCAAGGGTGAGGAGAGGAGAGGGCTTTTCAGGCACAGAGGTGAAGAAGAAATGTTAAGTTGGCCAGTTTGGCTTGAAAAAAATGCGAAGGAATAGTGTGTACCCAATGTTAAAACAAAAGAGTTTGTAGTTTATCCTAGAGTTGATAGGGAGCAAGACAGAAGCAGAACTGCTTTATTCTGTCAGTCAAATTCATATTTTACAAATAATATTTCACCAGACTGGCCAGAGAGAGATACATTTTTCCACACCAGCTACATCCAACATCTTCCTCACTATACTTTGGCTGTGACCCTACATTCTCAAAAGGGAAGACTGAAAATGGAATGGAAAAGCGCTATCTATCATTCCATTCATTTTGCATACAGATCAGTGATCTATATATCCAGAATAATCAACCTAGTTAATTAAGGCCAAAGAGTTTTATCAGCAGGTGATAATGAATAATGAATTTTTATTCCTGAAGACCATCTACCAAGGTGTATGTATACTAAAGTATACCCTGACTTCAAAAACCAAATAGGTCAGATAGGTTAATCCAAGTGGTAGAATAGATGAATATTGCAGCTATAATATACTTAGATTTCAAGAAGGTATTTGAAAGTCTTGTTATCCTGATGGACAAAATTGAGAGCTACAGACTAGGTGGAAAAAATGACATCAAGTAAACCATAGATACTTTAAGTATAGAGGTATATTCTCTGTAAATTCCTAATTACTCCAAAGGAGAAGAGTAACCATTTCTAATGGTCCTTCCTCATCATCTATGTGTAAAAATTTACCCGAAAGATAATTAAATCACAGAAATCTGTGGAAAATCCACCTTTAACTTATGAATAAGCCCTTCAAAGTGCTGAATAAGCCATGTAATTTCTGTTGTTTACAGAAGGTATATACTATGTGTTTTGAGAACAACCTAATCTCAATTTTTGTCATTTAACCTTCATATAAAACTATCTTAGGTAATGTTTATGTGTTTGGAAACTCAGTCACTTGCAGAGTTAGAACTGGGAGCTGGAATTACAAACAGAACTCTTCTCTATATTATGTGGTTCTTTGATGCTTATTTTAGTTAATTTTGAAATTAGCTAGCTTCAAATTTCAGGTGTATATATAACTCATTACAATCAAGTGTAACTCACATCTTGGCTTCTATGAATAATCTCTGAATAACAAAACCAAATGACTTGACTACACAACCAAATGTATTATTATGAAAACCTGAGGAAAATTCCCATTCGTTGCTTCAGGTGTCTGGGACGATCAATCTGTCATTTTATGCTAGGCATGAGGACAGAGACAAAAAGTTGGGAGTTTCTTAAGAATCTGAGTAACTGACAGCTCTGAGAACTGAACAAATCTGTTCCTCTTCTGCTTCTATTTTCTTTTCCAAAAAGAATAATGCTTGAACATGGAAAGACAAAACTCTTTCAGTTTTGTCAGTCAGTCAGAAGGCAAATCAGACAGACTAAGCCGTCCTCCATGCGTTCAACTCTCTAGACTCCAAATCCTAGCACACCAGAATGAATTGGCAATTGGATTGCTCAGTTCCTTTCCTGACTTTTGAAAATTCTTGGAGAAGGTAAAAGGTGCTTCAGGACTGGGGAAGGGTTAACTCTTGATTTTCATTAAAGAGAAAAAGGGAGGCATCTGTAAACTGAAACCTAATGAGCTTGACTTCTATCCTTTACAAAATTAAAAAGCAAATAGGATGGATGGTCTTTAGCAATTAGAAAGGGAAATTATCATTGAAAGTCAACCTGGCTTCATCAAGAACAAAACAGGTCAGACTAACTTCATTTCATTTGATAGGATAATCCTATCAGATAGAACAGGTAAATATTGTGGCTATAATTACTTAGAGTTCAGCAAAGCATTTGAAAGTGTCTTATCCTTAATAATACTCTCATGAACAAAATTGAGAGCCACAAGATAGATGACATAGTACTTATGTGGATTTGAAGCTAACTGAATGACTGGACACAAAGATCTGTCATTAATGAGCTGTGACTTAAAAGATCTATTTAGTATCCCAGGTTTACATCTGTCCTTGGTCTTTTGCTACGAGATTTATTAATGGACACTGAAGTATAGATGGCATATATCAAATTTGTGGAATATTAAGAAAAGATTTTGACAGGCCAAAAAAAGGAGCCAAAATGACCACAATTAGGTTTCATAAGGGTAACTGTTAATTTATATATTCAGAAATTGATCAAATAACTGCACAAATACAGTGTGCACATAGCAGACATCAACAATAAAAGCTAGCCCTGTCACAGCAATGCAAGGACCCAAAACATCCCCAAAGGATGCCATCCACATCCAGAGAAAGAATTATGGAATTGGATCGCAGAAACAGACCATTTTCTCTTGTATTGCGTTTTGTTTTGTTTGGGTTTTTTCTTGTGGTTTCTCCCATTCATTTTAATTCTTCTATGCAACATGACTAATGTGAAAATGTGTTTAATAAAAATGTATGTGTAGAACCCATATAAAATTGCATGCCATGGGGGGGGGGGGGAATCTAGATTTATGGAAGTGATTGCAGAAAATTGCAAACAAATTAATAATACAATTTTTAAAAAATAAAATAAAAAAGCAATAATAGCTAATCATAGCTGGCAGTTATATAACTCTTACAACATGCCAGGCACTGTTAGGTGTTTTACAAATATCATCTCATTTAATCCTCACAATAACTCTGGAAGGTGGGTGTTCTCATTATTCCCATTTAACAGATAAGGAAACCGAGGAAGACAGAGGTTTAGTGTCTTGCCCCAGCAATAAACACTATGTATCTGAGGTTGGATTTGAACTCAAGTCCAGTGCTCTATTCACTGTATCAGTATGTTCTTAAGAGAAAAGATCTGGGCAGTTTATTACACTACAAACTCAATGAGTCAACAGCCAAAAAAACTAATGGTTTGCTAGGCTACATAAGGACAGTATCCAAAACAAAGAAACTATTATCTCCTTATATTCTTCCTTAAACCAATTATTTGAGTCCTAAGTTTTAAGAAGGACTTAAGCTTGAGTGGATCTATAAAAGGGTGAACAGGACGGAGGTGAGTCTCCAGAATATGCCGTAAAATGATTGGTTTCTGTCTTGCAGGAAAAAAAAAATAAGGGAGAGATGCTAGCAGTCTTTAAGTATTTGAGGAGTTATAATTTGGACAGAGAGATTAGAATAACTCATAATTTGGCTCCCAAAGGCAGAAATAGAGTCAATGGGTAGAAGACCAAGAGAAATATTTAGGATTAAAGTATGGAAGAGCTTCTTGACATGGACTTCCTGAGAAGGTATCTCATTTCCCAGTTATACTAACTAGGCTGGGGAACTTGTCCCCACCAGGTCTTCCAGAAGAAACTCAATGACTGCTGCAGGGAATGGGCGGAAGTTCTGATTAGGATTAGGTTTAAGTATGTTCTCTTAGATTCACTGAGTCTGTTCAGTCTAAGAAACATCAGAGTAGTTTTGAAATAATGTTTGGCGTTAATTTGAGTTACTGCAAATTAATCACTACTGGAAAAAAAATAATCCATAAGAGAGATCCTATGGCCACCCATCACCCATTCACCCCTTCCAGGTTTTTCTCCTTTGCCCTTCCCCATAGATTTGGTGGGATCACTATCTCTTTGACCATCACTTCAAGTCACTTAATGGGTCTCCTCCTCATGTATAAAATAAGGGGGCCAGAGCAGATCGCTTCTATATCTGAGACATTATGAAATATAATTGATAAAAAAGAATAAATGGAGGGGAGAAGAAGAAAAAGAGAGAGAGAGAGAGAGAGAGAGAGAGCGAGCACACACGGGTACACATGTGGTAGTGGTAGAGGATGTGAGGCTTAAGGTATGACCAACAGCCTTACAGATCTGTTACAAGCAAACAAACAAACAAACAAATAAATAAAGTTGAAAAAAGGCCAAGAAGGGTTTGCCTTTCTTTGTGTCCCCTTTACTCAGAACAATGCTTGGCACAGAGTTAAGAGCTTAATTAATGCTATTTGACTGAATGACTGATAGTGGTGAAAAAGGAGCCAAATGGAGTAATGCTATTTCTTTTTCCTAAACAATGAGTGAAAACTAAGGAAATCCCAGGAGACCACTGCTTTAACTTCCATGTATCCAGTTTTCCAACATATTGATCCTATTTGGAGCTACTCGCACTGCCAAAAGGCATCAAGTCCACTATGTATTCATATAAAACCAATTACTTTTGGATAACAACAGCAATGGCTAGCACTTTGCCAAGTAATTTGTAAATATTATTTTATCTGATTCTCACAACCACCTGAGGTAGGTGCTACTATTATTTCCATTTTTCAGATGAAGAAAGTGAGGTCACAGAGATTAAGTAACTTGTCCAGGGTGACATAGATAACAAGCAAGGGAGCCCAAATTTATACTTAGGTCTTCCTAGCCCCAAGCCTGGCATTCTATCCATTATGCCACCAAGGATTCATCAATAAATGTCATTGTTGTTTTTCCAGTATTTCAGTTGTGTCTGACTCTCCATGACTCCATATGGAGTTTTCCTGGCAAAAATACTGCGGTGGTTTGCCACTTCCTTGTACAGTTCATTTTACAGATGAGGAAACTGAGGCAAACAGAGTGAAGTGACTTGTTTGGAGTCACAAATCTAGAAAGTATCTGAGGTTAGATTTGAACTCATGAAGTCTTCCTGACTCCAAGTCGGACACACTATCCATTGAGTCACCTAACTGTCCCAATGAACGTCAAGGATCTTAATTTGCTCATATGGAAACTCTTTCCACTAATGAAAATCATGTAATAAGTCAAATACCTCAAAAGACATTGCATTGGGATTCATCTCTGTATTATGCTGACTAGTTAACAAGCACACTAAGGATAACAAAAAGCTATGCCATATGCTAAAGGATTTTCATACAGAAAAAAAAAATCAACATATATGGTAATCCATTTCATTAGTTAATCCTTGCAGTAACCTCAATTTCACAAACTCTATTTTTAAAGAACTAGTAATAACACAAAAATGTAAGCATTTCAAGATTAAAAAAAATTTTTAAGATTCTATTTGATTTTCAGAGATCCTGAAATGTAATCTCCACTTGAATCATAATCCCCAAACCAAGAGGGTAAGTAAGAACAGTTAAAAGGATCTCAACCTTTAAAAATTCAGAAAGTCCTCACATCACTATGACTCTACTCCCATCTCACAGGACTTTAATCATGCATTATATCCAACCATACCAACTCCTTCCTCCGAGATCCCATCAGATCTCTGCACTAAGCAGTGTCAGATTCCCTAAACAGCAATATATGTGATAAAGGAGGTGGCAGTCCTTCCACTGATTCAGCAGATATCCCAAAAACCTCCCAAGGCACTCCTGAGTACTCCCTAAATCCAGAAGCCAGGGTCAAGGTTAACAGTCTTCTGAGCCATTAAACCTCCCTTTTTTGAGTAGAAAAACTAAAATGTGGTATTACCATTAAATTCTTTCTGAATTTTCTTCTCTAATTAGTTTAGGACAGACACTGGTGGGGTAGGGGGTTATGGAGGCAAAATACTAATAATATGGAACAGCTAGACAAATTCTGCATTCTAATGACAAGTGTTTTCTATATGATATTAAAACAGCCACATAGGAAATGGTAAATTAAATTATTGTAATTAAATTATTTATTCTTTAGATATTCAGCAATTTTAACGTATGGCAAATCCCTTTTTGTTATCCCACAGAGAACCCTGCACCTCTCGTTTACTCCTACTATATGTGTAATGATGGTATTTGTGGGTGAATTTTATGTCTCCCAGTACAGCTAGGTGGCACGGTGAAGAGACTGATGCAAGATTCATCTTCCTGAGTTCAAATCTGGCCTCAGACACTTACTAGCTGTGAGACCCTGGGCAAGTCACTTAACCCTGTTTGCCTCAGTTTCCTCAAAAAATGAGGTAGAAAAGGAAATGGCATATCCCTCTGGTAACACTGCCAAGAAATCCCCAAACAGATCATGAAGAGTTTGCTGAACAATCAATTACATACATTATAAGCTCCTTGAGGATAGAGATTACTTCATATTTGATTCCCTAGCATTAAACCTGTAGATGAAAATGAGATCATGAGAATAGAAGGATTTAGAACTAGAAGCAACCTTGAAGGATTCTTAACTTTTTGGGTGTCACTAACGCCTTTGCAGTCTGGTGAACCCAATGAAGCTCTTATCAAAGAAATGTTTTTGCATCTAGAAATCGAAAAGGATTACTATGGAAAACAATTACGCCAAATGTTTTTTTTTTCAAGTTTATAGACTCTAGATTAAGAATTCCTGATCTAGTCAAATCCTTTCATCTGAGAGATGAAAACTGAGGTTCAAAGATAAACCTGGTCAAGGCCATCCACAAAATAACTAGCAAAACTGATACTGGAATCTAGATCCAAATTCTGTCCTCTTTCCATCGTACCAATTTACTAGGTTAATCTAACCTAGTAAATATCATTTCTTAGCTGCTCATTTTAATTAAGTTTGAGATTAGCCAATTTTCAGCTTTAGCCAGGAGAATCAAATCCTTATGGCACAGAAACAACAGAACTTACTTCTCAGTTGACATCATTGCCAACATATAAAATCATAACTTTGGAACAAATCCATTCACATATTTAGGTATTTTATCTTTTATCGTGCTATAATTTTAACACTGAGTCAGAGTGGTAGTAGTTATGTTTCTTTTTCCTCATATGCTGGCTTTCCTCTCTGGGGCATTACTGTGGGCGATGGTTCAAATAGGCATACTGCTGAAGCTGGTTTTTTATTCACTTAGGCAAATTTAAAAGGAATAAACACATCTCATCAAATATTAATTCTCTACCTTCAAAGGCTAAAAAAATGTTAAGCTTACTACTTTCCCTAGATCCAACTCCACTAAGAAAACTTAATAAGCAACATATTCACCAAGCTATTCCATTACATTTGGAATGAATGGCAGAGGGATCATTCCACACGGTTGTTAAAAACCAAACCCACAAACTGTTGACTCACAAGCAAGTCCTGACAAGCCACAACATCCAATTGGCAAGCAAAAGTACAAATGTTGCATCAAACTTTTTTTTATGATGTGATTCAGAATAAGGCATCATTGTCTCACCAATATTAGAGCTCCCTTCCCTCCCCCAGAGGAATATTTGCTTTCTTTTTGGTGTTCTAAAGCTAATACTCTTCTGTGGAGGGGCACAGGGTGTATTCCAATAATGTCTACCTTTATTCAGCTATCTAATCTTCTGCTTGGTCACTAAGCCCTCCCCTTCCTAACCTACAAGGAGCAGCAACAGCGCCATTCAGAATGCACTCACCTTTCCTTTGTCCCCCTCACCCCAAGTTACGTTTCCAACAAGTCACAGCTTAAAAACACCTCCTTCAAAACACCTTCCTTGATAACTGGAAAATGCAGTAAATAGCCTTAAATTCTGTGTTCTCTCTAGTCTACACGTCACCACCCTAACCACACCCCTTGGGACTCAGAAGTAGGGTGGGGGACAGTTTCACTTGTACTTTTTGTGCCCTTTCTTCCCCCTTACCAGATTCCAGGTCCACAGTGGGAACTTAATATTCACATACTCAATAAAACTATACCTACAAATTAATTCAATAGTTTTAAATCTTACCCTGATTTCCAAAAAGTGAATCACACTCTATTACAGTAAAGTCTCTACTTATTCAACTAACATTTAGAACCCTAATGAAGGCCTGGGCTTCTGATAAACACCACCTTATTGATTACTTACCTGTGGATCTTGGTTAGGTCAGGACTCCTTTGAATGTCAGTTTCCTGAGATACCCTCAACCAGTAAAGATATCTTGCCTCGCTCTGCAGTCTACATAATGTTCCTTGAGTGTTTTTCACTTTGGCTTTGTTTTAGTTACTTGTCTTCATCTTCTTGCTAGTCTATAAGCTCTTTGCTTTTCCATTTCCCACAGAGTACCACTAACAAATACTGGTTGAAATCACAGAAAGGATCTTTCATAGGCATTCAGACCAAACCATTTCTTGAAGAATTCCCTCTACAACATTCAACACATGGTTTGCCATCCAGTTGTTTGGCAGTCAACACTCCCTCTCTCTCTCTCACTCCTTACGGGGCCGGCACAGATCTTTCCTAACAGGAAATTCTATCAAGATATCTCTACCAAGACTTTCACCAACTTTCTCCACGCATGGAAGGCTCTCTCTCCTCGTCTTTGCTTTCTGGATTTCCTGGCTTCCTTTAAGTCCCAACCTTTTACAGAAAGTCTTTCTCAATCCCTTCTCTCCACTGATTATTTCAATTTGTCCTGTATGTATCTTACTATACATAGTTATTTACATGCTGTCTCCCTCATTAGATGGAGGGCTCTTAGCACAGTGTCTGGCACATGACAACATGCCTGGATCATTAACAAATGTTTATAAATGGACTGTGCAGAGACCTCCACATTGAAGGGAAAGCTAGTACTTCCAAGGCAGCCCATTTTACTTTAGGATACCTCTAATAATTAGGATATTTTTCCCTCTACATCTCACTTTTATTTGTTTTTCTCTTTAATAAGTTCTACCTATGGTTACACTGATTTATGATGAATCCAAGCCCATCAATATCTCAGGAAGGCTAATCCTCTCATCTGGAGCTCTGACCCTATGGCTGGGTGACAGCACACACCAGCCTACTTAGGCTCCCTTTATTTGCTAGCTGGCCTCATACACCAAACCATTCTTCGCCTTCACCTTGGCAGTCTGCCCACTGCTGTACCCCTCTGATTCCTTTTAGGCCCCCTGGCTCGTCCACCTTCTTATTCCTGCTACAGTAGTGAAGTTAACAAGACCTTTGTTTCTTGAAAGGAATGTCAGATGACTGCTCTATATACAACTGCAAACCAATCTGCTTTTCTACCCAAATTACAGCTCTCTTCCCTCAACACCACTTCCCCCTATATACCATCTTTCCCTCTTTAGAGGCAAGCTCCATAAACATTAAGGCTATTCTACATTTGTATCCTTAGGGTTAAGCTGAGTATTGGATACATAGCTTTTTCGTTCACCATCTCTCCCAGACTGACACTCCTATTTTGAAATTCTCAAAGACTCTGTGAGAGACATCATGGTCTAATAAAGAGAGTGCTGGACCTGTGAGTTACGAAGAACTGGGGGTTCAAGTTACCTCCTCAATGATCAGCTACATACGTGACTTTGGACAAATCACTTAATATCTCTTCGCTCCTTACCTATAAAATGAGAGGTCTGGATTAGATGGATGGACTCTAAGGTGCCTACAAATTCTAAATCCTATGATACCTGAGCTATATATGACATATGGAAGAAAAATTCATAGGAAAACACTCTGCTTGGTACAAAAGATTCACCCAGAATGGTCCCTGCACGACTAAGCTAGCAGAACTTTTCCATTTCCATCATTTGGAATGTTTTACCTCCCACCAAAAAGCGAATGCTATGTAAAAAAATAAGTCATTAGCATATGTAGAAAGTCTGAAATAAATCAAATTGGATGGGAAGTATAACCAGAAGGGTTTCTGAAAGTGCTATACAAAATTCTAGCTTTCTCTTGCTTAGTTTTTCTAGGCCTCATATTTGGAGGAGTATTTGGTAGTATTTTCTATAAACAGACATTTGATGACTGGGAACTGGAGCTAGGAATACTATTAAGACATCGATGTTAGGGCAGCCCTGAATGCATGCTTCTCCAAATTCATACATATTTTATTAGGAAAAATGACAGAATGATTTGTATACATATTTGAACATTTGATACGGCAACATTAAATTATTTGGAGTCGAGCAATTATCTCTCTCTGCCCCACCCCCTACAAAAAAAAAAAACAACCACTCTCCAATGAACTTTCCAAGAGCTGAAGTAGTCCTCTATGTCTGGGATTTTCCGTGTTTATCACAGTCATGAGGAGCAGCACCGCACTACAGAACTGGCCTCCGTCAAGATCAGGATTCAATAGTCCTCTGACACACACTAGATAGTATTAGCCTGGACAAAGCACTTAAATATCCCAGCCCTCCCCACAGTCTTCCCAGGAAACTCTCTAAAGACCAGAAGCTGAAGAGCAGGTCTGCTTTTGCTGAGAAGGTTTCTTCTCTGGGAATTCCCCTTCATTAGTGAGATCACTGGTCTATTATGACATAGAATCTGGGGCATCAAGGAATTTTCAGAAGGGCACTAATAAACTGGAAAGCATCCAAGAAATCAACTGTCTTGGTCCTACAAAAGCAGCTGTAGGAATTTAGAATGTTCAGCACAGAGAACAAAAGACTCAGAGAAGATGTAATGGCTCTCTCCAACCATTTAAACACTAAAAAGCAGGGCAGGGGGCAGGAAGAACATAGCTGCCCTGCTTGGCCCTAGAGGTCAGAACCAGGAGCCACCGGAAGGAGCTGCAAAGAGGCAAAGTTTAGTTTCAAGTAAACAAACAACTTGTGAACGTCACTGCAGCACCAGAGTGCAGCTGGCTGTCTCCAGAGGTGAAAAGCTGGGCCAAGGCTGGAGAGATGACCATGACATACCTTGGATCCTTGGTCAGGTACATGCCAGACTGCAGATTGTACCAAGTTATCTAAAGCACTTATGCACACAGCTTCTTTGCCCAAGGATAAAAGTAACTTCAACATTTCAATCCTCTTAAGTAGAAGAGAGTGGCAGTTTGTTGTTGTTGGGGGGAAGGGGGGGGAGAGAAGAGAGGAACCTTAGAGGGTGATATTTCTTACTACTAAAAATCACATAATCCCTAAAGGCAGGTCCAGAATGTCAATGTGCTTTGATGTGCAGAAGACGGGAAGGTAGTCAGTCCATAAGCATTTATTGATTTATTAAGTGCTTTCTATGGGTCAGACACGCTGCTATGTGCTGGGGTTGTGGCAGTCAGACCTGAGTTCCAGGAGGCCCACCTTGGCAGAATGCTACTGAAATAGGTTTGAGGTAATGAGAGAATGCACCAGGGTGACAGGTATAGGAGAGATTGTGAAAGGAGAAAGGACCAGCCTTGACAACTGATTTGATATGTAGACTCGCCATGAGTAAGAAGTGAAAGATGACACCTTGGTTTTAAGGCTATGTGACTGGGAGGATAGTAGCACTCGAGAGTAAAAGGGGATCTGGGACAAGGAAAGGGATTTGTCAGGAAGTATAAAGAGTTCGACAATAGATATGTTGCATTCAAGATAGCAAAGAGTCATCTAGCTTGAGGTGATCACGAATAGGCAGTTGAATATACAAGACTAGATTTTGTCAGGAGAGAGGTTAAGGCTGGATAAATAAAACTGAGAATCATCTCTGTCCCATCTCATGAAGTTCCACAAAAATAGAAAGAATGCTCCTTTCAGCTGAATCCCTCACTCCCCATTTCCCCAAATTAAAAAGCTAGAGAAATAAAAAACATTCTCACCTGTACTTTCTTTCCATCCCATCCCAGTTTCCATTCCCAGCATGATAAGCAGGGTGACTGTTAACAACCTAAATCCCTAACTTTACCACTGAAAATTTTTGCTGACCCCTGATCGCTTAAACTTATGCTAGAGAGGCATTTGGACAAGTAGATGAAAAGAAAAGGGTAAGGGATCTCAGCTCTGTGGAAAACAGGGGAAGGAGGGGAATGATGACAAATGACCTCAGGGAAACTGATGACATTGCCCTGACTGCAAATATTGGAGAAATCAAGGTTAAAGAGAAAAACTAAAAACTTGGTCTGGCCGTGTCAAAGTTATGCTAATTACAGTCACTTATGCGAATGCTTCTCATTTATGCCTCATTACCATGTAAGCACAATAATGAATATGTGTACCATTAAGTTCATATCACATTAGCTTTGTTTCAAGTTTTATTGGATTACAACAGTAAATTCTCTACATGCATTTGCTCAGCCTTCTTACCTCATTGATTATGAATCAGTGTTACTGCTCATAAAGTGTGGTCCAACTGGATGAAAAGAAAGCCTCAATGCAGGGAAAAACACTTCAATAATTTTAGTAATCTTAAAGAGGAATTATCCTCCTAAGAATAGGAAGAATTATCCTTCTAAAGATGGTGATTAGCAATTAGACACTTTTCCTGACAAAAAAGGGAGCACAGTTTGCTGCATTAAAAAAAAATAGATATAGATAGACAGATACATAGATAGATAGCTGGAGAGGACCTTGGAAGGCCAGGGTTCTTAAGCTGAGGCCTGGGAGTTGGTGGGTTTTTTTTAATAGTTTGATTACTATCTTAATATAATTGGTTTCTCTTGTAATCCTGTCAGTTTACTCAACGCACATTAAAAGAAAAAATTCTGAAAAGACAGTCACAGGATTCCCTAGACCACCAGAGGGGTCATGACACGAAAATGGTGAAGCACCCCAGACTCTAGGCCAGCCTCCTTTGAGGAGAAACTGACATCCAGGGAAGTTAATTAACTTGCCTCAAGTCACACACGCAGCCAAGCTAGAAACTGACTCCAAATTCAGGGCTCTTTCCACCATATCATTTAGATAACGAGAACTTTTCACCACTACATAATCTCTTTCCCTAAAGATATTTAGGAATAGCAGAAAGGCATTTAGTTGAAGCCATCCATTGAAGCCATTCTGAAAGGAATTAGTTGGTAATGGGTGAGATGAACTATTCCAAATGTATGCAGGTCGTATCATGAATTGCTAATATTTCTAAAAATACTGTAAAAGGAAGACCAAGGGCCAACATTGACATCTGATCCTCTGGTAACTACTTTGGGAGAACAGCTACTAAATGCTAACCTTCATGAAGCTAAGGGCCCTGTCTGAATTAAACTCAGAGCTCTGTAAACAAACCTTCCCCATACTGATAGAACAGTTGTCATTGAACATACTTCAAGAAAGAAAATTAGCATTAATCAGAATCCTGCCTTCATGAGGCCTGCTGTCAGGGTTCACTGAATCTACCAATTGGAAGTAATCAGAAACTAGGTTCTCAGCAAGGACCAACTGTGATTCCAAAGGACTACAGCTCATTTTGTTTGACTTTGAATATTTGTTATAAAAGTGCCCCTTCCCTCACAATCCCCCAATTTGGAGACAAGCAGAGAAGATAGAGATACAGAAGATAGAGTTTTGTTAATTAAAAACAAAATTTAATTTAAAAAACTGGGATCCAATCATGATTGTGATTAAGTATAACTTAGGCCTGAAATTTGTCTAATCTCATTCAAATTCCTGTTTCAGTAATACAAAGTATCTAACATCAATATATTTCTCAAATTCATGGCGTTGGATAAAGACAATTTTCAATAATATTAATACTTTTTTAAAAACAAGATGGCTGCTATTCTGAGGTTGTGCACAATGTTTTCTTTATTCTGCTTGGGAGCTCAGAGGTATCTGTGGACCAAGAATACACAAGAACCAAAAACAACGTATAACTGACCTCCATATTTTTAATTACTAAGGCAAAACTTACTTTCAAAGCCTATTGGCCTAAATAAGCACAGCAGTATATAAAGTCATGTGTTGACTTTCTTAACTATTTCTTACTTTTACATCTCCCCAAAGTCTGGTATCCAACAGGTCACTTAATTAAAAAAAAATTCAATTAAAGGTCCCAATCCAAAAAACATCTCCAAATAAACTGAAGAAGCTTACTGTAGCCATCTTTAAGTTGGTTTTTCACTCCAGTTCTCAGACTGATAAAAGTGGAAGGAGGGAAAAAATCTGAGAAAAAGGAAGGACAATTTTCTGGTTACTGGTGAGCGCTGTTTCCAATACTGTTTTGAGGATGGACCTATCCAATGCTTTTTAAGGCTTAGGGCTCCATAAAGAAAATCCTGGAAGACACAGTAGCCTGCTGCTGCAGTCAGCCAATAATTCTACAAGGGATAATTACAAAAAGTTATTAAACTGCATGTTCATGTCTTTTGTCAATTTATTGACTGGGGAATGCACTTGACTCCTATAAAACTATGTAAGTCCTTTATAAGACTTTGGATGTCAGAGACCTATTAGAAATATTTTTTTGGTAAAGAATTCTCTCCTCAATGGATTTCTTTCCTTTTTATTCCAGATAGATTTATTATTATTATACAAAAGCTCTTAACTATATAACAAAAAAATTCATCTCTGGTAAAAAAATAATCTGACATTTTAATATCTCTCATTCTTCAATAAGTGTTCAAAAGATTACAAATAGGTTAGTCTTGAAACACAAATGATAAATAATGTGAAAAGGTGCTCAAACTGCTCCACAATCAGAGAAATACAAATTAGATGCCACTTTCTAATTATACAAAAAGACCTACAAAATTATTCATATTTGAGTCACTGATCTCACCTCTCAGACCACTGTACTTGATGATGAGGGGGAAAATGACCTATCTTAAAACAACAACAATATTCCTGGTAACATTACTTTAATAGCTGGAAATAATCCAAATGTCACAACAATTAAGGAATAGCTGAAAAAATTGCAGCATAGGAATATGACATGATATTATTTTCCTAAGGTATACCAAGAAATAGAGAATTACATGAGGGATCAGAACAGAAAGCAGAACATGATATATATGTGTGTGTATGTGTGCGTGTGTATGTAATGTGCATAGATGTATAAATACATGTGAATGGGTATATATGCACACAATTACAAATTATTTAATAACCATACATGTATATATGTAATGTGTACTTATCTATCCACATATGGACATACATAAACATACTCACATACACATACATACAGATATACCCATACTTGCTATTTACAACTGTATAAACAATAACAACAAAATTGGTTGGGGGGAACACAGTAAGTTCACAAAGACAAAAAAAAGTTGTGTTACTACCTTTTAAAAATTAATGTGTATATATTCTAAAAGTATAAATAAAAATTATTTGATTTCACCAAGTTTTTGCTCCTATGTGATTAGGACATTCTCTTATCATTTAGATTTAGAACTGAAATAATAATCTGTTAAAAATATATTCCTAAAGAACTCCAAAGCACATTGTCAAAAGATAAAAATATATTGTAACAATATATTATACAAGCCTCAACTACCATTGGTCAGTTAAGAGTTAATTGCTGTGATGGCTTGAGTGAGCATAGGGAAAAGTGGGTGAAAAAGAAACTAGGTCAAAGGAACCAATCACTCCTTAAAACCTTTTTTCTGGCTCGAAAGGTAGACAGAAAATATCAACAAGTACATTACTTATGTATTTATTTTACACTTGAAGCACTTTCTCATGTATTTGCTTGGGGACCTAAACATTCCCATCTCAGTGGTGTTCCAAGAGCATCAGATTACAAGGACAAATAGAAACCTTTTTTTAAAAAATGCTCTACAATTTCAATGTGTCCCTCTAATAAACCTAGTCTTCCTCCATTAATGCATATAATCTAAAATTTAGCATACAAATCTCATGCCCTCTTCACAGGTTTAAAATCCTCTACTCAAAAACAAGTTCAACATGTCAGAATTGATCAAGATGCAGAACTATTTATTTGTACCCACTGGTACAAATGTGTTAATTCTAGTAAATGACTGTTTATGCAGAATTAGTAAATTCTGCACTACCTTATATTTCAGATATCAGGGCTTAATTTTAAAGAGGATTCAGAGTTCTTAATTACATATTTCGGTATGACTGAATAGGACTCTGTTAGTAAGAGGGAGGGAGAACAAGGTATTTACTGAGTATGATGAGTTCTTTCTCCTGTAATTCTGACATTTATTGAGAAATGTTTTTATAGGACATGTTTTACCATTTAGGATCAGAGTCCTCCAAAGAATGATAATAACATGTTTTCCCCATTACACAGTTGAGATCAAATTATATGCCTCCCAATTACAACCATGAAGTATCCATTTACATACCTTCCCCCTCAGTGTTCAGCCCATAGACCCTCAATAATGTTGTAAAATGTCACTAAAGTGAGAGATATAAGTAGGACACTTCTCTCCATTCCTAAGTATTTTTCCTTTATTCACTCCGCAAATAACTTCTTATTCCCCTTTACAAATAGGGAGTTCCTTCCTTTCAAGGAGTTTAAGGCAATGATTTTACTGAGATCACCTCCATTCTCAACTCCAAAATAAAAAGTTTCTAATAATTTGAATGAAAAAGAACACTGAAGTAGATTAAATACTGCATAATGAATGAATAATCAATCTTGGCCCTGGAAAAAGGAGGAAGATACCTCCCTCCTCTTTGGGTAGGATAGCAGACTGACCACAGAGGGAAATGATACCTCAAATACTAGGGTCACTGGATAGACTGGCTTTGCTTAGTTGTTTCTCTTTCTTACAATGGAAGGTTCGTTACATCAATGGGGGAATGGCTGAACAAATTCTGTTTTATGAATGCAGAGAAATAAATACTATTGTGTGCTAAGAAACCACAGGAGGGATGGTTTCAAAGAAGCATGGAAAGATGTGTATAAACAGATGCAGAGCCAGAGCAATTTATGTATTAACAACTAAAGATAAAACATTTTGACCAACCAACCCACAACTGTACAAGAATGGCCATGGAGCAAGTCACTCAATTCCTGATATGGAGGTAATGAACTTAAGATGCAGAATAAGACATATACTTTTTTGGAGAAGGCAAATGTGGGAAATCTGTTTTGTTTGGCTAGGCATATTTTTTCAAGCATTTTTTTCTTTTTTCTTTCCAATGGCGGAGGGAGGGAGAAAAATGTCTACTACTTTTTAACTTTACCCAGGCCTCAACTTCGACAACGCATACAAAATCCCACTGAGAGAGATTTCTCTGCACCTAAGCAATGAGAAAAATCTGTTTCAAACACACACCATTATTGGAATGTTATTACTTTACAAAAATAGTATAAGGCATGAGGAGGGGTTGGTTTGATGTTTCCTGAAGTTCATAACCAGCTCTGAATTTATAATCCTGTGATAATTGATAGATTCTTGTCAGAAATACCAGAGACTTCTAAAAAATGTATAGGAAGCTGGAGGCTCCCAACAGTCATGTCTTGTTCATAGGAAGAAGACATATGAAATCTTCATATGCACTTTTCCAACCAATCACATTATCTATTATACCACCTTCAATGGTTTAAGGCAAAGAGCATTGAGCTTAAGATCTAGAAGACCTGGGTTGTAATGCATGCTCTGACTCTTCCTGACTGTGTGTTCCTGGATAAATCATCACATCTCTTCATAACCTCAGTTTCTTCATTTGTAAAATGGAAATACAAGTATACATATTACATGGGCACATCTTAGGATTTTTGCAAAACTCCAATGAAACAACATATTATATATACTGTGAAATAGGATATGTCAAACGTTATCTATTTTTAATCTTGATTAAACTACATTATTTCTATCTCCCTATCAGGCCAGGGTGCACGATTCTCTATGGGAGAAAAATCAGATCTTTAGTTTTCACTAATCCTCTAATCAAATTTAGCATCACTGTCAATACATTAATTATTCTAAAACTTTATGCTGAGGAGGGGTCCAGAGATTCCACCAGATTGCCAAGGGGGCCATGACACAAAAGGATTAAGACCTCCCATTTTACATCAATATTCTCCAAAGTGGAAAATGTGGCCATTTTGGATGCCATGGCCTAACAGTATGCTATCAATCAATCGAAGGGTTAAGAAGAGGGCTAGCTAGTGCCTCTCACCACTTTCATCACACCCTCTCTATTCAGCTACCAAAATGATTGTTCCTAAAGGACAGGTCTGACCATGCCACACCCCTACTCAACCTCCAGGGGCTCCCTACTGACTCTTACTTCAAATATTATTTCATCTCTCTCATTTTTTGAGCTTCCCCTTTTGTGTCAGTTCTTATACACACACACACACACACACACACACACACACAATTACTAGTAATTGAACATGTATATATTTTATAAGTGAGTAAAAACAATAGAGAGTGTGTACTCAATTTTTTGGCAACACATTGATGATAAGGCCCACTGAGATGCCTTATTGATGCAGAAACAGCTGATTCTATACAGAGAATATTCAAGTAGAATTAGTCTCCAAAACAGTCACTGTTATAAAGAAATCAACTGCAGATTGTGTGCTGTTTTTTATAGGCACTTGACTCTCAATAAAATTTCAATTATCCTCCTCACATCAAATTAGCAACATTTATAATTCCCACCGCCCCCCCCCCCCCAAAAAACAATCTCAACCAAAAACCCGAGGAGAGACTGTAGCATAAAGGTAACCACTGGGTACTTTTTAATATGAATTTTTAAATGTATTTATTTTTAAAGCCAAAAAACTCTGATCTTCAAAGTTGAAGGGTATTTATTTTGTGATGACTCAAGTGGAATGTCTTTCAGGGCCCCAAGAGGCCCTTGGGCAGGAACACACAAGGGAAAATTTTCAATCTCTGCTGCCCAAGGACCACAGATGCCTTTGTTCAGGCTCAGACCCTAAATCACCCCCCAAAACCCTATACAAAAGGATGCAAACACTGCTAAGAGAATTAAAAAACAAGGGAGGGTAGAGAGGGGCAAGAAGAAGGGGGATAAAATAGCTGGAAGCCTCCTCAGGTCTCCAGTCATACAAAGCCACTTATTTTCCCTTGGCTGGCTAAATAAATACACCAGAGGCAAGCCTCTTCATTTCCAGATCCAGTCACTGTTTTCCAAATGATTATGTTCTCACTACAAGCAACAAAATTTGATGACAGTAAAGTAAAAATCTGAAAGGTTCGCTGGCATTCTGCTCACATTTTCTTAGTAAGAAAATATTTGGTGAAATAAAAAAAAATTTCTTTATTGTATTGATGATATTTCTGAGAAATTAGTGTAGTTTGGGCCTGAGGCTCATGACTGAAGTTTGAGTGAAAGCATAAAGGTTCCCTTTCTGAGAGAACCAATCTTCACAGCACTGGAGCTGATTCCTAACTACTCCCCTTTTGGGAGTTCTACAATGAGTTAAAAATAAAGAAAAAAGGCAACTGAAAGGAGATTAAAGATAAAAATGAGAGGCTATTAGAGAAACAAAATGCATGATGTGATTTTAAAATTAATTTAGAAAAAAATTCACAAAATTTGACTAGATAATATTATTGCACATTGATCACCAGGTGCTTTTAGATCCGAAATATGCTTTTCACATTCAATTCTCATAACCACCCAATGAAGGAGATAAAAAGGAATTATTATTCCTTTTTCAAATGAGTAAATGGAGGCTCAGATGGGCAGCTTATCGTGTGATTACAGACTCTGAGTCAGAAGGAATCTTCAAGACCATCTAGCTCTGCCTTGTCATTTAACAGATAAGGGAATGGGTTAAGGGAGTTCCTGTGACTTGTCCGTGGTCACAAGTCTATTAAGTACTTTTCCCATGATACTTAAATTGTTTCTTTCCCAACAGACTCCAGGAGATACAAAGGAACATCATTCCTTGGGTGGAAGCCTATGGCATGCAGGTCAATCTAGCCTGATTGAATTATATCAGCATTCTGCTTAGGATAACCTTCAATTTGCTGATCACATCTCTTACTGAGTTTTGGCCATATCCCTGCTTTCATTCATTCCAACAGGTACTTGCCCTTACTCCTGTGCTATGGGGGATGGGCAGCTAGGTGGTGCAGTGGACAGAGCACCAGAGCAGGAGCCAGGAGGACCTGAGTTCAAATCTCCCCTCAGACACTTGACACTCACTAGCTGTGTGACTTGGGCAAGTCACTTCACCCCAAATGCCTCATCCTGGGTCATCTCCAGTCATCCTGATGAATATCTGGTCATTGGATTCAGATGGCTCTGAAGGAGAAGTGAGGCTGGTGACCTGCACAGCCCTCCCTCACTCCAAACAAAGTCAAGTGCAAGTCATGTCATTATTTCTCTGATGGCGTGGTCTTCTTGGGCAATGAAGGACAAACACACGCTATGGGGAAAGCCTATTGACTCTTCACCATTACCCAGTTCAAGAAGTACTCTATACAATGACCACTTACTCTTATGTCAAAAAAGAGCTGGGATCCAAGCCAGAAGGTTTAAGTCCTACATTCTGACAGGGTGACCCTAAGCAACTCTCTTACCATTTCTGTGTTCTAGATCAAAACTGTCAAACTCAAGGAAGCCCAGCAAAACTCCTAATCCTGAATCAGATTAAAATGTAATTGGGAAAACGTTTAACAAAATAAATACAATAAAGCACAATAATGTTAATTTGTGGTTGTAAATAGGGATCCATTTCTATCCTGAGTTTAACCCCACTGCTCTAGGAGCTAACTTTTATTAGCAATGAGACTTTTCTCATCAGGAGCTCCCCATAAACAAAAGAAATCACAAATCAAGGTCGTCTCTTCATCCTACTATACAGCAACAGTGCGCTAAACTCAGTTTATCATTTTCTCTCCTATTAGGATCTAAAGCAGACTGACCTCTTCTCCCACTAAGAATTATCATGATAACAGCAAACATTTATAGAGACTGTCCCAAAAGTCTTAGTGCAGTTTTAAACCTTAATAGCTTAAAAATTTTGCTGAGAACTTCAAAACACCATGTACAGTACTTTTAAAGTTCGCTTTTAAAATTTTTATATGCAGTCCTCATTTGATCCTTGATCTTTGTGTCTATGACTTAGATCTCCAAGATGCCATATTATGTAGCAGTTAAAATTAAATTCTCCAAACTTTCATAAATCCTCCCACAAACGGCATCTGTCATAAAAAGTAATCCTCGTGTGCAGCTAAAGGAAGATTCTGCTACTCATGCTTTTAAAATGTGCTTTTAATTTCTCAGACTACTGCTAAAGCCTATAATAATGTCACTTGGAAAACAGAAGGCTGAGTGAGCATCTGAGGGTGAAAAGGAATGTTTTCACAGGCGCAGTTAGTAAATACCACTGGCTCTAGCAGAACATTCTTCCTTAAATGGAAACTAATCATGATTTAACAAAAAAGAAAAAATTCCCTTGTTACACAGGGTGAAGAGGGCATCTATTGATCTCAGTTACACCTGCACATAAAACACAAGGATAGCAAACAATACTTTCAACACTTACTGAACATGAAGAAGAATGTCTCAGTGAGCCCCCCTTTTAATCACTATTTTGAACTATATAATGGATGTAAGAATCAGCTGAGCCAGCCGGCAGGCTCAGACATCTACCCTCCAGTTCACCTTCACTGAACAACAAATTTAAAAACCACATTCCTTCATTTAGAGACTGCTGATTGGGCACCTACTAGTGAGAGCAATATTAGTATTAAAGTAGGTCCACAAATAGATGCCTCACATTCAGGCCCCCAAATAAATCAGAAATAGCACAGTAATGTAAATCGGGCCAACCTAGTGGGAAGGGTAGACACCAACACATACTATGACTATAAATCTATAACCAGAAATCACTATCAATATGGAATAGACTTTTCATGTTTAAAGTGATAACCTAGTTGGGGATAAAGGGGTAAAGTTGCAAGTGGCTACTGTAGTATAAATGTTAAAATTGCTAGGGCCATTTTGTCACTGAGATTTTATGAAGAGCACCCAGACACTTAGGAAATACTACTCAAAGTCAATACTCAACTCAAAAGACACTGACTCAAAATTTTCTTTAAAAAAAAAAACACAATTACATTTCTTAAATATATTTCTTGAAACATGGTAAATATTTATCATAGGTTACTGAATAGGAGATATACCATAAGCTATAATTTGCTTCAAGATGGGAAGGAGATGTGATGTTGTGAAAGGCTCTTCAATCTGAAGAGAGAACAATTAAAGCCCAAGTTCTATGCCTGTGGGTTGTTCCATTTCTGGGCCTTGAAGGATTAGACAAGATGCCCTAGAAGAGTGTCTCCAATCCCAAAGTTCTAGGATTCTAAAAAAGGAGGCACACATTACAATGACCTATGTTTGAAACCTACACCGCCATTTCATGGAATATTAATTTTTTAATTATAAAGATAAAATGAGATAATGTATGCAAGTACTCTGTAAAGTAGCTACAAAAGCAACTAGTGTTTTTTTACTTTGATTCAGAAGTGCCAAGTCCTAATAATTAGAAAAAAATGCAAATTAAAACAAGTCTAAAGAATAAACCTCACAATCAGATTGGCAAAAACGACAACTGTGGGAAGGGCTGTGGGAAGAAGACAAGGGACATCGTATTTTATTGAAGCTACAATCTGGTCCAGTCATTCTAGAAATCAGTTTGGAACTATGACCAAAAGGTCATTAAACTGTGCATTCCTTTTGACCCAGCCTATCACTCTTAGGCCCATTCCTAGTGCCCAAAACCAAGTGGTTGATGTCAAAGAGGTCAAAAAAAAAAGAAAATAAGAAAAGAGAAAGATATACACGGACAAAAAAAATATTTATAGCAGCTCTTTCGGCTGTGGGGAAAAAAACACTGGAAACAACAGAAATAGAAATTAAATGAGGAACGACCACACACATTTAGGTACGTGAATATAATGGAATATGCTGCCAGGGTGTTGGCAAGAAATGACAAACGAATTCAGAGAAACCCCCTAAGACTTGTATTAACTGATGTAGGGTGAAATCAGAAAGACTAAAACTATTTTATACAGTAACAATAAGGTCATAAAAAAAAACCCTTGGAAGTTCGGAGCTCCAATCACAGAATGAGCAGATTTGATGACTACAGAAGAGGCCTGAGGAACGTGAGGGGAACAGTAAGGTACATTTGTGTACTGGGCAGTGCCAGGGTTTCTGCTGTTTGACAAGTGCTCATTTGCTATCAGGATTTTGTGGTTCTTTTTTTCCATTTGCAGAAAAAGAGAAAGGGCTGGGGAGGGAGATAATGATTGCTCTTGTTCAGTCATGTCTAACTCTTCAATTCCCAAACAAACAAGCAAGGAATCACGGAAGCATTTTTAAATGCAAAGGGAGACAGAGACAGAGAGACAGAAAGAGAAAAAGAGAGAGAGGAGAAAGAGAGAGAGAAGTTTAGAAGAAAACAGCTAAGTAGAACAGTTTTGAAAATAATGTTAAATTACATATTATATGTATCTAGATACAGATGTTAAAAAACAAGCTACAATAGAGATATTCTGACCTATAATACTCCTTTTCTATTCTACTTTATATATAGAAATAGGAGAAGGGAGAATATTCACTAAAATCAGAATTCAAACAAAAGATTGCTCTAAAAAGACGTTTTTTAAAAGTAAGATTCTATCTGTGGGAGTGTGTCATTGTGAAGTAACAGAAGCGTCAACAGAAAGACAGTAAAAATATTTTTTGGAAACAAGTCCATACAGTAGGGACATGGCAAATATCTCTAAATGTCTGAGTCTTACCATTCCTTAAGAGAAGAGGGGCTGCTTTCAATGGAAGGCTCATCAAAACCATAGCTACTACACTGTACCAGCAGCAGCATCCAACTCCACCTACCCAGAAATGTGGGGTTCTTAAGTCTTCAAAGCATCAGGAATTTAAAACTAGGTGGGAATCTCACTCACGACCCTGGACAAATCACTTAACCTCTCCTTGCCCCAATTTCTGCAAATGTAAAATGGGATAACAACAGGGTATTGTTACTCTATCTACTCTACAGGGCTGCTGTGAGGAAGACATGAAAGAAGATTTCTGAAGTGCCTGGCACACAGTGGGCATCATATTTATTTCTCTCCCTTCTGCCTACCACCTCAATCTGACAAAAGGAGGGTAGTGAGAATGGGCAGTGAAATGCCTTGCCTATGACTATACAAAGGAGACTAAGTAAATTAAGGAAAAGGCAGCCAGTCATGAGGCCCCACCCTGTATATTACCCAGGAAAGGGCTTGGCAGGGGCATCCAGCTGCTTCTTTGAACACGGCCATAGGACTGTTCTGTAGCTGAAGTTTGAGTCATTGATACGCAAAAGTAAAAGTCAGACCCCAAACTGTAATTAATAACAAGAACGATCAAGCTAGCACTGACACAGTTCTTTAAGATTTGCAAATTTACAAAGATTACTCCATCTGATCCTCAAGGTAGGCACTATAATTTAACACTTCCATTTTACAAATAAGGAAACTGATGCAGGGTTTCTGCCTTCGGTCAGATAGCTAAGTAAATGTCTCAGGCCATTTCTGAACTCAGGCAGAGCTTGTGATGTTGTCACTGCCTACTGTCATCAACAGAACAAAACACACTTTCCGTTTGTACCCAGGTAGGAAATGTTTAAAGTGTTCACCAAGCAAAGCCTGCACAATACAATCCCATGGTCTGTCACATGTCAGAATTTGAAATGATTCAACAAAATGACAGAAAGGCAGACTTATCTTTTTTCCATTAGTTTGAGTTCCTCCGATATAGGGCCACACACTACACTGGAACCTTAAATGAAGGCTCTGCAGGCCAGGATAAAATGTTTAGTTTTAGAAGATGTTTGTAAATAATCTCAGTGGAAGGGAAGAAAATAACATCGGGCCTCTTTAGCTTAAAGACAAACCTTTCACTGCTGTGTACTTGCAAAGAATGCATATTCTGAAGCAAATCACCATGTGCAAACCTTTGGCAGGGGGACACTTGCACATTCCTGGGAAGATTTAAATGAGTCGGAAGACTGAAACCTGGTTCATGTGCAAACAATTGCATTCAGATTTTTCACAAAGATTTACTTTTCACAAAATACTTAAACTTCCTATCATGAGTTTTCCACATTTATATGGCCTATCATGATCGATGATTCCAAGGAACATGAAATGTCAATCTCAGCAATATCAGCAATCAAATGGTTTTCTTTTTATTTTAAGACCATCTCGTTTTTTTAATGGTCATTAACAAGGTAGTTTAAACATCCTCATTCTCTGCATACAGGCTATGAATGAAAAATTGCAGCTGTAGATGAACCTTTGGTTAATGCGCATCATTTAAAAAGCATTTAAGAAAATGAACTTTTACAGTTCTTTATATATAAGGAGGAGGTCCACTTTAATTATACAAATTAGCTTAGTTTCCCTAAGCATGTTTTATTTCAATCTTTTCAGTACCTACCTAACTTTCCAATTTTAGATTTTTTCATAAAGTTAGAGCGAAAAATGTTTTAGCACATTGGTTCCAAAATACATGCTTCTTAAAGTTTTTCTTTCCAATGAATCAGTACTAGGAAGATACGGTGGATAGAGTACTGGATTAAGAATCAGTGAGACCTGGGTTCAAGACCTGACTCAGACACACGATCAAGCTCTTTGACTTTTCCAAGTCTCTATTTCTTCATCTATAAAATGAAGGTGGGTGGGCTAAACGGCTTTCAAGGCCCCTTCTATGAGAAACAAATTGTTAATTTATAGTATATGTTATATTATAATACAAATATTATACAGGTTATTATATAATAAATTATGCATTATTATACCCTAAATATTGGATTATGTATTGCTCTACAATATTATTATATATTACAAGTATTATTATATAAATATGCATGCTGTTGTTCAGTCATATCCATCATTTCTGACTCTTCATGACCCCATCTGGGGTCTTCTTAGCAAAGATACTGGAGTGGTGTGCCATTTCTTTCTCCAGCACATTTTACAGATGGAGAAACTGAGGCCAACAAGGTTAAGTGACTTCCTCACGGTCACATAGCTGGTAAGGGTCTAAGGCCAGATTTGAACTCAGGTAAATGAGTCTTCCTAACTTCAGACTGGTACTCTATCGATTGCACCACCTAACTGCCTGCTATATATAAGTATAATACAGCAAATAAAATATAATGCTAAAATAACACTTGCATAGCAATTTAAGATTTGGAAAGCATTTTACATGTGTTGCTCCATTTGATTCTAACAACAATCCAGGTGGGTAGGTGCTATACATCTCAACTAGTTAAATATCTAAGGGAGGATTCTCTCTCAGGACTCCTTGACTCCACGTACAGCACTCTACCCACTGGATCAATTCCTATAATGTTGTCAGCTGCCTAAATGACTGACGGAGTCACGCAGTGCTAATTCCACTGAAGGATGCCATAGTGGACATTACAGGAAAATGCTTGAACAGACCATGATTTGAAAAACATGCAGTTCTCCAATGATCACAGATAGTCTCCTTTATAAATAAAAGTTTAACATGTTAATATAGGCTGCCACAAAAACCAGAAAAACACGATGAAAGAATGGCACCAGTAAAAGAAGGAGCAGGTTTAAGGAAGAACTGGAGGGGGTAGTGGGGGATGCCCAAACATTCTGGTAATCACACTGGTAGAATGTCCTCTGTAGGGTGACTCACAGACAGTATTCTTTTGGAACACACACACACACAACTATTAGAATGATGAATGAAAGCCTGAAGGCACCCATGATTCAATGAACATAAATAATGTTTTGTTGAAGGTGGTACATCTGAGACTTACCTTAATTAAAAATACCATCCAAATAAGGAGGCAATAAAAGGGGAGAGAGGTGAAGAAGGGGAGGAAGAGACCAGCAAGTGACAATCAAAAGGTCCCTCTATGCCTTTCTAGGTCATCAATTCAAGGATCAGATTGGATACTTTCCAGTACTCCTTGTCCCAGGGCAGATCACAAACAGTCCCTCTACATCTGTTTTATGAGGCAGCTAAGTGACTAAGTGAATACAGCCAAGGACTTGGGTCAGGATGACCTCATTTCAAGTAAGATCTGAAGATACTTACCTACGTGACCCTAGTCAAGTCACTTAACCTGTCCACCTCAGTGTCCTCATCTGGAAAAAGAAAGCATTAATAAATAGTACCTACCTGCCAAAATTGTTGGGAGGGCGAAATAAGTTAATATTTGTAAAGCATTTCGCAAGCTATGAAGTTCCATGTAAATGCGAGTGATGATAGTGATGATGGCAATGATGAGCTTGCAGCGGCCTCTTCCAAAATCAGCTGACAACTAATCCACTATTGATAAACCCATCCTATTGGTCTGATATTTACCACATTGAGATAGAGAGGGAAAGAAAAAAGCATATACAGGTATACCCCAGAGATATTGCAGACCACCACAATAAAGTGAGTATTACAATAAAGCGAATCACGCAAATTTGTTTCCCAGAGCATATAAAAGTTATATTTACACCACACTGTGGTCTATTTAGTATGAAATAGTAATATGCCTTAAAAATATTGTATATACTTTAATTAAAAATACTTTATTGCTAAAAATGCTAACCCTCATCTAAGCCTACAGCAAGTTATAATTTTTTTTTTGGAGGATCTTACCTCGATATTGATGGCTACTGAGGGATCAGGGTAGTGGTTGGTGAAGGTTGGATGGCTGTGGCAATTTCTTAAAATAAGACAACAATGAAGTCTGCCACATTGACTCTTTCTTTCACTTGAACACTCAGAAGCCACTGTGGGATTGTTAACTGGACTAATTTCAATATTGTTGAGTCTCAGGTTACAGGGAAGTCCAAGAAGAAGTAGAGAGATGGGAAACCAACCATCTGTTGGTGGAGCAGTCACAACACACAGAATATTTACAGATTAAGTTCGCCATCTTTTATGGGTACCATTCACAGTGCCCCAAAACAATTACAATAGTAACATCAAAGATCACTGATCACCGTAACAGATACAACGATAATGAAAAAATTTGAAATTGCAAGAATTACTAAAATGCAACACAGAGACACGAAATGTCACTAATAAGAGTTGCTCCATGCACCATTGCCAGAGACCTTCAATTTGTAAAAATGTAGTATCTGCAAAGAGCAATAAAGCTAAGTACAATAAAATGAGAGATGCCTGTAATTTTGTTTGTTTTGCGTTTTCAATATGGGTTTTAGAGCTGGTAGGGAGGGACATTAGGAAGATCATTCACAGATGAGGAAACTGAGCCCACAGAGACTGAGTATCTTACCTAATGTCACACGGGTAATTTTAGAGGAAAAAAAGGCAGGGTTTCTACAAGGGGATTGGGGGCCATTGTGGAGATGCAGAGGTGGTTAGGCAGTGATCATAATGGCAAGAAAGAAAAGAAGTGTGGTTTCACAAACAACTCCCTTTTTATGTTCTACATGGGTTGAAATTTTCTCATTTTGGGGTTTAAGTTCAAAACAAATAAAACATTTAAATTTAAAAAAAAAAGTAGGCAGGCCCAGGCCTCTACTCAGCACATCAAGCTCTTTTCATTCTAACACAATGCCCATGGATCAAGCTTTGTGGCAGCCTTATGTTACTGTCTTTTATTCAAAGGCGCTGAATACAACTCATGTTTCAAAGGTCCTCTAGGGATTTAAAGCCAGTGAAGTGACAGGCTGGGTCAGTGTGACCACTTCTAGAGGTGGCAAACTGCTCATCAAGCTTGACTTCTCACTATAATAGGTAGGAATGTAGTTCTCATTTTTTGCAAGGACTGCTGCCCTGTTCCAAGTGATTTCCTACAATCAAGCTTCAAAATAACATGTTCTTTCTAGTTTTATTTGGACTTCATCTCTGCCCTTGGAATCCCCAGTGGAAGTACATCCCTTTAGGTTTCCCTCATCTTTCCCTTTCTTCACTAGATTGTGAAACTCATTAAAAAGACAGATCCTGTCTTCTTTCATCGTGGTAGTCACAATTCCAGGACTCAGTCAATTTCCATTACGGGCTTACCTAGGAAATCTCAGTGAGTCAATGAGCTTGCACAAATAAAAGCTAGAAAGCTTGAAATAATGAATCCTAGATGACAACTGATTGTCACATCTGGCATTTGTACCTTCCTGTTCTACTGAACATATTTATTTAAGCAACAAAAGTTGTTTATATTTTTAAAGGAAAAGAAAACTAGAGTCCAGAAAAAGGTCATTAAAAAAAGTCATTAATTGCGAGGAAAATGTCCAACTTGGAAGGCTATCTTCTCATCTAAATTTAATAAGGAATTAAATATTTGAAAATGCTCCAGTTTTCTACGAGAATTTATTTTTGCAGACATTCTCTTCTTAATGAAGCCTCTTTTGAGCCAGTAAGATGGGCAGAACCCACATTTTTCAAGAAGTGGTGGACACAACACTGGCCTGGGAGGAATCGGATCAAGGTTTTTAGTCCCGTGTCAGCCATTAACCAATTGTATACCTTTTAGAAAGCCCCTTCAGTCTTTTGGCCTCAAGTTTTCTCATCTGTTAAATGAAAGGGTTGGAATGAATGACAGAGGAGATGAGTACCTATAATACATACAATTACTCCGTGATTTTTTTTTTAAAGAGGGGTAAAGAGTAAATGGGACAACATAAAAGGCAAGAAAGGAAGTTGTAAGGATGCAGAAGAAAAACTCACTTTAACCACTTTGCTCCAGTGACAGAAATGAGATCTAAGAAGAAAAATCTGAGTGGAGAGATACATGCCTACTCTCCTGTCCTCTCCCCCAGCACCAAGACCACATAATCATTGCGAAGTCAACAGCTAAAAAAAAAAAAAGTCCAAAAGGGATGACAAGGAACAGGGTGGGGAATTAGACTTTGCATAAATGAAAAGTTAAAAATAAACTTCATGTGAAAATCAAGGTTTTTATTATACTTTTGAAAATGTCCCACATTTCATTAGATAGCTAATAGGATGATTTGTAACAACATGAAAAGAAGGTATATAAAATATTTTGCAAGGCGTCATTCTCCCTAAATAGCCATCCAGCTTCTACTGAAAAACATTCCACCATGAGAAGTTCACTACCTTTCCAAGACAGCTCATTATACTTTTAGACAGCTGTAATTTTTAGTAAGTTTTTTGTTTGTTTTTTTATATGTGCTGTACAAATCAGTCCCCTTATGACTTCCACCCATCATTCCAAGCTCGAGCTTTTGTTTACAGAACATGGTAGACCACATAGAGATTTCACTAATGTATTTTATACAGAAGATCTTCTGTATCAAGTCATCTTCAGAATCTTCAGCTATATGTACAATGACTAACCAAGAATTATACAAAAGTTTCTTTATACTACTACATTCTTCTTCTTATACTGTGAGGAGAGACCATTTCATTTGGGGGTTGTTTTGACTTTCTTTGCATATCAAGAATTTAGCACAGTGTATGGCATGTCAGCCAGGTAATGTAGCAGACAGAATGCTGGGTCTAAAGTTCAGAAGACTCATCTTCATGAGTTCAAATCTGGCCTGAGATACTTAACTAGCTGTGTGTCCCTGGGCAAGTCACTTTACCCTGTTTGCCTCAGTTTCCTCGTATGTCAAATGAGCTGGAGTAGGAAATGGAAAACTACTTCATTATTTTTGCTAAGAAAATCCCAAATGGAGTCACAGATAAGTGGACACAACTGAAACTAATGAACAACAAACTATATAGGTAAGAGGATGCTTAGTAAATATTGCTGACTGACTTGATCACTCCCCCCTATACACCATCTCTCTACATCAACCATTCAATAACCATATATTACATCAAAAATAATTAAATTGTGACTTCACTTCTCTTTCATGATTTCCCTTCCCCTATATGCTAAATAGAGGTCCACCCCTTAGCATACTGGTCACACTAGTTAAGTTATGCTGAAGAATTCATAGGCTTCCCCAGACTGCCAAAATACCACAAAATGTCAAAAACCGCTACTTTGTAGGACCCTTTAAAGCTGGCAAGGGACCTAAGAGTTTCCCAACTCTAAAGCCCTCATTTCACAGATGAGAAAACCAAGGTCCAGAGAAGCTCAGTGACTTACCCAAAATCACCCGAGTAGGGAGCTGACTGAAAAGGCAGTGGCTGCTCTTTCCACTATACATCCCACTGCCTACTTTATTCATGCCTAAGTTTTGCATCAGCTTGTGTTTTCTGTTTTTAGTCAAAGGCAACGAACTTGTCCTATGTTTTGCCCATATGATCAATCCTTTGGCAGGTGAAAGGACCTGTCCAGACTATTTTTTGGTGCCTATGACATGGATGTCTTCATAATCTTGTGAGACAAATCAGACACATGAAAGGATATAGAACAAGAATATCCCAGTGAGACCTTGTAGTACTCAGTGTGTCCAAGATAATCCATCTATTTACAGGTTCCAATACCTTGAGCTCACAGAGGGGACGACTTTCAATGGCTGTGGCTCTGAGAATTCCCAGGGCCTGGGACATTGTTAAAATTGATTACTAGACATCTGTGGTTGGAAGGTATCAGGAATCAATACTTCAAGGATCCATGATTGACTAGCGAATTACTATTAACAGTGATAGTGACACATTAGTAGGCTGAAAATCAATTCTTCAAGGATCCACGATTTATGGGGGTTCCCTCCACCAATGTCCACCATCACTGGAAGGCCATTTATGCCTTAGTAGGTGACCTTCATGAGTTACAATGGCCAAGAAAATTCACTATCCTGTAGTCAAACAGGATATTTTAGATTTAGATCTTCCCAGACTAAACAATGGAACTTATGCTTCCATGGTATACATAGCCTTCAAGAGGGGCAGCTAGGTGGTGCAGTGGATAGAGCACCAGTGCAGGAGCCAGGAAGACCTGACTTCAAATCTCATCTCAGACACTTGACATTCACTAGCTGTGTGACCTTGGGCAAGTCACTTAACCCCAATTGCCTCATCCTGAGTCATCTCCAGTCATTCTGATGAATATCTGGTCACTGGATTCAGATGGCTCTGGAGGAGAAGTGAGGCTGGTGACCTGTACAGCCCTCCCTCTCTCAAAACAAAGTCAAGTGCAAGTCATGTTATCATTTCTCTGAAGGCATGGTCTTCTTCTGCAACGAAAGACGGACACATACACAAGTTTTCAAGAATCCACCACTAGAGTGGAGGTTTACAAGCTAACAACTGTTATTTTCTTCTGGATTTTTTTTTTTAAGTTTCTAGTTGAGGCTTTCTCATGCAAGCAATCAGAAGTGAAAAGAATAGGGAAAAAGGGAAAGTTGTGACAATCAATGTTTTTCCTATTTACGAGACTCCCAAGTTCTAAAACATGAAGTACAGATCAAAACAAGAAAAGGCTCAGGAAAGGGAGAGATGAATGTGGACTGGAATTGTCAGGGAAAGTTTCATGGTAGGCTGAACAGCTGAGGCAGAAAAAAAGCTAAAGAACAGTGATGAATAAGGTTTATAGAGAACCTGATATCAGAATGACAGACTTGATGAAAAGAACAACAGGGAGTAGAAGAGGGTAAGACTGGACAGAAAGTTTAAAAGTGAAGGAAGTCATCAGTGCTAAAGAAATAAAGTCAAATTTATATGCACTTAGATTTGATTTTGGTTTTTTTGGAGGGGTGCTCCCTAAATGGATACAAAATCTAGACTATAGCTATTTTATAGCCCACAAAGAAATCATTTTTAGAGCATAAATTAAGGAATAGAAAGGACTTAAGATCATCTGGTTATTTTGTTTGTTATTTTACAGCTAATGTTACTAAGATACAGGACTCCAGATTTGGAGCTGGAAGGCACCCTGAAGGCCATTCAATTCAACCCATTAATTTTACAGATAAAGAAACTGAGGTTCAGAGAACTTAAGTTGCTTGCCCAGGGTCACAAAGATAGTAAACATCTGAGATGGTTTTTTTTTTTTTAGCCCAGGTAAATCCAGCACTCTGGCCCACTAATCCATGCTTACACTTAACCCAGAGTGATTAAGTAAGGGATTGCTCAAAGTCACACATGTGTAATAAAGAGCAGAGACAAGATTCACACACTAACTACAAATTTAGCTCTTTCCTCTGTACCACAAGGCCTTCTATCATACTCATTAGCAATGCCACAAGGGAGAGAGCGGGGGAAGGGGGGGACATAGGGGGAGCATCAGAATCATAAAATTAATCATTTCTTCTTTTATCTGATGAAGTCATCCCTCGCTATGCTTTTTCTTTCACCCAATATCACACTTGTGAGCGAAATTATTTCTCTCTCATATTAACAACCAATTATTAAAATTGGGGAGATGCCCACTTCCTCCCCCTGTCCCCTGTCCCCTTCCCCGCACTCCAAAGCCCACCTTTCCCCATCCTATTTCCTGGTCCAATCTCTCAAGGACAGGGCTGATGGAAGACAGAATTAACATTTTCCTCATTCTGGGTATTGTCACTTTATCCAACTGGCTTAGGCTTGGGTGGAGGATATAGATTCTTTGTTTAGATTGCCAAAGGGGTGGTCTGGGTACAGGGAAAGTCTCTCTGTCCAAAAGTGACCCCATGTCACTCTCGGGCCCCTCGCTGGAATGGACAACTTCTCTTTGTAAAGTCCACCTCTTATTAAGTGTTAACTAATCACAGCTGATTGCCAGCCTTGGGAACACCCCTCTTCCAAGGCCATATAAGCCATAAGTGGCAATCAAGAGTGCCATTGACTTCTTTTTATTAAAATGCTGGCATTATTAATAAAATGACTAATTACCCAGAAATTAGGTCTCTGGAACTTTTTAAAATTTTATGCTTGAAAAGGATTATTAATTATGCACAAAGAAGTGTATCACCCAAGTAGACGTCATACTAACCAGGTACATGATGATGTAATGTCCAAAATGCTCAGCAAATCTCTAACAAAACTTGTTTTTAAACTCTTCCAGCTCTGAACCCTGAGACTATGAATTCTAATGTAACTCATTTTGCTGACTATGGCATGTTTTTGTTAAATTTAACAATTATTATTCCATGTAAAGTTAATAATTCATTTAACAAAATATATCACAATATCAAAAGTAGAGAATTTTATTAAAATAAACCTGAATTGTGAACGTGGTTTACTTGAATAAAAATTAGTCCCCCAACGTTACATTTTTTGAGTCTTTTTTTTTTTAAGACTCCTGAGTAAAATTTAAAGCAACATAAACATATTTGGGGACCTGTGCTTGAAGACCTAGAAACCTAGGAGGAAGATAGAGCAGAGGATCAAAAACAGCTAACTCACTCTTCTCTCCCCTGATAAGGAAAAGCCAATATGGGTACTGTGACAGTATCGCCAAGCTCCCCAGCAGAATAAGGGGAATAATTCTTACCCTGGTTACTCCTCCTTACCCAGCACAATACCAATAAAATAACAGCTACTGGGTGGCACTGGATCTGGGAGTCAGCAAGAGCTGAATTCAAATTCACTTTCAGACATCAGAAAGAAGATCATAGATTTATATCTGAGAAGGATCTTAGAGGCCACCAACTCCAGCTCTCTCATGTTACAGAGGTTACCACCTCCCTCATGTTACAAAGGTTAAACAGCTGTTCAAGGTCACTGAGTTGTCTGAGATGGCATTTGAGCTCAGATCTTCCTGCTCTCAAGTTCAATGCTGTATCCACCACTCCACTTTGGCCTTAAGAAGCAAGGAGAGTAGGGGCAGCATTGGAACCTTTATCTCAATTTTTCCACAACTAGACTTTTAAGAGCCTGGAGACCAGAGACCAAGTCTTATAGTACCTACTGTACTTCACAGATTATTGAGTACAGAGTAGATCCTCAATAAACATTTGTTTTGTTAAGATGTTTCTTCTTTCCTTGGGTTGTACTCTAGTAAATGTATAGCTATCATTTATTGGTCCTTTTGCCCAGCAAGGCACTGGGCAGTGTCTTTAGGGAAACATACAAATGAAACGTAGCTCTCTTTCTTTCTCCCTTTGTTTCTTCCACAACTGGAATACTGTGTACAGTCCTGGGTGACAAACCTTAAAGACAAACTGAGCAGGAACCAGTCAGAGAGGAAAAAAAATGGAGAGACTGCCATGGGAGGGTGCAGAATTCCTGTCTGGAAAAATTCAATGTATAAACAGCTTCAACACCACTTTATACATATATGTGGATAATACATAATAGATAATTAACGGGTTAACGTGAGATACTAGAAATGTTAAGGGAGGGGGTGGGCCTCGGGAAATCTTCAACTGGCAAATGAACAAGAATAGCAGCGAAAGGCAGATGAATGAAGAGCAAATCCTGGCTCTGCCCCTCACCATGTTACCTTGGGCAAGTTACCCCTCAGTTTCCTCATCTGGAACATAAGAAGGATTGTCAAGATGGATGGCTTTTGACTTTTTGTCCATCATGAACTCTTCTGGCAATCAGGTAAAGCCTATATAACCCTTCTCATAATAATGTTTTTAAATGCATAATGTACACAGGATTATAAAAGAAACTAAATACATTTAAATATATTAAAAAGTATATACATTTAAATGCAAACATTTATTATAAAATGATATATAATATATTTGTATATTATATCATGATTTATAACATTTCTATGTGAATAATTTTTAAAACAAATTCAAGAACTGGACATTAAGAACCTCTGGTTTTAAAGGATGGAATGAATGAATGAATGAAAAAGTACCTACTAAGCACTTATTATGTACAAATCATTGGGCTAAGTGCTACAGATACAAAGAGGGGGAAAAAAATGAGATAGCCCCTGGCTTTCAAAGAGTTCGCATAATAGGAAAACAAAACTTAGAGGCATTTTTAGTTACTAGTTCAGTACAAAGTTCCAGGGGACTTCCAATGAGTCTTCCAGCTCCAAATCTAAGATTTTATGAGCTATCTGATTTAATGTTCTTGTTTCTGGCAAGGGAAAGTGTCCCTAAGTTTTAGCAAAAGACCAAGGAATGGCCTCTCCTTCCTTGCCTCTTCCCATTCATTTGCCTCTCAGTCACCTAAAAGGTTTTCATAAGGCACAGTCTGGCTGGGTTACCTTTCCACTCAAACTCTAGTGTCTCCCTTTCTGCCCTAAAAGATGACATACAAAGTCCTCTGTTTGGCATTTAAAGCTGTTTACAACCAGGCCCACCATAGCATTGTTCTTCCACTCGACTCCCTGCTGCATTTTCAAGGCTCCATGATGTCCTGGCTGTTCCTCTCACAAGACCCTCTCCTCTTCTTGCCTCATTTCTAGCCCTCTGCACCGGTTATAATTATTTTCCCGGGTTCCTTCAAGACTTACATCTCACCTCCCATAGGTTGTTCCCAATTCCTTTTCAGTGCCATTTGCCCCAAGATCACCTTCCATCTACTCTGTATGAATTGTATAAAAAGATTTCTCCATATTGTTTCCCACTGGTGAGCTCCTGGAGGGCAGGAACAGTGAGTCTGCTTTTCCCCAGAACTTACCAGGGTTTGGCACATGAATAAGTACTGAATAAGTGTTTGCTGAGTGACTCACATAGCAGAGACAGGAATCCAAATTTCTTCACTCCTGGAAGAAGGATCCTCCTACTACATGGAAGCAAAATAGCCCAGTAGAGAGAAGACTGAACTTGGAGCGGATGGAATTCAAGGCAAAAGTTCAAATGAACTTCATTTTCCTCATCAAATGGTGGCAACAGTACCACACACAATGCAGAGGGAATCCAAATTTTTCCCTCAATGTGAGGGAAAAATTATTTGTAAATCCAAAGTCCCATCTATATAAATAACAGGAGCACAGAATTCAGACCTGGAAAGAGCCTTGGGAGGGCTCCTCTAGTCTAGTCTCCTTGCTGAATGAATAAGGAAAACTGAGGCACAAAGAGCTGAAGTAACTCACCCAGGATTACCAAAGTCCAAGAGCTGATATTCTGAAGCTCCTTGTACGACACCGGACTGTCTCCCTTGAACACAGTAATGATCCCAATACTGCTTCTGATGTGAGAACTGACATCATATGCGACAACCACTCAATCATCATCCACTGGAGTGAGTCACAGCATAATGCCAGGTTGGACAGACAAGCTCCAAGTGGAGGCTCTAAGAACATTAACCAGTTACCTTCTTTCAGCACATTTTTCCCCCTATTTAAAAAAAAAGTGGACAGAATATTTATCAACCCAAAGAAAGGAATATTACACCACAAACTGGAGCTCACTGTTTAAAAGAGAGACAGAGACAGAGAGAGAGAGAAGGAGAGAGAGAGAGAGAGAGAGAGAGATTGAGAGTCAGCCATTAAATATGGTCTGGAAACCAAACTTTCAAATGTGCGTGTTTAGTGAGGCCAAGCTAGCAAAATCACTTAATATCAGAAAAGCAATACAATACATCTTTCTTTAGAATTTTTACCTACTAATTCAAAATTGAATTAGAAGGAATGACTGGGAGGGGGGAGCATAGCAAGACAAATGCAATGAAATATTATTCTTCAGTAAGAAATGACAAGAGAGGCAGTATGATGTTGTGGATAGTGAGCTGAATTCTGGGTCAGAGAAACTTGGGTTCAAATCCAGCTTCTGACTTGGTGCCCCAGGCAACACTAAAACTACACTGGAGAACAGTTGCAATAGAAAAAATGGTTTCTTCCTCAACCGCAGTTCCCAACAAGAAAAATCACAGATTCCAACCTTCTATCCCACGATAAAATGAGGAATTCAAAGCAAGATCAGAAGATCTGTATGAACACAGAAAGGCAGAGAGAAATAAAGAGAACAAACGAAATAAAACCAGTAACTGTAACAAAGGAAATAAAAACAATGAAATGAAGTCCAACCCCAGAGAAACAAAATTAGTAGTTGGCATTTACATAAGGCTTTATGATTCCAGTGTGCTTATCTCATCTGACCTTCTCAAATACCCTGGAAAGTCCAAGCCACTATTATCCCCTTTTTAGAGATGAGGAAACTGAGGCAGGCAGAAGTTCACTGACTTGCTAATAAATGTGTGAGTCATGATTTAAGCTCAGATCTTCCCAACTGCTGGTCTAGCACACTAGCAATCAAGACCATACACAGTGGAGAAACCAAGACAATGATTACGTTGTCACAGTCAAAAGGTTGGACCTTTGAGTGACTTTCCATCTCTAAAATTATGATACAATGATCTGGAAGTGGGATAGAAATGACTGTTGACAAAGGGAAAAAAATGTATTTTTAAAAAAAATAATTAAATTTTAAGTAATCTAGTCAATACATCCAAATTAGAGGTTTTTCAGATTGGTTAGCTTGTGATGAGTTTCCTGGAGGGAGATGTTCATGTGTTGCTGAATGACCATTTTGAACACTTTCTTTTGAGAGATATTTGCTCGCTTTTTTTTTAACCATTTAGCTATCTAACATGTTTCTGTTATTTGCTTTTATACCTTGTTGTCAAATATCAAAGATCTATAATAAGTTTTTCCCAATTGGCTGCTTCTATTCTTAGCCTAGTTGCATTAATTTTGTTGAGGCAAAAACTTTTCAATCTCATATGATGGCTACACTAAATTTCATTGTTCATTCTATTAGTTTTGGCCCAAATACCATCCTCTTGAGAGTTTTTAAAAATCTTGATTCAATCCTCCAGAGAATTAACTATCATTCCCATCTCTGTATAACCAACAAACTGAATAAATATGCCTCTTACAACTCATCCAACTAGTCGATAAATTTTTTAAACAGTAAGTACAAGGTCTTGAGGCATACTAGGGGGTCAGAGAGTCAAAGGCTCAGAGGATAGGCAGAAAACAAAAATATTTCACTCTTGTTTTGCTTCTATGTTCTCTATGCAGAAAAATAAATATCCCAACTAGAAAGGGTAGCACAAATGGGTAAGAAGGAATAAAATGAAAAACCCAGGACAAAGGAAAATATAAGAGATGCCCCTCCAGATTCATGCCTATACATTAATCAACATTCTTTCTGTGAATATTTTAGCTACTTACAAATCTCCTAATCTGACAACTAACTACCCTGGGATGATTTTCTCCATGTTGTTCAGAAGAGGATCATGAGAGTCCCCATCTTTTTTCCCAATAGTATAATACTGTAGAGAATCAAGAAACTCCATTTTTCAAGGCACTGCTATTCTTACACTAGTAATTTTGCATGGCAACTAGCCTATACCTATGCAGTCTCCTATTACCAATTACTAAATAATGTGTTCTAGAATTTTGCCAAAACCAACATCGAACTTGTATGTTTCTTAGTTTACAAAAATCAACTTCCATTTATTTGCCTAGCTCACTCTTCTGGCATCTCTCCAACTTAAGGATTACTAAGAGTGGTTTCAGTAGCTCATCTGCAAGTCCTTTCAGTATCTAAAAATGAAATTCTTCTGGGTCTGAAGACATGAAATCACTTAACAGCTAGCCTTTCTCTTACCACATACTTGCCCTCTTAATCATGTTTGCAATTAACTCTCCAATTTGAAGCTCTTTCTCCTTGATAGACAAAGGGAAGTAAAATAGTATTGAAAACCAAAGAAGAATTTATTCAATACCAAATAGGAACCAGGCAATGAGCTATGTATTGTGCTAGGTGGTGAGCATATTAAATATTAAGCAGCTCCTTCCTTCAAGAAGCTTCTATTCTAGCCAAGGAAACAACATGGCAACTTTTCTTTCATCTGTTAACATGACACCATCTGCTCCTAAAAGCTAATCTCTTCCTTTCCTGGCTTTGAAAATAACTTCAAAAAAATGGGGGGAGAGGGGAGTGTCATATATTTCTGTCATGTCCAATTTTTCTTTCCCACTATCTCCAGTTCACTCAGGACTTTAGCAATCCTGATACTACTCTCAAAGGTTAGTGTCATTCTTGTGCATCCAACTTTCAACACATGTTCTTCCTTCCGCCTTTCACATATTTTCTAAACACTTCAGAGAATTGTGAATTCTATCTATGAAGAAATGAAGGGTAAAGACACCATGTTGTGTAGTGACTGGGATATTGAACTAGAAGGCAGAAGGACTTTGGCTCACATTCCATCTCAAACACATACTAGCTCGATGGATCCATACTTAGTTAACGTCTCTGTGCCTCACTTTTCTGATTTGAGGGAAAAAAGGGGGGTGTCGGGGTGGGACTTAATAGCTTCTAAGGTGCTTTCCAGATCTAAATCAATGATCCTGTTATTCTATCAAATACCTACAACGTTTGCTGACTGGTCTAGAAACCATTACAACAGTGTTTCTGTCAGGAAAATGATCTTTGGGTTCCTTTGTCCTTTGTTGCTGAAGAAGACCATGCCATCAGAGAAATGATGACATGACTTTGCCCTTGACTTTGTTTTGAATGAGGGAGGGCTGTGAAGGTCACCAGCCTCACTTCTCCTCCAGAGCCATCTGAATCCAGTGACCTGATGTTCCTCAGGATGACTGGAGATGGCCCAGGATACACTGGAAGACCTTGGGGCCTTTAGGCCAAGGTCTTTGCAGGTACTCACTTAGTGTGAGGCAAAGTCCATTCATGGAATAGGTCTGGTTTAAGAAGCAGCCAGGGCACGGCCCCTTTAATGAGGTCCAAATAACCATTTTACTTCTGAAAGAATCATTTGTGGGATATTCACGTACATTTCTGGTCTACAATATAATGCTGGAATGTATCACCTCCTGAATTTTATGGTATCCAGCTTTTCTCAACACATATAAGGTCAGTCATTTAGTTCATGTCAATAAATTCAATTAAGCAAATATAAAGTATCTGTTATGGGTGAGGCAATTGGGGACACCAAGATGAATGTGACAAGTCCTACTTTTGTGGAACTTAAAATCTAATTGGGGAGAGAGGAAAAATATACAGAGAACTATGACACAACTCTGAAATCCAAAGGAGGGATACCCCAGGAAAGAGCTATGAAAAATTTGAGAAGGAAGAATTTTTTTTTTAAAGTGGGTGAAGCTTACAGGTCTAGAGAAAGATACGAAGGTAAAAGGCAGGTCATGCCAGGCTTCAGTTTGAGGGGTGTGGCATATGAGCAAAGGCACTGAGCTCGTATAGGACAAGATAAGAAGAAACTAATGTGAATTCCTCAAGGACAGGGATCATTTTTTTTTCTGACATCTCTAGCCTCTAGCACACTACCTCGTTCATATTAAATACTTTCTATATGATGAATTGAACAAAATAGCCCAGTTCAGTTAGCACGTAGAACAGCTCCAGGTATTACACGAGATTGGACAAGCAGATCAAATCCAGGGTACAGGGCACTTTGAATACCAGAAGATATGTTAATATTAAGGAGCCACAGAACTCTTACACCCTGGGACAACAAGCTCAGAGACATGTAGTGAAAAAGATTCTTTGGCTAAAGTGATGAACTGATTTAGCAAGGAAAGGCTGAGTAGAAAGATCCATTAAGGAAAGTCTTACAAGAGACTTGGCAAGATGTTCTCAAGACCAGAGCAAACATGGCTACGATGGGATTGGCAAGAAAAGACCACATTAGAGATCACAAAGAAGAGATGTGAACAGTGTGAGGAAAAGGAAGATGTCCAAAAGGTTCTGAGCCTAAGCAACTGAGAAGGCAGCAATACTCTAGCAGAAATAAAGAAGCCACAACAAAACGCAGACTTACAGATGAAGATGTCCAATCTTCAGGTAAAAATGTGATAATATAGTTCTGATAATGTAACCCCCACTTAAAGAGAGAATGGTAGGTAAGTGGACAACACTTACTTTGTATAATATAAGCAAAAAGAAAGATGGGCCACGACCTCCAGGACCTCATTCTATGTTGAGGGAGTGGGACAGTTCACAAAAAAGGGGCTAGAGGAAGAAAAGGTAAGCTGGACAGGGGCATGATAGTAAAGACAAGGGAGTCTGACGTATATATGATAAGTGAGGGAATGAAACGTGGTCCATCAGGGCCCATTCCCAAAACGGAGGCTCTGGAAAGAAATCACTAATGGCAGAGATAGTTTTGATTGGAAGTTGCAATTGACACTACTACTGGATGAGTTAGTTCATCATGGGAAAGATCAAAAAGAAGACTAAGGCCTTGTGGAATACCCACATTTAGGGAGCAGGAGAAAGGCACCAATGAAAGAGTACGGTACAAACAAGACATAGAGAGGAGAACCAGGTAAGGAAAGCAGCATCACAGAAGTCATGGGAGAAGAGAATATCAAGAAGGTGGGGGTGATTCAGAGTATACAATGATATGGAAAGGATACTATGATCGTAGACTGGGAGGAATCTTACAGGTCACCTGGTCCATCTTACAGATAAGAAAATTGAGGAACAGAGGTGATAAACAGCTTGCCCACTAGCAGAGGAATGAGAGAAAAATGAATGAAACCACAGAGGTTTGAAGTGTGAAGAAAATAACTATTCATCGGTATAACAGGTTTTCCTGCAAATAAAGAAGAGGTGATTAAAAAAAACAAGTTGGGTGGTTGAGGAAAAAGGGAGATCAAGGACAGTTGGGAGTGAAAAATTGTCATGCAGATGGGAAATGCCTCCTCTCCATCCCCAGCTCAGAAATAAGGAATTTGTTTCAGACCAAGTCAACTTTCATGCCTTCTTCCAGCACCAGACTCTACTACTTGGGAAATGAGCAGAGAAGGAAAATGACCAGGATTACTTGACATTCATTTTCAATAAAAGCATACTGAACTTTCTTTTTCAAAGACTTCAGATAAACTAAGTGTAACTCTTAATATTTTTCTTGGGTAATTAACTACACACCTGGCATTCTATTTAATATGCCAGGGTTGTTTATTTTAACAAAAAACACAAAGTTTACTTCTTTAAAAATAAAATTCTGATTACTCTCCAGAGCAACCACTCTCACATTCCTCTACTACTGCTACTAGAATTACTAGAATTTTAAACTTTAAAGTATTAGTTCAAATAAAAAATAGGGTCTGCTTAGCATATTCTTTGAAAACACAAGCAACTAACTATTCTTTGATATGAGATATTGAGTAAGTTACAGGCAGATAAGTGAACAAAAGAGAGTCATCTCTTTTGGAGGTGTGTTTTACTACAAAATCAACTATCCTGACACAACAGAGAATGTAGCAGTAAGCAAAAGAGGTCTCTAAAATTGAGGAAAGAGTCTACAGACATTTATGGATTTTACTGGCACCTTGTGAATCTGTTCACTCTTATTTTTGTCATAATCCTAACAACTACAAGTTGTTATACAGTCATGTCTGACTCTTCATGATCCCATTTGGGGTGTTCTTGGTAAAGATACTGGAATAGTTTGCCATTTCCTTCTCAGGATCATTTGACAGATGAGGAAACTGAGGCAAGAAGGCTAAATGACTTGTCCAGGGTCACACAGGTAGTAATAAACTCTGAGGGTGAACTGATTCCAAGCCCAGTGCTCTATCTGCTACATCACCTAGCTGCCCCTGACAACTATTGTCATTTGCTTTTTTCAGTCCACGGTATATTTTAGACAATAAATTAGAAGGATAGTAAGAGGATGCAAGAGAAGAAACATTGAGAGAACAAGAAGTCACAGTCTAATAATGAAGGGAGAAGAGGAAAAAGTTTTAAGAATTTATCAAGTATGGCAGCATATCATACACACTTAAACATGCACATGCATACACACACACAGTTCTGTCTTAAGTTATTAAACATTACAACAGAACTAAGAAATCTGAATCACTTATATACATGAGCTTTAATAGCTTAAAATGGAACTAAGACTTTTGGGACACCTTGTATATACATAGACATAAACAGAGATAGATGCTATGGATACACACACACACACACACACACACACACACACACACAAACACACACACACAAAGACACATTTCAAGACCCCCTATAAAAGCACAGCCTAACAACATGTATGACAGCCCTTTGCTTTAAGCTTCTCCCAGAAATAAAGATCCACCTTTTCCAGGCCGATACTCCTCCAATGAGAACGTATGGCTTTGGACATACAAGGTCCAAAGAACTACGGTCAATAATGAGCTAACAGAGAGTACTGTGTGTGTGTGTGTGTGTGTGTGTGTGCGTGTGTGTGTCTGTGCGTGCACGCACGCGCACATATGAAGATGGACCAGACACAGCAAGATTAAGGGATAAGCAATAGACAGTGCCTTTGTTTTATTAGTAAAACTCAAGGAAGCGAAGGAAGGTGCCTGCCAAACTGGGCACCCAGACCCTCAGGAAAGTGACAGTGATGGCTGTAATTAACCAAGAACTACACTCAGTATACGCCTTTAAGGAAGGCAAATAGCATTTTAGAAATCCTTCTTCCAAAACCTCCACTAAAGTTTCTCTTTTAACCCTGATGTTAATTTCACACTGCAAACTGGTAAAGATGACAAAGTATGGAAATACAATAGATGCTGGAGGTGCTACAAGATGGAACAACAAGACTGTCGGTGGTGAACCCTCTTCTTAACACTCTTTTCTCTCGGTTTTCCTGCCACTGGTATCTCTTAGTTCTCTTTCTATCTGTCCCACCAGTCCTTCTCAATCTCCTTTGCTGGATCTTCATCTCAGTCACACCTTCTAACAGTGGCAGGCCCCTCTACGGTTCTGTCCTGAGCCCTTTTCTTTTCTTCGTTTAAACTACTATTCTGCTTGGTGATTTCATCAGCTTCCTGAGATTCAATTATCAGCTCTATATACATGGGCCTAAGTTCTCTTGATCCAGCCCTAACCTCTCTCCTGACCCCCAGTCTCACGCCTCTGACTGTCCCACTGGACATCTCAAACTGGCTGTTCCATACAAACTTAAACTCAATGTGTCCAAAATTTGGCTCATAATCTTTACCCCTCAAAGTTTCCCTTTTTCCTAACTTACTGTCAAGGGCACCACCATCCTCCCAGTCAGCCAGGCTTGAAAATTAGGTGGCATCCTCCATGTCTCCTCTTTAACTCTTTATATATGCCAAGAACTGTTAGTTTTACCCATATTTCTCATATACTCTCCTTTCTAGCCTCATCATCTCACACTTAGGCCGTTATAACAGCTTTGTTTGGTCTCCTTGCCTCATGTCTCACCCCACTCCAAGCCATCCTCAGATATGTTTGCCATATCCCTTCCTCCACTCCCAATAAAACTTCCAGGTCTTCCTGTTATTCCAGGATCAAATATAAAATCTTGTGCCTCTACAATCTGGCTCCTTCCTACACTGCACTCCCCTCTGTGTACCATGCAGTAACACTGACTGCCCCTCTTCCTCTTCCTCTTTATCATTTGGCTTCCTTCGAGATTCAGATGAATCTTTCCTAAAACAAAGGGCTTCTAAGGGCTTTGAACCAGCAATAATCACTTCTAGGACTGTATCCCAAAGAGAGCATAAAAATGGAAAAGGGCCCCTCATGTACAAAAATATTTATAGCAGCTCTCTTTGTGGGCCAAGAACTGGAAATCGAAGGCATGCCCCTCAACTGGGGAATGGTATATGAATGTAATGGAATACTATTGTGCTGTAAGAAATGATGAGCAGGAAGATTTCAGAGAGGCCTGGAAAGACTTATATGAACTGATGCTGAGTGAAAGGAGCAGAACCAGAAGAACTTTGTACATAGTAACAACCACAGTGTGCGAGGGATTTTATGGACTTGGTCCTTCACAGCAATGCAAGGACCTAAAACACTCCCAAAGGACTCGAGGCAAAATGCCATCCACATCCAGAGAAAGAACTATGGAATTAGAACGCAGAATGAAGCAGAATATATTTTCTTGTGTCATGTCTTATTTGCATTTTTCTCATGGTTTCTCCTATTCATTTTAATTCTTCTATGCAACATGACTATTGTGAAAATGTGTCTAATAAGAATGTTTGTGTAGAATCCATATAAGATTGCATGCTACCTCAGGGAGGAAGTGGGGAGGGAGGAAGAGAAAAATCTAAGACTTATGGAAGTGACTGTAGCAAACTGAAAACAAATAAATAAAAAAAATTTTAAGTCTTTCTTAATTCCCTTTAATGCAAGTGTCTTCCCTCTGAGATTATCTCCAATTTATACATTGTATTATCTTGTTTGTACAAAGTTGTTTGCATGTCATCTCCCCCATTAGACTGCGTGTTCCTTAACAGCAGCAGAGACTGTGACTATTTAGTAGAGTGCCTTGCATATTAACAAGCCACCTAATCACTCACTACTTGTGTCTTGATTTGAATTGGTATGCCCACTATGGAAAGCAATTTTTAATTATACTTTTATAAGAGAGAGAGAATAAGAACTTCATGTCCTTCCAGCCTGAAATTCCATTCTTATACTTAAAGATAGTCAAAGACAAAATAACATCCCATGAATACCAAGAATATTCATCAAAACCTTTTTTAACAGTAGCAAAGAACTATAAATTAATTAGATGTTCATTGATTGAGAAGAGCTGAATAAATGGCTAAACAAAATATGGTGACAACATTTTGGAATATTTTTTTCAATGTAAGAAACAACAACTATGAAGAACTTAAAGAATCATGGGAAGATTTGCAAGAATTAATAGTGTAAGACAAGTAGAACTAGGCAAATACATAAACAGTGGTTAGACAATGTCAATGGAAAGAATAAAATAAAATTTGAGGTTGACCAGACTCTGATTCAAAGATCTTTAAAAAAAAAAGTATCCATTGAGAGATAGGGGGCCCGTCAATAAGAACAAGGGTTCTGAACTCCATGCCTAGAAATTTGATAAGGGAAAAAAAAAACCTGCATCTTTATTTTCATTGCCCTTCAAATGAAATTTATCATATACTTCTCTTATGAGCGTAGATCACAAATCAGAATAGATGTAGCAGTATCTGTGATACATTACAAATATGTTCATAATCAAATTACAGTGCAAAACTGATTGGCTGTCTAACATATCAAGGCTACTATTTTGTTACGGAACACCCCCGCAGCTGGAATGTTCTTAGTCATGGTAAGAACCACCCTTCAGAAAAGTGATGTCTTTTAAAAAATTCAATTTAACTTTAACTTGCCTCTTGCTATTTAATGTCTTAATAATAAAGTTACTGTATCACAAATTTATTTTTTAAGGCTTTGATAACTATTTCAATATAATTGGTTTCTTTTCTAATCATACGTGTTTTATTTGCTGCATTAAAAAACATTACTCTGAGAAAGTCCATCACTTATACCAGCCTGCCCAAGAGGTTCACAAAAATGATAAAGAATGCTGCATATACTATCAGATATGGTCCATGTGCTGGCTGGTTTTGTGGAACTGATTTTTCCTCCCTTTTAAAATCTTTGTTATATGGCAGGACAACTCCTCAGGCCGGGAAGGGGATATAATCAGAAACTAATGTGATGCAACAACAGAGGGAATTAATAAAAAAAAAATCAACAATAACTGTAAAATATATTTTCTCTCTGAATCTTCATTGTGGCATGGCGCTCCAAAGGCTATTTATGGTAGCAGATCACAAGCTCTACCAAGTCCCTCCACACTCAAAAGGCAACACACATCATATCTGTTGTCCAAGGATTAGCCTAAGTTCCAAGAGGATTATCTCCATATTAGGATCAGAGAGTTCACTTACCAAGACACAAACAGGAATTATACCCATAGAATCACAAAGACAAATAATTGGAGAGTTACTTTGCCCTCTGGGCTATGCTGATGTAACAAAAATGACAAATAATACCTAAAACTGATTTACAAATTCAGCACCATAACAAGCAAAGCATCTACAGGAATGAAAGATCAAGAATACCAAGGAAGTTATGTGGGGAAAAAATGGAAAGGAAGGAGACCTAACAGAACCAGAGCTTAAATCATATTACAATGCAATAAACATCAAAAGAATTCAGTCCTGGTTAAAACATAGAAAGTTGATCAACATAATAGATTAGGTACACAAGACCCAGAAACAATGAAATATACTTGTATAGTATTCAGTAAACTCAAGGATACCAATTACTTTGATGAACACTTTCTATCCGACTAAAAAAAAATCTAATGAGAAAAGTGGGCAGCAGTCTGGGAGACAGCAGGCTTAGACCAACATCTAATACCATGTACCATAGTAAGATCTAAATGAATATATGTCATAGACAGGAAAAAAAAAGGCCTATCATAAGCAAAGTACAGAAAGGAAGTATACCCTTTTACAAATATGGATGAGGAAGAATGTTTGAATAAAGAAGGGGAGAAGTATCAAAAGAGATAAAATGGAAAATTTTGAAATTAAGAATCAGATTCAGGAAAAACTGGAATAACTTGTATGAACACAGTAAAATGTGAACAATCAGTAAAAATAATTTATACGGTGAGTGCAATATTGTTACAGAAAGAAACCGAAAGACTTTAGAACTTCAATTAATACAATAACTAATCACAACTCCAAGAGATTCCCACCCCTTAAGTAGATGTGTCAAGCTGTAGGTAATCAACGTAACAATTTTGTTTGACTGTATTTATTTATTATGAAGAAGGGCCTCTATTTGAGGGAGGAAGTTAGATTAGAGGATGGTGTGAGAGGACAATGATAGTAATGCAAAAAAAAAAGAAGGAAAAAATTAAAGTATGCCAATGAAACATTGAAAATACATAGAAAGGCAAAGAGAAGAGCATAAGGAAAGAAATGCTTTCTAGTATTTTAATTTAAAAAATACATGGAATGCAGAATTCAGAAGGGATGTCAGATTATCATGTTATATTTAATATATACTTTTTTAAATGCATAAACAAAAGAAACTCCTGGTTTTATATACAAGCCTCTCTTTTTGGTCTTCCTCTACAAAAACATTCAAGTGCATAATGAAAAGAAAATATTTTTTAAAGGGACAAAACCTAGACAATTTTAGAGATAAGGAAAATTCAACACCCAAACCAAAGTGTCAAAATTAAACAAATAGCCTTGATTATACGGATGAGCACTTGGGTTTCTGCCAAATTCTGAGTTTCTATATTCTAGAAAATCATCTTTTCTTTTACAAAGTATTTGCTACATATACAGTAATCTATTAACTTGTTTCCAAAGCTTTAGGACCTTAAGTCAGATTATTTAGTTAACAGTAACATGATTAATAAAAAATATGGACATGTCCCTCCTCCCAAAAAAATTATATTCTATTGGGTTTTACAATGGATAGCAAGAATTTTCCCATCTTACCAGTAGCAACAGTGGGTTCATACTCTTAATTCACTCCAACTTTGTCTACTCTTTAAGTGAATGTGCATTCTTTACACACCAGTGGACTTATGGGGGTGAGGAGCCAGGCCATAGATTCCCCATCCCTGGTAGACAACAAATGGGCAGGTGGACCAGATGCTGGGTGAATACAGAATTAAACTAAAATGAAATAAAATATAAATTTTAAAATTAAAATATGGAATTAAACATTTGTTTCTTTTAACTTGCAACACACATGACCCAATTTAAATGTTGATGTCTTATAAAAATAAGTTATCTGAAAATCAATTTCCATTTGATTTCTCCTTCAAAATATGCGGACATGTGATTTCACTGGTGCAGAGAGAGCCTCACGAGGCCCTAACAAATTCAAGGCATAGGCAAGCATCTCTTGGCAACTTCAGAAGTCCAAGACTTAAAGAATTGCCCGAGCACCAAAAGGTTAAGTAACTTGCCTTAGGTAACACACTCCATGCGTGTCAGAGTCATTAGTCTTCCTGGATCCAAGGCCACCTATCTAGTTACTGGGCCATTCTGTTTCTCTTTATTTTTACCCCTATTTATTCTAAGACAGAATTAAAACTGTGGAGAAATTTCTCTATTTACTTTATTAGGATGGTATCTACACATACAATGAAATTAAACTGTGAAAGGAGAGGGAAGCAGGAAAACAGTCTAATTACAAGGACTCACGAGTCATCTGAAATTTAAGAGTATAAGACAAAAGGTCACTCATCCAGTTACCAAGCTTTTCTCAACATTACTAATACTGAACAGTCTAGGTACTGTGCTGTGTATTTTCAGAAGAGATACAATGAATATCTAACACGCACAATCACAATTTCTTGGCCAGTTTTATATATGGTATACACTATTTACACTGTTTATAGTGCAGCAATCTAGACTGCAAGTATACCATTTGGTTTGGTTTTTGTGGGTCAGCATTTGCCTTCTCCAATACAGAAATAACTTTAACAGTTTAATGGTCTTATTGGAGGCAATTTGGCTCTCTCAAAAATGTCATTAATACTCTGAATTTTTTACACTAGTTTAGTAAAATTAGGTTAAAAATGAAGGCTCTTAAATTTTCTTATGTATAGTTTGAAATCTAGGAGCTCATTAAGTATTACAATAGATAATGAGAAACTCCAAGCAGAACATCAGAGAATATCAAACATTTCCCTCAGCACCTTGGGTATCACCCCAAATCTTCTATCCTCTTGTAAATGTATGGAGTGCTTCCAATCATGGGATTAGAGATCCCTGCCCTGTAATCCACAAGGCAGGAAACCAACCTATTGGTAGTTGTTAAATGGGATAACCACAAAACACCAAGTCAGCGTACTTCTGAGAAAGTAACCAACTGCTAAGCTTTATGATGAGAACTCTGTGTTATTTTGTGACTAGCTAGCTGTTTTTGAAAGTGTTGTAATTTTATAATGAATATATACTGAAAAATGTGTATAGAGGCAGCAGATAAATCGTAACACATAAAAATTTGATAGTATAAATTCCACTGTTTCTGGCTTTATTTTCTTTACCATGATTAATGTGCTACATTTCTAAAAACATTTTCACAACAGCTTATTTTTAAAATAATCTATCTTCACATTCAACATACCTAAGAAGTTTACAATAATAATTCCAAGAAATCTGAACAAAAGTGGGATATTTTTAAAGGCGGTCTCAACAAAAATGAATCAAGGACAAGTTTAATAAGCTTGAGCCAGCTAGAATGCAGCCACAGGTAAACTTTTAAGTAGTATAATCTGAACACAGAGCAACCCCACTATTTTAGAGGTGCAGTAAATGACCAAATAGGAAACACATAGCTAATATATTCTGGCTCTAAAGACTGCCTCCATATGCCCAGTAAACACACCTTCCTGGGCATTTTTGATATTTTGCTGGATATGTGACCTTCATCAATATATGCGTTTCCTGCCAAGATCAGAGCTCACCCATGGTCTCATTCTGCACCAGCTTTATCTTCCTGTAAGTCCTCCAGAGAGAACACTCGGTGTACCAGAGACTTTCCTTTAGGTTCCAACATAGTGTAGAAATCAAAAAGGGCATAAGCGCTTTCCATTCATTACTTCTTACCCTCACTACAAGCCCAGCCCATCATTTTCCAATTATACATTTCTCTGATGAAATTCTTTATTCCACTTTTCTTGTCCAATTCCTGAATGGTAGTAGCTGCTCCACTGCTCTCTAAGTGACTATCAGTCTTTTAAATATACAACTACAAAGTATTGTATCCAGAAGTCAATGACCAACAAGCATTAATGTCATGTCTTCGGGGTAGGCGGTGGTATATATTCCTCAAGAAAAAATTTTTTTCTCTTTTCTTAAGGAATTATATAGTTATGGGCACAGCTGGGTGGCACAGTGAATAGAGTGCCGGGCGTGGAGTCAGGGAAGACTCATTTTCCTGAGTTCAAATTTGGTCTCAGAGACTTACTGTAGAGGATCTGTGACCCTGGGCAAGTCTCCCCATAGAAACGGCAAAACACTCCAGTTTCTTTGCCAAGAAAACCCCAGATGGGGTCACAAAGAGTGGTACATGACTGAAAACAAGTGAACAACAAATACAATTACAGAGTGAGTAGGTCTGTAGTAGGAAACTCAGTACCAACTTTCTTTATTTATAAAGTGGTTTATAAAGCAACTTCTTCCCAGCAACTAGGGGTGGGGAGAAGGTCGCAGCCATACTACTATCTCTATTTTATAATCCAAATCAACAAGCATTTTGTAAGCACTTACTATGTGCCAGAAACAGTGCTACTCAAAAGTGAAACACTTTCTGCCCTCTAGGACAACATACATATAAAGGTATAGAGGAAACAGCTATCAAATAATCCAGGGATTGGGGGGAGGGGAGGCATCAGGAGCACAGGTCAAGATAGATGTCACATAGAATGGGATACTAGAGCTGAGGAATGAAGAAACCCAGGGATTCTCTAAGATGAGACAAAGAAAGACTTCCTTTAAGGAATGGAGATGAGCATCTCTATGTCTCTAGGGCTAGAGATGAAGTGCTGTGTACGAGGAATGCTTAAAGGGGAGTAGTATAAAATAAGACTGGAAAGGCGGGTTGGGAAAGGTTTTCTATGACAAATAAAGGAGTTTATATTTGATCGTAGAAGGAATAATGAGCCCCGGTGTTTAATGAGAAAAGGAGTAACATGGCCAGATCTGTTACTTAGGAAAATGACTTTGGCAGCTGGGCAGAAAACATGAATTGGAGCAGGAGGAGACTTAAGATAGGGAAACCAATCAGTAGATTACTGAAATCTTTTAGGCAAAATGTCTGGGGGGCCTGAACTAGAGTAGTGAAGATAAAGAGACAGCCTGAAGAGATGATGTAGAACTAAGAACAAAGAACTGGCAAGGTGTGGTCCCGGCTGGACACTGAGGATGCAAACTTGGGGGACTGCAAGCTGGAGATTAGAGTGCTAAAGAAAAGGGTGCCATAGTAGAAGCCAGCATGAGGTTTTAAAGCCAAGTCTAATGACATCTTTTTGTTCAGTTGTTTCAATCTTGCTGGACTCTGTGATCCCTTTTGGGGTTTTCTTGGCAGAGATACTGGAGCAGTTTGCCATTTCCTTCTCCAGCTCATTTTACAGATAAGGAGACTGAGGCAAACAGGGTTAAAGAGACTTGCCTAGGATCACATAGCTAGTAAGTGCCTGAAGCCAGATTTTGAACTCATGAAGATGAGTCTTCCTGATTCTAGGCCCAGCACTCCACTATGTCACATAACTGCCCTTCTAATGACACATATCCATTACTTTTTCCATTATACTATACGACCTAAGAGAAAAGGGGGTTATAATAATTTTAAAAAGCAACCTGGGTCAAATTCTTTCTCCAGGAGCCTCTTGTTGGTAAATAATAACAAAAGCCATGTGTGGAGGGCTGAGCTCTTGCATCATTCCATCTTTGGGGAAATGGGCAGAATAGCAAAACTTCAACATTGAAAAGCCTAAACCGCCTAGAACCTTTTCCATATCTCTCTAGAAGCTTTCTGAAACACAACTGTGCTTTTCAGTTACTCAAATTCATCAATACAAGTATGAATTAATGCCACATTGAAGACTGGACTGAAACTGTATAAACTACAGATCATATCATACAAGTTCCTTTAAACAATTTATCTACCTTTCTTTGCCTCCCCTCCTTCCATGGGAAATGAGCTAGGTTAAAAACTAAAAATTCTCATTTCTAAAAAGATGAAACTTAGAAAACTGTAAATCACATGCATTTATATTTCAAAATATCTTCTCTAAGTAAACATAAAAATAAAATGCATGGGACCCAGAGGAAAAAAATGTATATTCTAGTGGTAAGATTTCATCATCTCTAAGTCCATCTTGTACACTGCAAAAGTTTGAAGGAGGTTCTTTAAAATTTTATCATATATTCAACAACAGACAGAGGTCTTGGGATTTTTATTATTTAACAGCATAAAGAAGATTTAACTGTGGTGTTTGGTGTATTTTGAAACAATAAATGAGAATAAAAAGGTAAAGACAATTTAAAAACAGATTTTTAAGAGACAACTATGAAATAAAAGTAAAACAAGGAAGAATAGAATAGCAGAGTTGAAAAAAATTTGTAAATATAAACTAATATTCTTGTGCTTAATAAATATAAGGCTAAAATAGAGGTCAAAAACTATTACAGTATGATATTTTTAATCTGCAAAACTATTCTGATCAAGTCCAAAAACAACAAGAGATTATATATAATGGGTAAAAATTTATTCTGCTGAGTATTTACTCTAATTGGACAGTTTCCTTCCTTCCTTCAGTTCATATCCAATCCACTTCTAGCTCACATTAAGTAACTATTAAAACTGCCAAATATTTTAAGATCTATAGATAGCTGACTCAAACTTGTCTCAACATATTTCCATTATACTGTAAAAATGCCAGGAAGTATTTTTTTAAATTGGAAAGTATAGGAAAATTAATTTTGCATTTTATCTCAAGTATATACAAGTCTAAAGAATTAAAAGGGCCTCCCCTCTTCATTTGTCTTTGAGAACAGGAATTGAGATTTTATTATGTCCAATTAATCCACTGCATAAAGTACCCATCATGGAACTCCTTTTTCACACTCCATTCCAAGTCTCAACTTCTGGGTTTTATCACTTATGACAGCTTCCAACTCCCTGTTCTGTTTCAAGGGCACTCAAATTTTGGAAGCAATGCTGAAAGGAGAGGAGACAAGTGAGTCATCTAAACCTAACCTTGGCACACCTCACCGTCTGTGACAGAAGATCCCAGGGTTTTCCTTATATAGAGTTAAGAGTCATTTATCTCACAAGTTTGATCAAAGAAGTCCAAAGTATTTACAGACATTATCTCTTTAAAGTTCACAGCATTCCTGAGAGAAGGAGACAGGTAGGTGATATAGCCTTATAGAAATGGGAAGGCCTCCAAACTCTTCGGACTCTACCCAAGCCACTTGGGTGAGGGTGATATTACGCCACTTGATCTGCACTTCTCTTTATTAAAATAATCAATAAGACTGTGATACAACTAACATAACTGTATTACTCAAAGCCCCCCTCCTCTTTGGAGAGGTGATTCAGATTAGTGCACACACCTGAAAGGCTGGTCCTGTAGCATCTCACTATGGCAAACTTGGAAATCTCAATCTACTAAAATGTTCAGCATCAACAGAAATTTACTCAAACAAAGGAAAACCTCCCTAAGGGCATTAAGATATTAAAATTCTTTTACCTGGCATTAGTTCATATTTTTTTCAAAATTATTCAGTATATGCTACATAAATAACAATGGAAGTATTATTCCTGAAAGGTGGAGTGAAAAAAAAAGTATGAAGATTAAAAAGAAACTGTGAACAGATTTTTAAAGTGCTTACCCACTAATACTTTTGTCTTGAGGTAAACACTGCAAGTATCATGCCCATTTTTCAGATGAAGTTAAGTCTCACAGCAGGATCACTATGTAAACATTTCTTAAATTTTAAGGCTGGGAACTGAACTCGTCTCTTAAACCTCTGCTTTCAACATCCTTTTCATGCTGCCACAGCGCAACCTCCAGAATGTTGGGTTTACATTTGTAAAATGAAGTATTTAATCTAAAAAATGTGTTTGATTAATAGAATTTAGAGCTAGTATTTTAGACTCTAGTATTTGCAATCCCAGCACTTAGCCTAATGCCTGGAACATAGTAGGTGCTTAAAAAGTAAATTCCTGGAGGGCAAGTTAGGTGGTGCAATGGCTAGAGCACTGGTTCTGGAGTGAGAAGGACCTGAGTTCAAATTCAACCTCAGGGATTCATGCTTAACTAGCTGCGTGACCCCAGACAAGTCACTTAACGCTCTGTTTGTCTTAATCCACGGGAGAAAGAAATGCTAAGTCATTCTAGGTATCTTTGCCAAGAAAACTCCATGGATAGTATGGTCCACACGGTGACAAAGAGCTGGACACCATGAACAGTAAGAAAGTCCTTTACAGGGCTTAATCTAAGACCCTCTGATGATCAGTGGTGCAGTAAGTTACCGTCTCAGCACCGTTAACTTCACTGATCAAAACAAAATGGGTCTGCCAATAGGTGCCACTGCCCATCTGTTGGGATTGGTTTGATGAATCTGAAGAAAGATTTTCTTAGACCAATCTCTCCCAACACTTTCTGACTAGTCTGCAACAGTATGTGGACAGCCTTAAGTTGGAATAGAATTAGATAGGGGAGAGAGATTTAGCAATACTATTGAAGGGAAAAAAAAAACTTCAAGGGGCTTTCTCTCCTATCCTTCCTAGTAGTGTGTTTCCTTTGATGCTCTCATCCCAGTATCTGCATCTATGAGATCAAAGATTGACTGGTCATTTTACACTTCAGTGTGAATTCATTTCAGATCCAGGGCTGCCACAAATCCTATTCCTAAGAACTTTAAAAGTCAAAGGACCTCGAGTCTGGTAGTAACCAACTCCTTCTTTTGAGAAATAGACCAAGACCAGATCCACTCCATTCACTCCATGCTTCTGCCCTACATAAGGAAGGGAAGGTTTTTCTCCCCCCAAAGTTCTTGCCTCTTAAGCCTTTCTGTACCCAAGGCAGGGCCTTGCTCGGTAAGGAAGAGTAAGACTAAAAACAGGGACTAAGAACAAGAAATGGAAGACATAAGGAGCTCTAACATTCTAGAAGCCTGATCCAACACTTTTGCCTTTTAATAACCATGAGCTTCAGTGTGTGTAGTGAGGATGAAATTGAATAGAGAGGGAAACAGTTTATCAACAAGAGAAAGGGGGTATTAGGAGTGTGAAGAGGAGAGGTTTGCTTGTTCATATGAAATAAATATTAGCTACAATTATCACTTATCACTGTATTTCATTACTGCATTTAAAATAATTATTAGCTATTTTAGACTCTTAGATTGACTTCAACATAGTCCATTACAATTTAAACCCTACTCCAGCAGTGACCACAGCAGCAATAGTGGGTTCAAAACTTTACAAGATCAGATGAAACGTTGTTTGGGGCAGCTAAACGGCGGAGTAGACAGCACACCTGCCCCGGATGCAGAAAGACCTGAGTTTAAATGTGGCCTCAGACACTTACTAGCTATGTGACCCTAGGCAAGTCACTTAACCCTGTTTCAGTTTCCTCATCTGTAAAGTAAGCTGGAGAAAAAATGGCAAACCACTGCAGTATCTTTGCCAAGAAAATTCCAAATGGGGTCACCAAGAGACAGACAACAAAAACACTGCCGTATTCACCCGTCTTCAAGTCTTTGAAGTTTTATAATAAGATTGCTCTACCTGTTTCATTTTATAAAGGAAATAGTTCACCTTTAACCACCTTTTATTGAGCTAAGCATTTTTATGCCTCTATATTTTTGGAGATGGCTCCAAAGCAGACTGTCCTTGCCAGCAGAGCCCAGAGTTCTACAGTGGTCCCCACTTAAGGATGGCTGACATTTCTGTTCAGAGATAGAACTATTCCCCCAATGCAAAGGTTATGCCTCATTAAGTCTGGGTAAAATAGAGGAAAGCATTTTCTCCTAGAGACAATGTTATGAACAGGAAGTAGTTTATCCTCTGGCATAAAAAAAAAAGCTTATTTATACAATCTTGGAAGGGTCATGGGATCTATACCTAGACAGAAAACCTCCTCTAGAATAGAAGTAGTGTGGTGTATTGTCAAGAGCTAGACTTGAGTCAGCAGAAACCTAAGTTCAAATCCAAACACTAACAGATACTCACTCCCTCAGCTCTATGGCCACCAGCAAGTCACTTAACCCTTTCCTAGTCTATACAACAGAGACCATAACAACAAATGTAATATCTACCTTATGCGGCCTCTGAGGATCAAATGAGATAAATGCATATAAATCACTCTGCCAACCTTATATACCAAATATATAAATGTCATCTATTATTAGCCCTGCAAAGTTGTCATTCACTCGAAGATCTCCAGTGACAGGGAACTTACTACTTACACCAAGATAGCCCATTTTACTTGTGAACTATTGTAATTAAGTTTAAACAGTTTTTTCTCCCTTTTATTTGGAAGATTCTGACTCTTCCACCCACTAACCCTAGCTATGTCCTCTGAGGTCAGGAAAAACAAGTATAGGCCATCTTCGGCAAGACTGCCCCGAAAATGCTTCAAGACAGTTAGCAAATGTGTTTCCCCTCCCCCATCCAACCAAGCCTTCTCTCTTCCAAGTGAAACATTCCTAGTTCCTTCAAGCAATCACTCCCACCCATCAAGCCCAGTTCCACAAATTGTAGGCATAGTTTCAGAAGCATCCTCAGGGCTGGAGGAAGGGATTCCTGATTAGAGCTCCCAGCACTCATTCTCCTTGTCCGTCGGTCTATCTGGTGGTGTTCTCTCTGTCTCTCTCTCTCTCCCCCACCAATTTCTTCCCCAGCTTCCCTGTATCTTTCTTTACAGAGGAACTCAAACAAACCCAGGGTTCCCTTGCCAAACCATGACTCATTTTATTATAGAATATTCCCATGTTGTATATCTGAAGTGTAAATATTACTACTATTTCATATGCACCTAAATCCTCTTTTGTAGCATTTGTTATATACGATAAATGAATTAGGAAGACTTAGAGAGGCACCTGGTAATTTGTAACTAACACATTTTCTCTGCCTCTGTCTCTCTCCTTTCTTCCCTCCCTCTCTCTCTCTCTCTTAATATGAGGATGACTATATAAGGAAAGATGAGTCAGAGAATTTCAAAACATAATTTCTTCCTAAGGTATTCTCAGGGACCATTGTTTTAGGCACTGTTTTCTACTTAAAATCAACCAATTAAGTTACTTCCAAATAAAACTACATATTCCAAGGGAGTCAAACACCACAGCATGTGGTTGAACAAAATTAAAATGTAATTGGGAAATATTTAATAAAATAAATAAAAATATAATGAAACAGAGAAAATGCTTATGTAGTTTTCTAGGTCACTGTGCATCTATAGGGATCATTAGGCATGGTTTAATGGTCCTCTTCTCAATTTCAGTTTGACAGTACTTATGTAACACCACTAAATAGGGAGGAACTAGCAGTGATTAAGCACCAAACACTGTGCTAACGCTTTACAAATACTATCTTATTTGACCCTCAAAGCAACAACTGGGAGTTGGATGTTGGAAAACTATTACCATCCTTGTTTTACAATTAAGGCAAACAGGTTAAGTGACTTGCTCAGGGTCATACAGTCAATGTCTGAGGCCAGATTTAAACTTGAATTTTCTTAACTACAGTCCCAGCACTGGGCTACCTGTGCTTTCATGGACGTAGGGAACTCTCCAATTCTTCAACTTGGAGTCTGAGAGTTGTCTGAGGTATTGATGTATTAAGTGACTTGACACACACATCCAGGAGGTGTCAGAGGCTGGACTTGAATCTCCACATTCACAACTCTGAATCTAGAAGTTGCTTTTCTTTCTCTCATCCCCTCTGTCTGTTTCTCTTTCTGTCTTTCTCTCCTATGTCATGCTGCCTCTAACAACACACAGGACACAAGTGTTTAAAGATATTTTAACTTAATTTTTTAAAATGTTTCATGGATTCCAAGAAATCCATTTTATTACAAGAAGTAGAGTAAATAGCATCACCAAAGTCTTATGGGGCCAAGCAAGGAGATGGATGGAAGAGTTTCAAAGTATTTTTATACAAAGAGATACAGAAGAAAGCCTCCACTATATTGAGAATTGAGAAGAGAAAGAAATACCCAAAATGGCACAGGATATAAAATAAAGCCTGCATAGACTGCATTTGCCTCCGGTATTAACGTGAGCAGGGACCCCCACATAGGAAATCAAAGCATTCTGAACGCCCAAATTCATTTCCAGGAGTTAATTACATAAAATTAACTCCATTTTACATAAGAAAAAACACACCACAAAAGAGCACACAACCCAGTTTTCCAAAGAGAAGCCACGCCTGGTAAAGGAATGAGCACGGGAACAAGATTTACAAGACGTGGCTGGGCCACTAATGAGGTGCATGACCACTGACAAGTCACCTCTCCAGGCTCCAGTTTTCCATGTAAATGAAGGGTTGGTTGATTATGATAGGCCCTTCCAAGCACAGAAGGTTCCCTAAATGTAAGTGATCTGAAGTACCATGATAAACACCAATTAACACTTTCTTGTCCTTCATATATAATTTTAGGCACCAGTCTTCCTTTTGTATTTTTAATGTCTAAAAACTGACTGGAAGACTATAGGGAATAATTAAATGTTATCACTTAAAGATAACTACAGTTAGTACCACTTAAAGTACTATACTTGGACTTTCAATCTTACTTCAAGATTTAACTATTTTTAAGTAAGCTTCTAGGGAGAAAACACCATGTCATTTAAATAAATCCACCTTCTTCCATCTAACAAATCTTCTGGGGGCAATTTTCTCATTCTTTTCAAGAAAGGACTGTACTTCAGGCAAGTTACAAGACAAATACAAAATTCCCTAAATTAAAAGGAAGGGGTAGCAATTTATGCCAGAACTTAACAGAGTTTCTTGTTGTTTTCCAGTCATTTCAGGCATATCTAATTCTTTGTGACCCCATTTGTGGTTTTCTTGGCAAAAGTATTGAAATGGTTTGCCATTTACTTTTCCAGTTCCTTTTACAGATGAAGAAACTGAGGTAAACAGGGTTAAGTGACTTGTCCAGGGTCACATAATAAGTGTCTCGGGCTACCTCCAACTCCAACCCTGACTCCAGGTCTGGCACTCTAACTTTGTTCCACCTTATCAAAGTTAAGTTACTTCAAAGGCCTAATTTGGCTTTCAATTTCTTAAAGACTTAACATAACCAAGAATTTAAGTATGCTACATTGGTGGGGAAGCAGAGGTACAGGACATCCCTTTCTTCCCGGCAAGGAGTGCCAAAGACACTTCAACACCCCCAATAAGACAATCTCTTCTCTACACGAATTCTCTTTCTAAATAATAACGCAGTGTGATTCAGTTTTATTTTTAGAAAATAAAACTCTAAAAGAACTAGAGCAACACCCAATACAAGCACAAAGGTCTTGATTTCTATGTACCTAAGGTGGCAATAACTTCTCTGAAATCAACTGCCTTGCCACCTACCTTCAGGGATAAAGCCAAACCCAGTGAAAGCACCTGGACTTTTTATTTATTTTTCTTCAAGTGTCAAAAAAGGAAATAACCATCCAGACTAGAAGGATCTCTTGGAAGTAAAAAAAGTATTTCCATAATAATCAACAGAATCCTGATTTCTTTGGGAAAAGATAGAAAACAATAAGCAAAATGTTTTGGCAAATGGGGGTCATGGCATCCACCATGTATGTCACACGACAGATTTTGTTATTGAGTAAGTATTCATTACTTATGCATGCAAATACTCCCTTTCAAACAGTCACCTTGGAGACTCCTATCCAGGGACTACCAGTGCTTGAAACTTCTATTTCTCAACTGCCTCCGTTTTTCAAGCTGTCAAAAAAAAAGTCACTTGAATTGAAAAGAGAAGAAATTAATCTGGACAATACCATTTCTGGTCAAAAAATGAGATGTGGTCATATAAAGTAGAGAGAGTGCATTTCTTGTGTGGCTCATCAACTAAGCTTGAAATAAATTCCAAAAGAAGAGTTCCAAAAATATCTTGAGCAAGAGCAACATCATTAAAATAAGTGTTGAGCCACCCAAGGTGACTACTTGGAAAGACAAAAAACTAATTTCCATAAATAAATTATGTTATATGTGTTCAGTAGTTTTACTCAAATCCAATTCTTCATGACCCCTTATGGGGGTTTTCTTGGCAAAGATAAAGGACTGCTTTGCCATTTCCTTCCCAAACAGCTGAGGAAACTGAGGCAAACTAAGTTAAGCTACTTGCACCCAGGGTCACATGGCTAGAGTCTCGGGTCAGATTTGATCTCAGGAAAATGAGATCTTCACCAAAAAAAAAAAATTAACAACTTTATGAAGTCATTATCCTAATAAACAGTGATAACGACTGCCATAGCAATTTCGTAGGTATAGGGAACTCTCAAATGAGGAATTTCCCACTGCCAATGGCACTCAGGTTTCGTTTCCTTTATAATTAGTGCACTGAATTAAAGTGCTTTGCCTAGAATCACACAGATAATACACGTGTCAAAGGCAGGTTCTAAACTCACAATGTTTTTGGCTTCATTAAATACTTTCCTGTATTTTTGCTAAAAGTTCTTATAGCAATGAGTGGACTACACTGGTTCACTTACGGAATATTCTCCTCCTGTAAAGAATTTTAGAAGTTTGCCAACTTGTTTTGTACTGATTCAGAAAAAGGAATATACTGTCTCAACTTATTTTGAACAATCTTCAATCCTGTATAAACAAGATACAAATGACTCTCAAATTTAATACACAACACTGAGGGGCAACCAAGTGTTTTCATTAACTCAGCACCTCAATCACATTTTTCACACAACAGACAACAGAAGCCCTTGCCTTTCGGGCATCCCCAATACTAATGAAAGATTTCCTGTGACATTCTAAAGCACAGGAAATAATGATCCACCTACATTCTCCCACGTAAACCATCACAACTTTGGGGAAAAAAATATTGCCTGTAAACTTTAAAAGTAAGACTGTGAAGAATTTTGTTTTGGACATAACTTTCTTTCCAGATAAAAAGCACAACATTTCAGACAGTATTCACCAAAATAATCCATCTTTTTTTAGAAGACAGTATTATTCTTACAAGTAAAAGTAAAAGAAAAACGTCAGCTATATTTAGGCATGTGCTAGTTGGAGTCACCCCCACCACATAGGAATACTACATTTCCCAGACACTTCAGATGGGACGGTAATAATCCCTCGGGGAAATCCAGTTGAGATACAGGTGGACAGGTCTGAAGTTCTAGTATTTACAATAACACGAATATAACTGAAAGGAAGAAGCAACCAAATTCTGGTTAAACACATTAGGACCATAGTGACAAAACTAAAAGAAAACATCCCATTCTTTCAGTTTACAACAGCATATCCAACTGTTTTCTAGGAGAATGCACTTTGCAAAGAGGTGTATTTTGATTATTTGCTGGAAAGTATCTCATGGCATAATAAAATGTATTAGTCCTTTCCTTAGGAGTTATGTTATATCCTTTTAGCCTATACATTCTGGCCAGAGAATTACGGAAAGAATCGTAACAGGACAAGAGACTCAAGGTTCACTCTTTTTCCTATGACAAATGCATCCAAAGAAGGGTGTGGGTAATTTCATCCATGTTTGTCTTTGAGTACACTAACAGAGTAAATTCATCCCGATACATGGAGACCAGGGAAAAATTGCCCCCAAGCCCCTTTTATCAGTTATTCAAATAATTCATGTGTAAACAAATTTAAAAACTGCTTTGAAATCTAAGATTTATGAAAACTGGAATTCACACGTGAAGAGGAGTTTTTAATTTTTACCTCACAAATTTGGTTACGCCAAGTATTAGAACACTCTAGAGTCTTCTGGAAAGTACAACTGCTCACAAGTTTGACCTGACCAATCACTCTGGAAAGACCAAAGGGATGAAAAAAATCGATTGCCCAGTTCATGACACTCAACTGGATAGACAATACCTTAAGTCGGCTAATGAGTAGGTGTATCAGTTAGCAAGGCTAAAGGACAAAGAGTAAATGGACAAACCAGAATTAGGTAGAAAGAGACTAGGCTGGAATGATTTCAAGAAACTGTAAAATGCCTTTAATGACTCCTAAAAAGCTTCTCCTAAAAATTAAAGGATAAACTTTTCTAATAACAATATGCTACTGGTATTGGTTTGAGGCTTCAAGGCATGGGGCAACAGTCTCCAAATTTTAAAGAATATCACACAGATGTCCATGAAGAAATATATAGGCTGCAATGAACAACCAAGAAGGAACCTGTAGGAAAAAAAGTAGTAAGAGAATAACATAAAAGGGGATAGAAAAGGATGGGCTCATCCAGCGGCAAAGTCTGTTTGGTAATCATGCTTAATCCTTCACTAGTTCCTTAATTATGTCAAAAGAAAGTAAAGGTCTGCAGAACCTTGGGTGGACCCCCTGTAGCAAACTTATGGGAAAACATGAATGAGCCACAAGATAGGCAAGCACAGATAAGCTGAAAGGGTCTGCATCACTGGAGAGACTGTACAAATGAATGTGATCCCAGAAAAAAAGAGCCGCCTTCTGAGTAAAGGAAGAATATGATATTCTGAATGATATTACACAAAGAAATTATAAGTGATCTCTTACAATACAGGAAATACAATGCAGGAGAAGAACAACATATAACCAAAACTACAACAATATAGATGAAAACAACAAAAGGCTGCTCGATTCAGGTTAACTGAAATGAAAACCCCCAGTTCAGGAGAAAAGATGACACTGGTGTCCTTCCCCTTGGTAGAAAGGTGGGGGGCCAGGGACGCAGGATGTCACAGACGCTAAGTTTTTGCTCTGATTCTTCTGTCCACAGATTTAACTTACCTCTTTGTTATAAGAAGAGGCCAGAAGGGAGGTGTGAACATATAAAGAAGCAGCATTATTTAAAAAAGAGAAAAACACAACAGGAAAGCATTTGTATTCCACAAAAAAAAAAAGATAAACTTAAAAGTGTTCAAAGACAGAATGGATAAATTATCGCCCTTTCCTGAATACTGACCTTGCCTAGACAGATTTTCAACTCCTGTGGATAACTATCAAATGATTTTTTTTTAATGTCTCAAAATGTTGGATTTTTAATTTCCTAATATAACAATCAGAAAGTTAGCATGATATAAATCCATTTTTAACTTCAAACTTTGATGACACAAGAAAAGCCTTCATCATGGCACTTAAGTCTGATATCACAACAAAACCCGAAAGGTAAGGGAACTGAAGCATCTGCATTAATCCTCTATAAAGATGCAAACACAGCCTGACTTTAAATAGTATTTAGCAGCAACATCCTAACCAGGTACAACCAAAATTATGCATACTGTAGGTATGACTGCCTATTCTAGCGCAAGAACCAGAGAGTAGTTTCACACCTACTAAGAAAATGCTTAATGACAATGTTTTAATAATTACCAGGCGAAAAAAGTCAAAGGACACTTACTAAAGACAGTAAGAATCATCGTTATTCTTAGAACCAAGCAATCAATGTGAGAGAAGCCTGTTTCATGCCTTCATTCTTCCACCAAGGGCAGTTATATTTACTAGGGAAAGAATATTAGAGACAAGAGGTTTCATTTTATCTTGGGTCTTGTCTTATAAGCAGGTCCATTGGTTTCTTTGGGGCTCAGTTTACTAATGTGTAATCTCTAAGGACCCTTGGCACTCCAAAGTTCTCCTCATATGTTACAATGTCCAAGCGACTGGCTATAGATTCTATATTCCACCTTAAAAAAAATTTTTTTTAAATAAACCATAGGCAAAATGAAAAAAAAAAAAAGCTTCTATCTGAAATTAACACTGCACTCTTGGAGGCAACTTTTTTCCCCCAAAGAAAAGGACCAAAGAATTAAAGGCACGTTCAACTTTTGAGTCTACCCACTCTAATTATTTTATTCTAAAGGTAATCAGGACCAAAATTCCTTTTTCTCCTACTCCCCCTAGCCAACCTCCATCCTACCTTCATCCTCCAATCTTCTCTAAAGTTAATTGTAATTAGGGAAGAGACTGATGATTCCAACATTGGCCAAAATTTAAACTGGAGGTGAATAATGATAATGGACAGGTACTGAAGGACCTTCAAAAAAAAAAGGTAGAACCTAACTCCTCCCATCCTCCCCCCCAAAAAGATGTGGGGAGACAGCAGAACAGAAGACAGGGAAGACTTTCTGACAAGAGAGAAAACAACTGGGGAAGTGAGGCCTCCTCAGAGACAAAAGCCTCTTTTGACTCCAACTGTGAGAGTAGCAATGGCACTTCATTCAATAAGAAAATGGATGAAGCCATTATTTTCATTTGCTGAGAAAGCTCTCTGCACCTGTGAAACGAAGCTCAATGGGGAAAAAATGATCACCAAGTATAGATTAAGCAGCTAGTACGAGCCAATCACTGTTCTAAGGACTTGGGCTACAAAAGTTTCTGGCCTCCATAGAGAAACAAATACAAAATGCATACAAAATAGAGGGTGTTTAATCAGTACAATCATTTCCGAAGCAACCTGGAATTATGTAAATACAGCAACTAAAATATCCATTCCCTTTCACCCAAAGATGGCCTTATACCCCAAGAATAGCTATATTCACAAGAAAATCACCATGTACAATAGTTAGTTATAATAGTTATAACGGCCCTTTTTGTCATACAAAAAAATTAGAAGCAAAAAACTTATCAATCTGCTGGATAGCTAAACAAAATGCGATACATAAATATAATGGAATATTTCTGGATTATAAAAAACTACAAACATGATAAATACAGGGAAGCACAGAAAGACTGACATGATCTGATGCAAAGTAAGAAAATAACATATGACTACAAGCAATGTCAATGGAAGCAACAACCACGAAACAATCAGAAATGAAAGCTGAAAAATTACAAACAACAAGCAATGCTCTGAGGGAGGAGATATGAGATGATACTGCCATCCCTATTTCTTCACAGAAATGAAAGGTCCACAGGTGTGATACTGTGCACACTTTCAAACTTTTTTGATATACTTATCAATTCTGCCAGGTTTTTCTCTCTTTGTATTCTTTTGTTTAAAAATATTATTTACTGTATGAGCTAGCTCTCTGGGAGGGGGTATGAGGAGGAATACTGGGAGAAAATTTGATGAATTAAACAAGGCATCACTAAAATTCTCTTTAAAAAAAATAAAATGGGGGAAAGAGTTAGTAAAAACTGGGAGAAACTAGTCCTTAAAGAAACCAAGGAGAAAGTCCTTGAAGGGAGCTAGAGATACCCAGAAGAAAAAGTGAGGAGGAAGAGCATCCCAGACATGAGAGAAAGGCCATGTTAAGGCACACAGATGGGAAAGGTTATGTACAGATGTGGAAGATGTAAATAGACCATTTTGTCTAAAGTAGAATATGCAAGAAGCAATAAGAAAATGCAGCAGAAAGATGATAGGTTGGAGGCAAACTTTGAAGAGTTTTAAATGCTAGAGAACAACTGTATTTGGTCCTATAGGCAACAAGGTAACGATGAAGCTTCTCGAGCAAGTAAAGACTTTTTAGAAGTACCATTTCAGCAGCTCTATGGAGGACAGACAGATTGCAGAGGGAAGAAGTATGACCTAGGAAGAAATGGGAGGGTACCACAACAGGCAGAGCCAGAGGTGATAAGGACCTGAACAAAGCTGGTTAAGGTAGGGGTAGGGAAAAGGAGGTAGATGCAAGCGATATAGTACTTGTAGATAGAATCTACAAGCCTTGGCAATTGATTGGATATAGGAGGATGGGGACAGGGGTGGGAGAAGAGTCAGGAGACCACATGACTTCTTATTTACAAACCTGGGGTAACTATGAAGAATCACGGTACTCTTGAAAGAAACAGGAAAGTCACAAGGGGTATAGTTAGGAGGGCAGATGAGTTTGGGTTTGGGACACGTTTTTCACATTCCTGTGGTGAATCTAGGTGGAAGATAAGAGTCTGTGTCCCACCCCTTCCCCTTCTCACTATAATCACTTTCTATTTACTTTGTAAAAGCTCAGAATTTATTCAATTGTATAAATGTCCTACCCCTCTCAACAAAAATAAAAACTCAAGAGTAGAAAATGATTTTGTCTCCCAAGGACCTACCTTACACATCATAAATACTTCATGAAACGAATTTTAGCATTTCTATGCATTTCAACAACACCTAGACAACACCAACAGTCCCTTGAGCAGCCCCAATAAAAAGAGGGCCTCCAGTAAGTGAGCTGGCTCTTTCATGGAAGATTTATGGAAGGAACAGAGAAGACCTGGCCAACACCAGACAAGGAGGGGCTGTCATCTACATACATTACTAGGACAAAAGAAAGGTCAACATAACTGCAGATTGGACTTAAGGTAGCAAATGTACATTTAGAGGTTACAAAAATTCCCTGATATCACATTTAGGGTCACAAAATAAAAAGATCATGTATCAGAGATACACTCAGTACCTTCAAGGCAAATTAATGTATTCTAACACGGAATAAAACTCAAACTGATAGAAAGGTATCCATTCCAACTCAAGTGCATGAGTCAGGGAAGGCTGCTAATAGAGACTGTGTCCATGGGATCGTATATCTGAGGATCAGATTTTGGAGTTGGAAGGTACCTTATAGGCCAGCTCATCCAACTCCCTCGATTTACTGATGACGACAATGAGGCATGCAGAGAGGTTAAGTGACTTGCCTACGGATCAGAAAACCAGAAATTGTAAGAGGTAGGACTTTAACACAAGTCTAGATACTACCCCAGTGGGTCCCAAACTTTTAGTCTTAGAACTTTACACTCTTAAAAACTAAGGATTCCCAGCCCCCCCACAAGACCTTTTGTTTATATGGCTTATAGCTATCAATATTTACTATATTAAAATGTCTTGGCATCATTGTAAAAATAGCTTTGACCTCAAAGACCCTCCACAAAGGTCTCAGGGACTCCCCAGGGGTAGCCAAATGACGCTGATAATCCTTGATCAGCTGAAAACAAACTGGAGCCAGTCCAGTTCTGTTATTCCCTGAGTAACCTTGGACAAAATCCAAGTCTCTGGGTCTCGGTTTTCCTATTTATAAAATGAGGGTTGGGGTGGACTATATGAACTCTGAGCTGTCTTCTGGCTATCAATTTTATAATCCTGTGATGCTGATCCATTGGTAGTACACACAGACATTAAAAGGACAAACCAAACTGGGCTCATTTTTTCAATAGCAACTTGGGGAAAAGGCATTATATGTGCCTTAGCTATAAAGATCTGTTAGGGCTCCATGAGTTACATGTAAATTAATTATCAGGTGATGGTCAGCATAAACGAAGGCTCCCTGATGCACTTGTATAGAATTGCTTTTGCTTCATGGTGTTAATCGTCCAGGTGTGTGCACCATCAGTCACTGAGTAGAAAGGATATAATTCCAACCCTCTTTGGATGATAAATAATCAAAAGGGGTTACTGGCAGTCACCAAGGTTATTATTGTAATGAAGCAAGTACTAAGACAATCAATATTGGAGTCTACATTTGCCCATATATGTCTATATTACATATATACGTATGTATATACACACACATAAGTATAAGTTGTATTGAGAACTCTTTGAAAAGTTAAGTGAAGAAATATTCAAAAGAAGTAGACAGTAAGGTCCTTGAGAGAAGCAATTGCCTTATTCCACCTCTCTATTTCTACTGTTTTTCTCATAAAATATGCAAGCTAGATAGCTTCAGAGGTTCCTTCTATCTCCAGATCTATGATCCTGTGAACTTCCTAAGCCTCAGTTTCCTCATCTGTGGAATGAAGTTAGGCTTTGAAGGCCCCCTCTAGCTGTAGGACTATAATCTTTACTATCTTATGACATTTCTGGGCATAATTTCATGTCTCTAAGTCAGGGGGTAGGACTAGATGTGCCCCGAGTCCCCTTACATCTCTACATCAATGAACCTTGGCAGCTACATGTCAATGGAGAGAATAAGGACCTATAGTCAAGAATAAGGACCTATAGTCAAGAAGATGGAGTTCAAATCCAGGACAGTTAACAATTGTGTGCGTCTAGGCAAGTACTTAGCACCTATCTGCCTCAGTTTCCTGATCAGTAAAACACGGATGATGAAGAACACCTACCTCAAAGGGTTCTAAATGAAGATAAAACGAGAATAGTACAGAAAAATACACTAAAACTGTACAAGTACAAAATGCCTTTCTAGTAGATGTTAGCTAATGTGTTACTACCTTATGATAAGTACTGAGAATCTCTTGTGTTCTCAGCACTGTTAGGGATGGATGTGAAAGTGGAACACTCATCCTTGCACTAAAGGGGGTGAATTTAACTAAGGAGACAGGTCCAGCAACAACCCACTAGAAAGCAATAAAAGACAGTGTGTAGTTACTTGTTTATTGCCCCTGAAAGATGGTACAAAGTCTAAGGGCTTACCTGATGGCTGTCTCAAGTTAAAACCACTTGGAGGAAGGTGGGGCAGAAAGGGGGGACAGAAGGGAACCATGAATTCAAGTTCAGATTCAGATACTGGATTTTTTTTTTTAATCAGTTTGTCAGTCATGCAAGCTAAGCAAATTCATGAGACTAACTTTTAAAACAGAATGTCCTTATTAATTTAAAACGGGAGAAAGAACTGGCCTGAGGACCAGTCTCACAGGACCGATTATTAGTGGAGGACTCTGTCTCATGGTGGATAAAGTCATCTCAGGAGACCAAAATATTAAAATAAGATTTCTTAGTAAGCTTAGAATTACAACAAAGGGAATTGGATGTCCTCAAGGGGATATTTCCATCAAGCTCTAGTAAATTAATGAATGAATTTCTGCACTCTAGAAGTTTCTATCAAAACACCTAATTTTTAATTGCTGAAAAATCATACCATCTCTCTCTTCCTTCTTTCCTGGACAGCACTAGGAAACACTGGCTAATTCTAAATCTTCAATTCCTCTTTTTTAAAAGTACTTTTTATCAGAGGTAAAACACCTACCATTTTACTTTCCCTTAAACAAATGTGTAACAATTTCCAAAATAGTACATAAATAAACTTAGATTACAGATTATCAGGACACTCTTTAATTCCCTAGTTCTTGGTTTCTGGATGTACTGTGGTCACAAAAGCACCATTATAAGTTTTCTCTTGTAAGAAGTCCCTTCTACAACTGCTACCTAATCTTATCTCCTACGTTGTTTGAGGAAAATGAGACTCAGAAAGGTAACATTGTTTGTAAAGTGATCCAACAAATATTATCTCCTTTTATGTTCATAATAACCTTTTTACCGATGAATACACTTAGGCAGATATTGGTTAGGTGACTTGCCCAGGGTCACATAGCTATTGTGAGGTAGAATTCAAACTCAGGGCTTCCCGACTCTGGGTGCAATATTTTATCTACTGCACCATCTAACTTTGTAGTAAGCATCAGAGAAAAGATCAAGACTCATAAATCTAGAGATGGAAGGAACATCTAGTCTACCCCTTTCATTTTTCAAGGATAAGAGAGATCCAAAAAGGTTCAGGTATTTGCTCAAGATCACGTGGGCAGTGAAACAGAGGATGCAAACTCAGAAACTATTCCAAAGCCAAGGTCTCTGCTGGTAGATCATGCTTGTGTTGATTAATAAATCAACTAACCTGCTGATGATCTCCAATAGAATTCAGTTGCCAATATTATCCCAAGCTTCCAATGATCAGCAAGGATTAGATAATTCATTCCTTAACTTTACATGTCCCCCATTCAGTATGAACATAAACAAAAGGGTCAAGTTTTGTGAAGTGACCAGTTTGATGGAAAAATGTGAAAAACTTTTTAAGAACTTACAGTCAGAAGAATTGAGGAAAAACTGATAACTAAATTCTGCATTCAATTTGTAAGAATTCAGAAGAGGAAGTGTGATGTAATGAACAAAAGAATGGCCTTGGAGTTAGGAAAACATGAATTCAAGCATCTCTCTTAGAAGGCACAACCTCTCAATCCCCCAGGCAAACGTCTAATGCTGTAAGTCACAGACAAGTCAGGTTTTGGGGGTTTTTTTAAAGATTAAAAAGGAAAATAATATTTAATCATAAAATTTTCTTTAGAGAACACTTATTAAAGCAAGAGATAGCTCAATATTTGCCTCTCTTTTTGGTCAGATGATACTTGAGAGATGTGGAGTGATAACAGTATGGAAGATAGTGAGGCTTCAATGGGGAAATCCCCAACATACACACAGGATTTTGGAAGCAAGACCTAGCAGCTAGTCCTGCTTCTGTCATTTCCCTATATATAATGGACTTCCTAGGGAATTCTTCTAGAACATTACAATATTAAAATTGTAGATTTCTATGATTCTAACATGAGTATGTTTCTCATATCTACCATTTCCCTTCCAGACTTAACTATCTCAGGTCTGACCTATTAATTGCCTAAGATCTCACTCCATCCTACTCATGGCATGTGATTAACATTCAAAAGATTCTGCAAGGATCACCTCCCATTGCTCCCAAAACTTGACATGACCCCTCAAGACTCACAGCATAAAAGTGTAAACTACTTGGTTTGGCATTCCAAGCCCTTAACCTATCTACTCCAACTTTTCTTCTATTACTACTCTCTTAGGGACTTTTGGCTTCAACTTGGTCAACTCAATTTATCACTAACCCATCTCGTATGTTTTACTCACACCTTATACCATTCCCCTTCCTCAGCTCTAAGTTTAGACAAATCCTGGCTCTTCAGAGATTTCATGTCCTGAAGGGCTATTTTTCAAACTGAGAAACTGAAACATCTCAGACAATGTCACATAAACTGGCACAATACAGCAGAGTCAGAAAGCCTGGATTCAAACCCCATCTGTGCTACTGATTTACTACTTGTAAGACTTCAGGGGCCTCAAAGTCTTGGACCTCGGTTTACTCAAGGTGTTGTATTAAATGTTCTCCAAAGCTCTTTCTTGCTCTACTTTTACAATCCAAAAGAGAAACAGACCCTGGATCCTTCTAGGTCTTCAAAATGCAACCTTACACCCTAAAATTTCCATGAAGAGTGCATAAAGTCGGAGATTCAGCTACTGTACAACTATACAATCAAATATCAAGTTCTCTACTGTTACCAGAAAATAAAACCAAACAAAATTGTCAAAGCGTTATCAAGAGACAACCTAAAAATGAGACACAGGTAGTTCAAGTGTTACTAATTGTACCTTCAAGATAGATTATAAATAAACAAAAGATGGTGTAGCCTATAAACTTACCTAATACTAGGAAATTTCACAGGACTACCTTGGAATACTTTGAGTCACCAAGTTTCAAGTCTTTCTAAACCTTTGTTTTTGTGCAATTGTTTTAGATCCAGAGATGATTATGATCTAAAAACATAAAGGGATAAATAAATAAAAATAGGTTTTTTTGTTTTTTAAAGTAAGGCCCTGAAAGACACTTGCTGAGTGGCTACAAAATGTGTAGTCTTAGCGGTTCTCCTGTTGCTACATTCTTTCTTATATACTTATGATTTCTCCACTCAGATCTGAGGACAAAATAATTATGAGCAGCCTGAGGAGGAGGCCTGAAAAAGGCAAAGGAAAATAAATGGCCATCACCTACGGTTGAATGGTTTAATAAGCTGAAGACATAATCCATAAGGTCAAACAACGTATTTTTTTTCTCGGCTGTCCTAAAAGCGCCGTGAAGGGAACACTAAGGTACATCTGTGCATTCATCAACGTCTTGGTATCTTTCCTGGTAACTACGACTGGCCAGACATCAGAGCTTAAACATTCACCAAGATGAATAGAGGCCATATTGCAGTTCTCAACAGTACAACACACTGCAATGATTTAAGAATTTATCTCAGAAGTTCAAGAAGGGATGAGAGTATGGGGGAGGGAAGGTTACTTTCTAATAAATGTTTTCCTCATTTAAAGTGACTTCAAATTGCTCCTAGGTACAAGGTCCAGATAGCTAAGCTCCATAAAGACAAAGACTGTTTTGGTTAATTGTTTTTAATACCTCTAGTACCATGCCCTTTGGCATTAAGTTCCATAGTAGGAGCTTAATAAATGCTTAATGGCCTGAAATGAAGCTAGCTTTCCTAACATAGCATTTCCTAAAACTTAAGCTATACAAAAGGGGAATGCTCAGAGGTGCTCTCAAGCAGAAGAAAGAAGGGAAAAAAGCATTACTAAGTGCCTACTATGTGCCAGTGCTGTGCTAAGTGCTTTACAAATATTTCATTTATGTTTATAACCACCACGGGTGGTAGACATTACCATTATCCCCATTTTACAGTTAAAGAAAGTGAGGTTGGAAAGAGGTTAAGTGACTAGTAAGTGCGTGAGACCACGTACGAACTCAGGTCTACTCCAGGTCCAGTGTCCTACTCACTGGGCCATCTCACTGTGACTAGACCGGAACACCACTTGGCCAGTCTGTTAGGATTCTGGTGAAGGTCTGTATCATCTGGACTGAGGGGAAGTCAAGGTCCCCTCCAAGTCTGAAATGCCATCCTTAGCAAAGAGTTCATGGAATCACAGACTGAGAGCTAAGTCCATCTCGTCCAACAAATTTTACAGATGATGAAACCAATTCTGGTTAAGTGACATGCCCAAAGTCATACAGAATGAGAGATTCTTTGATTTTTCTAAATATCATCTTTTCAACATTATAATTGTTATTCTAATAAAAATAAATGCTTAAAATATACCAATAAAGCAATTTTAAGACCATAGGAAAACCAACAAGACCAACCCATCAATGTTTTCTTTTTCCCTTTCAGTATATTTAAGTATTACTAACTTCCTCCTCTGAAATGAGGTCATTTGAGTCTTTGGTGTGTTTGTTTCCTCTCAAGAAAACAAACTAGTAAATCATTTAAGTGCTCTTGTAAAAATACGCAAAATGGTCTGTGTTTAGAGGAATGGTAGCTATGAAACTGGGGCACTAAGGTCAGGAAAATGACCCCTAGGAATCTAACACTGAAAACAACAAATGGGGTGTGGAGGGGAGGGAAGGGAATGGGTAAAGATGGCAATGCAAGCAATGCAATTTACATAACTGCTTTATTACATCCAATGTCCTTACTGAACTAGCCAGTCAAGACCATGAGCAGCAGGTGACAAGTTTGCTTATATGCCTCTCTCCTCTGGAAAAAGGTGACTCCCATAAAGAATACCTTGGCAAGACACTCAAGAAAGGCTTCTTTTCATCCATCAAGGGAGAATGACGAAGTTAGGATGCTGAAGTTCCTAGGCACCAATTGTAAAAAAAAAAAAATCCAGCATGTAAATAACGATTTACAAACTATCTGTCTCAGTCAATATTCTAACATTATTAATTAAATATTGGCATATGTGGTTCACATTTATGAGAAATGAGAGGTAAGGAGACTGGCATGGAGGAAGAAAAATCTCCAATTCTCATTTTTACCAATAATCAATACCAAACTTCCTTCTCCCCTCCAAAAAAAAATCCTTTAACAAGTAGCATGAATGTTTCATCTCTATTTCCTGCCCACCTTGGGCCCACTGCTAATAAAACAGCTTAATACCCCTAAAAGGAGGCAGAGTATGATTAATCCATTGAAGGAATGGAAGACCATGCCTCAGTTGGGTGCGTTCATCCAAATGCCCCAACCAATCCACTGTTTTTATCTTCTTAATTCTAATAAAGTTGTAGCAGCAAGTTTAACTATCACCAGGAAAATAATCTTTGTTCTCTTGGCACTCCATATACTTTTTACCTTGTCTACACATACTTTTATGGGAACAGGAACTAAGGCAATCCATCAAAAACGTATCTATAACATCTAAAGAAAAACTGAGAGGCTTTGAGACTGGTTTCATTCTTCTAACAGTCTCCTTAGTGTGTCTGTATCCTAACTATCTTTTTCACAAGTTCAATTTTCTCTAGCTCTGAGTCATTAATAGTTTCTCTCCTGACTCATCACATAGAAAGGTAGACAGTCTGGAAAATAATGACTATGCCAAAAGGTGTTGTGGGTGGGTTTTTTTTTTAAAAGCTATTTGGATTTTTAAGGCCTACTAACTAGTACTGATGCTACAACTGCTTGAGAAATATCAACTGAACTGTTACCATCTCTAAGTGCTTTGGGGCAGCTAGGCAGCACAGTAAACAGTGAGTGCCAAGCCTGGAGCCAAGAAGATTCACCTTCCTGAGTTCAAATTTGGCCTCAGACACTTACTAGCTGCTTGACCATGGGCAAGTCACTTCACTGTGTCTGCCTCAGTTTTCACAACTATAAATTAAGCTGGAGAAGGAAATAGCAAACCACTCTAGTATCTTTGTCAAGAAAACCCTAAATGGGGTCGTGAAGGGTCAGACATGGCTGAACTACAAAACTGATCATATCAGAAATTAAAAGCAATAAATTATTACAATATTACAATTGTGCAATATTTATTGAGTAATTTAAGTAAAAATAAATCCATTACATGCTAACACAAATAACATTTTTACGAAAAAATAATTTAAATTTTCCAAAACAAAAAAACTAGTGAGAGAAGTGATCTTATTTTCTATGTTATTGCTAATCTCTCTCATGTCTGGCTTTGGGTTCTCATCTGCTTCTTCATTCAATCTGTTGCAATGTGTTGTTTGGGTTGAAGTATATGAAGAAAACCTGGCCTCCCCCAGATCTGAGGTTGGAAAAAAAGAGGAGTGTTTTAATAGGCCAATAACACCTTAACATTATTATGAAAATAGCTTTGTCCCCACAAAAGAATTCTGGGGCTCAAGCACCACTTTGAAAATCAAAGCTATAGGAAACTCCCAAGTGAGGAAAATCCCTTTAGGAACGAAGGTGGGCACCTTCTCTACAGTTACAATCTTAGAGAGTTGCCTGGCACACTGATAAGATCGAGCGCCTAAGCCAGAGTGCCACACAGCCAGTATAGCTGAGGACTCGACCCATTAAGTCAAGCTGTCGAGATTTGATTTAGTCTTTAGTCTAATTTATATTACTGCTTGGTTCTAGAGCTTCACCCTCCTTTTTTTTATTCACCATTTTACAATCAACAAGCAAGCATTTATTAAACAACTATAGCATACCAAGCCCTCTTAGGCCCTGGGAGTATAAAGAATGTACTACACTATGTACAAAGAATGAAACTATCCCAGCTTACCAAAAAGCTTACATTTTAATGGTGGAGATATTAAATGCATATAAAAATCTATATCTAATAATCATTATATTACTTGCCTTCTCAAGAGGATTGAGAAGGATCAGGAGAATGGGAGAGAATTTGGAAATCGAACTTTTAAAAAAATGAACTGTTAATTTTTTCAAAATGTAATTAGGAAATATTTAACAAAATAATATACATAGAGGGAAAAATAAAAACTATATACACAAATATTAAGTTAATAAATACAAATATATACATAACAGTCATAGACTAGGAAATTCGTGAAGGGTACTAACTGCCTGGGGGGAGCAGAGGGAAGAGTCAGGAAAGGTTTCAAGCAAAAGATAATCCTTAAGCTACATCTTAAAGAGAGTGATTCTAAGAGGCCGAGGTTAAGGTGGGAGTGCATTCCAGACACAGGGAGGGGGCAGGGAGGTGGCCAGAACCAAGACACAGAAACAGAACACAGAAATGTCCTGTGTGAGAAAAAGAAAAAAAGGCCAGGATCTCGGCCAGATCACAGAGTGAGAGAGGGGGAGTAATGTCCAATGCGGCTGGAAGGATAGATTGGGGCCAGCCTGGAAAGAGCTTTAAAAGGTAAACATGGGAGTTTATATTTTATTTAAGCAACAGTAGAAAGCCACTGGAATTGGCTTAGGAGGAAAGACAAATAGTGAGATCTGTGCTTAAGAAAAATTATTTTGGCAGTAGGATGTAAGCTGGACGAGAGTGGCAAAAGTTAGAGATGAGACTAATTAGGAAACTGTGTGTGTGTGTGTGTGTGTGTGTGTGTGTGTGTGTGTGTGTGTGTGTGTGAGAGAGTGAGAGAGAGAGAGGAGGCTGAGAGATGGTAGAATGATGTTGTGATGCTAGAAATAAAAGATTTGGCAACTAATTGGATATATCGGGAGAATTCCATTTTAAACATTGGAGTTTAAGGTATTTGTTGGTCATCCAGTTTGAAATAACCAAGAGACAACTGAGACTGGAGTGAGATGGGAGCTCTGGGAAGAAACTGAAGCCGAAAATACAGATTTAGATCTAGGAATCATCTGTATAGAGATAACAGTTAAACAATGGAGCTGTTGTGGTTACATAAAGAACACAGAGAAGGACCAAGACACTGGGAAATCCCTTCAATTAGGGAGAGTATGATGGGGACAGCAAAGTTGACTGGGAAGGAAGAGTCAGAGAAGAATGAAATAAAAGGCAGGAAGAGGGAAATGTCACCAAAACTCAGAGAGAACATATCTAAGAACAGGTCAATGATGGGTTGAGGGGTTGACAGGGTCTAGCAAAGGTTTTTTTAAAGGGTGGAAGAGATGGGCATGTTTGAAGACACTGAAGGAACCAGTAAGAGATTTCAGGTATAGGGGGAGGTGGACTGAGGATGCAATCTGTCGATGAAGATGGGAAGGGATGGGATCAAGTAGAAATTAACAAGAAGGATAAACCTTTTTGTTAAATTGGCAGAAAGGAAAAGAGTGGTTGTTCATTTTTAAGGGGTTTTGAGATTAGAATAGGAAAAAAAGAGCTCACATCAAATGTCTTTTTTTTTTTCAATTAAAGGATGAGGCAGGAGTTCTTAGCTGAGACAGGAGGGAGGCGGAGGTATGTGGGGCTTGAGAATGTCTGGAATAACTTCTGTGGGCAGAGAAATATAAATCTGTCTAATCAATCTATAACCCAAAGATCACTTCTGATCAAAACCTCATGAGAGTCATAAGGTAGAAGTTTAGAAATGAAAAAGATGCCAGGGTAACAAGGAAGTTGAATGGCATTTCTCTTTACACCTGTGAGCTGGTTTTCTCCACCCTACAAGTGCCCTGAGAACTAGGTTCTAGTTCCTCCATACTATCACTATCAATGTGACACTGGACAAGTGACAACCTCTTTGGAATTCATCACCCTCATCTATAAAATGACAAAGTTAACTCAGATGACCTCTAAAGCTGACTTAAAACTCTAAGGAACAAAGTTCTAAAACACTAGAGTCAATAACGTAATTACAAAAAGAAATAATATTCTAGGTTACACGATTAAACCAAAAACCAGTTCAAATACCAACTCTGCTGCTTACTCTTGGAGACACAAGGCAAACTGCATCTCTCTCCTCCCGCCCCCAATCTCTTTGGTCCTCAGTCCCCTCATCTGCCAAATGAGGGGTTTGGGCCTCTTTTCCTTTTAAAACTAAAGTCCCATAAACTTGTCTTTCTCCTCTTCAGACATCTTACATGGCAACAACTGTATTTCAGATAGCTACTAAGCAATTTACCTGCTTTTTAAAATCTTGTTTTTCTTTCAAACTTTCTGTTGTCTATGCCACAATGCCTCTTCTCAGGGCACCTCCCTAAATACATACACACATATACATATATAGACATACACAAACACACTCAAGAGCACACTTGATTCATAAACAAATTGGAAGGTGATGATCAATTATAACATTATAAAAAACCAAACAAACAACAACAAAAAGTGTAGTCTTCTATCCTGGAGACTTTTGTCCTAATCACCAGTAATAGCACTTTTTGGTTCATCAGTTTAACATGTTTTTTCCCATAACAGGTGCTTAATTAATTAATAAAATAATATCTTCACCTGCCTTCAGCCTTACAATATAGTAAAATATCTTGCAGATATTTGATAGAAGACATAATAAACGTATCACCAAACAGACCCAAAGTATACGCTGATTTTGTCAAGTACTCATGAGAAGCTGGTCTTAGAATGTAACTAAGTCTATTTTTGAAACTTTAAAGTTTTTTTTCAGATTTATGAAGCTTCAACTTGAAAGTCAATGCATGGTCCTCTATAGGTATTTCAGTGCCTGGAGAAAAAAACTCAAGAAACTCTTTACAAGTCCAATAGAATCCTCATTACTAAAACTTAACAAGGCAGACTGCAAATAAAGAAATGGAACACACCTTCCAAAGGCAACAACCCAATTCTATCCAAATGCCTTACCTGAAAAGTTTCTATTTTATCTGGCACCTATTTTGAACTCTTAGTGCTTTAACAGAAAAAAAAAGTTATTTCTAAAAAGCAAACCACTACAAACCTTGGGAGTGCTCAAGCCCTGAGCCTGCTAATAATTACGCACTGTGTAAAAAAAAAAACAAAACAAAACATTACAGTGTAGTAGTTGTTGGGCTACTATATGTAAAAGACAGGGCCCATGGTTACCACCGAAAGAAGACAGCCTTCAATTCCTTATTCAATAAAACAGGATCAAATTCCACAGACAAAAATGGTACCCAGAGTTGTTTGTTTTTAGAGAAAGATTAAATTTGGGAGTTAGCAACACCCAAACAGAAAACATTCCACAGTATTTAGACTCAATTGTACTTGGGAGTCATCTACATTCCCAGCACCACATTCTCCAGCTAAGGGCAAGGGTATTAACAAAAGATGTTTCTCAAGATCTCACGTGATACACCCTATTTATTTCCACCACTAAACATTGCTCTTCATATAAAAAGAACAGTGCTTGCGGAAAGTATTTCAGAAGAAACAAACACAAAAATATGTTAATATTAGCCAAGATACAGTAGTTTGGCTCAACTCTCTCAGAAAGATGGAAAAGGGAGAAACATTTTGAAGGTGAAGCAGTCCATTTTCATTTGAATCATCAACTTTCCTTTTTAAAAATAGAGGAATGGAGTTTTCCTCAAGCCTTTTGTCTTCAATTTCCCAACAATCTTTATATTTTTAACTCAAAAAAAAAAAACCCTAGAAATTTGATTACCATTCTTATGAATTCCTTTTAAAGTAATTTAATGAATACCAGATCTTTTTTGTGCAAGTAGCAAACCACAGAGGACAGTTTTGTTGACTGATAAAAATATCTTTCTCCCTCTTTAAACACAGAGAACCGCTGCATTTTTCTACTTCAGAAATTCCTGGGAGATTCAAAACTGAGGTCTGCAGAAACCTACACCTTAATTTACCACAAATGGTATGAACAAAGTACCATTTTAAAAGCCCTAAATCCTTGACATATAATGTATAATGAATTATCAACCTAAGTGAGCCGCAGTAAAAACAATGGAAAATAGGATCCCAGAGATAAGGATGGGAAGGAGGAGGCCACAGGGGTGAATTTTAAGACCCAAGAAGTTTAAATTCCGAGGCCCTCCCCTCCCCCAAGGAGGATGGTGACAGACACCCGGCAAAGCTGCACCGGGAAGGGGCCTCATGCTTGCCTGCTTTCGGTGTGTCTGAAAATTATTTGGGAACTAACCGCAACCTCCCACCATCGGCCCTGAACCCACTATTTAGGTTTTCCAGGTAGTCGGCCCCACTTTTTAAATTACTGCATTCTAAAATGCCACCTGCTGCAGCTGTATTCACGCCTTCAATGCCTTATTCCAAAAGGGGGGGAGGGGGAGGGGAGGGAGGGAGGCCGCCCTGGGGAGGCAGCTCCACAGGTAAGTCAGAGGCGCTCCTGGACTTCAAAGCAACGTGAGCGACCTCAGACCGCACAAGTCCTGGCCTCAGACCGCCACGCACGGCGTGTAACCGCGTGGAGCTAAACGGCCAAGCCCAGGAAAGGGAGGAGGGTGGGCTGGGCCGGGGGCGCACCACGTGTCCGGCCGCTGGCCCCCGCCCCCCCCCAATGCGGCCCCCCACGGCGGCCCGGCCCGGCCCCGCGCCTCACCTCGGCCGCCGGGATGTTCACCACGCCCGTGGAGCGCCTCTTCTCCCGCAGCTTCCTCTTCTCGATCTGCCCCTTGCCCTTCCTCGCGCTGGGGCCCGAGCCCTTGCCCTTGTCGCGGGCGCCGTCCCGCTCCTCCCGCTCGCCCACCGGGGGCTGCCCGCCCGCCTCGGGGCCGCCGCGGGACGACGGGCCCGGCGGCTCCTCGTCCTCGGCCCGGCGGGGGTCCGGGGGGGCGGGCGCGCCGGGGGCGGGGGGGTGGTGCAGCTCCTCGCTCCCCACGACCCCCGCGACCCCCGCGGCGGCCGCGGGGCCCTGGGGGCTCTGCTTGGCTCGCATCTTCTCCCGCTTGGCCTTCCATTCCTCCAGGAAGTCCGTGGTGGGGCTGGGGCCGGTCCGGTAGCCCCCCGTCGCCATGTTCCAGAGGGGCGGGGAGCCCCGCGCCCACCCCGGTCCGGGGAGCGCTAGAGGGGACGACCCCCGGGCGGGGGCGACGGCGCCACGGCCCCTGCGGGAGGAAGCACAAAAGGGGAGGGGGCGGGAGGTGAGACGGGGGCCGGGCCCCCCAGCACCGCCCCCAAGGCCGGCCGGCCCCGGACAGCGCTTCCCGGGATCCCCGCACGGGACGGCCCCCGGAGGGCGTCACAATGAACTTACAGGGGGCGCCCCCTCTATTCCGCAAGCCAGCTGGGGGGGAACGGGGAGCACACCTCCACCTGCCAGCCTCCCCCCCTCTCCCGAAGTGCAGAACCCCCAAAAGTAACTAAGTGGCCGCCCCGACGGCGGTGCCCCCACGTCGGCGGGGCGCGGTCCGCGCCTTTCCCCGCGGGAGGCGGGAACCTGTCCGGACGCACGGACGCCCGGGGCCGGCCGCGGGAAGGAGCGGACGGCGCCCCCCGCCCCGTCCTTCCCAGCCCCGGGGCGCCCGGGCCCGCTTACCCCGCGAGAGTCCGGCGGTGGCGGCCTCGCGGCCCCAGGTGAGCGCCGCAGCCCCACAGCCGCGTGCAGCCGCCTCGCCCGCCCGCCCGCCCGCTCCCCAGGCCCGGAAGGAGCCGCGGCAAACTCCTTTTCCCCAAGCTCCCCGTTCTCTCCAGGGACGGAGCCGAGACCAGCCGAAGGGCCGGCGGAAAGGACCGAGGCCCGGGGCGGGGGGGCCGGACGCCCCGGCTGAGCGGATTGGTCTGTGGCGTGGGCCCCGCCCTCCGGCCGGCCCTCTCGGGCTCCGCCCCCGCCGGTGGGCTCAGGTGCGAGCCGCCGGGGACCTAGGTGCGCTTCTCTGGCCGCCTCCGCCCTTCTCCGCCCACCTCGGCAGAGGCCCGGGGGCGGGGCGGGGCGGGGGCACACCTCTCGGGTCCCGGGACGAGGAGGGTGACGGGCTCACCTCCTTCTCCCCTTCCCCGGGCCGCCGCCAGTCCTCCTCGGTATCTCGCCGCCCGGGCCCAGAAGGCCGGGGAGGAGAAAGCGCGGCTGGGACCGCGCACCGCCCTCTCTCACTTGAAGCGTTTCCCTCGCACGTCCCGGTAGTATCACCTCCCTGCTGTCCTGGTCCTCTTTAAAAGTAAAGGACAAACAACCGGACCGGAGTACTGATGGATCAGCGCCCAGCACCTTTCTGAGAGTGAACCTGGGTTCTTTGGCTCAATCGGGCACCGTCTGTGTGCCAGGTACTGGACCAAGCACGAAGCTTTCTAAGAAAAGCAGACCCAAAGAGGGTCCACTGCCCTTCCCCTCCTCCCTCCCGCAGGTCTGAAGCCTTCTGAGATCCCCTCTCCACCCCACTCCCACATGCATGCCGACACCTTTCAACTCTGCACCTACCCCATATTAATGCCTCAGACGCTCCTTTTCCTGCAGTGGAATTTATCTGTCCTCCCAGGATGGGGGAGGATTGACTACAATCAATTCTTGATTATGAATAATCAGTGTCAAGAGTTATCTAGATCCTTGGCTATTTTCCCTGTTCAGACTGGTAGGTTGGGAAATACTGAATCAGAAACCTAAACGGGATTCATGGAATCCTAAATTTTAGAATTAGGATGGACATCAAAGAAGACCTCTCTTTAAAAAAAAATCATTTTTACATGTATTTATAATACGTCTCTTCCACTACCTTACCAGAGATCCCCTCCAAAAAAATAGGGAGAAAATCCTTATCATAATCATACATAATTCAACAAAACAAATGACCAAACTGATCAAGCCTAAAATCATCCTCACTTTTTATAGATGTGGGAACTGAAGCACAGGGAAGGGGAATGTCTTGGCCGAGGCCACAGGTTCTCAGATTGCAAATCCGGCAGTTCTCCCACTATTCCAAATTGTCTGCTGACAATACTGGTGAAAGACTTGGAAAAGGGAAAGGAAAAGTCGAGCGAAAAAGTTTAAAAATAAGCTTTTGAATGTCTCTGGGAGAGAAGGAGAAACACAGAGAGGGAGATATTAAAAGGGGAACAATCAACATTTAGGGCAAGCTTAGGGCAAAGCTACCCCATTCTAGAGTTAATACCTTAACTATGCAAGAACATTTTTTGATTGAATCAAACTATCAGAGGGTAAAAAAGGTATATAGACAATGACTTAAGCTGTTTATATAAAAGAAACACACTATCTCAGAATCATTAGGGAAAGATTCTGCGGGAATGGATTGGAGAGATAAGAGCAATCTTGGAGTTTTCAGCCCACTTTTGAGGAGCAAAAGAAGGACTTAGTTGTTGCAAAGGAGGGATATTTTGATAAAAGTGATCAGCTCTATAGACATCTCAGTAGAACACAGGTTGCTAAGAAAAGGTCAGCTCTTTCCCTCCTGGTATCTCTCTGCCCCAGTCACTATAGTTCAGATCAATTGGTCAGTTATGTCCAACTTTTCATGACCTCACTTGGAGTTTTCTTGGCAAAGACACTGGAGTGATTTGCCATTTTATTCTCTAACTCGTCTGACAAATTGGATAACTGAGGCAAAGGATTAAGTGATTTGCCCAGAGTCACATAGCTAGTAAGTGACTGAGGCTAGATTTGAACTCAGAAAGAGGAATCTTCCTGACTCCAAGTTCAGTACTCTTATCCATTGTGCCACCTACCTGTCCTTGATATAAAATATAATCTATTTGTAATATAGTAAACTGAATTTTGCCTTAAACACAAGGAGGTCATCTATTAACTAGGGATAGATATCAATGTAACATTAGGCAGAGTTCAATCTCTGTCTGGGTATGAAGAATTTTCTGAACTGGGGGCTCAGAGCTATATTATAACACAGGTTGTTTGTTTGTTTTTTTATCTAAAATAAACTCCCTGAAGTTGAAAATGAGGGAGCTATGTGGGCTTTAGTGAACCTTAAATTGACCCATTGAAATGAGCTTACTATTGTAACTACCTGATACAAGAAAGCAGCACAGCAAATATTTCTATAGGGAAGTAAGGGAGCCCTGGAAGTCCTCATAGAACAAACAGATTGGTGAAAAAACCAGGAAGTGGCAAAATCTACACTTGGACTTGTGGATTTCATTTATTCCATTGTCCTTGAAAAGCTTCCTGGCTACCCTTTTGGGCACACTGGGAACAGAGACTCATGGAGGTTGAAATAAGGATTCCTACCAGACATAGTGGCAGCAGACTTTGGAAGTAAGATTAAATAGCCCATATCTTCATCTTCAGTGCACAAAAGCAAGCCAAGAGAAGAGTGAGATGATTGGTTTTAGGGTTGGACCTAAAGAAACAGAAAGTCACAGTCCCTTGTGAGCTTCCGTTCAATGTTGGGACAAAATAAGGCACTTGTAGGTCATTGAACAATTAACAATTAATTAACAATTAACAAAAGGAGGTTTACTTGGCTCTAAGATAGCAAGCATATGCAACAGGATATACTGACTTTCATATATACCACCCTCCTCCACATGGAAACAAGTCTGATCAGCAAGACAAGGTTGGTCACTTCATTAGATAATTATTATAGTGACATACTGCCTTTCTGTGGACCTAAGGTAGGTAGCACATTAGCTAAAAAGAGTTTCTTACACTACTGCAGTGCCCAAAGTATCCTATCCATCATGTTGGAAGGACACCAACCCAAGTAAGTGGGGCCATTTATGCTCATGGGTGACCAAGAAGCCACATCAACATAACTAATAGCTAAAGGGAAGCTGCATGGAGGGAAGCACTGGCAAGACAATCAAGACCTGATTTTGTTGCCTTCTAGGGAAAATCTAGCCTAATCTGTATTAGTGAGCTATAAGGGTAGTGGAGAGAATTCTGGGAAATAATGATCTTATCAAAATTGGAGACCAGTGCATGTGGCAAGAAGATTAATTATCAGCATGCTGAGCTGAATTCAGATCAGCAACCAGAAATGGCCATTTTTAAGATTTCTATCAGTTAGTAAGATGGAGAAAAGGAAAGTTTCCCCTCCTACTGAATTTCTCCTGATTAATCTTCATACAGTCTGGATCCAAAACTGAGTCCCAGATACACACACACACACACACACACACACACACACACACACACACAGTGTGTATATATATATATATATATATATATATATATATATATATATATATATTTTTTTTTTTTTAAAGACTACTCTCTTCCTTTCCTTACTTTACAAGACCTGTAAGCCCTTGAAGAGGTTCAGGAAATGAATGAATGGATGCTCCAGGCATAGACCATCCCTTTTTCATATCCTAGCTTAAATTGAACTCCTTGTCAACACTACCACTAGAAATTTCTCATCCAGTGGGTACACTAAGGAAACTCATGTGAATTTGCTGGCTAAGGTCCCTCTGGTGGCCAATGGGAATACTGAAGTTTCTAAGAAAGGCTATTCCACCCAGGTGGCAGAGGATCTCTGAAAAGACCACTTGATCCATGACTTGAGTATAGTTCCACCTGATAGATACATAATACATAGCACTCCCTCTTTGGATGATTATTATAGTGACATACTGTCTGTGGTTTTAAGGTAGGCAGCACATAACAGTTTACAAGAGTTGATTGTGCTACTACAGTGCTTGAGTGTCACAAGAGGTACCCACAACGTCATGTGCAGCCTACAAATGTCACCCTTAATCTGAGTAATACTCCTTTCCAAAAATGTCCCTCCCACCCAGATACCACAGTACTTGAAATTTCAGCATTGTCTTCTTTTAACATCTAATAATCTGAAGGAGATAATTCATTACATTAATTCACATGAAGATGTTAGTGTTTTATCAGATTATTTCTGCCTTACAGTAGGATGCTCAGCATGAGAATATGGGGTCCCTGGTAAAGTGTGTGCAGGGGAGGAATTGAGGGGTCATCTAACAATTTACAAACATGAAAAAAATAAATATAAAATGAGATAAGCTTTACACTGCATACATTTTTCACTGAGCATTTTAATCTAATTGTTAGAGTTAGTGGGCTCTGAGTCAGTAATGTTGGAAACTACTGACTTGTGTACCCTTAGGCAAATTGCTTAATGGTGCCTCAACTTACTTGTGTGTGCAAAGGGATAATAACATTATCTAGTATTAGAGTTGATGAGGTCCTTAGATAATATGCCCTATATAAGCATACTAAAGTAGCTATTATCACCCATAAATGCCCCAGGAGTCTTGGATGAAAGGATTACTGATATACAAAGTATTATTTATGTTACTATTCTTTATTATAACAACGTTGCCTATACTTTACTATTATTCCCAAAGATGTATTTTATGCTAAGATTCCTTTCAGTTTTGAACTTGGTTATTTTGCCAAGTAAATCTGAAAATAGTAAGATGTTCACATATCCTAAAATCTTGATGTATAATACTTGAATACTGGATACAAGATTATACCGTATTAAGGAAGACATATCTTTGATCCTTTTCATCATCTCCTGCAGAGCCATGTATGACCAGAAAAGGTAGGTTGATAAGTTGTGGAGCAAGATTATAGAATAAGCAATGGTTCGCCTTTGTATTACATTACTCGGCATGAATTGTTAAAAGAACCAGGCTTCTACCATTATGGGTGGCTCTTCTCCGGAAACTTTAAGGAAAGACATAGACAATTAATTACACATGATGAAAAACCATAGGTGCATTGCAATCTTCACTGATGGAGGAAGTACTTCTATCAATAAGGTCTTGGAATGTCGATTTTTGAAGTTACTTTAAAATACAGTAACCTGATAAAATAAACTTCATTGATTTGGAGACTACATTACTACAACTAATTAATCTTCAATGGCCTATCCAATTGTAAGGAAGGTAAATTGATTGTCTAGTGTACGAAGCATAAGGAACACTGAATTTTATGAATGCACATAACATTTTTCTTCAGGGAAATACTAAACATTAATCATCATTTTACATGTTTTCTGATGAAGGAACTAAACGTAATGTGAAAGAGGATGGTTGCGTAATTCAAAATAATTATAATTGTTTTGGGAAATACCACTGTGTCTGCAGCAAATTATTTTTTGTATTTTATTTTTAGTAATGACTGTTACAATACTATATTTAAATGAAATGACTGGCACAAATATTTTAATGTCCACTTACTGTAAAATTAGAAGATCCCTCAAGGAAACCTTGACATCACAAATAAACTGCCAAGTTATACAACTTAAAAAAAATTGTATTCATTTTTAGCATAGCATGATCATTCCTAAAGGATTTCCTGCTCATTTTACTTAGCTATAATAAAACAAAACATAAATCTTAATACAATATTAAATTCTGTTTTAAAAAAAGCCAACTGATGAACATTTTATCTTTCTGTAGGAGGATGTTGCTTAAAAATACTCTTATATTGACATCATCAAAGAGTCTATCAGTAGTGTGTTCACTGAATAAAGAAGATGGTTAATTTAAAAATTCAAATAAAATAGGATTAATTTTTACAAGCAAAAATTATGCACTGAAGTTTTTTTTTCTGTTTGTTTCTAGGGAAAGTCAATTCTTAAGTAGTCAAACCCAAAAGGAAAAACATTCCACAGTATTTAAAAGAAAATTTACTTAAGGGTCATTTACATTCTCCATCATTGTTTCTTCTAACTAAAAATAGGAGCACTAAAAAAAGAATATATCATAAAAAGTCACTCATTCCATTAAATTTCCATGAGTAGCTCCTTTGGATTTTTTAAATGGTCACTTTGTAAACTCACAGGGGACAAAGATTCAATTTGTATTTATCTTCATATTCCCCATAGTACCTAACACATCACTTTTTACAGAGGAAATACTCAAGAACTATTTGCGCAATTAAATGAATATGTGAATGAAATGGAAAACTAAAGAATACAGTTTTTCTCAGCAGTTTCTCTTCAATTCCCAAAATAAATCTGGTAAAGGGATGCTACTATACTCAGTAAATGATATAAAAATTATATCATATACTTTTGTTGTTTAGTTTTTATCATTTTGCTCTAGAATTTTTTAGAAAACAAAGATTGTTTTTGCACTGAAAATGAAAATGGATACTATTGAAGTACATGGTAAGTCTAGGGAGGTATGTACACTGTGTCTGTTTTACCAGATGGGCACGTGGGGAAAAGAACACTGGACTGGAGTCAAAATGTGGGTTTGAATCAGGAGAATGCTACCCAGTCAGGAGAGTCAATTTAAAATGTTCTGTGTGATACTTTGGAAATTGGTAAACACTACAAATCAGAGCTTCATTTATTGTTTTATTGATTAAAGTGTTGGAGAAAATGCTAGGAATGCAAATTAAACTTAAAAGTGTGTTGTAGGGACAGCTAGATGGCACCGTGGAGAGAGCATCCACCCTGGAGTCAAGAGGACATGAATTAAAATCTAACATCAGACACTGACTAGCTGTGTGAACCTGGGTAAGTTACTTAACCCTGATTGTCTTGAAAACAGAAAAAGTGTGTTGTGTGGATACATTTGTTGGGGGGAGGGAGCCAATTTTTGAACATTTACCAATGTGCTCTATGCATAGTAGCTTTGTGGCCTTAGGCAAGACAATTCATCTCTTTTAGCCTCAGCTTTCTCATCTGTGAAATGAAAAGGTTGTGCTAGATCAGGGGTTCTAATCTGCTATGTGTCATGGACTCTTTTGTCTGTTTGCTAAAGCCTATCTCAGAATCAAATAATTAAAGGACATGCCAAGTTCCATTTAGAGGTTAGTGGGGAAAAATGATATAACCTTTTCTTATTCAAATCGATAGACCCCCTGAAAACTTTCCACAGACCTCTGAGATCCCCAGGTTAAGAACCCCAGAACTAGATGTTCCCTAAGGTCCTTCCAGATCTAACATTCTGAGTTATGATAGGCAAGTTTCAACGTGTCCAGAGGAAAATTTCTGATTTGGTAAGAGAACCAGAGACCATACTGAAGAATTGGTTGAAGGAACTATAGATATTTAGCCTAAAGAGATGAGAATTCAGGGGAGAAATGATAGGGGTCTCTAAGTATTTGAAGAGCTGGCACTTGGAAGATGAATTATATTTGTTCAACCTGGCCCCTGAAGCCAACTAAAAGCAATGAACGTAAGTGCAGAGAAACAGATTTCTTTCTTTCTTTCTTTTTTGCATATGATACTTCATTTATCTTCACAACCCTGGGAGGTAGATACCACTATTATCCTCAACTTATAGATGGAAAAACTGAGGCCAAGAGAGGGGAGGTGATTTGGCCAATGTCATAAAGCTGGTAAATGTTTGAGAGCAAGATTGAACTCATTTCAGCCTGACTCCAAGTCCAGAATTCTAACCACTGAACTACCTAGCTGCCTGAAGTATAGATTGAATAGGTTCTGTAAGAACCCTTCTAACACTGAGATTAGATGGTCTTCTAAGGACTAGACTCTATTACTTATTATCTTTGCTGAGATAGTTAACCTCCCTAAACCTCACTATCCTTATCTGTAAAATGGGTCTGATACTAATTCTCACACTACCTACCTCACAGGGTTATTGTATGAGTCATATGTCAGAGGTTGACACCTTCCAGAAGGGGACTCCCTCAGCACACATTGAATAAGGCATGTTGTGGCTTCTGGGAGGTGAAGTGGGATCAAGGTCAGAATATTGACAGACCCTGGATCCAGACTGTGCTAAGAGAAGCAGATTTCTGCTCTGTAAGGAAAAGTCTTCCTAACAATCAGAGTCTCCCCAAATCTAACAGACCAACCTAATGAATAATACACTACACTCTTGGTTTTTAAACAAAGGGTTACTTGACCATTTGAGGGAGGAGCAATTGAGGTTAAGTGACTTGCCCAGGGTCACAGGGCTAGTGTCAAGTGTCTAAGACTGGATTTGAACTCAGGTCCTTATGACTCGAGGGCCTATGCTTTGTCCATTGTTCCACCTTGCTGCCCGCCTGCTTGACCATTTGTGAAGAACTTTCACCAATGGGATTCTTACCTTGGAACAGGCTGGACTAATTGTCCCATGAGGTCCTTTCACAACTAAGAGATACTGTGAAAGAGGAGTGTTATCAGATTCTCAAACCACTTTTCTCTACTTCATGGTGTGTCTCAAATCTTAAAATTGCCTCAGGTGGGACTCTGTTCAGTCAATAAACATTTTAATTAAGTACCTACTATGTATAGCTCAGATCCAGTGCCATTTTGGAGTATGTTTCATACTGTAAACATATCTATCATCTTTAATCTAAGACAGAATTCTTAACTTTTTTTTAATTATGCACTCCTGTCGAAACCTATGGACTCTTCCCAGAAAGATGTTTTTAAATGAATAAAATAAAATACATAGGATCACAAAGGAAATTGATTTTTATTGAAATAGTTATTAAAATATTTTGTCCTATCCAAGTTCACAGGTCCTATGAAATCTATCTGTAGACTCAAGTTAAGAACTTTTGATCTAAAGGATCTTTCTTCAGCAAATGGTGCTTTTAATGCAAGGAGACTCACAATGGAAAATACTATCCACACCCAGAGAAAGAACTTTGGAGTCTGGTTGCAGATGGAAGCACACTATTTGCTCTCCTTTTCTTTTGCTGTTTTGTTTTGTTTCCTCCTTTTTGTGGTTCCTCCCATTAGTTCTAATTTTTCTTTACATTATGACTCGTGAAAATATGTTTAATATGAATGTATAAGTAGAGCCCTTATCAGATTACTCTCCATCTTGGAAAGGAGGAAGGAGAAGGAGGGGGAGAAAATTTAAAACTCAAAATCTTATGGAAGTGAATGTTGAAAACTAAAAATAAATAATTATATTTTTTTTAAAAAAGGAAAAGATGAATTTATGATTATTATGCTCTATAGCAGTCAAACATTGGGATGTAGGGTCATAGACTCAGAGCTGGGAGGAAATAATTGAGAGTTCATCTAGTCCAAACTCTCATCTTTTACAATTCAAGATACTGAAGTCCAAGGTCATATAGGTAGGAAGTGGCAAAGTTTGGATTTGAACTCATTTTCTGACTGCAAATGAAGTGTACTCTTGCTTGCTAAAGCAAGAGCCTTTGGTGGATGAGACCAGAGAAGACCCCAAGAATAGAAAGCACCATTTAAAAAAAAATAAGGAGGGGGAAGAGGAGAAAGAAGAAGAAGGAGAAGGAGGAGGAGAAGAAAAGGAGAAGAAGAAGAAACAGAAGAAGAAAAAGAAGGAGGAGGAAGAGGAGAAGAAAACACATCAATTTCTCAGCTTCCCTCCTTCCTCCAACTTCTCTAACATTTATAGTAGATAGAAGTCTTCCCAACTCTGCCCCTTCCCCTGTGTTCCCTTAGAAATGATGACTCAGTCCCCTCCTGAAACTGATCACCCAGCTACTGACAGAGAGAGGTGGTAGGTTTGTCAAACTTGTTATTACAGTCTAGTGGAGCCTATGAGTCTTATCTGTAGTGGCAAGCTTGAAACTGAGGGACTTCTCCCTTGTGGGGTCAGAGGCATCAAGGTCACCCACATTAAGTGAGAGGATCAGAAGATGCTCCCCCTTTCAGAGTTAGTTATCATAGGTGAGGAGGAGAATTTCTTCCTCTTCCTCCTCCCCTCTCTTTGTCTCTCTCTTTTTGCAGAGAAGGCATATAGGCTCAAAGAATTAGAACTTGAAAGGACTCATGGTATCTAGCCTAGCCCTTTAATTGTGTAGATGATCCAACTGGGAAGTTGAAGTGTCTCCAGTACATATACAGGACAGCTGAGTTTCTTCCAGTTGGAACAGAACTTGTTGGATTATCTAGTGTATGACGGATTGCCTGTGCTCTAGTAAGGACTCCTCCTTGTGTCTAGGACCCTCGCCCTTTTCTGAAACCTTCCTTGCTAGGAGCTTCTAAACCCCACTCTATACTTGGCCAGAACCCACCAGTTCATCCCTGACAACTTCCCTGTCTATATCATTAGAGGTGGGGAGAAAAATCAGGTGCAACTGAGTCCCTACCCGACTCCCTAAAAAAACCCTCACTTGCATCACTAAGTTGCACTGGTATGAAGGAGAGATTGCAAGCATCCCCATGTTGGAGTGATGAGAGTTTGGCCTAAAGTGGATGTCTGTGTGGCCAAAGAGCAATTTCTTGAAGGATCATCCTTCCTTTTCCTGACAAAGCCCGATGATCATTGTACCTTAGATTCAATAATGTTCCTCTGGTAACTGAACTCTGATTGTATTTTTCTTTTACTCGAAATCCCTCTTCCCTTACCCCTACTCCTTCATATCCTTAGATGTCTAAATTCCTTATATATCCCTGAGGGAGATATTCCATAAATTTTATTCCATAAATTAAAAACAAAATTTTTTTTAATCTAGGTGAATTCCACTGTAATAAAGGCTTATCATTTTTCATTTCATTAACCAGTTTTTTGTAAAATCTCTAGGTCTCAAAAAGTTGCAATCAAGTGGGGTAAGATGGCATGATCTCAAGACCCTCCACCATCTTGTTTTGCCTCCTATTGATTGTCTCTGGAAGAGAGTTATCAGTATCCAACTAAAGGCAGCATATGCTCTGGGCCTGCTATCTCAACTCCCACTAAAATGGCAAGTTTGGTACCCAGAGCACTGTTACTATATCCTCCCAGGGCTCTAGGGGTTGTCCTAAGGGCTGGGGAGGTCTTTCTAATGCTACATAACCCATGAATCCACACTAATGTTCTTACCCTCATGATTATCAATTGATATCAATTAGCAAAAAGTTAATTAGCTTTGAGAAGGGAGTATTAATGGAGTAGTATAGTAACAATAGTAGGCACAAATCCCTCCCCCCAAAGTCTCTGACAAATTCACTCACTGGTTTATCTGGAGTTCAGGGAAAGTGGGTTCAAGTTTAGAGAACACATTTGACAAAAGGCTAACTCACAAGTCCCAGAAGTCCTTCTCAAGTTCTCATGATGGTACGGTCTAACTTTTCTAATGGTCTCCTTATACAGCCTTGAATCTGCCAGTCTTTTCTTAGCTCCCTATGCAGATACTGCATCAGCTGTTACTGTCCCAGGGACACTGTTGGGATACCCATGAAAAATTCCAAATCCTCCATTCCTCTAAAGTTCCCATAGTCTTTCTCTGGCTAAGAGGTAGGGGGACAGAGAAGTAGATCAAACCTATACTAATCTCTTCCCCTCCTTCCTCTCCCCACAAATAACCAATTATTTCTCTGGCAGTTGCCTGGGATGATCCTACCACTTAAATTTTCTGATTCTGGTATCCTCATCCCAAATTTCAAACTTACTGGTTTTATGCAAACCTCATGGTGGGGAGGAGGTGAAGGGAGGTCTTTAAAGGGAGGGTAGGAAGAGGGGAATGAAATGACCAAGTCCCTCAATCAAACTGAGCAAACTCCTTGGTACACTCAGTAATGCCTTTCAATGACCTTTCAATAATAATGCAATATTGATTCCATACCTAGTTCACACCTTTCACTTAACCAAGTTATGTTTTCATTGGATAAAGATATCAGGACTGAGATGGCATGACTGATTGATTGATCATTCACCCAATCCACCTTCACCTTTACATTACACTAGGGCACTAAGAACTAAGCATTCCAAATATGACCAGCGTTGTAAAGCAGGGCTATCAAGTCCCTAAATAATGACACTGAGATAATATTTGTCAAGCACTTAGTATAGTTCCTGGTCTTAATAAATGCTTGTTTGATTCATTGATTGATTATTTCCTTCTCCCTCCACCCTGCTCTATTAAGACAGCCTAAAACTACATTAGCTTTTTTGGTTTCCAGACCACATTATGGATTCATTTGTGACTCACTAAACCCCAAGATTTTTTTTCCAGATGGGCTGTTATATAGTCATACCCTGCCCCTTTCCTAACATCTTTGGAGCTGATGTTAAACAACAACAGTGCTATTAAATTTCATCTTGATACTTTTGATCCAACATTTTAACCTATTAAGATCTTTTTGGATCCTGACACTAGAAATCATTGTTATTTATACCACCCCCCAATCTTTGTGTTATTCACAAATTTGATAAATATGCCACCTAAGTTTTTATCCGAGTATTTGACTAAGACCTTAAACTTTATTGGCTCAAGACCAAATTTTGGAGGCAGTCCACTGGAGACTTCCTTCCAACATTCTTTAGAAACATGAATGACTCTTCACATCAATCAGTTCTATGTAAAAAGGGCCATTTGACCAGTTCCAAATACATTTACCTGAACAACTGCTCTTATCACATTTCTCCATCTTTTCAGTGATAAAGCCTCTTATCGAAGGCTTGGCTAAAATCTAGATGAATCAAAGTATGTATAGAATAATTTTACATACATGCATACACACATACATGTACTTACCTGTGTCTAATGGTAGCCATCTCTGTGGTGGGTGGGGGGAGAGAAAAAAGGAGAAAAATAAACTTACATAACAGTTTTATTACATAATTAAAAGGAATAACAAGTTGTACATAATAGATTTTCAGTTTCATGAGCAATCATCTTTTTTTACATTATACCATGTTATGGAAATACTTTTTTTAATTCCATAAACTAAAAATAAAATAAATTTTAAAAAAATCTTCATGTCTTCCATAATCAAAACTCGATGATCAGCGAGTCTCATGACCTTATCAAAATAGGAAATGAACTTAGTCCTAAAATGAAGTCAAGTTAACTCTCTGTGGTCACTAATTCCTTTCCTAAATGTTCACTGACTGATTCTTCAATAATACATTCAAGAATATTTCCAGTTGAAATTATTGGCCTAAAGTTTGTAGACTCCATTCTCTTTCTTTTTTTTTCTTTTGGCCATCAGACCACTATCTTCCCTTTCCCAATTCTGCAATCCCTCTTCCATTCTCCATTATCTTTCAAAGTTCACTAACAACAGCTCAGCAAACACATTTGCCCTTTCTTTCACAGCATTGTACAATGTAGTTGATCTGGGTCTGGTGACTCATCAAACCTGCCAAGACTCATCAGATCTGATGGGTGCTTTCTACTTCTACTGACTCATGTAGAAACAAATGAACTGACAGAAGACATTTAGAAAGGATATATAGTCACTGAAGGCCTGATCTTTAGGGACTTTGGCCCATGTTTTCTTTGTCTAAATGAAGGAAGGAACTGTGGAAGAAAATAAAGGGTATGAAAAAAGAACAATTTTCTGTGAGGATAGTGTCCAAGGATTTTTTTATTCTGTAGCATTGTTAAAGATTTTTTAACAGCTCTTGACTTGTCAAGAGGCTTGATGATTTAAACTGAAAATACAGAGCAAGGGAGAAAAAGACCTAGATGAAATGATAAATCTGGATGATGTAGGGAAAGTCAGCTATGACATAAAAAGAAAAATAATCAAGGAATTTTCTAGCAGTTCATAAAAGAAAATAACAGGGAGAGAGTCAGGAACAATATTCATGGTCTCATAATTCCTTATATGAATGTACATTGCATATGTAATAAAGAAAGATACTTGAGGTTTTAATGTAAGTCCTCCCTGAGACTTGGTGAGAGAGGACTCACCAGTGGAATATTACAAAAGACATGGCTGATAGAAGTAGTAGCAAAATAGTATTATATCATGGCAAGAAGGTGTTCCTCCTAAAAGTCCATTCACCTGAGGAGTGAAATAATAATAGAGAGCATTTAGGGACAGATGCAAGGAGAGAAAAACAGGAATTATATTATTGTAGGAGGGCCCTATAAACTCACTGGCTCAGTGGAGGAAATGGGAGGATGATGTAGTTACAGAGATCACAAAACTGGCACCAAGGCAAGAGAGATTAGTGATGAAGTACTTCAGCTATCCAGACACTTAATTTCCATTTCAACTCAACAAATGTTTAAGTGACTATTTGGTACAAGACATTGTACAGAATTCTTGACCTGCTTTTCTGGTAATTCTACTTCTGGATAAAGTTCTGGATAAGGTAAGAAAATATCCAGGGCTGCGTCTCTGGATTTAATTTTTTGGTTGTTGAAATGAACCAGACATGAGCTTTTCTATCATTGGACCATATATTTAGAGCAGGAAGGGACTTTGTTAGTGTTGTCCAATTGTGTCCCACTCTTTGTGACCCCGCAGACCATAGTATGCCAGCCCATTCCATGGGGTTTCTTGGCAAAGACACTGGAGTGATATGCCATTTCCTTCTCCAATGAATCACCTTTCATCAGAATTCTCCACTATGACCTGTCTGTCTGGGGTAACCTCTACAGCATAGCTCATAGTTTCATTGAGCTTTGCATACCCCTTGCCCACAACAAGGCAGTGATCCAGAAGAGGGGAAGGCACTTTAGAGACCATTAAACTCAGCCCACTTATTTTACATACAATGATCCTGAGTCTCAGAAAAGTTCAGTGAGTCATTCAAGGTCACACAGGTAGTAACAGTGAAAAGATCCTCCAACTCCAAAGTGAGTGCTTTTTCCATTGCATCTATTGGGGAAAAGCAATTTATTATTACTTCTGTGTTAATGATAACTAAGGAAGATCAATCAATCACTAAACATATATGTGTGCCAGTCACTGTGCTAAGCACTGGGTATATAAACAGAGGTAAAAGATAATCTCTGCCCTCAAGGAGTTTAAGTCTAATGGAAGAGGAAATATGCAAGCAAATATATACAGAGTGAGGAAGAGTATAGTTAAATGTATGACTTAGGCTAAAGAAAAGCAAATTCACGAAGTTCAAAAGTATGGTAAGTGTGATCCAAAGGTCTGAGATTCTAACAGGGAACTGGGCTCAAAAGTACTAGGAAGTTCTCATAGTTCTGATGATACAATTGTGGATGATCCCAATAAGGCAAAAAAGAGGGAAGCAGTCAAAGAAGTAGATGTAGCTGCATGGGAAGCTCTCTAATGAGTTAAGGTTTTAAAAGACCCTATAAAAGTTGAAAACAGAAGCAAGTAACCAAAAATCAATACAAAATAATTTCTTATACCTGTATGGATTGTATCAGGAAAGCTAGAGATCACAATGGCATCAGATTTGTCAAAAATGTTGAGGACAACAATACACGAAGAGCTTTGAAGCTACAGTCTGTATTTAATAGTCT